>JAGIQG010000024.1:7928178-9128178 GCA_024679065.1 Sphyrna mokarran
AGTTCTATTCACTGTGATGTTGATGACCTTTCATTCTCATCCACTCTCCTTAAAACCCTTAGATACTCCTCCCTCATCTTCTCTTTGTCTGTTTGCCTCTGTATCTTATAGGCACTACGTAAGTGCAGGTTATTGAGAAGGCCTTTCTCCATCCCTCCCCAAGGGGATTCACCTGGACGCTACCTGAGTTGCTGAGGTACACTGAGGGAGAATTTAGCACGGCCAATGCATCCTAACCAACACATCTTTCGGGCTGTGGGAGGAAACAGGAGAACTCGGAGGAAACCCATGCAGACACAGGGAGAATGTGCAGACTCCACACAGACAGTGACCCAAGCTGGGATTCGAACACAGCCAGTAAGAAACTCACTGGGAGAAATGTTTTCTCTCTGAGGTTCTTGAGTCATAGCCCTACAATCTTACCGATCTTCACCTCCCACAGCTGCTGCAAGCGAGGACACAGAATTTGGCGCAGAGAAAATCTCCATTCACCAGACCAGGAAACCCAGGCAACATGAATGGCCAGAACATTTCATCCAGAGAATCTGACAGTGCAGGAGAGGCACTGATAGAGTATCTTACCCAAGCCCCCCCCTCCTATTTCTGTAACCCTGCACATTTATCAATCCTCCTGACCTACACATCTTGGGACACTAAGGGGGAATTTAGCATGGCCAATCCACCCTAACCTGCACATTTTTCAAACTGTAGGGGGAAACCGGAGCACCCGGAGGAAATCCACGCAGGCACGGGGAGAACACGCAAACCACACAGGCAGTGACCCAAGGCTGGAATTGAACTCAGGTTCCTGGCGTTGTGAGGCAGCAGTGCTAACCACAATGTCACCATGCCGCCCTAATCTCTGGATTTCTCTTCTACAATAGGCAATGGAGGGGGAGACTTTTTAAGGCAAAGCTATCTGGATGGATTATTGATTAACAAGGGGATGAAAGATTATCGGGGGAAGGAGAGAATGTGGGGTTGAAGTTACAATCAGATCAGCCACGGTAGAGCTAGCTCGAGGAGTTGAATGGCCTACTCCTGCTTCTAATTCATAATTCATCTGAGTACTTATGCCCTGTTTGGGTGCTGGAGATGATGGTTGGAATTGGATGGCACATAGGAAATCAACAACTATTGTCATTGGATAGAAAAAAGAACAGGGCTGATTGAATGGCTCTACAGAGAGACAACACGGAATTGATGGGCCAAAGAGTCTCCTTTTGTATCGTTCTGTTTCCTTGGTTGGAGGCAGGATGGCAGTGCCACTGAAACCCAAAGTAATACCCTGGGGACTCAGCTTCAAATCCCAAAACAATAGATGGTGAAATTTGAATTCAATGAATATCTGGAATTAAAAGATGACCATGAAATGATCGTTGGAAAAACCCATCTGGTTCATGGATGTTCTATAGGGAAGGAAATCTGCCGTTCTTATCTGATCTGGCCTACATGTGACTCCAGAGCTATAGCGATGTGGCTGATTCTTAACTGTCCTCTGCAAGGTCCAAACTCAACTCAAGGACAACAAGGGACGGGTAACAAACGTTGGCCCAGCCAATGACACCCGTGTCCTCTGAACAAATAAAAAAAGTGATCAGTGCAGATGATCGAGTGAATTCCCCGAGGTCAAAGACAATTCCTTCCTGTTTCAGGAGCTGATGTTCCACAGTTTTCTTATTTGCTTCCAAAAAAACATTTTTAGCTTTTCTTTGCTTCCAATCAACTTGATCATCAGTGTCTATGAAAGCAATTGGGTACCTGCTCATTCCAGGCCAGATCAGTGGGGTTACATGGTGAGCTGGTTAGTACCAGACTCAAGAGATATTTGTGATTCAGGGAGTGTTTCTTCTGCATTGAGTTTCTGAGGGTTTCAAACCTCAGTCATTCCCTGCACACTGGGGAGTTCCATCAACATGAAGATTAGATTGCCATGAGATTTTCCAGGATTTTCTGAGTGTTGGTTAGCACTAGGTTCAATTCCAGCCCGAAATACACATTCTTCTGGAGTCTGCATGGGTTTCCACCCACACTCCAAAAATATGCGGGTTATGCAGATTGGCTGTGCTAAATTACCCAAAAGATGTATAATTTAGATGAATTAGCCTTGGTAAATACATTGGGTTATGGGGATGAGGTAGGGTGGGTGGGCTTCAGTGGGATGCTCTTTCGGAGGGTCAGTGCAGACGTGATGGGCCGAATGGCCTCCTCCTGCATTGTATCCGTTCTAGATAGGGGTTTTTGTTAGTCATATTCAAGCCTTACTGAGGACACGTTACCACTAATACCGCTGATAGGAGGAGGGGCAGTAATCAGCCTGGATTCTCATCCGGCAGTGTCTCCCTGACCCTCACCTCCCTCAGATAAATAGGAAGGGCTACAATTAGGTGACCATCTTCTGACCATCAACATCAGGACTCCAATATGGACACAGTCATCCTACCAGAGTCATGTCAAAGCATCGGAACGGAGACTCCTGAAGGGGAGGTTAGAACAACAACTTGGATTGGGTATGACAGTCTTTAGGACTTCCCCAACTTTGGGTTTCAATCTTCCATTGGCCTCGTGTTTCCCTTGACTATAACCTCCTCCAGTAACCCTCACTGAAACCTCCCGCTCCCACCCCTTGCCTCAACATCAGTGGCTGTGCCATTACTAAGATCTCCCATTGTAGAAATTGATAATGCACCACTTAGTGAAAAGAGACACGTGTTGCTGAAGCTTTTCATCTTGCACTCATCAGGACAATCATAAGAATGCCAAATTTCAAATGATCTCAACAATAATTTATGCTTCAAGAGAAAAGGTTGGCAAGTCAATCCTGATTGGCTGAGCTGTAGAAAAAAGAACAGGGAACTCCAGCCTCCCCGATAATTCGTATCAAATGCTTAGAGGCTTAAATGTACTGACGTCTCAGCCAATTAAAGTTTACATGACAAAAAACAGTATTCTTTTCTTCTAGGATCATAGAATCTCTGCAGTGCAGAAGGAGGCCATTAGGCCCATTGAGTCTGTACTGACAACAATCCTACCCAGGCAATATACCCATTGCCAGATACTAAGGACCAATTTAGCATGGCCAATCTGCACATCTTTGGAGTGTGGGAGGAAACAAGAGCATCCAGAGGAAACCCACAAAGACACAGAGAGAAAGTGCAAACACCACGCAGACTGTCACACAAGGCTGGAATTGAACCCAGGTCCCTGGCGCTATGAGGGCAGCAAAGTTAACCACTGTGCCACTGTGCTGTCCTCCTGAAAGATAATTTGTTGTGATCGTCTGAAATTTGGCATTCTTGCACTGGCCCTGATGAGTACAAGATAAAAACTCTTCAGCAACTTGTCTCTCTCTTCAGGAGAATTCTAGAATCTCTTCTCTGTTTGTCCACCTCCCTTAATGTCTACCTTTCTAATTAAGCTGTGGAATGGGTCAGTATTTGAATAGGAAAGAGCAGAGGAGGGCGACTATTTGGATGGCACTTTCAGAGAGCCATCAGTGACAGTGGGATGAATGGACTCCTCCCATGCTGTGAGGTTCTATCACGTCCCTGGCCCCTCCCCCTCGCTGTCTGACCGTTCATTGAAAGAAGTGCTTCTGGAGAGTTTTTGAAGTTTTAAGGATGCTGAATCACATAAAATGGCCCCCTACAGTTTCAGCATCTTATTTACTTTGTTGATTGGTGTTCCACACTGACTAGACATGTTAATTACCAAGTGGACTGGAACTCTCTCTCTCTCTTTGATGTTCACCCTTCCCTGTTTTGACACCTGTCACAGAGTGTTGTTACTACTGTTTAGGTATGTCTCCTAAGATTCGCAACCTTACACTTTTCCATATTTGATCTACCCACGAGGTAAAACAACCCATCTTGTTTTTTGCGTTGACAAAAAAGACTCACGAATAAAGTATCTTTGATTTATTATTGACACATGCATTGGGATACAGTGAAAAGTACTTTTTCTTGCGAGCTAAGTCTACAGACAAAACATACATTCATAAATTACATAGGGGAGGAGGAAAGGATAGAATGCAGAATGTATTGCTACAGTCATAGCTGGTGTATAGAGAAAGATCAACTTAATGATTCTATGATTGCATAAGGTAGGTCCATTCAAAAGTCTGATGGCAGCAGGGAAGAAGCTGTTTTGAGTCAGCTGGTATGTGATCTTAGATTTTTGTATCTTTTTCCTGATGGAAGAGAAAAGAGAATGTCTGGGGTGAATGGGGTCCTTAATTATGTTGGCTGTTTTGCCAAGGTAGCAGGAAGTGTAAACAGAGTCACAGAAGGAAAGCTCGTTTGTGTGATGGATTGGGCAACATTCATGAGTCTTTGTACTTTCTTACAGTCTTGGTCAGAGCAGGAGCCACACTGAGCTGCGATACATACAGAAAGAATGCAGTCTGTGATGATTCTGTAAAAGTTGGTGAGATTTGTAGCAGACAAGCTGAATTTCCTGAGAAAGTAGAGGTGATGGTGGGCTTTCTTAACTATAGCATCAGTGTGGAGGAGTCAGGACAGACTGTTGGTGATCTGGACACTTAGAAACTTGAAGCTCTCGATCATTTCCACTTTGTCCCCATTAACGTAGACACATGTCCTCCACTACATTTCCTGAAATCAATGACTATCTTCTACATTTTGGTCGACATTGAGAGAGAGATTATTATTGTTCACCAGATTCTTGATCTCTTTCCTACACTCCATCTCGTCATTATTTGCGATCTGATCCCTTACGATAGTATCATCAGCAAATCTGAAAAACTTTATGAACAAATTGCTCCAGGAAGCCTTTATTTTCCTGATTTGAGCTGAAATAGGGAGTCACACTCATTGTTGACTGCATAAAAAGGGAGATAGTAGCTACAACATTACACGCAAACAGAATTGAAGTTAATTTTCATAGTATTATAGAATCCCTACAGTGCAGAAGGAGGCCATTTGGCCCATTGAGCCTGCACCAACCACAATCCCATCCAGGTCCTATCCCCATGTATTTACCCAGCTAGTCCGCCTGGCACTAAGGGACAATTTAGCATGGTCAATGCACCTAACCCACATACCTTTGGACTGTGGGAGGAAACCCACACAGACATGGGGAGAACATGCAAACTCCACACAGACAGTTACCAAATTTGAGTTTGCTGGATTTGTGTTAACCAAAGCCTTTGATAGCATGGAATTTGGTATTAAATTCTAATTGGGTGTTTGGATTAGACATCATCTCATTGGATAATGGAATAGTCTCGGACAACTAAATTGGTGTCTCTTATTCCCATATTGTCATGATGATAACATGAAAAATGGTGATGTAAGGTTATTTTGGACCAATCTTCTTAAAGAAAATTATTTTGTTTTTTGAAAATTAATCCCTTGAAATTTTCCAAGATTTTATTTTGGACTCATCAGAAAATGGGTTAAAAAAATAAGAGGGTTAAGTGGAAAGTGGAAAGTCCTAAGTAACAAACTGTTTTGCAGGAGCATTATGGAGCTAAATTTGATGCAAAGCAACAGAAGATGTCAGAAGTGGTGACCAGAGGTTTGGTGAGAGATATGTTTTGACAAGTGTTTTCAAAAGATTGAGAATTTTTGAACCATTTGATTGGATCACAGTTGATTGACATCTCACCTTAATTTCCTCCATTTGCTTTCTATCCTTTAATACCCTGAACTATCTATCTCTGTATTAGCTCAAAGGGCTGAATGGCCTCCTTCTCTTCCCAATATTCCTATGTAATTAGGTGCGTATAATCCCGCGGCACTATTCAAAGAGTTGGGAAATTCTTCCAAAACTTTAATCAAGTCAACAATTATCCCTTAACTGTCATCACCAATAACAAATAGCTGGACTTCACCCACAGCACTGTTTGCGGAATCTTGCTCTGCAGAAATAAACTGCTGAATTTTCACCCTGTCCCTCCCTTCAGAGACTTTGATCCCAGACAAAGGCTTCTCTATATGGACACTTATTCTTTCCTCACTAACATTCAGTCTCCCAGTCTTTAAAGCTTTCATTGAGGCCAGATTCTATAGCCTGTTGGAAGTGCAAATTCTAGATTTCTGCTCCCTTTGAATAGGAAGCTGCTTCCTGATATCATCCAGAATGGACCTGTGAACCAGTTAAAGGCCTCTCCGAGTTTTAACAAGAATGATCATTGTTAGATTTTCAATTCCAGATTTTTGTTTGAAGTCAAGTTCACCATCTGCCATTGCGGGGTTCGAACCCAGATCTCCAGAGTGTCTCTGGATTACTAATCCGGCAACAATATCTGTACCAATTCTACTGTGTGTGTTTATTAAACCAGCTCTCAGATGAGATTTAGTTTATGAGGACAGGTTGCATATTAACTTCTATTAGTGTAACTTTAGCAGCTGAATGGGTGATCTGATTAAAGGGTGATCTATTTTGGAGGATGATCTGGTTGAAGGATGATCTGGTTGGGGGGTGATCTGGTTAGAGAGTGATCTTTAAAGCATTTTAGGATATTTCCTATTCTTGAATCCTCCCTACAAGAAATAATTATTGCCCCGCATCTACACTACTGAATCCTTCAAACACTATAAACATTTCAACTGGATTACCCTTCAACCAGATCTCTCTCTAACCAGATCACCCTCCAATGGATCACCTTCTAACCAAATCAGTCTCCAGCCAGATCATCCTATAACACGATTACCATCTAATCAGATCACCCTCCAACCAGATCTCCATCTAACCAGATCACTGTTCAACCAGATCATATTCTAATCAGATCATCCTTCAACCAGATCATCATCCAGCCAGATCACCCCCCTAAGCAGATCACCCTCTAATCAGATCACTCTCCAACCAGATCATCCATTCACCTGCTAAAGTTACACCATGTAACTTAATAGTTTAATATGCAACCTGTCCTCATAAATAAACCCCATCTGAGAGCTGGTTTAAAAAAAAACACAGAGCAGAGTATCTGTAAACAGACAAAAACAAACATATACAAAAGCAAAGTACTGTGGGCGCTGGAAATCGGAAATAAAGGCAGGAAATGCTGGACAAACTCAGCCGGCCTAGCAGCGTCTGTGGAGAGAGAAACAGAGTTAACGTTTCGAGTCAGCCAGAGTGGCTGAGTTTCCACACATTTTACGTTAATATGATTTTATGAATGACCTGAAAACTCCGCTTGCTGCCAAAGTGGATTTCCAGAGCTTTCAGTTTTTCACGTACAAATATGGGGGGATTTGAGGAAAAGCCTTTTAACTCAGAGGGTGGCGATGGTCTGGAATGTGCTGCCTGGGAGGGTGATGGAGGCAGGATGCCTCACATCCTTTAAAAAGTACCTGGATGAGCACTTGGCACATCATAATATTCAGGGCTATGGGCCAAGTGCTGGCAGATGGGATTAGGGGGGTGTTCAGGTGTTCCTCATGTGTTGGTACAGACTTGATGGGCCAAAGAGCCTCTTCTGCACCGTGTGATTCTATGATTCTATGAAATATGCAGGGAGATTTGAGGATGATGGTCATCTTCTTAAACAAATATAGAGTTTATCTCTCCCTTGATTAAATTTTATCTGACAAGATGCCAACCTGGTAGCACAGTGGTTAGCACTGCTATCTCACAGCACCAGGTTCAATTTCTGGCTTGGGTCACTGTTTGTGTGGAGTTTGCACATTCTCCCCGTGTCTGCATGGGTTTCCTCCGGATGTTCCAGTTTCCTCCCACTATCCAGGGTTAGATGGATTGACCATGCTAAATTGCCCCTTATTGTCCAAACATCTGTAGATTAGGTAGAGTTTATTTATTAGCATCACAAGTACGCTTACATTAACACTGCAATGGAGTTACTGTGAAAATCTCCCAGTCGCCACATACTGGCGCTTGTTAGGGTACACTAAGGGAGATTTTAGCATGACCAATCTATCTAACCAGCATGTAAAATCATAGAATATAGAATCTCTACAGTGCAGAAGGAAGCCATTTGGCCCATTGAGTTTACACCGATCACAATCCCATCCAGACCCTAGCCCCATAACCACATTATCCTGCTAATCCTCATGAGACAAGGGTCAATTACCATGGTCAAGCAACCTAACCGGTATATCTTTGGAGTGTGGGAGGAAACCAGAGCACCCGGAGAAAACCCACGCAGACACGGGGAGAATGTGCAAACTCCACACAGCGAGTGACCCAAGTGGAGGATTGAACCCAGGTCCCTGGTGCTGTGAAATGGCAGTGTACCAGGTGGGTGAATGGGCCATGGTAAATACTCAGGGTTACTGGGATAGGGCAGGGAAAGACAGTATGGGTAAGATACTCTCTCAAAGAGTCAGTGCAGACGTGATGGGCCGAAAGGCCTCTTCTGCACTGTTGGGATTCTATTCTATTCTAAGCTCTCACTTACCTTAAAACGAAGCCCAATACTGGAAATCTGAATATTAAAAAAAGGGGAGAGAGAAATGCTGTAAATTCTCAGCAGGCAGGAATAAAAAGAAACGAAGGGAGGTTAATGTTGTGTGGGTAAGTGCCCAGCCTGCAGAGGGCAGGTTGGATTGCATACAAGTTAATTCCTTGCTGATCTCTCTCTGTATCCAGAGTGAGTTGGGGGCGGATCGGTACAGTTTATCTGCACCGAGATAGAGACGGGCAGAGAGAGGAGAGAGAGAGGGAGAGGTTGTGAGCCGTCGGCGGAGGCAGAAAGAGAAATAGAAACCCTCCTCACTCAAATCCTAAAGTGGCTCCGGATCGCTGAGATCGACCAGAGAGGCGAGGGAGAGCGGAGAGAGATTATCAAACCATCTCCACCCTGCTGCCAGAGAAGGAGGAAAAGGGGGAGAGAAGAAAAGAGGGGGATAAAGGAGAGAGAAAAAAAAAGAAGATTCGCCCCAAAAAGCAGCCAGGCACCGTGTGGAGCTGGGATTGTGATCCCGAGAATTCCCAGTGCATCCTTGTCCCGCTCTGTCCCCATCATGTCCAAGCTCAGTGTGTTCTTGCTGTGTCTGCTGTGGCTGTGCGACATTGTGTGGGTAAGTGACACCTCAGCTGCTGATATTGTTACACGGGGAGTGACTGAATGAAATGTTTGCTGCAGCTTTCAGAATGAAGCTGCCCATTCTTCTTGTGTTGAGAGCAGAGGCTGATCCTCCGTCTATTCATATTGTTGTTGCAAGCTGTGACAATGCCGTCGCTTTCCTGACACAAGTGGCAATTGCTGCGGGCAATGAATTTGTATTTGATTTCACATTTACCCCCTCCCCAGGGAGCCTGTCCCACAGTCAGGTGGCTGCAGTCCCAGGTGTGCCCTGCATCTCTGCCGCTTTCCTGCCAGCAACACTTTCCCACCCTTTCCACGAGGAATTCAGGCTCCTCTTCTGACATTTCATTCTCACCTTTCTTTTCTTTCTCTCGTCTCCTCTCCTCTCAATCTTCTCTCTCTCTCATCCTTTCTTTCCCACCCTTATTCCTTCTCCCGTATCCCTCTCTCTCATTCCTTCTCTCATTCCTTCTCTCTCTCATTCCTTCTTTCTCACCCCCACCCTTTCTCTCTCTCATTCGTTCTCTCTCTCGTGCCTCTCTCTCACCCTCATTCCTTCTTTTCCCTCCTTATCCCTTCTCTCTCTCATTCCTTCTCTTATTCCTTTTTCTCTCATCCCTTCTTTCTCACTCTGTCTCTGTCTCTCTCTCTCTCTCTCTTGCCTCCTCTCTCACACTCTTTCCAATCCAGCTGCAGAGAGTGATTGAATTCACGGGCAGTGAGATTTCTGTGCTCTGGTTGGTGTCATTTGCTTTGATTTTGGAGTGTTAATCTCTAATTTACCATGAAAATTGGAAGGGATGCAGGCTACTTGCAGAGTTTTCTTACTGTATTAACCCAGTCTGTCAATGAGTTTACATCATGCTGATTGGTGCACGGTGTATGAAGGAAAACAAACATGTATGTTGTGCCAGGGAGAA
Organism: Sphyrna mokarran; assembly: GCA_024679065.1. Lineage (NCBI taxonomy): Eukaryota > Metazoa > Chordata > Chondrichthyes > Carcharhiniformes > Carcharhinidae > Sphyrna > Sphyrna mokarran. Next base: position 7,938,109 of record JAGIQG010000024.1, read on the forward strand.
AATTTTGAAAACTTACATTTACTCTGAAGTGTGGCAGCGATGTTTCGATCGCAGTGATAGCTCAATGATAACATTCTTACTCCCAGAGGCTGAGCGCACTGTCTAGGCTGATACCTCTGTACTGTACTGAGGGAAGTGTAGCACTTGCCGAGGTCCCATCTTCTGGACCATTTGTTAAGTGAGGTGCAATCTACTCTCCCAGGTGGATGTGTACGATCCCGGGCCACGTGGAGGAGCTGGGGTGTTATTATTCCTGGTGACCCAACCTCCAAACACCAACACCAAGGCATATGATTGGCTGCCACATTCCGCCAACTTATAATTGAGACATTTCAGAAAGAACAAAGCATTTCGGAGCCAACCTGAGGCCATGAAGGAGATTCTTCCTTTACTTTCTTTCAAGATGAGAGTTAAAATTGTGCACCCCAACCCCCCACACACCAACCCCTGTCCCCACCCCCACGCATTCCACACACTCTCACCCCTACACCCCATCCCAACCCACCCACACACTACACTCTTCCCATCCCTGCCCCTACCCGCACACCCTCTCTACCCCCACCCCCAACCCAATCCCCATACAGCCCACCCCGACTCCCACACACCTCATCCCCACCCCCATCCGCTCCCCCACTCCACCCCACCCCCCATAAGCTACCCCACACATCCCCAATCCATATCCCTGCCCCACCCCACCGCTCTAACATAGCCCCCGCACACATGTCACTCCCCATATCCTTCACTCCTCGATACCACCGCCTCACACATTCCACCACTACCCTCACACGCCCCACCCCTGTATCACTCGCCCTCCCTCCACACACCATCACACCATCCTCCATTATACCGCTCACACACATTACCCCCCCACTCACACTGCCACCACCCCACCCCCCCCCCCCCCCCCCCCACCCCCCCCCCATACAACCCAACAACACTCAAAAAAACAATGCTGAGTGTCATGGCAGGGTTTGGTTAGAGATTGTGCTGATTCCCTGCTGACTGGAGTTATTGTGGAATTCTCATTCGAATGGAAAGCAGCAGATCTGGATCTAAATGCAGGCTCTGTTCGGCCAGAATGAACCAATTGAATGCCAAGCTTCTTCCTCTTCATTAACATCCAGCAAAGTCCCAGTTGGGAGGCTGATGCCATTCTTCCTGGGGCAGTCCAGTGCCAACTGACTGGATCTTTGTGAAGTAGATTACTGGATTGCTATACATGTATAAATATGGAGATGCCATCCACTGAGTGTGCTCCTCTGACTGTTCCCTGTGTGTTTAATTCGGGCATATAATTCAAGTCTCAATTACAGCACCAGATGATTCATGTCTGAGGAAGTATAGGCACAATAGGACTGGCACCGATCCAAAGTTACTGTACTCTAGTTGACCTCAATAACCCATGTTTTATGAGCCTGTGTGGGCTATGTTATGTGAGCAAGTGTCTATATTTCAGTCCCACCTGTAGCCTATAAAGGAGATCAAAATCTGTTTATTACATCTGGAGCAGCCCACCTGAGACAAAACTGTGTAACACGTAATAAATCCCTCGCCCGTTAAACTGCTTCAAAGCCACGGGGAAGTAGGTGTCTTCCCACACTTTCCAACTCCCCACGTCTGTATTGGCCTATTCCATGCTGAAGCAAAGGTAGCTGAATGGTAGGCCCCACCAGGGTGACCTGGGGCAGGGGCCCACTTTAAGAGTCCACGTCATTCACGGTTACACTTACTGTACACAAAAGTTCCTCTCTCCTGCTGGCTCTGTATTGATTAACCTGTAGCTTTAATCCTCCAGACACACTGTGCGGTGGGACGGGATTAGCACTTTCTCCAAGTGGTCACTATTGATGTAAAACAAATTAAAACTGCCCGAAAGGAGAGATCACAAACAGATCTGACGCCAAAGAGTAACTGAAGGCTGTAATCTAATAACAGCCATGCATATTAGTGACTGCCAAACTCTGTCTGTTATTTTAACTTCAAACCTATCATATCGAGGAAGAACTATATGTTTAGATAGTAATGTGATGTAGATGTGAACATTCTGTTCATGATTCAGTTAGGGGGGCCAGCTGGGGTAAATGCATGGGATTGTGGGGATAGGGCCTGGATGGGATTGTGGTTGGTGCAGACTCGATGGGCTGAATGGCCTCTTTCTGCACTGTGGGATTCATGCTTTCAGCAATTTTTTCTTGTTTTGTTTCTGAAGAGCTGTTCGATAGTCATTTAAAATGACCATTTAAATGGTCCTCTTTAACTTCCTCTCTTCCTCATTTTGAAGCCATCGATTGACGGTGGGAAGGTTTTGCCATAGAGTCATGGAGGTTTATAGCATGGAAACAGGCCCTTCGGCCCAGCCTGTCCATCCATGCTGCCCTTTTTTTTAAACTCTACGATAGTGCCAGTTGCCCATGTAACTATCTAAATGCTTTTTAAAAGACAAAATTGTACCTGCCTCTACTATTACCTCTGGCAGTTTGTTCCAGACACTCACCACCCTCTGTGTGAAAAAATTGTCCCAGCTTCAACTGCCTCACGACGGTGAAGTGGGAGAGAAAAGTGAGACCAGCATTGAGGACAGCCACTCTCTTTGGAGTCATTAATGCTCTTGCCATGTGTAGTGACCAATGGAATTCTTGACTCCTCCCCAGCTATTTGGCCATGAAAGGCATCACAGACAAGGCTCACTGTGAACCCATCTCTGAATATGTTTCAGCAAAAGGATGTTGAGGTGATAACTAGGAGCGGGAAACCTTGCTAAAGTTCCACTTGCCATATAGTGGCACTATGATCTACTGTAAGCAAATTCACCCCAGACAAGGAATTGATCCTGGGTTTCACTAGATTGTACGGTTTGGTTATGTGCTGTTTTACCCCATCAAAACATCAGGGCTTTTGTACATGAAAGGTTCAGTTGATAACTCTCTTATGACTGAGTCGGAAGATTTTGGATTCACATCTCACTCCAGAGCTTGGACCCATAGTCCAGACAGATGCTTCGTCACTGTGTTGCACTGCCAGACATGCTGTCTTTATTATGAAGCATTGAAACCAGTCACTCTCTGCCCCTTTGGGTGGATGTGAAAGACCTCTATTTCGAAGAGGAGGAGGAGTGTTTGCCCTGGCTGGTGGCATGGTGACACAATGGTTAGCACAGCTGCCTCACAGCATCAGGGACCCGGGTTTAGTTCCAGGCTTGGGTCACCGTCTGTGCAGAGTCTGCACATTCTCTCTGTGCCTGCGTGAGTTACTTCCGGGTGCTCCGATTTTCTCCTAGAGTCCAAAGGACGTGCTGGTTGTGTGCATTGACCATGCTAAATTCTCCCTCAGTATACCCAAACAGGTACCGGAGTGTGGTGACTAGGGGATTTTCACTGTAACTTCATTGCAGTGTGAATGTAAGCCTACTTGTGACACAAATAAATTTTAAACTTAAAACTTATTTATGAAACAGCACTCAAAAATGGATGCTATTTCATTCCTTTTTTGGGGATCGCACTGTCTGCAAAATGATTGTTGCCTTTCTTAAATTACAATCAATTACGCATAAAATTGTGCCTTAAAGAAGTTCTTCATTCACTGTAAAGTGCTTTGGGAGATTCTAATGTTGCGGAAAATAGTGTATAAATGTGAGTTTTCCTTCCTGAAGCAAAATGCAAGAGGACGTGGGGAGCTGCGAAAGATAGAATGGGTATTTTAATTTAATTCACATTTGATAGAATTTGTGCTAAATAGTCAAATTTTAAACCTGCAAATTTGGTTAAGTGTGTAGATTAATGCAAAGCGATGGGCTCAGAGACAGCTAACTATAGAGACTGATTCAAAAAGCTGTGACAATTCTTACAAATTAAAAATGTGGAATAGTTCTCCTGTGAGAGCTGTTCCAATCCATTAACAGTCTGAGCTTTCATTTGATTTACGCTGTCGTTTGTGTTTAATTGGAATATCTGTAAATGCCTGGCGGATGGTGGTGGGGGGAAATCAATCTCCAACCTTTCTGGGATTAAATGAGCAAATTCTGTGATTCTTATTAAGGCTTCAAATATGCAAACTCACATCAGTATCAGGCATGTCACCTTGCTGGATAGTAGATTGGAAAAATCTACAATCTGCCTAGTAGACTTTCACCAGTCAATCATTTGTAAATAGGGGTTGGCATTGATTTTTGTTTTGCTTTCAAGTGCTTATAGCGATACCGACTTGCATTTAAACTCTTGCATCCAAGAGTAAAACTCTTGCATCTGTAACCTGTATGCTATCTCACAGTGAGTACCAATTATCCATTGTTCTGCAGTCCTCTCTGACCCACACTGGTTCCCAGTTTGCCAATACCTTTATTTTAAAATTTTTCTTGTGTCCAGGTTCCTTGACAAGCTCACTCCCCACCCTACCTCTGTAATCTTATCCAATCCTATAAACGGCTAAGATTGATGCGTTCCTCCAACTCTGGCCTTTTGAGAATTTTTCTCCTTTCAGTTGCTGAATAGTGAGCTCTGGAATTCCCTCTCGGAATTGCTCCTGCTCTTTATCCCTCTTTCTCATCTATTAAGACACTCCTTAAGATTTGTTAGAGCAGGTTCTTGGTGACCTGTGCTAATAACTCATCAGCGGCATGGTGCTAAGCTTTCTTTGACAATTGCTCTTCTGAAGAACCTTGGGACATCTTAATGCGTTAAAGGTGGTAGATTAATGCAAATTGTTAGTAGCACCTTTTTATGGAAAACAAAGAACAAAGAACAAAACAGCACGGGAAACAGGCCCTTCGGCCCAACGAGCCCACACCGCCACCCCGATGTTCCCACCTCTACCCGCGATCCCTGTCCATGTTTATAGATCTATGGATTAAAAAACCAAATTTGAGACAATTTAGGGAGAATTTGTTTTGCCAATTAGCCTAAGAGCACATCTTTGAGATGTGGGAGGAAACCGGAGCGCCCGGAGAAAACCCACGCAAGCACGGGGAGAATGCGCAAACTCCCACAGACACAGGCCCAAATCCAAGTATCTGCACAGCACAGTGATAGTCACTGAGCTGTCGTGTTGCCCATCAGATGGTCCCAGGTCAAGTGTACACTAACAACGAGAAGCAGTAGGATACTCTTGAAAAAGATCCAAGATGGGTCCTCTCACGACCCATTGCGTGTATGCCCCTCGTTAGACAACAAGGTGGACCAAAGCACCTGTAGGATAAGAGCAAGTACATCAATATCATCATCTATTTACACACTTCCCAGGGGAACATTGCGAATCATTAAATAGAAGTGAAATGACACTGATTTACAAAAGGTGTCTGTAAGAAGGAGTGGGAGCCATAAGATGTAGGGACAAAAGTAGGCCATTCAGCCCATGATTCTGCTCTGCTACTCACTGGGACTGATCTGATATGATAATCCTGAACTCCACTTTTCCGCTTATTGAGGCAGAGGCTCAATTTAATGGCTTGTTAGAGAGGTACTATCTGTGACAGTGCAGCAGTCCCTCCATACTGGCAGTGAGGTGAGACCCTTGAATGAAGAAATCTTCTCCATATTCTCCTGAATGGTTTGATTCTGATTTTTTGAGTTGGTTTATTGTTGTCAACTCTACTAGTGTACAGTATTGTTTCTTCCATGCTATACAAAGTATACCATTCATAGAGTACATAGGGGAGAAGGAGAGGGGAGAATGCAGAATGTAGTGTTACAGTCATGGCTGGGGTGTAAAGAAAAATCAACTTAATGTGAGGTAAGTCCAGTCAAAAGTCTGACAGCAGCAGAGAAGAAGCAGTTCTTGAGTCGTTTGGTACGTGTTCACATGTTTTTGTACCTTTTTCCCAATAGAAGAAGGTGGAAGAGAGTATTTTCAGGGTATGTGGGGTCTTGATTTTGCTGACTGCTTTTCCAAGGCAACGGGAAATATAGATGGAATGAATGGATGGGAAGCTGGTTTGCGTGATGGGACTAGGTTTTGTTCCTGACCCTTTATAGCTTAGTCAGAGCAGGAGCCACACCAAACTGTGATACATCCAGAAAGAATGCTTTCTATGGTGCATCTGTAAAAATTGGTGACAGTCATAGCTAACATGCCAAATTTCCTTAGCACCCAGAGAAAGTAGAGGGGTTGGTGGGCTTTCTTAATTATAGTGTCAGTGTGGAGGGAATGGTTATTTCTCCTTGTGTGAAATTCTTTCAGATCTGACATCAGTTATTTTCAAAAGTCAGAACATCTAAATGAATTCATCCCTAATCCTTCTACTGTCTAGAAAATGCAAAGCAAGTTTAGAACATAGAACATAGAACAATACAGCACAAACAGGCCCTTCGGCCCACGAGTTGCACCGATCACATCTACCAATCCACAGACCTATCTATAACCTCCTATCCTATTCTTTTCCATATACTCATCCAGAAGTCTCTTAAAAGACCCCAGTGAGTTTGCCTCAACAACCTCTGACAGCAGTGGGTTCCATTCACTCACCACCCTCTGAGTGAAAAACCTACCCCTGACATCTCCTTTGTATTTGCTTCCCTGCACCTTAAATCTGTGTCCTCTCATATTGACCATTTCCGCTCGGGGAAATAGTCTTTGAGAGTCCACCCTATCTATTCCTCTCAACATTTTATAAACCTCTATCAGGTCGCCTCTCAACCTACGTCTCTCCAGTGAGAAGAGTCCCAGATCCCTCAACCTATCTTCATAAGGCCTGCCTCCCAATCCAGGCAGCATCCTTGTAAATCTCCTCTGAACTCTCTCAATAGCCTCTACATCATTCCTATAATGAGGCGACCAGAACTGCGCACAATACTCCAACTGGGGTCTGACAAGAGTCTTATAGAGCTGCATCATTACCTCCTGACTCCTAAACTCTATTCCTCGATTAATGAAGGCCAGTACACCGTACGCCTTCTTGACCACTTCCTCCACCTGCGAGGCCGATTTAAGAGCCCTATGGACCCGGACCCCGAGATCCTTCTGCTCTACAACACAGCTAAGACTCCTACCCCTTATATTGTACTCCTTCATCCCATTATTCCTGCCAAAATGGACCACTACACATTTATCTGCGTTGAAGTCCATCTGCCACTTCTCCGCCCAGTCTTGAATCCTGTCTATGTCCCGCTGCAACTTTTGGCATCCCTCCAGACCATCCACAACACCACCGATCTTTGTATCGTTGGCAAACTTGCTAACCCATCCCTCCACTTCCTCATCCAGGTCATTTATGAAAATGATAAACAGCAGGGGTCCCAGAACAGATCCCTGGGGCACTCCACTGGTTACCGACCTCCATACAGAACAAGACCCATCCACAACCACTCTCTGCCTTCTGCCAGCAAGCCAGTTCTGGATCCACGAGGCCAAAGCCCCTTGGATCCCATGCCCTCTTACCTTCTCCAGAAGCCTTGCATGTGGGAGTTTGTGTAATCTTTTCTCATAATCCAGTCATCTGGAGCCAAAAGAGAACACGTGGGAAAATTTCAGCAGGTCTGGCAGCATCTGTAAGGAAAGGAAAGAGCTGATGTCTCTTTGTCTCTCCTTATAGAAAGTGCCAGACCTGCTGAGATTTTCCAGCATTTTTCTTTTGGTTTCAGATTCCAGCATCTGCAGTAATTTGCTTTTATCCAGCCATCTGGAGTCTGGTGAACCCAAGACTAACTCCTTTCAAGAGCAATGTATCTATTCTAAGGTGCGGTGCCTAGGATTATACACAATACTCCAGATGTGGTCTAACAGGGTTTTGCACAGTTGTAGTAGTAATTGCATATTGTCCTGCTTGTCCGTACATAAAGCTAAGGACTGAGGCAGCACAGATATATTCATAAGGGTAAGGGGGTTGTTGGAGGCTGGGAGCGTTATCAGCATATATTAGAAGCCAGCCTCATGATGTTGGTGAAGAAGAGGAGAGGGTCGAAAATGGAGATTGGAGGATTCTTGTGGGGTACGTGGAGGGCAGAGGAAGAGGAGACAGTCACTGAACCTTCGCAACAGGAATTTCGATCAAAGCTAATGAAGAGCTTGAAATGAATACGGACTTTGACATCTCAAAGCTCTTCATCTTATAAATTACTCCCCAACTCCACTGACTGCAATGCAAGCAAACAGATGTTCTTTTGAATGTGTATACATACAGCAGAAAAATTATGGGATTCATCCATCCCTCTCCTCTCTATCCCCAAATAAGGCTTATACCATCAGGGAAGGCTGGTCTGAGCTGTGCCAACTGTCCAGAACCACCAATAATTCAGTCCAGTAATGATCCTGACAGACTTTCGACGGCAGATTTCCTTTCTAAGGACAGTCAGTTGGACCTTGACAGTTACTTGGCCGCTGATCCACACTTGGAGTCAAAACCCATTTTCTTTCCAGGCTTCCTTCTATGTCTCTTCGTACTTCCTTCTTCTCTTTACCTGTCCCTCGCAATTCCTTCTCTCTCATACTCCCCTATTTCTTCCTCTCTTTTTCCTCATAGAATCCCAACTGCACAGAAGGAGGCCATTCAGCCCATCAAGTCTGTACCCATCACATCCTACCTCAGCCCTATTCCCTGCACTCCACCCATCTACCCGGCTGATCTCCCTGATGCTAGGGTTATTTTAGCTTGGCCAATCATCCTAACCTGCACATCTTTGAACTATGGGAGAAAACCATGCAAAGAATATGCAAACTCCACACAGACAGTGACCTGAGGCCAGAATTGAACCCAGGTCCCTGGAGCTGTAAACCACAGTGCTAACCACTGTGTTGCCCTCCCACTCCTACCACTTCCTCTTTACTTTTCTTTCCTCAACATCTTTCTTTCATTCTCCATCTCTATCTCTCTCTCTATATTTCTTCCCACTCTCTCACATACATTCTCCTTCCTCTCTTTTCTCCCTCTCCCATCATTTCTTCCTTGATTTTTGATTTAGAAATCTTTCACAGCTTTCACAGGGGAGGTGAATGCCTCGTGGTATTATTGCTGGACTATGAATCCAGAAGCTCAGCTAATGTTCCGGGGACCCAGATTCGAATTCCGCCACAGCAGATGATGGAATTTGAATTGAATTAATGAAAAAATCTGGAATTAAGAATCTATTGATGACCATGAAACCATTGCGGATTGTTGGAAAAACCCATCTGGCTCACTAACATTCTTTAGGGAAAGAAATCTGTTGTCCTTGCCTGGTCTGGTCTGCTTGTGACTTCAGAGCCACAGCAATATGGTTGACTCTCAATTGCCCTCCAAGGGCAACTAGGGATGAGCAATAAATGCTGGCCAACCAGCAACATCCATGACCGACAAATGAATAAAAAAACAGCCTGACCAATCCTTCGATCTCTCAAAAATTCTTTTCTTTGAGACTGGATGAAATTTAAGCATTTCTAACAGGTTGGCGTCTGGTTGAACCTTGGGTTTGATCGGTGAACATTTGTGTCGAGAGAAATTGGATTGGCAGCGCTGGGTTTTTAAGCTCGCTGTTTGAAATGTTTAGTTGCATCTACAGGAAGTTGATGTAGGTTGTGAGATAATCTGCAGACTGGGTCAGGGAGAAAATTAGCCTCATTTCTCATGGCTTGAACAATCCAGCTCTTGACCTCTTGACTCAGCACATAATATCACATTCAGAGTCTTAAACACTGGCTACTGGGCCTGAGAATGGGCTGTTTGAGGAGTAACAGAGCTTCCAAGTTGTCTGCGTGCGAGAATTAAATATAGCTCAAACCCACTGACTAGCTCCACTTTCTTGCCATCTGAATCCCCCTTCTGTTCCACGGATCATGCGTGGCTAAATTAGTTGCTTCTTTACTTCTGCCAATTCTGCTGGGAGCCAGAAAGTATGAAGCACAGAAACAGGAGGTAGAGAAAGAGTGTGCGTATCTCTGTGGGGTGCCTATAGATCTCTACACTTCGATTTCGGCACTTATCTCTGGTCACTTGTGCACATTGAGATGCTGCCACACATCCTGTTCTCTGCTCACATCCTAAAGCACAATATTCAGTTTCTTCAATTACAGGTCATCAGCCCATTTGGCCCAAGTGGTCATTACTTGGGTTTACAATGTACACAAGCCTCCTTCAACTCTAATACCTCTTCTCTCCCCCTGTCCTCCCCCAAGCATATGTTTACATCAATGTTCAGCACTTCGGTCAATCCACATGACTGTGAGTTCCAAATCCTCATCACTGTGTGTGTGTGTGTGTGTGTAGAAATCCTCCAAAATTCTCCATTTGATTTTAAATCAATGGACAGTGGCTCGGGACTCGCTGTCACGAGTGAAACACCCACTTTGCTGAGCAACTGCATAACTATTGAGTGTAAACCCTGCTAGGAATTTAACCTTTCGGCCCAATGGAGCAATTTGCAGGAATGCATTGTGGACAACAAATTGTTCCCATGTGGATCAGATAGTCATAGAATCCCTGCAGTGCAGTAGGAGCCATTTGGCCCATTGAGCCAGCATCGACAACAATCCGACTCAAACCCTATCCCCATAACTCCACATATTTGCCCCATTAATCCTCCTGAGGCTGATGGTCAATTTAACATGACCAATCCACCTAACCCACACATCTTGGATCTTTGGCTCCCTAAGTGGATGGAGGGGTGATGGGTTGGAGGGGTGGGGGGGGGGGTTCAGCAGGGGCAGCTCAGCACAGTTATAATGAATGGCTGTATTAAAGGATTGAGGCTGCGAATTTCAAATCTCGGTAATTGTTGATTTTGAGACAACTCCATCTGAGCCTGGCACTATAATCCCTTGTTCAAAGTCATTCAGTATTTATTTTTCTTTACTGTTCATTGTTGGGACATGGGCATCAGTGGCTGGCCAGCATTCATTGCCCATTCTTGTCCGAAGACATAGAACATAGAACATAGAACATTACAGCGCAGTACAGGCCCTTCGGCCCTCGATGTTGCGCCGGCCAGTGGAACCTCTAACCTAAACTATTCCAATATCATCCATATGCCTATCCACCGAACATTTGAATGCCCCCAACGTAGGCGAGTCCACAACTGCTGCAGGCAGGGCATTCCACGCTCTCACCACCCTCTGTGTAAAGAACCTGCCTCTGACATCCGTCCTATAACTACCACCTCTTAATTTAAAGTTATGTTCCCTCGTGTTGGTCATCATGATCCGAGGAAAAAGGCTCTCACTATCCACCCTATCCAGTCCTTTGATCATCTTATACGCCTCAATTAGGTCACCGCGTAACCTTCTCTTTAATGAAAATAACTTCAGGTCCCTCAGCCTTTCCTCATAAGGCCTTCCCACCATACCAGGCAACATCCTGGTAAACCTCCTCTGCACCCTTTCCAATGCTTCCACATCTTTCTTATAATGCGGCGACCAGAACTGTACGCAATACTCCAACTGCGGCTGCACCAGAGTTTTGTACAGTTGTAACATAACCTCAAGGCTCCTAAATTCAATCCCTCTACCAATAAAAGCTAACACACCGTACGCCTTCTTAACAACTTTATCAACCTGAGTGCCAACTTTCAAAGAACTATGTACTTGACAGTTGAGTTCTGTCTCTACAAGACAGTTGAGAGTCAACCACATTACTGTGGCTCTGGAGTCACATGTCGGCCAGACCAGGTAAGGACAGCAGATTTCCTTCCCGAAAGGACATTAGTGAACCAGATGGGTTTTTCCGACAATCGACAGTGGATTCATGGTCATCAGTAGATTCTTAATTCCAGGTATTTTTTATTGAATTCAAATTCCTCCAGCTGCTGTGGCAGGATTCGAACCTGAATGAGCAAAGAACAAAGAACAGCACAGCATGAGAAACAGGCTCTTCGGCCCTACAAATCCAAGCCACCCATTTTAACACTCAGTGAGTGCCTTATTGAAATCTTTTGTCGATCGTTGACATTTTTGTCTACCTCCAGTGGAATTCCACAATGAAGGTGGTGCAAATTTTATGTACGCCGCATTAAGGGAGATCCAATTCAGGGACAATTTATTGACACCAACGCCCAGAATATTAACTGAGTTTCTGGATTAATTGCCTTGTGATAATTTTACGCTGATTTCCATATTGGAGAACCATCAGTCCATCAGCTGCAAAGAAGAGAATGTTGAGAGGAGATTTTGTCTTTAGAATCATGAACAAAGTAGATAGGGAGAAGCTGCTCTCATCGCCAGAGTGGTGAGAACCAGAGGGCAATGGATTCAGGCGATTGGCAAAGGATCCAGAGATAACCTGAGGAGGAGCTTTCTGACTCAGCCAATGGTTAGGATCTGGTATTCACTGCCTGAGAGTGTGAAGGAGGCCATTTGAATCGTGGCTTTCAAAAGGGAATTAGATAAGCATTGAAGAAACCAAATGTGGCCAGACTGCGGGCTAAGGACAGTGGGACTGAGTTACTCTTTCGGAGAGCTGGCACAGATACAATGGGGAGGCTTTTCCCACCCTGCCTGCCAAGGGAATTGCATCGGGTGGGTGGAGGGTGTGGGGGGCAGACCACACAAAGGTCCATTGACCTGAGGTGGGAATATCCCAGAATTTAAGTTTAATCGCCTTGACACTGTTGAGCGCAAAGAAAGATCACAGTTGGGATGTTAGAATCATATAATCCCTACAGCACAGAGGAGGCAGAGTATTTTACCCAAGCCCTCCCAACTATCCTATCCCTGTAACTGCACTCACTTACTATGGCCAATCCACCTAGTCTTTGGACACCAAGGGGTAATTTAGCCAGCCAATCCACCTAACCCACACATCTTTGGAGGGGGGAGGAAACCAGAGCACCTAGAGGAAACCCGTGCAGATACAGGTAGAACATGCAGACTTCGCACAGACAGTCACCCAAGGCCAGAATCGAACCTGGGACATTGGAGCTGCGAGGCAGCAGTGCTAACCACTGTGTCATTATGTTGCAACTAAAACCATTGTAATTTTCCATTTTTAAACTCTCCAGTTCATTTATTGTAAGAATGTTGAGGAAGATGTTTGATCATTATCGAGAATCAGACTAACAAAGAGTCTAATTGCTTTCCTATTGGTTGTGGAAGGAGGGGATGGACATATTAGGTGATTTTTGTATGTGGGGGTGGTGGGGAGGGCAGGTTGCAGACAGGGGACTGTCTGATGGTGACATCAGTGATGGTAGCCTTGGTTCCTCAGACACCAGTTTTCTCTCAATCACGTGCACAAGTATATCTTTCATGTGTGAGCCACTCCTGCTGGGATAATATCATTCAGTGCTACAGTTAGCTTAGGGAGTCCGAGTTGCTATGGCAGCCTTCGCTTTTACTGGCGTGTAGCGGTCTGGAGTTATGCAGATCGATGGTCGAGTCTCCAACATTCTTTCCGAGAACCTCTCCCGCTTTTACCACCTGTCACTGGTGTGTGATTGGAAACATTTATTTGCAGCTTGATGATCCTTGTTGGGCCATGTATTAAATGCACCTTCTGTGACACTGGGTCCTGGGGTGGGACCCTGTCCATACCACACAGCCAGGGATTGAAAACAAGAACTTCTTTCCTGCTCTGGCATTGTTTAAAAATAATTTCACAGATAATTACTCTTTATAAATGGCATAAAGTTCTCCTATGATATAAGGTGACTATTTCACCTTCAGAGCTCATATTTCACATGTAATCACCATATTGATGATATGTGATGCAGAACTGAAATTTGACCAACACACGTTGCAAGAAGTAACTCATGATATTCCCCCTGCTGCACCTGTCTTACCGCCTGTAATGTCCTTGATAATTGCTATCCGAGACCTCCCAACTGCACCATTCCTGCTTTGTCTGTGTGAGCACTTCAATCTAAAAAATAATGGGACTCTTCAAAGAGGCTTTAGCACTTGCTGCAGAACCTTTTCCACTTGTCCCGTCGTTAAAAGATGCTGAAAGTTGTGAACTAATAAGTCAGTATAGCAATTATTTAAATCCCTGCTCCTGGATGTGTCTTCTTCAATTAGCTGCAGCAAAAGATCTTGGGAAATTTCATGTTCGGTTTAATCTGCGAAAATGCAATTTGTGGACACTGCAGAATCGGCCTGTCAGGATTAATCCAGATTTGGAGATCGATTCAATTGATCCACCAGTTTACTGTGTGCTTAGAGTAGTGGATTGGTCTGGTCTTTCCAGCAATTGAGCATTAACAACCAGGAGAAAAATATGAGCAATGTTATGAAATATATTTCCATTGACCTTTTATTAGTTATGGGGGTAGTGAACTGTGGAAGGCATCGCAGCCAAGACTGCTCATGTGCTCACAAAGGAACTTCTTAGCAGGGATTACTGGGGACAGGGGCAGGGAGATGGGAATGCCGGATGGGGCTTTGTTCATTGTGACACTGGGATACTGGGTGGAAATTTACACCCTCAATTGTCCCGAAATCTTAAAATCTTGCCCCAGGTCAACAGATCTTCCCATTGCTCGCCCTTCGCCTGCTCCGATTTCCATGGTGGGCCAATGGTAAAATTCTGGCACTATTTCTAAACGTAGAACCCGTCCTCGCTGTGATTGGCTGATTCAGGAGGATGACATGGAGAGGATTAGTTGACTCAGCTGTTTGGAGGACACCGCGTTCTATCAATATTGAGATGTTTTTCTCTCTCCCACCCAGCCCCTTCCCAAACCCGCCATGCCCTCTTCTCCCTTCCAGTTTTTCCAGAAAACCACATGAGGATAGTGTAAATAGGAACATAGACCGCCTATAGGCTTTGAAGAAAATGCAATCATACATGTAGCTGATTGAAAATTAATTTGTTTCTGGTGTGACTGCGATCAGTTACCTCACATCTATGAGAGATAACTACAGCTTTATCTTTGATTTACTAACTCACTGCCCTTAGAACGCAAATATTGATTCTACTCTTGGGCTCGAACTGTTGACCCGCAGGGAGTTACTGACCTGACTGTGTAGTGACCCACCATCCAGCTCCCTGTCATGGGGCTTTTGAGGTTTCCCTCTGTACATAAAGTACTGCTGCTGCCATGTGTTTTTCTATCGTGCTTTCGTTGTTCAGGGATCTTGAACCGCTGGACTGTGTCACCCTGTTCCACTTCCGTGTCTGTATAAACACAGCTCCCTGTTATATATAAATCCGCGGAATAGATTTCCCCATGTCTCCACAGCTAACATGATGTAGAGATGCCGGCGTTGGACTGGGGTAGTAAGAACTCAGTAAGAATTTAGCAACACCAATTTTAAATCCAGTGATGGCACGAGCAGAATTGTAGATCCACGCAGCTTGTACATTGGGCTGGATGAGAGGCCATCCGATAGAGGGGGACGATTAGTGCCCAGGCTGAATGGGTTGAATGATGGCTTCCTGCACTGTTTCATTCAGCTTGCACTCAATCACACCCGTACAGTGCAGAAGCACCAAATGCTTCACCCATAGATTATACTTGATGTGAATGGATACAGCAGTGCAAGGAAAGAGTAATGGGGTTAATTGAATAACTCAAAGAGTGCAAACACAATGAGCCAAAAGATCTCTCTAAGAACATAAGAAATAAATGCAAGAGTGGACCATTCAGCCCATGGAGCTTGCTCTGTTATTCAGTATGATCATGGCTAATCTTGAGCTTTCCCATCCACTCCCCGTATCCCTTAATTCCCCAAGAAGCCAAAGATCTGTCTACCCCAGTCTTAAATATATTCAACGATAGGGCAACAAGAACCTTCTGGGATAGAGAATTCCAAAGGTTCACGACCCTTTGACTGAAGGAATTTCTTCTCGTCTCTGTCCTAAATGATTGGTCCCTTTTCCTGAGATGACAGGCCTCTCATTGTTTACCCTGTTAACCCCCTTCAGAATGCTGTGCATTTCAATGAGATCATCTCTCATCCTTCTAAACTCCAGAGAATATGGGCCCAGTTTACTCTGCCTGTCATCGGAGGACAAGCCTTCTGACACCAGGGGCCAATTTAGTGAAGCTTCACTGCACCACCTTCAAAGAAAGTGCATCCTTTCTTGAATATAACAGCCAAAACTACACACAGTATTCCAAATGTGGTCTCACCAAAACCCTACACAAGAGTAGCAAGCTTTCTTTATTCCAGTATCCCAACAATCCCCTTGCAGTAAGGATTACATGCCATTTGCCTTCATATTGTTAGATTTGATTTGATTTGACTTATTATTGTTACACATATGGATAGACAGAGAAACGTATTGTTTCTTGCATGCTATATAAAGTATACTGTTCATAGAGAAGGAAAGGAGAGAGTGCAGAATGTAGTGTTACAGTCATAGCTAGGGTGTAGAGAAAGATCAACTTAATATAAGTCCATTGAAAAGCCTGACAGCAGGGGAGGAGCTGTTCTTGAGTTGGTTGGTAGGTGACCTCAGACTTTTGTATCTTTTTCCTGACAGAAGAAGGTGGAAGACCTGTTCCTGCACGTTAACATTCTGTCTGAGTTGTATCATTCTATGAATTGCTATGAATTGCTATGTATCATTCTATGAATTGCTTTTGATTCAGGGTTTCTGATCTAACTAGTAGGATCATTGTGTTAAGATAACAGCAGATTACTGTGGATGCTGGAATCTGAATCAGAAAACGCTGGAAAACCTCAGCAGGTCTGGCAGCATCTGTAGCGGGAGAATACTGGCAATGTTTCAAGTCTGGATGACCTTTGTCAGAGTTTTGACAGGGTGACTGCCTTGTTAATAGAGAGTCCAACAGATTGGTGATGAACTCAGGAGAAATGGTGGCTGTCAGTTGTGACTCAAACAGGGTAACATAGAAATAAAAATTCAGAGAGTGTTTGAGACATTTGGCAGGTCAGGCAGGTTTTGCGGAAAGGAAAAGAGAGCTACCCTTTCATCAGAGCTGAAAAGAAGTTAGAGATTCAACTGTTTTTAATTAAATAAAGGAGAAGCAGGGAGAGTTTGAGGACTGAAAAGGCAAGAGGGCAATGGTGATACAGTGGCACAGTGGTTAGCGCTGCTGTCCTATTGTGCGAGGGACCTGGATTCGATTCCCAACTTGGATCACTGATTGTATGGAGTCAGCACGTTCTTCCAGTGTCTGCATGGGTTTCCTCTGGTTGTTCCGGTTTCCTCCCACAGTCTGAAAGATGTGCTGGTTAGGTGGATTGGCCGTGCTAAATTCTCCTTCAGTGTACCCGAACAGATGCCAGTGTGACGATGAGGGGATTTTCATAGTAACTTCATGGCAGTGTTAATGTAAGCTTACTTGTGATACTAAATAAATAAAAAACTAAAAACTAATAGATTGGCTTAATTAATGATGAGAAGAATAATGGTTCAAGGCAATAATGAGACAATAAAAAAAGCAAATGCTGGATCCAGGCATGTTATGGTGCAACATTTATTGAACATTTATTCTTTTCTTTGTATTTAAGGTTTTACTCTTTAAACCAGAGTGTTTTAAACAGTCAGACTGAGTTTAGACACCCATAGCAGTGGGCCAGAAATTACACATTGATGAAATAAAGTTTGTACATTGTTTACTCATAGTATGTCAGGACATGAACCCTGTTTGCTGCTGATGACCTTCCTCAGAGTCCACAGGAATCTATCGCTGTGGGTAAATTCAGGAGCACAAACAAATAAATACCTTTGTGTTTGAGAACATTAGAAACAGGAGCGGGAGTAGGCCCTCAGGCCTGCTGAACCATTCAATACAATCATGGCTGATCTCCTACCTCAAATTCATTTCCCTGCCCGATCTACTGATTCCCCTTGTGTCCAAAAATCCACCAGTCTCAGCCTTCAATATATTCACCATGGACTATCCACAATCCTGTCAGGGAGAGAGCTTGCAAAGATAGAGGAAGGGTTGGCCTTGTGGTATTATCATTGGATCATTAATCCAGAAACTCAGCTAATGATCCGGCGACCCCGGTTCGAATCCTACCATGGAATCAGTTAATGGTGGAATTTGAATTCAATTGAAAAAAAATCTGGAATTAAGAATCCACTGGTGGCCATGAAACCGTTGTTGATTGACTGAAAAACCCATTAGGTTCACTGACGTCCTTTTAGGGAAGGAAATCTACAAATCTGCCATCCTTATCTATCTGACCGTACATGCGACTCCAGGGCACACAGCAATGTGGTTGATTCTCAACTACCCTCGGGCAACTAGGAATCAGCAATGGACAGACAAAGATACTCATGTCCCATAATTGAATATGAAAAAAAAGATTCACAACCTTCTGGATGAAGAAATTTTTCTACATCTCCGTTCTCAATGTGTGACTTCTTTTTCTCAGACTAACTGTAGATTCTCCCACAACCTTTCCTACCAAACTCTCTAAACATTTCATACATTTCAGTCAGATAATTTCTTGGGAGTATGTCGGTTGATTCTACTCAGTTATTCCTGATCAGTACTGTCATCCCAGAAATCAGTTTAATTTAACACGTGAGGTTCCTAATTTTGGGCCTAAACTCATGCCCTTACCCATACAAAGTGGCTTGGAATCAGTTAACGTTGGGGACAAAATGCTCTGAGGAATAGGAAGTGGCATTCAGCCGCTCAGACCTATTCTATGACTCAGTTAGATCATAGCTGACCTGCATCTCAATTCGATTTATCCACCTTTCCTCCTTATCCCTTGATATCCTTTGCCTAACAAAAATGAACTGATCCCTGGTTTGACCCTGGATATCCAGTCTTTCTTTGGCAGAGATTTCTGTGCGCCTTGATTTGTGAATGGCTTCTGTGAATGGCTTAGCTTTAATTTTAAAATGATGAAATTACTCAATTATTATTATAAGGAAATTTTTAAAAGCGGGAATCATTGAATCATCATAAATGTCGAATAAAAACCCAGCACTTATTGGAACAGAAGGCCATTCTGCTCCTCTATAAACTCATTGGATTAGCAGAATGAAAGTTTGGGCACAATCTCAACCACTTGAAGGGTAGAATTCAGTGAACTATTCTTCTGTCGTGTAAGATGCTCACACAGGGAATAGAGTCTGGTGCTTTTGCAATGAGACTTTGGAATGGAAGATCTGATGTGAAGGATTTATGTCCCATCTCCAAACCTGTGGCAAGAGGGCATTTTTAAAAAATTCAGTCTTGGGACATAAGCACTGCTGGCTGGCCAGCATTTATTGCCCATCCCTAGTTGCCCTAAGACATTTACAAGTCAACCACATTGCTGTGAATCTGGAGTCATTTGTAGATCGTAGCAAGATCAGAAATGGAGATTGAACAGACTGCCTTTTTATATTTAACAACTTAATGCAGGGTAATGAATACACAGCTGAGGAATATGGTAAGAGGAAACCTATGGAAATGCTAGGGAAGAGTACTCCTGGGCAAGGATCTGTTCCAATTTGAATGTTGACAATAGAACAATAAATAATGGGGCAAAGAACTGTTGCAGTGTATGCAATGAACATTTTAGATGTGCCTTGTAACTGTGTTCTTTTTGAATGTGCTTTCAGCGCCATTAAACACTAGAGCGATATCTCCTACCCTTTGTAATTTATCAATGAGTTTCAGCAGGAATTATTATAATTGATTACTACTATCTGTGACATCTATTTTTTATATGTCACAGATAGATACCAGTCTATCTGTGACATATAAAAGAAATCACAAATCTGTGTCTTTGAGTCAGTTTATCTGCTATAACACTATGTATGCACTTCTATAATGGAAATGTGTCACTCTTGTTATGACATCCTCTCACCAGGAGTTTTGGTGTACTGTCACCACCAGTTGGCAATGTACAGTGTGACAGGTTTACAGGGAGATTTTTCAACTTCTACGAAGTTGCACAACGGAAATAGGGAGAAAAAGATGCAACTTTAAAATGGGACTGAATTGTTTCTGTACAACCAAGTCAAATTACTTCTTTCATCTAAGCCCACTTCAGCTGAAGACTACTAAACTAAAAATTGCATTCTTTAGTGCTTTTAACACCCCAATGTGCTTCACAGAAGAGTTATAAGGTAAGATTTGACAATGGACCACAGATAGCGCAGGCGAAGTGGGCTGGGTAAATGCTGTGTTGGGGGATCGGTGCAGATGTGATGGGCTCCTTCTGCTCTGTAAGGATTCTATGATCCTATGATTCTATGACAAGGAGCCCAGCAACAGCTTGGTCAGAAAGGTAGGCTTTAAAAATATATCCTAAAGGAGAAGTGGCAAGGGTTGGGAGGGAACTCCAGCGTTTGGGGCTTAGGCAACTAAAAGCATGGCCACCAATAATGGAGCGATGAAAGTTAGTGATGTATAAGAACTTAGAGTTAGAGGAATGCAGATATCTAGAGCTGGACGAAATGAATGAGGTAGAAAGGGTTGTGATCATGGAAGAATATACAAGTATACAAGGTGTTGTTCAGTTGGGAGCCAGTGTAGGTCAATGGGCATAGGAATGATAGATCAATGGGACTCAGTGTAAGGACACAGACACCAGAGCTATGGGTGGCTTCAGGTTTGTGGACTGCACTAAGTCTTGAATCCCTGTGTGTAATGTACAATTAACTGTTGGTACATTAAAGTTGGTACATTAAGTGTACTGTCTTATTTGGGTATCACCAATCCATGGCATTCAGTCACATGTGCAACTTCTCACCTCTGCCAGGAGGCAGAGTTTCATAAGCTCCAGAGGTTTCAGATCCACATAGCTATGCCTATAGTATCACTCTGTGGAAAGTCAGCCTTATCGTTCACCATAACACAAGAAGCTGTGTGTTTATTGGTGCACACTTCCTGCCAGACACTCACTTCCTCCCTGCCACACTCCAGTGATTTCATTTTTATTGCTCTCCTGGCTTTTGTTTCCGATACACTATCAAATGTTCTTACAATTATTTAATGAGATGTCAGTACAGGGTAAGAGTGAGTGTAATTGTGTGCGAATATGGGAATGACACATACCAGTTTTCATTTGAACATTTTAATGGAGTTTTGAATTCTCTGCAACTGGAAGCTGGAAACACATTGTAAAAGCCAATGTTTCTCAAGCCCACTCCAGCAACACCACTCAATAGCTACTTTGGGTGGATTTTATGGTCTCGTTCAATCCGAGAGATCAACGGACATTCCCATTGTCTGCTCCTCACCCAGTCCAATTCTATGGTGAGCGGAGCTGGCGAATTCCGACGTTAGTGTCCATCTCTTGCCCATAATGAAGGGTCCAGCATTATCTATAATGTTATAGAATCACCTTAGTCCCAGAAGACCATAGACTGTTCTCCCTCAAATTCAAAGATCACCACACCTTAGATAAGGAACAAAGTTGAGAAGGCAGGGCCTTCATAAATAACTTCAGCTGGTACAGGGATTGAACCCATGCTGCTAGCATCAGTCACCAGCTGTTCAGCCACATTGACCTTCAGGTTATAGTGTTGTAGACCACTTCGAGCATACACATCATTTGGCTTCACCTTCTGATTTCCACTTCCTGCATTCCCACTCCATCTTCGTTTCTTCACTTCCATCCGAAACACAACCAACTTTCTCGGGAATGAAATTAGGGAAGATTTCTCCACTGTTTGAATTGATAATTAATGTTGGATCAATTGTTAGTTTTAAAGCCAGGATTGACAGTTTTTGTTAGTCAGCCTGGTCAATGGATATGGGGCCAAGACAGCTGGCTATGTGGAGTTAGGTGACGGGTTATCCACGATCTCATTGAGTGGCAGAACAGATTAGATAGACAAGGAAAACGATCGACAGATTTCTGCTCTCTCAGGAATCAAACAATATGGAGAACAAGCATGAAGTCAGAGTTAAAGCCCAAGCTTATTGTGTTCATTGGTGGAGCAGGTTCAATAGACTGTGTGGTCTATTCTGACTCCTATTTTTTATACTCCAAAGAGTGGCACGGTGGTACAGTGGTTAGCACTGCACCAAGGAACCAGGTTTGATTCTAGACTTGGGTGACTGTCCTTATGACATTTGCACCCTGTGTCTGCCTGGGTTCCCTCTGGTGCTCCAATTTCCTCCCACAGTCCAAAGATGTGCAGGTTAGGTGGATTGGCCATGCTAAATTGCCCTTTAGTGTCCAAAGATATGTAAGTTAGGGGGATTAATGGGGTAAATATGTGAGGTGAGATGTTCTGTCAGAGAAGTTGGAACGGACTCAGTAAGCCAAATGGACTCCGAATGCATAGATTCTATGATTCTTACATCAGGCTCAATGGGCTAAATGGCCGTCTCTTATCCCTGTGTTCCTTGACCATCACAGCCTGAAATGAGGAATGGCCCTCTGTGCAAGGTGGCGAAGGATTCCCAGTGCATGGGTGGAATTTTCCAGTCTTGCCGGGGCAAGGCTGGAAAACACAGCAAAC
Organism: Sphyrna mokarran; assembly: GCA_024679065.1. Classification (NCBI taxonomy): domain Eukaryota; kingdom Metazoa; phylum Chordata; class Chondrichthyes; order Carcharhiniformes; family Carcharhinidae; genus Sphyrna; species Sphyrna mokarran. The sequence continues at coordinate 7,960,337 of JAGIQG010000024.1, forward strand.
CATTCGGTGGGACTGGAAAATCCCACCAGCAGGAGAGGCAGTAAAATTCCACTCCTGGAACTGTACCCCAGCATGAGACAATGTCTTCAGGAGCAGAGTGGGAAGCACAGTGTAGCAGAACAAGATGGGAGACCAGTTGTGAAGAGAGTGTAATCCCGAAACAAATGAATGGTTTAGAGCTGAAGCTTGAGCAGGTTTTTCAGACAGTGGCCCATCACTTCGGCTGATAGGAAGAGTGTACTCTTTGATATTCTAGCTGCAATTTACAGTAACTGTACCCTGTCAAGAGAGGGAGAGGTAATACTGACAGCTGAGATGGAGGGGGATTAACTTTGCTGAAACTCAATAAAGATTGACGTACTGAGATGACAGAGGTGCTGGCCTGGACTCTTGCTACAGGTAACCGATAATAACCAGCCTGCTGTGTTTATGTAATTATTGGGACATCTTGTTGAAGTTACACAAGACATTGGTAAGGCCACACTTGGAATACTGTGTGCAGTTCTGGTCATCCTATTATAGAAAGGATATTATTAAAGAGTGGAGAAAAGATTTACTAGGATGCTACCGGATCTTGAAGGCTTGAGTTATAAGAAGAGGCTGGATAGATTGGGACTCTTTTCTCTGCAGCGTAGAACATTGAGGGGTGACTTTATAGAGATCTATAAAATAATGAAGAGCTTAGATAAGGTAGATAGTAAATATCTTTTCTCAATGGTAGGGGAGTCTAAAACTAGGGGATATAGGTTTAATGTGAGAGGGGAGAGATGCAAAAGTGTCCAGAGGGACAATTTTTTCATCAGAGAGTGGTGAGTGTCTGGAGCAAGCTGTCAGAGGTAGTAATAGAGGCAGGTACAATTTTGTCTTCTAAAAAGCATTTAGACAGTTACATGGGTAAATTGGGTATAGAGGGATATGACCAAATGCAGGCAATTGGGATTAGTTTAGGAGTTTAAAAAAAATGGTAACATGGAGAATTTGGGCCAAAAGGTCCATTTCCATGCTGCAAACCTCTGGGGATGGGGGATGGTTGTGAGGATGGGAGGATGGTTTTGAGGGTGGGGGCAGCATTTGGGGGAGGGGATCCCCTCCAGGGGGAATTCCGTCAGAGAAGATCGGGGACTGTTCAATTTTCCCCATTTAACTAACTTGACCTACAGACTGATCTTTCCCTCTGTGTGCAGGAATTGTTTAATGTGTCAAACATTTAAATGTGATAGATCTCTTCAAACTCAGATGAAGTGAAGGATTGTCTGTCATTGTGCTGAAACAGCTGATTCCATCAAGTCCTTATCTCACACACCGGCCTGACATTGTCAGAAATTTCACTGTCACCTTGAACTCCAGATTAAATGGGACCTTCACAATATCAGATAGAGTGTCCTTGCAGTAAACAAAAATCATTTTCAGTCAGTATGGCGAAGAGTTTCCAATATTTTGGCATCTGTAGATTGTTTGAGCTCCTTTGTGGCTACCATTGGCTTTGCCAGAGGCTCTGGGCAGCGTGGTGGCACAGTGGTTAGCACTGCTGCCTCAAGTGCCAGGGATCTGGTTCGATTCCCAGCTTGGGTGACTGTGCAGCATCTGCACGTTCTCTCCATATCTGTGTGGGATTCCTCTGGGTGCTTCTGTTTTCTCCCACACTCCAAAGATGTGTGGGTTAGGTTGATTGGCCATGCTAAATTGCACTTAGTGTCAGGGAATTAGCAGAGTAAATGAATGTCACAGGAATAGGGCCTGGGTAAGATTGTGGTTGGTACAGTCTCGATGGCTAAATTGCCTCCTTCTGCATTGTAGGGTTTCTACGAATTCTCTCTGGTAATATTGTAGCTGCACTGTTTGTTTTTAGATCTCATGTTCTGTCCTGATCAAAGAACAAAGAAAATTACAGCACAGGAATGAGCCCTTCGGCCCTCCAACTCTGCACTGACCATGCTGCTCGACTTAACTAAAACCCCCTACCCTTCTGGGGACTATATCCCTCTATTCCCATCCTACTCATCTATTTGTTAAGATGCCCTTAAAAGTCACTACCGCATCCATTTCCACTACCTTCCTTGGCAACGAGTTCCAGGTACCCACTACTCTCTGTGTCAAAAATCTGCCTCGTACATTTCCTTTAAACCTTGCCCCTCACACCTTGAACCGACATGCCCAAGTAATGGGGAAAATCTTCTGTCCCGGCCTCTCATAATCTTGTAGGCTTCTGTTGGATTGCCCCTCAACCTCTGTCGCTCCAGTGCTCACATTAATTCTCTCACTCCTGATTGCCAGTGAGGTCAATGCGTGGACCTCTTTCTCAGCCCTAACCTTCTGCAATCCAGCACTTGAACATAAACCTTGAGTCTCGGTTGCAGTTTACGCTTCCCCTAATCATGGCATTCACATCTTTAGGAGAGGAAGGAACCGTGGAACTAAAGAAAATCTGCAGTGCAGAAAGGGGCCATTCAGCCCATCATGTTTGTGCCATCCAAAAGAAGAAAAAGTAAACTAGCCCCTCATCTTGACCCCATTTCCCATTACTTGGTCTGGTCTGTGGCAGGTTATATCACTTTAGATGCAGATCCAGGCACTCTTCCAGCTTCAAAGACCAACTTAATCGGGGAATTCAGAGTGAAAAAGTTTGTCCTCATTTCCGCTCTAATCCTTCTTTCAATCACCTTAAATGAATGGGAAAACCCAGTTACACAGAAGTCCTTGGCTTTTTTCACAAGTAACTTAATCCACCACTTTTAAACTCGTCTCTGTATACACCTTAGATTTACTATTGTTGTTCTGTTAGTCACGTGTATCATTTTTATCACTCGGCAATATCATGAATTTCTTTTTATTATTCATGTGGGATATGGGCGTCGCTGGCTGGACCAGCATTTATTGTAAGAAGTCTCACAACACCACGTTGAAGTTTATTTGATAGTAAACCCACTAGCTTTCGGGGTCTGCCCATTCGTCAGGTGAGTGGAGAGTTCTGATCACAAACAGATATGCTGTGTTTGTGACCAGAACTCTCCACTCACCTGACTTTAACCTGGTGTTGTGAGACTTCTCACTGTGTTTACCCCAGTCCAACACCAGCACCTCCATATCAGCATTTGTTACCCATCCCTAGTTTCCTTGGAAGGCAGTTGAGAGTCAACCGCATTGCGGTGGCTCTGGAATCACATGTAGACCAGACTGGGTAAGGATTCCTCACTAAAGTGCATGAGTGAACCAGATGGGTTTTTCCTGACAATCAACAATGGTTTCATGGTCATCAGTAGATTCTTAATTCCAGACATTTTTTTGTTGAATTCAAATTCCACCATCTGCTGTGGTGGGATTTGAACCCGGGTCCCCAGAACATGTTTCTGAATTAATAGTCTAGCGATAACATCACTAGGTCACCGTCCCCCAAATTCAAAGAGAAACAATTGTTCCAGTCTTGCCAGTATTGCCCACATAGGATAAATACAGGAAAGCATTCTGCCCTACCTACCCTGCTCTGCCATCTGGTTGCCTTTGCCCTCAGCTTTGCTTGTGAGTTTAAATTGATGTTGCCATTATTTGCAGTTTCTCAGTGCACTAGCTGCTGATAGGTTGACTAGTGTGCCTATTAACAGCCAACAAACACGGCTTTTTAAAAATTTAAAATGGCCAGATCTACAGCAGAATTGCTGGATGAGTCCTCCAGAATCCCAGTTTACCCTGCTGTAAACCAATAGCAGATTTTAGGCTGTACCATAATTACAAAATGGGAATAATCATGAGAGGATTCGAGTATGGGGCAATTATACAGGGCTTTGGTGAGGTCACACCTAGAATATTGTGGCAGTTTTGGTCTTTTTATCTGAGGAAGGATGTTCTTGTTCTAGAGGGAGTGCAGAGAAAGTCTACCAGACCAGTTCCTGGGATGGTGGGACTGATGTACGAGGAGAGATTGAGTTGGTTAGAATTATATTCACTAGAGTTCAGAAGAATGAAGAGGGATCTCATAAATGTATAAAATTCTAACAGGATTAGACAGGAAGGATGTTCCTGATGGTGGGGGATTCCAGAACTATGGGACATAGTCTGAGGATATGGAGTAGTGCATTTAGGACTGAAATGAGAAATCTCTTCGCCCAGCGAGTGGCCAGCCTGTGGAATTCATTATCACAGAAAGCAGCTGAAGCCAAAACATTGCATGTTTTCAAGGAGTTAGATGCATAGCCATTGGGGCCATAAAACCATAAGGTATAGGAGCAAAATTAGGCCATTCAGCCCATCGGGTCTGCTCAACCATTCAATCATGGCTGATATTTTTCTCGTTCCCATTGTCCTATCTTTTCCTCATAACCCCTGATCCCCTTATTAATCAACTATCTCTGTCTTAAAGACACTCAATGACCTGCTCTCCCCTGCCTTTTGCAGCAAAGAACTCCACACATTCACCACTCTCCGGCTGAAGAAATTCCTCCTCATCTCTGTTTTAAAAGATCGTCCCTTTAACCAAAGGTTGTGCTGTACCAAAAGAGATCAAAGGATATGAGGGGAAGGTGGGAACAGGTTGCTGATTTGTATGATCAACCATGATCAAGGGTCAAATGGCCTACTCCTACTTCCTATGTTTTTATGTGACACGGAAACAGGCCCAGCTGCCCGTCAGACCATATAGCCCAGAATCACCCCCCACATATTGAACATTACTTGTCAAGTAGCTGTTCTCGGCTAAAAATTTACTGGGCGCTGTTTCAACAGTATTTTGCTGAAAAGAATTCCACATTCTAACCCACCCTTTAGGTCAAGGATATTTTTCTAACCCCCACTTCAATTCTGCATTATTTATTTCCAGCTTGGCAAAGATTTGTAGATTAATCAGTTGCTACAAGTAGGTTCAGAGTGTTCTTTATGAGAATGAAGGGCTATCAGACCGACCCTCGACCTTCCTCTTTCAGCAATAATTTCACAAATATTCTGCATCCCCTGAATAACATTCGGCACTTTTTGCTCAGTTTTTTTCGTGACCTAATATTTAAATGTCTTACAGCAGCACAGAAGCAGGCCATTCAGCCCGACAAACTGGTGTTTGTTTCCTCTCGCCACCAATCCCTCCTCCCCTCTTCATTTTAACCCCATAAAAATCATAAATAATACGAGATATTTTTCTGTTCCATTTTCCATCCTGTGTTTACCTAGCTTCCCCTTTGAAATAACTCCCCGGAGGCTGGGATCCCTTCGCTAGATTCCCTTTAGTTATAAACTTATCTCCATTCCAAGAATCAGAGAATAGAATCATAGACTCCCTGCAGTGCAGAATGAGGCCATTCTGCCCTTTGTGCCCACACCAACAACAATCCCCATCCAGGCCCTATCCCTGTAACCCCATGCATTTACCCTGCTAATCTCTTTGATATTAAGGGGCAATTTAGCGTGGCCAATCAACCTAACTCCACACATCTTTGAACTGCGAGAGGAAACCGAAGCACCCGGAGGAAACCCACGCAGACACTAGGAGAACATGCAAACTCGAAACTGACAGTTACACAAGGCCTGAGTCCCTGGAGTGGTGAGGCAGCAGTGCTAACCACTGTGCCACCATTCCTCAGGTACAAAATAGAATCTGGAATGACAACCCTTATTATATAGACCTGACAACCCTTATTATGTACACAATGGGCAGGAAATCATTACTCCAATCAGGGAGTTCATACTCAATGAGGCCAACCTCATGGGCCTCTTTGAGGCCATTTCACCCTTGAATGCTATTTTCCTCGACTATTCCTTAAGGTGACAAGTTCCAAATTCTAACCCCCTTGTCAGTAACAAGTTTCTGCTGAATACCCTATTGATTGATTAGTACTATCTCATATTAATGACCCCTCATGCTGGTCCCACATCTCAGAAACCTTTGTTTCATAATGTTGAAGACTTCTAATCAAGTCAGATCTTTCCTGATAACTATAACCATTCCATTCTGGTGTCATTCTAGTCAATCGTTCTCACACCTTCTCCAGTTCCTCTAAGAAGAAGGCTGGTTGTGAGGACAGTTTGAAAAAGCTTGGTTTGTTCTCACTGGAGAAACAGAGGTTGAGGGGTGACCTGATAGAAATCTACAAGATTATGAGACGCATGTACAGAATGGATAGTCAGAACCTTTTTCCCAGGGTGGAAGAATTAATTACTAGGGCGCATAGGTTTAAGGTATTAGGGGTAAGGTTTTAAGGTGATGTACAAGACAGATTTTTTTACACAGAAAGTAATGGGTGCCTGGAACTTGTTGCCGGGGGAGGTAGTGGAAGCGGATACGGTGGTGAATTTTAAGGAGCGTCTTGACAAGCACATGAATAGGATGGGAATAGAGGGATATGGTCCCTGGAAGGGTAGAGCGTTGTAGTCCAGATAAGCAGCATGGTCAATGCAGGCTTGGATGGCTATTTCCTGTGCTGTAATTTTCTTTGTTCTTTATTGCTCTCCATCCCTTTTATAAGAACTGTTCGCAGCCTGGACTAATGAAATGTTTGAGGTTTAAGAGAAGCTTGATCGTCAGATTTCAGTCTATCTGACTGATGAGGTTCAGAGATCCAGAAACGGATCTAGCTGGTCTGCAGACCTGGCCAGACCCTTGGGGTCTTCAGGCTGGCTACCTGAGGCAATCCGGAGTAGCCTATAATTCACCGAAATTGAAAGGAATAAGTCACCAAGTGTCCAATTAAATGCGGTAAAGCTCAGAAAGCTCCTATCTATTAAAGAATAAAGAGATTCTTTTTAAAGAGCCTGATTCAAAAAACAGCTCATTTATTTTTCATTAGCCTCTATGGGCCTCTAAGTGGCTGGTTCTGTGATTCTAGCCTAAGGGTATCAGCTTATAAAGCAGAATAGAACAGGAAACCTCCTCGAAATGAGAAGTCTATGAAACAAAGTTTAATCAAAACAATCTGGTCCGAGGGGTTAATTCAAAGCCTAATTTAATTTTTATTTGGGAGCACTGAAATTCCTTTAATGGAAGAAGCCTGGCTTGGCAGGGAGAGAGGGCACGTGGAAAGGAATATTCGGAAAGAACCATTCTGACCAGGGATGGAGAAGGGGGGTGGGGGGTGGGTACAGTGGAAAAAGTTGTTTTCCTTCTGATTTAAAGTGGTAATGTTCAGATGAGGTTTACAAGCTAGTTGGTAATGCACACTTTGAACTGGGCTGAACCAGGGCTGTTTTTTGATGGAATTTCCACAGTTATGTTTTTATGGATCTCAAAACATAATTGAGTTCAGCTAGCTTGCCAAAATATAAATCAGAGCAGTGGAATATTTTAGCCATGAGATCAAGAATGCAAAGTATTGAATGGCACATTCTGACTATTGGGTCAATACTTTTTTCCAAATAATTTTCCATGTGGAGAATCCTTGGTGAGCACTGACAGATTCCCAGGAATCTCTTGCAAATATTTACCAGTGCTTGGCACTGTATAGTTATCCAGGTCCTATAATTGAAAACCCTTCTGCAAACCTGGTCATCTTACCTCTTTGACCTCTTGTGAGCTCCCCCGGCCCCACTTTTCCCCCCAGCTTAGGGATGTTGTGGCAAATAGCTACAGCCTCACCATGGTCATACCAATAGTGTTAGCCAGCTGAGCATATCAGACATCTAGTTCTGAATCATTTAGAAGCCCTACAGTGCAGAAGGAGGTCAATCTACACCGACTTTCTGAAAGAGCATTAGGCTGCCACCTAATGCCTCCTACCTTGTGCATTTAACGTAGCTAATCCCCATAATCCCCATCTTGGGATGCTCAGGGACAATTTAGTCTGGCCAATCCACCTAATCTGCACATCTTCGGTCACTAAGGGGTAATGAGGCCTGGCCAATCCATCCAAATCTGCACATTTTTGGACTGTGGCAAAATAATCCAGAGCATCTGGAAGAAACTTACACAGTCATGGGGAGAGTGTGCAAACTCCACACAGACAGTGACCCGAGGGTGGAATTGAACCCAAGTCCCTGGCGTTGTGAGACAGCAATGTTAATCACTGTGCTGCTCTTAATCTTTACTTTAATATTCACAATTTGAACAGTGCAGTAATTTACTCATACAACAGCATAGAGGAAAAAACCCTTTAGTTTTTCTTATTGACAGTTTTACTTTTTAACCAATATCAACAGATTTTGTTTAATTCTTCTTGTTGGAAGAGATTGACCTACATTGCTGCTGCCTCTCCAAGTGCTTGGAATATTTTTTGACACATTTGAGCACGGATTTTGATTTAGGTGTCACTATGTTAGCAGCTCATCAAGCTATCTGTCATTTATGCTTCTGAGTGTGAAGGGAATGAAATGTAACGTTTTGCTGTGAGTGCTCTGTTCCCCCTGTATCTGTTATTTTGCAAAACGCTGGACAACCAGACATCCTTATTGCAGCTCCGAGTTGTGGGACTGCCGCAGAATCCTCTTATATTGCAATATCTCCGTGATACCTGACTGCTAATGTCCAAATAAAACTCTAATCGCTCATTAGCTGCTCTACTTATGATGCTTTGAACCTTTTATCTAACTTTTCATCCTGGGGGAGATAATAATCTAGTTAAAACTCAGCGTATGTTCTGGGTTTAAGTTTCGCCATGGCAGCTGGTGGAACTTGAATCCTATAAAATCAAAAATCGGGAATTAAGAATCTACTAACCATGAAACCATTGTCGATTGTTGGAAAAGCCCGTTTGATTCACTAATATCCTTAAGGGAAGGAAATCTGCCCTCCTTACCTGGCCTGGCCAACATGTGACTTTGACTCTCAACTGCCTTCCCAAGGACAACAAGGGATGGACAATAAATGCTGACTAGCCAGAAATGGCCATATTCCATGAATGAATTTTAAAAATTCCATGCGCTTCCAGTTCATGGCGGAAAGTGACTTTATTTTTAAGTGCTTTGTTGTGTTCATCATGTCGCTACATCGCAGTCAGTGGAAAACAAGTTGCAGGGAGACAGGCATGAAAAGTCCAACATCAAAAATTCAGCAACTGAAGACTAAATCTGCTTTCTGTAGAAATGCACAGAACTCCACTTTCCCTGGCTGAGGAAGAATGCAAAGCCAGTGGTGTATTACTTGTGTTTGACTCCACATCATGCGAGGTACTGTGCAAGTACGGGGTGATGTATGAAATGCACACGGCCAAATCTTCAGCTGAAAGCATTGGGGGGAGTGACTGCTTTTCCAAAGCACTGGATGTGCCAATACTGACATCAGGCAGCAATCAGAATCTGGAAATATTCAGCAGGTCGAGCAGAATCTGTGATGCAAGAAAAGTGGGGCTAAAATTTCACATTGCACCCCAATACTGCACTTTGTCACTTCCCTCGTTTATCTGAAGTGACAAACTCGCTGCTGGAAAATGGTTCTAAAAGGCACCTCCCTGTGGTTAACATTCATGCATGAGCCTTTGTATTGAGCGCCTGACACATATGGGCGGCACAGTGGCACAGTGGTTAGCATTCCTACCTCACAGAGCAAAGGGTCCGGGTTTGATTCTTGGCTTGAGGCACTGCCAAACAAAGAACAAAACAGCACAGGAAACAGGCCCTTCGGCCCAACGAGCCCGCACCGCCATCTCGATGCTCCCACTTCTACCCGTGATCCCTGTCTATGTTTATAGAACTATGCATTGGAACCAAATTTGCGAGACTGTCCCTGCAGAGTCTGCACATTCTCCCAGTATCTGCATGGGTTTCCTTTGGGTGCTGCAATTTTCTCTCACAGTCCTAAAGACGTGCTGGTTAGGTGCATTGATCCATGCTAAATTTTCCCTCAATGTACTCGAAGAGGCGTCGGAGTGCAGCGATTGCAGAGTTAATGTAAGCCGACTTGAGACAATAATAAATAAAGTCAATAATAAAACATATATTTACACCTGATGTCAGAAGGAACATAGACAAAGAAGACAAAGAATGTGGTAGAGGTGAAACTCCAGGAATTATTTGAGAATTGGTTGGAAATTGTAATTGGGGTCATTCTAGAAACAGAAATCAAGACAGGTCAAACGTCTTTGTCAGTCTTTATTTAGCTTGTCAGCAAGCAATTGAGCACAGAGAGCATCACAGCTCAGGCCAGATTTAGTTCTCCCCAATATCCATACTCTGGTGTTACTGGTACCATTGACTCTATAAATCTGCATGGCAAATTCCTAACTGCAATCCTTTCATTTCACCAGCCCTGGTAGTCACTATCACACTGGTGGGACAGAGGGCAGTTAGGAGTCCGTGACAATTGGAACCGTGTGGTTGTATGTTTTTGGGGCAAGTGTGCAGAGTAAGAACTAAGTGCATTGTGTGGTTATAGTATCAGCTTTCAAACCAAGAAACACCCAGGTTCAATGCTTGGTGTTGTTAGTGATGGTAAAAAAGCTACAATTGACTAGTGGGATGGAACAACTGGTTACTATCTGACTTTTAGGTGAGGTTGGGAGCAATTTGGTTGTGAGGCCTTTTTAAATAAATAGCCCGCTGGCATTTCTTGCCATGGCAACTACATAAATAATGAGCAATTGGTTGAGGTGTTAGGGGAAACACTTTGCAGTTCAGGAAAACAGGAAAAGGAGAAAATCCTCAGTTATCACTCCAGTCACAATGCAATCCAAAATCAGAACTTCTGAAAATATGTTCATCCTCTGGCCAATTTCAACGTTAATCATTTCCTGAGACATTTCTGATAAATTCCCAGTCTCTTCTTTAACCAAAGAACAAATTTGAATTTTTTTTGTCGGCAGTGAAATGTTAAATTGATGACGAAAATTCCCCTCAACTGTGCGGCCAAGATGTGATTGGTGGATTGGGAAATGGAGATGGAGAGAGTTGTAACGGAACAGAAAGGATGGATAGAGAGAGAAATCAAGAGTTTGAGAAAACACCAGAGGGAGGGAAGGTCGATGGGGCTGAGAGAGAAGGATGGGGAATAAAAGAGAAAAAAGAGATCGAGAAAATGAGTGAATCCAAAATAATTTCTCCCCGTGTATAATCACTTAAATGTATTTTCATAGAAAAGAATATTGAGTACAAGAGTCAGATGCCATGTTGCAGCTTTATAAAACTTTGGATAAGCTGCACTGTGGTCGCTACATTACAGGAAGGATGGACAGGCTTTGGAGAGGATGCAGAAGAGGTTTACCAGGATGCTACCTGGATTAGAGGATGTGAGCTATAAGAAGAGGCTGGGCTAACTAGGACTGTTTTCTCTGGAACAGCAGAGGCCGAGAGGAGACTCAATAGAAGCCTATTAAATTATGAGAAGCATTGATAGGGTTGGCGGCCAGAATCTCTTTCCCAGAGTTGAAATGGCTGATACTAGAGGCATGCACTTGAGGTGAGAGGGGAAAGTTCAAAGGAGATGTGAGGGACAAGTTTTTTTAGAGTTATAGGTGTCTGGAATGCACTGCAGATGGAGGCAGATACTATATGGATGTTTAAGGGGCTTTTAGATAAGTGCATGAATATGCAAGGAATAGAGGGATATGGATCAAGGGCAAGCAGAAGGGATTAGTTTAATTTGGCATCATGTTGGACACAACATCATGCACCAAAGGGTCTGTTCCTGTGCTGTAGTGTTTGATGTTCTATCCCTGAAAATTAGCACGAATCGACTAAATCAAAATGGGCAATGGTACAAAACAGAGAAAGGACTTATGACATGAAAAACACAGGGCAGTGACACAGAGAGATTGTGTTCATATGGGCTTCTGTACGAAAGCACGGTGGCATAAAATGAGTCACAAACAAGTGTCAATGATGAGAACCGTTCACTGAAGGGAAGAGGCCCTGTTCTAACCAGGTGATTGATTTAATTGCGGCAAACCATATCTACCATATATGGAAATATCTGTCAGACAGGGGGAAGGGGCTAGCCGTGACTCAATCGACAGTCTGTGATGGCAACTAAAGACTGAGATAAAAATGCGATGGGATTGAAGTCCAGCCACTGACTTCCTGTCACGCACCTGGTTCTGTGCATTGTGTGGCTTAATCTTTTCGTTTTGAAAGTTAGATTCATCTTAAACTATTGAACCAGGGGAGATACGGGAGGTGTGACTAAGTTGTGATGAAGATGGTAGTTATATGGAAGGAAATGTAGCAGGATATTATGACAATAATGAACATTAGACAAGAGACAGTGTTACTCCTGTTGTGGTGAGACCCATCTGGATTATGTTCAGCCTCGAGAATCCCTGGTTCTGTAATCCTAACTCTCCCCTCACTGCCTCTCAGCACAGACACCATTTGACACACTCCAGAGCCTCTGTCATTCCAGAGACAGTCCTGGGAACTGGGGTGGAGGGATGTTGTGAAATGTTCACAGTATCTTGTTAAACTGTGAAAGAAAAGTCCCAACACAATTCGAACTGAGCTTCTGAATGTAGGTTGTGTCTGGAGAGTGTATCTTAAGATATATAACACAAGGCTGAAGTGCTGGGTTAATTAGTATGAATGCCTGAACCATCTCTAAATTGTTGGATGTGACATTACACTGGGGCTCCGCCTGCCCTCTTGACTGGACGTGAAAGATCCCACTGTTTTATTTGAAGAAGAGCAGGAGAATTCTTACTTTAAACTGCCCCTTTCCTCATTGCTGTTTGTGGGAGCTTGCTCTGCACAAATTGGCTCTTGAGTTTCTGACGTTACAATTGTGGTGCTGATTCCAAAGTATTTAATTGGCTGCAAAGTGATTGAGCATTTCCAGAGATTGTTTTCTCAGTTCTCCATATGTTTTACCTCCCTCCCTCAGCCTCTCACTTCATTACCTCCCTCCCTCGACCTCCCCACTTCACTACCTCCCTTCCTCAATCTCCCCACCTCACTGCCTCCCTCCCTCAACCTGTCTGCCTCATTACCTCCCTCCCTCAATCTCTCCACCTCATTACCTCCCTCCCTCAATCTCTCCACCTCATTACCTCCCTCCCTCAATCTCTCCACCTCATTACCTCCCTCCCTCAATCTCTCCACCTCATTACCTCCCTCCCTCAGTCTCTCCACCTCATTACCTCCCTCCTTCAATCTGTCCACCTCACTATTTCCCTCCCTAACTACTGCCCCAGTGAACCATATCAATGTCAGTCTCTCCATTTTCAGGCGTTTGACAGGAATGATTCTGCTCAGTGGTGTTTGTTTCCTTTCCATCTTTTTAATTCCAAACTTCTTGCTGTATATGACCAGCTGAAGTATTCACAGCTCCACTCTTGTGATTTTTGCTATTCACTTGCGGGGATGGAGTAAATTCCAATTCTAATTGTGCCAAATGATCAGTTTCTGTGGAGTTGATCTCTCAGCTTCACTTCCCTCCAATTCTTGGGTGATGTGATCCTCAGATAGGGACTTTGTTGGAAACTTCATAGAGCGGCACAGTGGCACAGTAGTTAGCACTGCTGCCTCACAACGCCGGGGACCCGGGTTCAATTCCAGCTTTGAGTCACTATCTGTGTGGAGTTTGCACAATAAGAAGTCACAACACCAGGTTAAAGTCCCACAGATGAGTCCTGCTGAAGGGGCAGTGCTCTGAAAGCTTGTGGCTTGTGCTACCAAATAAACCTGTTGGACTTTAACCTGGTGTTGTGAGACTTCTTACTGTGCTTACCCCAGTCCTATGCTGGCATCGCCACATCATGTGTGGAGTTTGCACATTCTCCCCATGACTGTGTGGGTTTCCTCCAGGAGCTCCAGTTTCCTCCCACAAAGGTGTGAAGATTAGGTGGATTAGTCATGCTCAGTTGCCCCTTAGTGTCAAAAGATGTGCAGATTAGGGAGGATTACTGGGGTAAATATGTGAAGTTACAGGGATAGAGCCTGGGTAAGATGCTCTGTTGGAGAGTTGGTGCCTAAATAGCCTCCTTCTGCACTGTAGGGATTCTATGAAGAGTCAAATGAATTTAAAAACAGCAAATTTGGAACCAAAGTGAAATTTGTTTCTGTGTTTCATTCAGTATTAGTATAAGAGAGAAACTTCATCAGTAAGATGAGGGATTGAAAAGTGTGGTAGATTGGCAGCCTGCAAAGGTCAGAAGGCTTTGTTCTGGAGTCGGGCCCTGGTGTGACTTATGATTTTTGATTTATTATCGTCACATATATTAACATACAGTGAGAAGTATTGTTTCTTGAGTGCTAAACAGACAAAACATACCATTCATAAAGAAGGAAACGAGAGAGAGTTAAGAATGTAGTGTTACACTCATTGCTAGGGTGTAGAGAAAGATCAGCTTAGTGTGAGGTGGGTCCATTCCCTGACAGCAGCAGGAAAGAAGCTGTTCTTGAGTTGGTTGGTTTGTGACCTCAGACTTTTGAATTTTTTTCCTGACGGAAGAAGGTGGAAGAGACAATATCCAGGGTGCATGGCTTCTTTAATTAAGCTGGCTGGGAAGAGTAGACAGATGGGATGGGAACTGGTTTGCATGATGCATTGGGCAACATTCATGAACTTTTGTAGTTCCTTGCGGTCTTGGGCAGAGCAGGAGCCATACCAAGCTGTGATATTTGGTATGTTGTGAAGTTTTACTTGGAGCTGTTGAATTGATCATTGGACTTGTCCCTTCTGAGACAATGTGATGGGCCACCTGGGGATCTGGATCTATGGTGATCTGGTGATCTCTAAGGAGGGAAGCAGTAGCTGCAGCAGCGGTGAGCTCAAAGACACCGGTTGCAAGGGAATTGGGGAATTGTGGCCTCGGAGGGGTTATGAGTGTTGGGATTGCCCGTGGGGATTAAGGAATCCTTCTTCCTTGATGTCTCCATTTATTTTGCTTGCACTTTAATCACCATTTTTTTTGTTCCATCTGTTGTTGCTGTCTTCCCCTTGGCTAACATTTCTGATACAGTAATCCTGTCCTCTTTAAGATGCTGAGGAAAGACATCTGTTAAATCTCACAGGCATTCAAATCACATCAGTGTTCATAGAATCATAGAATCCATACAGTGCAAAAAGAGGCCATTCAGCCCATTGAGTTTGCATCAACAACAATCCTATCCGGGCCCTTTCCCCATAATCCCACATATTTAGTCACTCATTCCTCTAACCTACGTATTCTGAGACAGTAAGGAGCAATTCAGCATGGCCAGTGCACCTAACCCACACATATTTGGACTGTGGGAGGAAACCGGACCACCTAGAGCAAACCCACATAGATATGGGGAGAATGTGCAAACTACACACAGGCAGTGACCCAAACTGGGAGTCGATCCTGGGTCCTTGGCATTATGAGGTAGCTGTGCCACTGTGCCACCTTACATTCAGCAGTCAAACAGTAAATGGATAAGGCGGGGTGAAGGAATTCAGTGTTTGCGACAATAGAATCTATAGCCTATCACTTTAAGAACCAAGCATCACAACAAGCCCAGGATGGGGTGCGATGCCTTTTCTTGCCAGCTTGGATCTTGTTTGTCTGTCTTGTGGGGGGGGTGATGAATTGGATGCAATCAGAATTTGGTTTTTGGAGCAAGCATGGAGAGGGATTACAGGTTTTCCCACTCCACTCTGAGCATTGGCTTTGTAACAAGGACGTACTTCTGTATAAGGCTCTGGTCAGACCCCATCTGAAATACCGTGAGCACTTTAGGCCCCTTATCTAAGGAGGGATGTGCTGCTCTCGGAAAAGATCCAGAGGAAATTCACAAGAATGATACCTGGAATGAAAAGCTTGTCGTATGAGGCACAGTTGAGACTCTGGATCTGTATTTGTTGGAGTTTAGAAGGATGAGGGAGGATCTTATTGAAATTTACAGGATACTGTGATAGAGTGGGCATGGAGAGGATATTTCCACAAGTCGGAAAACCTAGAACCAGAGGGCACAACCTCAGGCTAAAGGGACGATCCTTTAAAACCGAGATGAGGAGGAATTTCTTCAGCCAGAGAGTGGTGGATTTGTAGAACTCTTTGCTGCAGAAGGCCAGGTCATTGAGTGGCTTTATGAGAGAGACAGGTAGGTTTTTGGTGAATAAGGGGATCGGGGGAAAAGGCAGGGGAATGAGGATGAGAAAAAAAATCAGCCACGATTGAATGGCACAGTAGGCTCGATGGACTGAGTGGCCTAAATTTCCTCCTATGTCTCATGGTCTAACTTGAAGAATGGAATAAAAAAAACAAGATGTGCAAGGCAGGCTCATCAACGGCTGCTGGAGAAAGGGGTTCACATTTTCACTACAACCCCACACCAAATCATTCACCCCAAGAGATAATTCAGAGTAAACCACAGTTAAGGAAATTTTCTTTCTTTCTCTCCCTTTCTCTCTCTCTCTCTCCCCCTTTCTCTCTCTCTCGCTTCTTTTCTCTATCTCTCTCTCCCCCTTTTTCTTTCTTTCTCTCGCTCCCTTTCTCTCTCTCGCTCCCTTTCTCTCTCTCTCTTCCTTCCTCTCTCTCTCTCCCTTCCTCTCTCTCTCTCCCTTTCTCTCTCTCGCTTTTTCTTACTCCCTTCCTCTCTCTGTCTTTTCCTTTCTCTCTCTCTCCCTTTCTCTCTCTCTGTCTCTCTGAGACAGTTTTGCAGGCTGTAAGTGTTTTCTCCGCTGCAGGCTCCAAGACTCGAAGGACACACTGGTGATGTTTGCCATCCCTTCATGTGGATTAGTCTGCTTTGTTTGCAGAGAGCTCCCCCCCGTTTGAACATTCCTGCTTCAAATGCGTGTAGAAAATGTCTGTGGATAATGGATTAGCGTCAAGAGAAAGTCCAGAATGTAGCAATGACACAAATGAAAGGGCAGGTGACTGTAGTGAAATGAATCCTGATGAGAACCAGCTCAGAGCAATTTTATGGTTCCTTTGGAAAGTCGAAGGTGATGGATATTTTGTTGCAGTGTGGTTCGCAGGGCAAAGTATTAATTCCCTCTTCATTCACCTCCTTCAAAGTTCCTTCTCTTGGAGCAGCCGGTAAAACTCTTCCTGCTGAGTCAGGGTTCAAGTTCAACTCTGGCGTTCAGCCCCAAAAATCTCAGTTCTCAACCCACTGCAGTACTGAAGGGTGCAACACTGTCAGAGGTGCTGCTTTTTGGAGTCATGTTTTTAAAATGTGTCCCTGTCTGCACTCTTGGGTAAAATTAAGAGATCCAGTAAGATTACTTTGAAGGGGAGTTGTCAGTAGCACCATAGAAAGGTGCAGGAAGAGGCCATTCAGCCCACTGTGCCCACACCAGACACCTGTTACTGTGGGCAGTGTCACAAAAGGCAGGTAATTTGGTCATCATCATATTGCTGTTTGTGGGGGCTTGCTGTGTTCAAAGTGATTACCTTTCCTAAATTAAATCATAGAATCCCTACAGTGCAGAAGGAGGCCATTTGGCCCATCGAGTCTGCACCAACCACAATCCCACCCAGGCCCTACCCCTGTATCCCTACATATTTACTGCTAATCCTTCTAACCTACGCATCCCAGGACCAAGGGGCAATTTTTAAGCATGGCCAATCAACCTAACCCACACAACTTTACACTGTGGGAAGAAACCGGAGCACCCAGAGGAAATCCATACAGATACAAGGAGAATGTGCAAACTCCACACAGATAGTGACCTGAAGCAGGAATCGAACCCAGGTCCCCTGAAGTTGTGAAGCGGCAGTGTGAACCACTGTGCTACTGTGCTGCCTGAGCACGTTTAAAGTTTAAGTTTATTTATTTATTAGTCACAAGCAGGTTTACATTAACACTGCACTGAAGTTACTGTGAAAATCCCCTAGTCACCACACTCCGGCACCTGTTTGGGTTCATTGAGGGAGAATTTAGCATGGCCAACGCACTTAACCAGCACATCTTTTAGACTAAGGAAGAAAACCAGAGCACCCAGAGGAAACCCACACAGATATGGGGAGAACACAGATTTCACACAGTGAGCCAAGCGGGGAATCAAACCCGGATCCCTGACACTGTGGGGCAACAGTGCTAACCACTGTGCCACAAAATTACAATAGTTGACTAGATTGTGCCAGTACTTCAATGGTTGTGATGCTTTTGGATGCCCTGTGATTGTTAAATGGGTTTTATAAATGCAAGCCTTTCTTCTCTGAGTATGTACACTCCACAAATTCTCCTAAATTCTTCAACCTCCCTCTGCCTTTCGTGAAAGCTCCTTGGGACTTTGGTTATTTAAAAAGCTCCAGAAGTTGGTGTTAAAATTTATTAAAAGCAACATGACTTTTAAAAAAAAACAATAACTTTGATGTGAAATATCTGTCCACTCTGGTTATGAAATGTACTTTGTGTCTTACTGAACATTACTGAGTCTGCAGCTCTGAGCTCCATCGTTTGACTCACGACCCGGTCTCTAATGGATTTTTGACATTCGCCATTTAATTTGATTGAGTGTGCATTTCTTGCTGAATAGTTCCCATGCAGGATTTAAACACACAATCTCGGGCTAGCATTGTGAATGTGGCCATTAAGATAGTTTTAACTGATTATTGGCCCAGTTGCTATTTGTGGGAGCTTGCTGTGAGCAAACTGACTTCCTGGTGACCTTAAAGGGGAAATATTGCGGATGCTGGAATCTGCAAATAAACCAGAAAATGCTGGAGAAACTCAGCAGGTCCAACAGTATCTGTGGAGAGAGAATACAGCCAACGTTTTGAGTCTGGATGCCCCTTCATCAGGGCTCTGGGTCAGCCTAGATCAAGACATTGGCTCTATTCTCCCTGCATGAATGCTCACAACCTACTGAGATTTTCTAGCATTTTCTCTTTTTGTTCCTTGTTACTGTAACGATTTAATCAGGCAATTGAGGCTGGTCTGCTTGACTATGAATCCCGCTGGGCACCACAGGGATTAGGGTGTAGCATTGGTCTCTTTAATCACATTTTAATTTGAAGTTTTGGCTTTGTCCTTTGTTTCAGGCAGTTCCCCTCCTTTTAGGGAGCTGCCCCTTTTGAGTATCCTTGAGGTTAATTTGATTTCATTTATTTGATTGGACACAAAATGTCCCTGATTAAATTGATGATCCAATCAGGGAGCCCTGCGCTCTGTAAGTAAACAATTTATTTATTAGTATCACAAATAGGCTTACATTAACACTGCAATGAAGTTACTGTGAAAATCTCCTACTTATCACACTCCAGTGCCTGTTTGAGTACACTGAGGGAGAATTTAGCGTGGCCAGTGCACCCTAACCAGCATGTCTTCAGGACTGTAAGAGGTGTGTCAGTTCCTCTGGCTCTCCGGATGTTGACTGCCGACTGAGAGCACTCTGTATAGCGTTGTTGGATCTTGTAAATTATGGAATTCTAGTGAAGGAAATTCCATCTCTGAGGAACTATTACAGTTACCTTATTTTGTTTTAGCAGTGTATGCAATTAGGAACAGGCCAGGCAATAGCTTCTTTAGTGACTAAATGGAACTCTCTGTAAGCCCTCTGCTGAATTGTATCATGGGCTGGTCTTCAATGATATGAATCATTGATTGGAGGGCCCTTTAGCTGCAGTCTGGTGTCCCTGCAAGGCCCTGCGTGTACCAATTTCCCACATAGAGGCCTTGACCAGTCTGGAAATGATGGCGTGGCAGGTTGAAGTCTCACAATATCAGGTTAAAGTCCAACAGGTTTATTTGATAGTAATCCCACAAGCTTTCAGGGGTCTGCCTCTTCGTCAGGTGAGTGAAGAATGAACTCTCTACTCACCTGACGAAGGGGCAATCCCCCGAAAGCTTGTGGGTTTACTATCAAATAAACTTGTTGGACTTTAACCTGGTGTTGTGAGACTTCTTACTGTGTTTATCCCAGTCCAACACTGGCATCTCCATATCGTGGCAGGTTGGGGCAGGTAACTGGGCTGTGGGCTGTATGGTGGGTGCTGTGAATGTGCCAGCAAGTCCAAAGTCACCAGCATTTCACAGGGTGTGAATCCCTGTAACGAGATTAGCATGTGTCAACAAATCAAAAAGGAAATACATTGTCCTGCTAATGGGAGATATTTTGGGGCACACAATGGCATCATTCAGGAAAGGCACACATATGCTGATGTCAATAGGAGCAAAGGCTGAGGGGACTGACAGCCAAATATACAGAGGATATTTTCAAAAGGAAACATTGATATAATTGGCAATTGTTTTGTGGAAGCAGAGAGGCAGTATCCATCTGTCAGCCTGAGGGACATAGTCCAGTTAGCAGCCTGGAAGCCCATGCTGGTTAGCAGTGCAGAACCAAGCATGCAGAATACCTTCACAGAGGCGGTTAAAATCTATATCTTTGCTGAACTAAAAAGAGATGTTCTCCACAATGACTACTCAATTGTATGTCATTGGTAACCATAAGCTGGCCTTTGCTTAAAGGTCTATTGGATTGCAAGTTAGCTAAATAAAGGCAAAATACTGTGAATGCTGGAATCTGAAACCAAAAGAGAAAATACAGGAAAATCTCAGTAGGTCTGGCAATATCTCTTCTTACAGATGTTGTCAGACCTGCTGAGATTTTCCAGCGCTTTCTCTTTTGGTTGGATTAGATGTTGTTTGGGCAACATCCAACCAACAGATCCTACTTGAACTGTGTGCGTGTGTGTGTGTCTGTGTGTGTAGCAGGCTTGTATATAACTGTCTTAGATCATTATAGTCCTGTTCATGTATATGTGTCATTTCTTTATGATAATAAATAGCCTTTGTTCAATGTTATACCAGGACTAGGCTGGTTACTGTTCTCACTGGGTATTAGATATGGCTCCTCACACTCACTCTTCTTGTAGAGAAAGCTATACAACACCAGGAACCAATGTTTCCCAGTTCCAAGCACCATCACAGTACCAATTGGGAATCGTGGTATGAGGAAGTGGTTTTGGATCGTGGTTTCTGAATTCCATTCCTGCTGCCACAGAGCCTTCTACCTGGGCACGGTGAACTTAGCCATACCGGCTGGCGTGATGGGAGGCGAGCACCAAGTGGGTTGGCAAGGTCCTTGTGTAGTGGTTGGCTTGGGTTGAAGTAAACCTTCTCCAGGAGCTTTCTTGTTGCAATCTCCCTCCTTATGTGAGGAGGTAGGATGCCCCTCGGGAGGTGGCACAGTGATTAGCATTGTTGCCTTACAGGTCCAAGGATCTGGGTTCAATTCCCGACTTGGGTGGAGTTTGCACATTCTTTCCTTGTTTGCTTGGGTTTCCTCCATGTGCTCTGTTTCCTCCTACAGTCCAAAGATGTGTGGGTTAGGTTGATTGATCATGCTATATTTCCCCTTAATGTCGCGGGATGTGTAGATTACAAGAATCTGTGGGGTAAACATGTGGGGTTGTGGGGATCAGGCCTAGGGTGGGATTGATGTCGGTGCAAACGTGATGGTTCAAATGGCCTCTTTCTGCACTGAAGGCTTTCTATGAATTTTCGATGACTGGGAGCTAGGGGGAGTTATGTTGATCAGAGGGGATACACATTGTTGTATTGAGCTGGACATTTGCAAGGCTGGTGTGGGATGAGTTATATCAACCTGGTGCACAGTTAATTTATTTAACAGCAGTGACTAGACTGCGAGAGAAATTTGATAGCTTGAAAACATCTTGGGATGGTTTTGAAGATAATGCTTTGGCTGTTTTGGACTGAGATGAGGAGAAATTCCTTCACAAAAATTATTGTGAGCCTTTGTAATTTTGTGCCCTGAGAATTATAGATGCTGAGTCGTTGAGTAGATTAAAGACTGAGTTTGATAGATTTTTAATGGAATCTCCACAGTGCAGAAGGAGGCCATTTGGTCCATCAAGTTTGCACTGACCACAACTCCACCAGGCCCTAATCCCATAACCCCATATATTTACCATGCTAATCTCCCTGACACTAGGGTCAATTTAGTATGGCCAATCAACCTAACCCACATATCTTTGGACTGTGGAAGGAAATCGAAGCACCTGGAGGAAACGCTCTCAGACATGGAGAGAATATGCAGACTCTATACAGGCATCAACCCAAGACTGGAATTGAACCTGGTTCCCTGGTATTGTGAGGCAGCAATGCTAACCACTGTGCCACCATGCTGTTTGTTTACTTAGTTATCAAAGGATATATTTTGAGCTAGAACGTCAGCCTATCAGGCTTGGAGGGGCTGATTGGCCTACCTCTACTCCCATTTCTTACATTTTTTTTTATTAAGCAACACAGCACGGGAAACAGGCCCTTCGGCCCAACGAGCCCGCGCCGCCGTCATACCAAATACATTATCCTATTTTAATATTCCTATATAATAATATATATATTATTCCTAATATGGAAAATTTTCACCATAGGGACAATTTGTTACCCAATCAGCCTAAGAGCGAATTTTTGGGTTGTGGGAGGAAACCGGAGTGCCCGGAATTTTCATATGATTGATACTCTACAAAATGCAAGTTTCAATTCATCTCCTTCAGGATTGACCAATGGTTTTACAGCTTTTGAATTGAACAAGAAATAATAAGAGTTGAATTCTAAATATCCCCTCTCAGTTCACAATGTGAAGAAATTAGCATCTTGTTAAATTTGATCAATCCATTTGTCTTTCCTCAAAAGTTCCTTGAAGTGAAGCAGTTGAGTTCTTTTGCTCTCACACGTACATCTTTTCTCACTTGAGTGCCAAGCATCTTTGTAAAAGGTTATCTTGATCCTTTTGAAATATTATGAATTGGAATGTTTATGTGACTGCTGAAGTCTCCCAAGTCAATATTTTGATTCAAAGGCATTTGAGTGTGATAAGGTCATACAGGCAAGGCCAGGGCACATACCAAGGAGAAAGTCCATGAAGTCACACGTGAAATCCAGCTGTGGGCTGATTCCAAGGTGAGAGAATAAGACCTTAGCTGTTCATGGACAAAATGCCTAAGTTAAAACCTGACTACATTATCTTAGAATCCATAGAATCCTTACAGCACAGAAGGAGCCCATTCAGCCTATTGGAACTGTATCAACTTTCTGTCAGAATATCTTACACAGGCTGCCTTCCCCATCCTATCCCCGTAACCCCACACATTTCCCGTGGCTCATTCATCTGACCTACACATCTGGGCACACTAAAGAGCAATTCAGTATTGCCAATCCGTCTAGCTTACATATTTTTGGATTGTGGGAAGAAACTGGAGCACCCAGAGGAAACCCACACAGACACGGAGAGAATGTGCAAACTCCACATAGGCAGTGATCCGAGGTCGGAATTGAACCCGGGTTCCTGGTGCTGTGAGGCAGCAGAGCTAACTGCTGTGCCACCTTGCTGCCCTTGTACAGGTGAACATCCCATGATTAGGAAGTAAGGTTGCTAATCCTCTAGGAATGTCCTGGATGAGGAATTAAGGATTAAATCTTTGGACACTTGCAAAAAAGGCAAGTTTAAGAAAATTAAGATTAAGAAAATATGGCTTAAGAAAATGGTATACCCATTTTAAAATTTACTTTGAACGCTACTGTTAATTAGATATAAAAACACAGGAAGTGAAACATGATGAGAGGATTTTGACCTCGCAACAGGAACTGTGTAGAATCATGTGTCTTTAGTTATTTAGCAACGAATAGCCATCCATTCTTTCTGAACATGCACTCCAGCATTAAAGCAGAAAGACAGGGGCAATAAACCTATCGTCAACTCCTTAGAACAAGGGTGCTGCACCAGGTCCTCAATCTCCACAGGTAAGTGTTCACTGGCTAGTACCATACCCACTGAGATAGTTGGTGGTGGGAGGTGACATGACGAAACCTCCAGGAATATGCCCACCTGGAGTTGGCAACCCTACCCAGAACACCACATCTCCATCACTGATAATGGTTTCTCCTTCTTGATGCGCTGGGAGGTCCACACATTACAAAGAGGGCACACAAGCATTGCCAAGAGTGCAGTGAAAAGCCACAACACTGAAATTCCAATGGAAAAATGGCGATAGATTCTTTTATTTTTAGCAGAAAGCTGGAGAGCTGATGATAGTCAGTGTTTGCCAAGTGTCCAGGAATTAAACATTAATCTGGTTGACACTGCCACAAAGAAACCTGAAAGGAAAACCTATCTTTTTTTGAAAATGTTTTTTTTTCCATTTCCTTTTGATAAAATATGTTGGAGATTGTGAATAAAAGATAGTTTCACAACATGGAGTAGTGATAAATCCCTCATGTCGATTTGTGCTTGGGCAACTATCTGCTGTCCACTTTTTAAGAAAAAAAATCTCTTTGTTAGCTTTGGAAATATCTAAAAGATAGAGGTGTTTGAAGATTCTTGTTTTTCCTGTAATGCAGCCTTGGGTCAGTCACAGATGTTATTGTACACCAAGGAAATCCTGTTTTTAGCTATGGGTCAATTGAGGCTGCCTCTACTTATTGTAGCTATTTTCCTGTTTTAACTCAAATGTTAGTTATTGGAAATACTGTTGAGCATGTAGAACTGCTGTGTAACTGAGGGGTACAAGGAATGTGCAAGCAAACATAGCTGTGGTTTTTTGATGGACCTTTGTATAGGGGTTTATGTTTTTAAAGATAGATGCTTTGTTCTTGTGGGGTGAGTAATGACCTTGCTGAAGGGAAAGTGCCGTACTCATTATTCCTTGGCAATGTTGCTTTTCTGCCTGAACTCATGAGCAATGCACGTGATTGATCCAATTTCTGAAAGAACATTCCTTCACACGCACCACAGTAGATAGTGAAATTTGAGTTCTATAAAATGTATCTGGAATTAAGAATCTACTGATGACCACAAAACCATTGCCAATGGTTGAAAAAACCCATCTGGTTCACTAATGTCCCTTTAGGGAAGGAAATCTGCCGTCCTTACCTGGTCTGGCCTACATGTGATTCCAGGGCTGCAGCAATGTGATTGTACTCAGGCAGCTAGAGGTGGGCAATAAATGCTGTAAGAAGTCTGACAACACCAGGTTAAAATCCAACAGGTTTTTTTGGTAGTAAACGCCACCAACTTTCGGAGCACTACTCCTTCGTGAGGTGCGTGGGGAGTTCTGATCACGAACAAGGCATATAAAGGCACATACGGTTTACAGAATATTGATTAGAATGCGAGCCTTTACACCTAATCAAGTCTTAAAGTTGCAGACAATGTGAGTGGAGATAGCATTAAGCATAGATTAAAGTATTGTCTCCAGACAGGACAGTAAGTGAGATGTTGCAAGCTCAGCAAATCATGGGAGTTACAGATAGTGTGACATGAACCCAAGATCCCGGTTGAAGCCATCCTCATGTGTGCGGAACTTGGCTATCAGTTTCTGCTCAGCCACTCTGCGCTGTCGTAGGTCATCAAGGCTGCCTTGGAGAACGCTTACCTGAAGATCTTACCATATACCATACCCATTGCTCAAAGCAACCCAATGTGCACCCCCGACACAGACCTCTGATCTGGGGCCTCAAACCTTTCAATGGATCAAGATTACTTTGATGGAGTATGCTGTCTGTGCATTTTCTCAGTTGTTGTTAAATGTTTGGAAATTGCTGTTTCTTAACAGTTGTGACACTGAAATACACATTTTAACATTGGGTCAGGCTTCAGGCACTCTGATTGGACATTTCGTACAATGAATGACCTTCGACTGTACTTGTCCCATTGGTCAAGTCATTGTCAGTATTTTGAAACTAATAAATGAAATCAGTTGAAGAAAATGAATTTTTTTTAATGCATGTTGTGATTTTTCTGATTGGTAATACAAGTGACTCCAGGACAATTCTGGAGGCTTGTAATCCCAGTCAAGCTCCTGTGTCTATAATGAAACACGTTGAGTCTTGTCTGCCCTTGGTTTGTGGTACTTGGCAGCTGTACTTTGCAGCTGGTGAGCACTCCTTTCACAACAACAACCTGCATTTGTATAGCATCGTCCCATCAAACAATCCCCAATGTATGTCACGGGAATGTTACCAAGCTAAATCTGAGACCGAGCCACTTGGAGAGGTCAGGACGAGCAATTGCAATCTTAGTCAAAGTGATCGGTTTGAAGGTGCATCTTGAGGAAGGAGAGAGACGTGAAGAGATGGGGAGGTAATTACCGAGCACAACAAGACGGAGAGAAGCTTTAGCACCTGGTGTGATTCATTTTATTTATATCAAATACCAATCTGAGGCCCCCTTGAGCTCAGGGCCAGCCTGTTCTGGTTTTAGATTAGAATGGATGGATGCTGCCAGGCCAGGAGACCTTCAGGGTCAGTGGGAGAGTGATTTGTTTTTATAAATGGAAGATAAAGGACAGAGTTCACATCTGTGGGAATGAGGGAGATCAGCGGTTACAAATTTCTGGGAACGGTCAAATGAAGGCTGAAGCTGTCGGAATTGTCTGAAAATCCCTGATCCGATTTACCGGCTTTAGCTGATGGGATGTAAATAGTGCATTTCACCACAACTTGTGCTTTACAGTCGGCATACTGGTATTCAGATGCAGCGCTGCTCGAAGTCAAGGAATGGGGATTATTCCCAGATATTTTCACACAATCACACCCATTCTCCTAAATCGCAGCAAGATGTTTCTCAGCTGCTTGTGGTTCTGCTTTTCGCAGTTTGACGACTGCGGGTGTTTTACAATGACATTTCATTGTCTGCTTCTGAGATGTGTTGTGGTTGTGAAATATATCAAATAGGCGCCATCTCTCACTCGGCCATTTGTTGGAACAATTACAACTCACTTGGCCAAGATGTATTGGAGTCTATCAGAGAGGGTGAGATGACATCTAGGCCTACAAAATCAGAGGAGACCCATGCATCCCCGTTCCTGCCTGTGGGAAACTGGACCCCATTGAAATTAACCAGAACAGGGAACTCTCCCCTTGTCTAATGAAGCTCATGTGGAGCTATGTGGAAGATATTACCTCTCATCCCCCTGGCTTTTATTGGTGCTGTGGGGTTGCGGCATGGGGTAAGCACAGTCGCACAACAGCAGGTTAAAATCCAACAGGTTTATCTGGTAGCACGAGCTTTCAGAGCACTGCCTCTTCAAGGGGTAGCGCTCCAAAGTTCGTGCTACCAAATAAACCTGTTGGACTTTAATCTGCTGTTATTGGTGGCCAAAGATTCTCCCAATCTTTTTCCCAATCTTTTTTGTGCCTTCTAAAGGCCACCCAACAAACACTGTCCCATGCACAAGATCCCTCTTTTGTGGACATCTAGCGCCTCATTTCCTGTGGCACTGGAAAGGCAGGGTATTTTTATCCATGTATGGGACACGGGCATCATTGGCTGGCCTTCATTTATTGCCCACTCCCTGTTGCTCTTGCTGGGCAGCTGAGAGTCACCCACATTGCTGTGGTTCTGGACTCACGCGTAGGCCAGACCAGGTAAGGATGGCAGATTTCCCTCCCTAAAGGATTTAGTGAACCAGATGGGTTTTCTGACAAACGACAATAGTTTCAAGGTCATCGGTAGATTCTTAATTTCAGATTTTTTTTAATTGAATTTAATTTCCACTATTCTGCCTTGACAGGATTTGAACACAGGTCCCCAGAACATTCGCTGAGTTTCTGGATTAATAGTCTAGCGATAATACCACTCGGCCATCAATTTCCTCTGAGAGCCACCACCTTGCATTGAACACCACGTCTGGCAACATCCCCCACCTCCTGTCATTCCCTAGCGAACCCCTTCCTGCGATGACTAGTCATCAGAGGTGGGCGGGAATGAGGGATGGAGGTCACAGTCAGGCCAGCCATGAATGCAGGTCAGGCACGAGGGCCCGAATGGCCTTTTCCTGCTCCTATTTGATACGTTCATATTTTCAAATTGTACTGGGATTCATTAGTGAGGGTCCAGGTGAGGTTTGGATCAGGAACAAGTGCAGGAGCTGTGGCCAAGTTGTCAAACAACAAGTTGTCCTAAACTCATCGGCTGGTACAGCACCAAAAGAGGCCACATTTCATCAGGCCTTTGAGGATGCTATCCAAATATTGACAGTCTGTCTGCACTTCCCCATAGCCCTGCTGATTCCACTCTTTGAGCTTCTTATCCAGTAGTTTTACTTCGGAAGTTACTATTGAATCTACTTTTCAAGGCAGTGTATTCCAAATTATAGTAATCCGGAGTGCATAAAGATCTAATCTCGCCTCTGGCTCTTTCACCAGCTACCTACCATTGTGAAAGTTAAAGCGTAAAGAGGAAGAAAGCCTGTTAGATGTAAAGTTGGGACGATGCTGCGGAATAATTTTCCCAGTTGGACAAATGGGATATTTACTTGCTGCTGGGTTGTTGCCATGGAGATCTATTTATGGAATTCCGAGTAATCTCTTCACAATCCAAATTTTTCACTTGTTGCTCATTGCTTGACACGAGTTTCTATTTTAGGGAAATGCCTTTGTGTTAGTAAAGCCAAAGGTGTTGCAAATGGTCCAGGAATAATGGAAAAGCTGGAATGTGCTTGGTCTTTTTGAATTAATGCCAGTACATTGTTGAGTGGTGTGGCTGGGTGCCAGAATGTATCTGCTACCACTCCCCTGAAGAGCCCCCCGGGGTGTTTTACTCAATATTGTGATTGTGAAATGGATTGATTTCGACAAAGATTGGCATTACACCAAGCCACAGTCATAGAATCTTTATAGTGCAGAAGGAGACCATTTGGCCCATTGAGTCTGCACTGACTCTCTGATAGAGCATCTTATCCAGAGCCTCTCCCCTGCTCTATCCCTGTAACCCCATACATTTTCCATGGCTAATCCCCGAAACCTTCACATCTTGGGACACGAAGGGGCAATTTATCATGGCCAATCCACCCAATCTCTGGACTGCAGGAAGAAACGGAGCACTTGGAGGGAACCCACGCAGTCGTGGGGAGAATGTGCAAATTCCACATCTAGGATGGGATTTTCCGGTTTTGTGGATTTTCCGGCTGCACTCATTTAAAACTGGAAAATCCCAGCCGAGGTCAATGGACCTTTGCATGGCCTGCCCATATCCACCTACCCCTCCTCCCCGGCCTGCTACAATTCTCATGGGGCAGGAGTGGGAAAATTCCCCCCAATTACCCGAGGCTACAATTAAACCCTCGTCTCCTTTCATTAAGACTGTTAATTATTAAGTAATTGACATTAACTGTCTGTTTTTCTGCCATTAATGCTGTGTTCATAAATCAAAGGATTCGTGCCCCGATGAAAGGACCACCTCTAAAATCAGAGAGTAGTTACAGCACAGAAGGAGGCCATTCAGTCCATCGAATTCATGCCAGAACTATCCGACAGCAACTTTCTGACTGCCACTCCTTGCCTTTCCCTTCAGGTGCTTATTTAATTGTTTCTTTTCAGGTGCTTATTTAATCTCCTTCTGAAAGCCATGATTGAATCTGCCTCCTCCACAGTCTCAGGCAGCTCATTCCCAATCCTAACCACTCATAGCATAGCTTGGGTACATTGTCCATGCTAAATCCTCCCTCAATGTACCCGTACAGGGACAGGAGGCTGGTAACTGGAGGATTTTCACAGTAACTTCATTGCGATGTGAATGTAAGCTGACTTGTGACATTAATAAATAAACTTAAACTTAAATGTTTTCCTTATTGTTCTATGGCAGCCACGTTAAATTTTGCCCCCTGGTTCTCAACCCTTCCACAGTCTCTCCCTTTCTATCTGTCCAGGTGATTTTGAACATCTCTATAAAATTGCCTTCTTGAATGAGAACAATCCCAGATTGTCCAGTCTATCCTCGGAACTGTAGTTGCTCATTCTTTTCCTGTTGGACTGTTCTTGAAGGACACTCTTATTGCTGTACTCTGCAGCAGAATAACAGGATCCAGCTGGGCAACAGTGCATCCATTGATAATTCTTATGTCGCTTCCAATTCTGTAATGATTTTTTTTGCTTTATCTATGGTGTGGTGTAGATCTGGATTCCAGGTGTTGGAGTGTCCAGAATCGAAGGTGTTATCTTACTAGTGGAGCGTTACCAAATTGCCCACACATTTCTACAATCTGCTTGATTTTTCTTTTGGGTATATTGGACCAGAAATGGGCCATTAAGCCCTTCAATCCTGTTCCACCAATCAGTTAGATGACAGTGCTTGGGATTTTAACTGCATTATCATCTTTGGTCCTGTAATCATTAATATTCCAGCTAAAAACAGAAGGGAAAGGAAGCTCAGACCGACTGTATAGGGTGCAGCCAATTCAATAACATCGGTTTACAGAGTCACATTGGTGTTACAGCATTTGGGTCCATTTTCTGTAATTGACGATATCTCAGGAATGCTGTGATGAAGGCAGAATACTGCGGATACTGGAATCTGAAACAAAAACAGCAAATTCTGGAAAATCTTAGCCAGGTCTAACAACACCTGTCAATTCAGAATAGAGCCAATATTTCAAGTCTACTGACAAAGAGTCATCCAGACTCAAAACGTTGACTCCGTTCTCTCTTCACAGATGCCGTCAGACCTGCTGAGATTTTCCAGCATTTTCTAATTTTGTTGAAGACTGCCGTGTCCTGTTGTATTCCTGCTCTAGTTGCAATCAGACCAGAAACCATCTCTGGGATAACCCAGCTTTATCTAGTTAGATGCTATTTTTCACTGTTCACCAATGGGTCAAGAAACCCGGGGTTTACTAACTTTCTTTTCAATGGGATATTGCAGGATCACAGGAGCCTTGCTTTGACACCTGATGACCTCCCAATATGAGTGCTGTGTTAGATATACCTGGACGGTATAAGCTGCGAACATTTCACATTACTGATTGTGAAAGACTTCGCGCGTGTTTAGGGCCTTTGTTTTGAAGGCAGGATGTTTGCTGTTGGTTACGGCATTTACATATATTGCACATTAGCTCAAAGTGTCGGTGAGGCCAAGCGTGCAATTCCTCAGTTTCTTGTCACTTGTTGCAGGATGAACGTTTAACCAAATCGTTGACTTTGAACAGGCTCTTAACATTTTTATTGTGGCCTTCTTCACAAATCCTCCATAAACAGCAATAAGATGGACACTTCCATTCTCTGAGTCACTCTTTTCTTAAGATACTCTTAACACTTATCACCTTGACCAAACTGTATCCCATTGTCTCCACCTGTGTCTCAGTATTAGATGTTGTTTTTTCACTGTTCACCAATGGATCGGGAGACCTGGGGAATTCCCAACTTTCTCTGTAATGGGATAATGCAGATTACAGGAGCCTTGCTTTGATGCCTCATTCAAAGGATAACAATTTTGATCACGTTCTTTCTTGTCATTCTCAATGTTAACATATCCCAATCCCCTCTTCTTTCCATGTAGCTCTGAATACTTTTCAATCTTTTCTAAGTCTCTCCTTACATAGAGAGATTGACTTTGCTCCAATATTAGATTTTGATTTGATTTAATTTATTATTGTTACATGTATTAGTAAACAGTGAAAAATATTGTTTTTTGCTCGCTGTACAAACAAAATGTACATTCATAGAGAAGAAAATGAGAGAGTGCAGACTATAGTGTTACAGTCATAGCCAGGGCGCAGAGAAAGATCAACTTAATGTGAGGTAGATCCATTCAGAAGTCTGCTGGCAGTAGGGAAGGACTGTTTTTGAGTTGGTTGGTATGTGACCTCAGACTTTAGTATCTTTTTCCCGACAGAAGGTGGAAGAGAATATCGGAGTGTATCGGTCTTTAATTATGCTGGCTGCGTTGCCGAGGTAGTGGGAAGTGTAGACAGAGTCAGTAGATGGTAGGCTGGTTTGTGTGATGGAATGGACTACATTTACGACTTTCTTACGGATCCTATTGCTACAGGGGAGAACGTGCAAACTCTATGCAGACAGTGATCCAAAGCCGGAATCGAACCCAGCTCCTGGGGGTGCTGTGAGGCAGCAGTGATAACCACTGTGCCATCGTAGTTTATTGACTACATTTTCCTCTTTGGCGGGTGATATTGGCCTTAACAGGGGGAGAGTGAAGGTTCACCATAATGATACAAGTATAAACAATGAGGACAGAGCTACATAAACCTGGCCTGTATTTCCTCCACTAGCACACAGGAAGCTAATGGGATCCAGGGTCTGTGTTTCTGATCATTAGATACCAATGATGTGTTGAATGAAAAGATAAAAAACGGCATAGGAAGAAAGAATTGCCAAAAATATAAAGAAAAGGGAATGGGGCTCACATGGAAGATAAACATCAGCACAGAACTTTTGGGATGAATGGCTCATTTCTATTAATATAGTGTTGAAGTCTTGCCTCAATCTTGTGTATCTGGCTGCCTTCACTGTGGATTTAGATGGTGTGTGACCAGAAGTGATTCATTGTGGTGAAGATAGAGAGAATTGTTTCACACAATCACCTGTGCATATGGCTTTATTTTACTGAATAAACTCAATTCCAATTGATTCCATTAAACTGATTCATTTTTGGAACCGTGAAGCTTAGCTTTTGTGGGGCAGTGACTGCTTCTCGTGAACCTCAGTCCACAGCTGGAGGATTTGTTATGTTGAATATGCTGTTGTGGATCTCATACTGTCTGTGCCATCTCACGTCAATTACTAACGTGCTCACTGTAATGAATTCAGTCAGGCCATTGAGCTTGGCCTATTGGAATATGAACTCCCTGATTAAGGATCCAATTGATGGGCCTATCAGGGAGTCTTTTCTTTGTATTTAACCGGGAGTGTCAGTTCCTCTAGCACCTAGGGGGTAGATTACTGACTGTGAGCACTTTGCCTATGCTGTTAGAGTTTGTAAATAAAGGGACTTCTGCCTCTGCAGATTTATTACAGCCACCTCCACTTGCAAAGTCATTAGCTATAGATGAACACCTTGGGCAGTGCTGAGCTAATGCTGAATGTAGTAGGTGGCAATTTCACATGAGGTATTGAGTTGGATCTGCTTCCATGACTCTGGTGGATGTCACAGCACTAAAGCAGTCTGCAGAGGTCACCCTGATGATGTGGGAAATGATATCTACTATCAGGTAAAAAAACTCACTATAACAGGTGGACAGGATCTTCACTGAACATTTCTGCACTCCTGTTTATGCTGTTCTTGTGTTCTATTTCTCTCTCACTCACTTTGTAATATGTTCAAATCTTTATTCTATAAGCTCTGGATTGCTTCAGAACAGTGCTACAAAGTAGTAAGTTCCCCACAAAGGGTGAATGGCTGTGAGATGTACATGGGCCAAAAAAGTTAGTGTCTGAGAGATACATTATTTACACTTTCAACCTATCACTGTGTTAGGAAAATCAGCAATTAGTGCTGATAGTGTTACAGTCATAGCTAGGGTGGAGAGAAAGATCAACTTAATGTGAGGTAGATCCATTCAGAAGTTTGCTGGCAGTAGGGAAGGACTGTTTTTGAGTTGGTTGGTATGTGACCTCAGACTTTAGTATCTTTTTCCCGACAGAAGGTGGAAGAGCATATCGGAGTGTATCGGTCTTTAATTATGCTGGCTGCGTTGCCGAGGTAGTGGGAAGTGTAGACAGAGTCAGTAGATGGTAGGCTGGCTTGTGTGATGGAATGGACTACATTTACGACTTTCTTACGGATCCTATTGCTACAGGGGAGAACGTGCAAACTCTATGCAGACAGTGATCCAAGGCTGGAATCGAACCCAGCTCCTGGGGGTGCTGTGAGGCAGCAGTGCTAACCACTGTGCCATTGTAGTTTATTGACTACATTTTCCTCTTTGGTGGGTGATATTGGCCTTAACAGGGGGAGAGTTCATAGGACGTGGAGCTCGCTGGCAAAATAAGCATTCATTGCATTCAAGAAGGTGGTGATGAGCTGCCATCTTGAACTGCTGTGGAGATGCTGGTGTTGGACTGGGGTAAATGTAGTAAGAAGTCTGACAACACCAGGTTAAAGGCCAACTGATTTATTTGATAGTAAACTCACAAGCTTGAGGTTTCCCTCTGTCAGGTGAATTGAGAGTTCTGGCCTCAGACATTCCATTCATCTGATGAAGAGGGAAACCTCAAAAGCTTGAGAGTTTATGATCAAATAAATCAGTTGGACTTTAACCTGGTGTTGTCAGACTTTGATAAGAAATCTTTCTGCTACTCATTTGTGGGACATGGGTGTTGCTAGCTGAGCCAGTATTTATTGTCCATCCCTAGTTACCCTTGAACTGAATGTCTTTAAGGGGGCAGTTGAGAGTCAGCCACATTATTGTGGCTCTGGACTCACATGTAGGTCAGACCAGATAAGGACAGCAGATTTCTTTCCCTAAAATGAACCAGATGGGTTTTCTGACAATTGACAATGGTTTCACCATCATCAACAGCTTCTTCCTTTCAGTTTTTTATTGAATTCAAATTCTACCATCTGCTGTGGAGGGATTTGAACGCAGGTCCCTAGAACCTGTTTCTGGATCAATAGTCTTGTGACAATGTGGATGCCACAGTGGCACAGTAGTTAACACTACTGCCTCAGTGACCCAGGTTCTATTCTGGTGTGGGCCACTGTCTCTGGAGTTTGTACATTCTCCCTGTGTCTGTGTGGGCTTCCTCTGGGTGCTCTGGTTTCCTCACACAGTCCAAAGTTGTGTGGATTAGGTTGATTGGCCATGCTAAATATCTTAAATTGTCAGGGGGATTGGCTAGGATAAATATGTGGGGTTATGGGAATAGGACTTGGATGGGATTGTGGTTGGTGCAGGCTTGATGGGCTGAATGACCTCCTTCTGCAGTGCAGGGATTCTATGATACTATCATGAGGCCATTGCCTGCCTCTCTAATGGTTTGGAACCTGCAGAGCGTTTTGGCCAGTACACAGCTGACTGCTGTTCTGAAGGGATCTCAATCTCTGTGGTCTGCTGTTAATCACAGGGAACAGTGGCAGCTTCATGGATCCCTGCCTCCCTCAACAATAAATATCCAAGGACGAACCCTCAGTCCTCGCATCCTGGCCTCCAGTGTCTGAGTGACATCCCATAACTCAGTGCCAGGAGATGAAAGTGAGCAGTTGAAATAGAGACTGGCAATTTGCGAGTAATTTTGTTTTTTCTAATTATTTTGATAGCAGAGAAAACACACAGTCATCCTTGGGCATTAACTCTGTCCATCTGTCGGTTGATCCAAGGCAGAGCTGGGGGGTGGGAGGCAGGAGAGAGGGTCGACAGCTTAGTATTTCCAGCTGGTTTGTGTTACACAAAAGGGCCTTCAAGAGGAAAAGCAACAGTGATGCAGCTTAATAACAGGAAGTGGGCTGGGTAATAACTCTACTCTTTCCCTTGCCTGTGTCCTCTATTAGAAACTGATGTCTCTTTGAAAGTAAAGAACATACAAAACAGCACTTTGTAAATCACTCTTTTCTTCCCCCCACCCCTCCCACTCCATCTGTCCTGAAGACACTATCCTGATTTGGATGTTAAAATATTCGCTGACCACCAGCAGCCAGAGAGCATCTTTGCCACATGGATTTGCAGCAGTTCAAGACACAGTAAGAAGTCTGACAACACCAGGTTAAAGTCCAACTGATTTATTTGATAGTAAACTCTCAAGCTATCGAGGTTTCCCTCTTCATCAGATGAATGGAATGTCTGAGGCCAGAACTCTCAATTCACCTGACAGAGGGAAACCTCAAGCTTGTGAGTTTACTATCAAATAAATCAGTTGGCCTTTAACCTGGTGTTGTCAGACTTCTTACTACATTTACCCCAGTCCAACACCAGCATCTCCACAGCAGTTCAAGATGGCAGCTCATCACCACCTTCTTGAATGCAATGAATGCTTATTTTGCCAGCGAGCTCCACGTCCTATGAATTAATTGGTAGAGCAGTGGTTAGCACTGCTGTCTCTCAGCACCAGGAACCTGGGTTCAATTCCTGGCTTCAGTTACTGTCTGTGCAGATTCTGCATGTTCTCTGTGTCTGCATGGGTTTCTTCCATGTGCTCCAGTTTCCTCCCACAGTCCAAAGATACACTGCTTAGGTGCATTGGCTGTGCTAGATTCTCCCTCAGTGTACCTGAACAGGTACTGCAGTATGGCAACTAGGGGATTTTCACAATAACTTCATTGCAGTGTTAATGTAAGCCTACTTGTGACTAATAAATAAACATAATCTAATCTGGCCTTATCTTTCATAAATTGATTTCAGCATTTGAATCTGAGTTGAACTTTCATGACTGAGAATTTTCAGCTGAGATCTGATTCCACAGCCACTCACTGCAAGGGAATAGAACACATAGTAGATGTGATTGTGTCCAGTTGGATTGGTTGTAACAGTGAGATAAAAACAAAGCACTGCAGATGCCGGAATCTGAAACAAACACAGAAAATGCTGAAAAATCTCAGTCAGTCTGATATCATCTGTGGAGAGAGAATAGAGTCAATGTTTTGAGTCTGGATGGCCATTTGTCAGATTGTAGAACTATTTCACACAGCCTGTTTTCTCACTGGCATTGCAGAGAATCAAAAGAGGAGGTGGTGGGGGGGTACACATAGAGGGGAGTGGGTGGATCGTGGGTCAGTCTTTCATCTGCACTCCATTAGCAGGATGCAAATAAGTTTTGTGTATATGTTTGTGCCTATGTGTATGTACATGTTTGTGTGTATTTGGATGTATGTGTTTGTTTCTCTGTCAAGTATGTGTGTGTTTCTCTGTAGGGCTTGTGTGTGTGTGTCTCTGTGGGGTATTATATACATGTGGACGTGTATGTGTGTCTCTTAGGTGTGTGTGTGTTTCACTGTGGTGTGGGTGTATATTTGGGACAGGTAGCTGTATGTATGGTGCTCTTTGACTGGAGCAGAATCACTTTTAGCTGCAGCCTGGCCACATTCAGCAATTCTCTGTCAATGTCTCAGTTGTAGCCCAGACCACACATCAGCGGTCTAGAGGAATATGTAGCATTGACCTGATCCCAGCGCTCTCTCCAGAGCCTGTATGTCCTTGAGCTGATTAACAAGGCAGAGATTGCTGATGCCAGGAGTCAGGCGTGTGACAGTATTGAGGAAGTGAATGTGCAGATTGATATCCTGCTCGCAGCCACTGTGTCCCAACCCTGGTATTTTCATAACTAGCAGCATCATTGTTTCAGGAAGACCCACTCTATCTGACTGGTACATACTCACTCCCAACACTGGTTTCAAGCTCTTCTCTATCACCGGCCTTTCTTGCTAACCTGAATACACTACCCAGTGAGGTGTTGAGCCATGAGGGGAGGTTACTGCTTTGACCATAGGCTGGTGATCTCACATAGGGCCAACTTGGGAGGCAATCGTCAGCTTTGGGGCAGTGAAAGGGGAGATTCAGGAACACCCAGTGTTCCTGCTCCTGATTCCTATACAGGGATTGTTGCTGGCAAATCATGGAATCCCTACAATACAGGAGGAAGCCGTTTGGCCCATCGAGTCTGCAATCCCACGCAGGCCCTATCCCCATATTTACTGTTAGTCCCCCTGACACTAAGGGGCAATTTAGCACGGCCTATCCACCTAACCGGCACATCTTTGGAGTGTGGGAGGAAATCGGGGCACTCGGAGGAAACCCACACAGACACGAGGAGAACGTGCAGACTCTGCACAGACAGTGACACAAGCCGGGAATCGAACCCGAGTCCTTGGCACTGTGAGGCAGCAGTGCTAACCACTGTGCCACCTTGCCACCCCAAATGAAGGTGTCGAAGCACTGGGCTCAGCCATGATGTGGCCCCAGGCTCGGATTGCCTGGTTTCTGGTCAGTACTCACACAAAGAATGGCTGCTTGAGTGAGCGAGAACCATTGGATCTCAACAAACCCAGCACATTCAGGAGTGGAGGGCAGATAGGAGACAAAGGGATAAACAAAAACAATATTTATATAGTGCTCTTAATATAGAGAAAGCATCCCAAGAAGCTCCAGAGAAGTGGGATATGACGGGTCTTTTGGTGTATCCACTCATTCTATTTGCAGTAGGAATAATTAAGCTCATCTGACATTCAGCATTGTGGCTGTGAAGAAGGGAAGCAATATTTCAGTGCCTTTGACTTTCAGGGTGTAACCCTGAGATAATCTTAATTTTACTGTCATGTCCCATATTATTTATTGCTTCCTGTTGCTTGAACTATATCAGATCAATGCAGAGAGTGAGTTACATGTCATATTCTCCTCAGCTTCATTTATGGATCAATCTGTCAATGCTGTTGTCCAACAGAGTGCTGACCCAGGCTGAATCTGTGAACAGTGATGGGGGACTTGCAGAGAAAACAAAACCTTACATTCCAGCAATACCGCGAGCATCTAAACATCACCAAGCCTTTAAAACAGTAAATGGTTTTTTGGAGCATGCGTCTGCCATGTAGGAATCTTAGCGAAGGCCTAGTAGTATCATTGCTGAACTATTAATCCCAAATCACAGCTAATTTTCTGGGACCCGGGTTTTTTCAATTTAAAAAAAATCCAAATTAAGAATCTACTGACGACAGTGAAACCATTGTCCAGAAGACATAAAAGCAGAATTAGGCCACTTGGCCCATCAACTCTGTTTCCGCCATTCAATCATGGGGGATATTTTTCTCATCACCATTTTCTTGCCTTTTCCCCATAAGCCCTGGTCCCCTTATTAATCAAGAACCTTTTTATCTCTGTTTTAATGACATTCAATGATCTGGCCTCCACAGCCTTCTGTGACAGAGTTCCACAGATTCACAGAAAAATCCATCTGGTTCACTCATGTCCTTTAGGGAAGGAAATCTGCCATCCTTACCCAGCCTGGCCTACATGTGATTCCAGAGCCACAGTAATGTGGTTGACTCTCAACAGCCCTCCAAGAGCAACTGGGAATAGGCAATTAATGCTGACCAGTGATGCCCATGTCCCATGAATGAATAGTAAAATCAAATCAGCTACCTTGTGCCTGCAGTGAGTTGAGGTTCAGCAGGGAGCTCTGGTAGCTTGGGAGGAGATTTGGAGATTATTTACCAGATAAGAATGGCCGATAGGGCTGCCAATCCTCCAGGAAGTAAACTTGTTTACTGTCGTGAACAATCTTGGGAGACAAATTGTAGAAAAAGACCAATGTTTTCAGTTTGTTGTTTAACGGTTTTGTTGGCTAGATGTAAGATATGAGCGATAGGGTGGATGGAAGGGAAAGCAGCCTTTACTGGACAAGGCAATCATAGACAGGGTGATAACACCTCCAGGAATATATCCAGCCAGGCTCAGCAACTTACTGTAAACCTTAGTATATTGAATGACTCTCTTATTTGACACTGATATCCTGAGAACATGCAAACTCCTCACAGTGATCCAAAGCCAGAATTGAACTCAGGTCTCTGACGTTGGGAGGCAGACGGTATTCAATCTTATTCAGTCGTTGCACTGTGAAATCAGTAGGTTGTGCTTTAAAATCCCAATCATAGAATCCCCACAGTGCAGAAGAGGCCATTCCGCCCATTGAGACTACACTGACTCTCTGACAGAGTATCTTACTCAGGCCCTCTCCCCTGCTCTATCTCCATAATCGCATACATTTACTGTGGCTAATCCCATCTAACCGACACATCTTGGGACAATAAGGGCCAATTTAGCATGACCACATCATCAACCCGCGCATCCTTGAATGGTGGGAGGAAGTGGAGCACCCAGAGGAAACACACCAGACACGGGAAGAATGGAGACCAGCACAATGCCATGCCTGGGGGCACTGAGGCCGTTGAAGTCCCAGATGGCATGGCTGGGCACTGCCCATTAGAGTTGGGGGCTGAGAGGGGGTGGGGCTTGAGTAGGTTGGGGCTGAGGCATGAGTAAGGTTTATGATGGCGGGGATGTCAAGAGAGGGAGGTGCTGTGCAGGGTGGGGGGGGGGGGCGGGGTGTGTTCCTGCAGTGATGGAGAATGAAGGGGGACATGATGGCAAGACATGTTGGGGGTCAGACGGGGGACCCATTTAGAGGGATCTGATGCTGGCGACTTGTGCCGGGATGGGGGGGGGGGCATGATGGGTGATGAGGCAGTATGCCATCCATGGGGAGGGGGAGGGGGTTGGGGAAGGGGTCTTGCAGTGCACGGTAAGATGGGGGCACCCTTGCCAAATGGCAAGCTTTCTGCAGCCAGGCTCACCGGTGTGATAGGTCTGTTCCCCCTCAGTACTGGCGTGTAACTCCTCGCTCTTCCGAAAAGGAAGACTGGCATCTGGAGCACTCCTGATGGAATGTCATGGATCGTTCTGGTCTTCATGTTGTTATGACATTTTCTTTGGGCAGAATTTTTCCCAATGTTTTGAGTCTGGATGACCCTTCATGAGTAGGAAATAACCGTTCCTTTTGTGTGCATTATTTTTAAAGGACTGATAAATCACATTGTTATTTTAATGTGAAGTGCTTCAGTCAAACCTCTGTAAATATGCATTATACACGGAGGAAGTGAGGTACTTTTTCTGAGTTATTTGTTGATTTTGGACCTTGGATTTCCTGATTTTCTTTTTTGAAGATTTGTCCTGCTGCAGACCAAATCAGATTGTCATCACAAACTTCCTTTTCCTAAAAGCTGTTACGTGGTGACAGCATCTGGAAATGTGCAGGGAAGGAATAACCAACTTGTTTCTCCCTCCTTGCTCCGATCACCACACTGGGCGACTGGTGTCGGTGGAAGGGACATATCACATGGAGTGCAATCACACTCTCTGGCACTGAGGCCTGGGAGCCAGGAGTTTTAAAGAGTTTGAAAAGGAAAGTTTGCTTCTTTCTACACACCATATCACATCCCAAAATAACCTTCCCAGGGCCATTCTTGTATCAAAAGCTGCAAACACTGGTTTTTCCAGTATCCTGTTGTCAATTCTGAGTTAGGAAGTTTCATTCAAACTTTATTGGATCTTGGAGATGAAATATCCACCTTCCCTATTTATCATTGGAGTGGATTGTGTCATTTTCCCACTTGTTGTATTATTCATTCTTTATGATTTGATTTATTATTGTCATGTGTTGGGATATGCTGAAGCAAATTGTTTCTTGCGCTCTATGCAGACAAAGCATATCTTTCATAGAATGCATAGGGGAGAAGGAAAGGAAAGTGTGCAGAATGTAGTGTTACAGTCGTAGCTAGGGTGTAGAGAAAGATCAACTTAGTGCGAGCTAGGTCCATTCAGAAGCCTTATGACAGTGTGGAAGAAACCATTCTTGAGTCGGTTAGTAGGTGACCTCAGGCCTTTACCCAACAGAAGAAGGTGGAAGAGAGTATGTTCAGGGTGTGTGGAGTCCTTGATTATGCTGGCCACTTTTCTGAGGTAGTGGGAAGTGTAGACGGAGTTAAAAGCTGGCTTGCGTGATGGATTGGGCTTTATTCACAATCCTTTGTAGTTCTTTGTGGTCTTGGTCAGAGCAGGAACCATACCAAGCTGTGCTATATCCAGAAAGGATGCATTCTATGATATCTGTAAAAATTGGTGAGAGTCATAGCAGACATGCCAAATTTCCTTAGTCTTAGAAAGTAGTGGGCTTTTTTAATTATCGCATCAGCATGAGGGGTTCAGGAGAGATTGTTGGTGATCTGGACACTGATTTCTACCTCATCCCCATTGTTGTAGACAGGGGCATGTTCTCCACTAAGCTTCCTGAAGTTGATGACTAGCTCCTCTGTTTTATTGACATTGAAGGAGAGATTATTGTTGTACCATTTCTACCCCTTCTTCCACATCCTTACCAAATATTCAATATAAAAAATACCCCTGTCGTTAATGCAGGGGAAGGAGGGTGGGCAGGTGTTGGTTTTTTCCTATAACAAGAATGATATATAAACAGTTAGCTTCTCAGAAACAACCATCGGGGCAAGGATCCCTTTCTCTCTAATCTTCCTTATTTCCTCGTGTTGTGTGTGAACTGAATCTCGGTTGACGCCTGCTCCTGAGGGAATATGTTCAGGTTATAAGATTGACCCTTCATTTGAATTCATCTATTTTATTACTTATGTACTCCCATAATAGACTGACTTCAATCAGAGCATCTGCATCAGGACAAGATTGATTCATAAATATTTCAGAGCTGGATCTGTTCCCATTAATATCTTGATTTTGTTAAAAGGCAGCTTGTGTTCAAAACCTATCGGATTTCACTTATTGCTTGTTTAAATGCTGTGACAGTTCTTCTTTGTTTCAATAGAGGTTTAGAAGGAGTGGTGAGGGCAGTTACTGCTGCCAACATTGGAGCAGCTTTCCTGACCTATATTTGTAGTCGTGATGTAAGAGATGCCAGCACTAGACCAGGGTAAATACATTAAGAAGTCTCAACATCAGGTTTAAGTCCAACCAATTTATTTGATAGTAATCCCACAAGCTTTCGGAAACGTTGTCCCTTCGTCAAATGTGTGGAAGGTTTGAAGGAACACTGTTTCTGAAAGTATGACTGCACCCCTACATTCTGCACATTTCCTTCTCTATGAACAGTATGCTTTGTCTGTGTAATGAGCAAGAAACAATACTGTATAGTTATACATGTGACAGTAATAAATCAAATCAATAGACAGGGCAGAGGAGTTTACCCTTCAGGTTGGCATCCCCATGTCAGGGTGTGATTAGGGTCACAATCTTGGGGAGCAGTCACCCATCAGTGATGTTCCCTAAATTGGCCTATTAGGGGTCAGGCAGGTTGAGGGCCAATAGGACACTGTCCAGCATTGAAGAATAAACCAATTAAGAGAGAAAACTCCAACCTCTATATTATCTTCTGTTCTGTAGACCTTCAAAGCCTTCATTGAGATTCATAGAAACATAGGAGATTAGAGCAGGAAGAGATCATTAGCCCTTTGAGTCTGCTCAGCAATTCATTATGATCATGGCTGATTGTCCAACTCAGTAGCCTAATCTTGCTTTCTCCCCATAACCTTTGATCCCATTCACCCCAAGTGCTGTGTCCAGCTGCCTCTTGAATACATTCAATGTTTTGGCATCAACTACTTCCTGTAGTAATGAATTCCACAGGTTCACCACTCTTTGGGTGAAGAAATGTCTCCTCACCTCCATCCTATATGGTCTACCCCGAATCTTCAGATAGTGATCCCTGGATCTAGACACACCCACCATCGGGAATATCCTCCCTGCATCTACCCTGTCTAGCCCAGTTAGAATTTTATAAATTCTATGAGGTCTCCTGTCATTTGCCTGAACTCCAGCGAAAACAATTTTAACCTACTCCATCTCTCCTCATACGTAAGTCCTGCTACCCCCTGAATCAGCCTGGTAAATCCTTCGCTGCACTCCTGTTAGAGCAAGAACATCCTTCCTTGGAAAAGGAGACCAAATTTAGTGTTAGGATTGCAGTTTGAATGACATTTGAAGTTCATGATCTTCATTTTACCCTAATCAAAAATGGTTTCCCCATTTACATAATTCTTTCCCACATTTCCGTTTTGAGGTACTGTCTTTGTGTCTCTCTCTCTCTGCAATTATTTAAATGTTAGAATTTAAAAATATCTTCAGCAGGTAGGCCTGTTTGTGGAGAGGGCCAACAACAAGGTGCATTTATGTAGCACCTTTAACGTGGTAAAATGTTTCTGAGGCAGTTCACAGGCCTGATAAATAGTAAAAGGAAATATTAGAATGGAAACCTGCTCGAAGAGGTTGATTAATGGAGCGTCGATAGAGATGGGAGAGGTTTAGGGAAGGGAGATCCAGAACCAAGGATTCAAGTTGCTGAAGGACTGGCTGCCAGTGGTGGGGTAAGAACAGTTGG
This sequence comes from Sphyrna mokarran, assembly GCA_024679065.1. Taxonomy (NCBI): domain Eukaryota; kingdom Metazoa; phylum Chordata; class Chondrichthyes; order Carcharhiniformes; family Carcharhinidae; genus Sphyrna; species Sphyrna mokarran. The sequence continues at coordinate 8,003,726 of JAGIQG010000024.1, forward strand.
GGGTATATGAGGCACAGTGTGAAGGAACAGAGAGAGGGTTGTGGGGCTGGAGGAGGTTATAAAGATAGGGAGCAGCCAGGCTGTGGATTTGAAAACGGGGTGATAATTTAAATCGCAGGGTTGCCTGACTGAGAATCAGTGTGTGTCGGCAAACACAGGGGGCAATGAGTAAATGGGCATAATGCTGCAAGTGAAGGAGCTTCAGCTGGAAAGTCTGATTCCAAATCTGGATCCAACAACTCCTGTAGCCAAGGGAGGAGCTGGTTAAAGGGGAAATGTCATTGGCAAGAGGTAACAGCACAGCACTTACCCTTTTAATAAGTCATTTTGCCCCCCTCTTTCCTGTGGGTGCAGGAGCAAAACTCTCCTGTATAATTAGCGCCAGGGGCCTGGGTTCAGTTCCCAGCTTGAATCGCTGTGGAGTTCTCTCCGTGTCTGTGTGGGTTTCCTCAGGGTGCTCCGGTTACCCCCCGCATTCTGAAAGATGTGCTGGTTAGGTGCATTGACCTGAACAGGTGCTCGAGTGTGGCAATTTCACAGTAACTTCATTGCCACGTTAATGTAAGCATTATTTGTGACTAGTAAATTATAAAAAATGAAATAATCTTTAAACAAAGGAAGAGCAAGGGAGAGGGAAAGCACAGGCACAATGGGTCAAATGGCCTGCTGTGTGATGACTATTATTATGGATCTGACTGTGGCAGTGGAGAAATATGGAGGGATAAGGGAGGAAAGCAGTGGGGTCCAATGTGCTGCCTTTGGCCTTTTCAGGGCCTGTGTTCAGCAGTGGTGCCAGCATGCTCACTGTGTTACAAACTTGTTCAAATAGCCTCAAAGAACTCCCGCTCCGGCAACCCAGACCCTCAGCGCGGCTGCTGCCAGGCGTAACCAAGCAGCCTCGTTGAAAAGATGTTGGATTCCATAGCCATCTGCTGAAGAGTGACATTAATCTGAGGCTTTGAGCATCGCTAATCCTCTTACCTGGCCGTGCAGTAAATTGGAAAATGCCGAGCCCTTTATGAAATGGCTGTTTCCTGTCGATTTGAGAGGTGGGGGAGGGAGGGAGAAGGAGGGAGAGCTGTTTGAACAGTCCAGTCAATTTCTCCTGGGTATTGGGGGTTTCATGAGTCAATTATGGATTTCGAAGGGCTTCCTAAGTTGACATATTACATTAAGAGGACTGTCAGTGTAGGCAGCTTACTGTCTGTTAAATAGATGGTAATTGGAACTAGCTGTTTATGACCCTTTTTGTTTGGGCTTCCATTCTATCATAGAATTAAAGAATAGTATAACACAGAAGAAAGACATTCAGCCCATCATGCCTGTATCTGCTTTTTGCTACAGCTATCCAATGAATCTGATTTCCTGGCCATCCTGAGAATTTTTACCCTTCAAATTTTTGTTTAATTCTCGTTGGAACATTACAAATCAAGAATTAATGTAAGGTTTGAGGATTTCAATCAGAGCAAGAATTTTGATTTGATTTATTATTGTCGCATGTATTAACATACAGTGAAAAGTTATTGTTTCTTGCATACTATACAGACAAAACATACTCTTCATAGAGAAGGAAACGAAAGAGTGCAGAATGTAGTGTTACAGTCATAGCTGAGGTGTAGAGAAAGATCAACTTAATACAAAGTAGGTCCATTCAAAAGTCTGACAGCAGCAGGAAGAAGCTGTTCTTGAGTTGATTGATATGTGACATCAGACTTCTGTATCTTTTTCCTGACGGAAGAAGGTGGAAGAGAGAATGTTCAGAGCGGTAAGGTTCTTAATTATTCTGGCTGCTTTGCCGAGACATTGGGATGTGTAGCCCGAGTCAGTGGATGGGAAGCTGGTTTGCGTGAAAGTTTGGGCTACGTTTACAACCTTTTATAGTTCTTTGCACTCTCAGACAGAGCAGGAGCCATACCAAGCTGTGATACAACCAGAAAGAATGTTTTCTATGATGCATCTATATAAGTTGGTGAGATTTGTAGCTAACCTGCAAATTTCCTTTGTTTTCTGAGAAATTAGAGGTGCTGGCGGGTTTTCTTAACTATAGGGTCAGCAAGACGGGGACCAGGACAGGTTGTTGCTGATCTAGACACCTAAGAGAATTTATTTTGCTATTATTATCACTTTATTGTTAATCTGTGGTATTTTTGTGCAAGAAAGTTAACCATACGAATGATTTGAGTCCATTTACCGAAGCCTTATTCAGCAAAAGCTGCACAGCAAGCTCCCATAAACAGCAATGTTAACTCCCTCTGGACTCCTGTACAATACAAACAACTGCCTTTATAATTGTGCAGTAAGAGAGAACATCTTAAACCCAATTACTACAGAGGCAGCATCCTACAACTGCCTTATAGAGATATCTGGAATCCTGGCTGGAACCAGGCCAGGAGGATGCAATAATGAGGGTTCATTTCTCTGGGGTTCTACTTAACACAAGCCTTTAATTCCTCACAAACCCAGCACGTTGAAGAAATATTGGCGCAGGTTCTGTGGAGAAAGGGTTTGTATGCTTCCTGTTGAATGGCTTTTTTTCCTGCAGTGTGGAGATATTTTCCTTTGAACTGAAAAGTAGAGAGAATGAGATCTCTGCTGCAGGACCTGGGCAAGATGGAAAAGAATCTGCTAAATCCCAAGGTAGGACAACACTGAGGTCAGGTTTGTGGTGTCCAAAGATTATACAGATCGGAGGAAGTGATCTGTGAGTGAGGAAATAAAAAAAACTTTGCAGATGGCAAAATCTTATCCTGGCATGCAGAGATACGACAATACTAGCCAGAGTGTTAAGATGTAATTGTTCATTTTGAACCCAGTAATCGGTGGAGTTAGTAACTCTGAGCTGGCTGTGTGGACAAGTGGCTGATGCCATGGGCTGATATTAAAGTTCTGATTGTTTTCTCTGCCATACTGTGCACTAAGGGACCCTCTGTAAGCATTATGATTTGACAGTGCGTGCCCACCCTCCCACTGCTGTCAGGAGTAAGCACTGGGAGGATAAAACTGGCTGAACTAGTCCATGTCCTGTGAATGAATTTAAAAATAACTCCAGCTAGGGATTGTAGATGATGAATTCCCAATTCCCTCTTCACCTTACGCTTGGGGAAGTCATCACAGTGGATGTAGGAATAGCAGGTTGTTACAAAGCAGTTACACAGTGGACGGACATGTTATTATGTTCGGGATTCAAAGGTGGTTTGTGTAAGATGCTTGATGAAAATGTGAGGTGATTTCTTTGGACTGACTAAAATAGTGGTGATGGATTTTCCCTGTTTTTAAGATGACCTGACAGTTTATCAAGTTTTTTTAATTTGGCCTTCGATCCTTAGTCCGGGCACTGATCCTGCTAGGATGATGGTAAGGGTTAGATAGTTGGAGGGCTTAGGGTTATGGTAATTGAAAGGCTTTTGGTTACGGTAATGGTCAGGGTCAGAGTAATGGGAGAAAATCAGTGTTAGTGCTAGTAAAATGGTAGGGTGATCGTAGGAGTGGAGATTAGAGTCAGTGTTAGGGTGATGGTAGGGGTTAGGATTTGGGTTATGGCTAGGGTAATGGTAGGGGGTTAGGGTGATGGTATGGGTTAGGATTAGAGTAATGGTTAGAGTGATGGTCGGGGGTTAGGATGATAGGTTTTCAAATTGGGGTAATGGTATAATTAAGGTTAAGATTAGTGTTATGGCACTGGCTATGGTTAGGGTTATGATAGTAATTAGGGCTAGGGTGATGGTAGGAATTCCATTTTGGCTTTAAGGTTATAGTGAAGGTTAGGTTTGTAATTAGGCTAGGGGTTAGGGTTAAGATGATTTTAGGAGTTAGGATTAGGATTATGGTTAGGGTGTTGGTAGAATTAGGTTAGGATTAGTGTTATGCACTGATTATGGTTGGGGTTCTATTTAAGATTAGGTTTAGGGTAGGGGTTAGGGTAATCGGTGCCATTATTGACCTCGGAGCCTATTGATTAGGAAGATCAAAATCTTCCATTAATCCAGCCCATTTTGCCAGAGTGTATTTTCCCTGTAATCATGTGAGCTGACAATGTCTACGAGGCTTTGCGTAAGAGCAATCAGACCAAGTTTACAGAACCAAAACCTATTAAGAAATCAGTGCCTTCCAAATGTGCAGCAAGGGAGACTGAGGTTGAAGAAGTAGTTGATGCCAAAACATTGAATGTATTCAAGAGGTGGCTGGATATAGCCACCTATATCCAGTTATGGGGAGAAATGCTATTTAATTGGATGGTCAGCTATGACCATGATGAATGGCAGAGCAGGCTTGAAGGGCTCAATGGCCTTTTCCTTCGCCTATCTTCTATGTTTCTATGAAGGAAATTGCAATGTGTTTAAATAATCAAAGTAAATCGGTCATAGACTAAGTAAAGGTTGTCTCATTTGTAGTAAAGAGTTGCAGGCTGCAATATCGTGAATATTGAGTCACTTGCCATTGTTAAAATTCATCTGTAATAACGATTGTTTCCCAAGGAAGTTCTGACCTCTAACAGTGTAAGATTGTGTATTCCCTCCTCGGGGCCAAACACTGCATTATAAATCGAAGCAGAAAAGGATGCTCAAGGTTACACTTTCCTCGTACGGTTATGACCGATCCCCAGGCGTGTTTGCATCAGGGGAAGATTACACAACTTGTTACCATCTGACTGGGATACTCCCAAAATATTCTGCCCTGGGTGAGGAGGGATGAACTGACTTCCTTCCTTTATTCAGCTCACTGCAACAAGATTCATCTGGGGAAAAAAAATCCCTCTCTTCGCAGATGCCTTTTCCCAGTCACAATATTATTTTTAATAAGAACCAATTTAACCAGGCTTTCCTGAGTTAAAGATAGTGAGTTTATTAACCATGAAAATGATAAAACATACAGAAACACAGAAAATAAGAGCAGGAGCAGGCCATTTGGCCCTTCAAATCTGTTCCGCCATTCATTATGACCATGGCTGATCCCATCTCCCTCATAGAAACATGTAAAAAATACATGTAAAAAATAAAGAACAGTACAGGCCCTTTGGCCCTCCAAGCCTGAGCCAATTGCATTGTCCTACCTAGACCAACTGCTTATATATCCCTCTATTCCCTGTTTGTTCATATATCTATCAAGGTAAGTCTTAAATGTGGCTAATATAACTGCCTCAACCATCTAACTTGGCAGTGCATTCCAGGCCCCCACCACCTTGTGTGGGGGAAAAAAAAAACTTCCCCGCACATCTCCACTGAACCTTTCCCCCCTTACCTTGAACTTGTGCCCCCTTGTAATTGTCATTTCTGCCCTGGGAAAAAGCTTCCCATTATTCACCCTATTGATACCCCTCATCATTTTATAACTTTCTATCAGATCACCTCCCAGCCTCTATATTTTTGGGGAGAACAATCTCAGTTTATTAAACCTCTCCTCATACTAATACTGTCCATACCAGACAACATCCTGGTAAACCTTTTCTGCACTCTCTCCAAAGCCTCCCCATCCTTCTGTAGTGTGGTGACCAGAACTGTAACAAAATTTGCCAACTTTTATACTCGATGTCCTATCTGATGAAGGTAAACCTACCATGTGCTTTCTTCACCAACTTTTCCACCTGTGCTGCTACTTAAGGATCTATGGACCTGTATGCCTAGATCTCTTTGTCTATACTCCTGATGGTTCTGCCATTTTATATCTCCCACCTGAATTGGATGTATCCAAATGCATCACCTATGCCTTCATACAGATTAGAAGTGAGAATTGAATCCCAGGCAAGTCCATTTAAAAAAAAAGTTACACAAAACAGTCCTTGACTCATGAGAAATAGATGACTGAGCATTGCTGCCATTGCGATTTGAGATTCCTTCCTGACATCAATGGGTGAATGGTCATTCTGAGATTCCAGTTTTCGGCAGCTTGGTGGAGAAGCCTCCCCCCTTCCATTTCAGCTATTTACTGACTCGATTTATTTCAGCAATCAGAGAGGTGGGGATATGCCCCCAAAAAACTTTTATAGGGTATTGTCGCTGGTTGGCTTCTTCTGTGTCACACACACGTTGCGACACTCTCGCATTGGTTTGCACACACACACACATTCAGGGGCAGATTCTTAGCTGGCTTTTATCCCAATCTTTGTGCATGGGACTCGAGAGAGGGTGGTTCATCAAAGTCCTCCTGAGACACCAGAAGGCCTTAATCCCATATAAGGATAAAAGAAAGACTTGCATTTTCATGATGTCAGAATGTCCCAGAGTGCTTGACAGCTAATGAAATACTTCCAAAGGATCATCATTGTTGTAATAGAAAAAACAATACAGCAGAGGAACAGGCCCTTCAGCCCATCAAGCTTATGCTGATAGATGATGCCTTTCTAAAGATCTTTTGCCTCTTATCCCTCTATTCCCTGCCTACTCATGTATCTGTCAAGATGCCTCTTAAACATTGTTATTGTATCACCTCCTCTGGCAGTGCATTCCAGGCACTTGCCACCCTTGTAGTAAAAAAAGTTGCCTGTTGCATCTCCTTTAAACTTTCCCCCATTTACTTTAAACCTCATATCCCTGAGTAATTGAAGTTTCAACCCTGGGAAAAAGATTCTGACCATCCATTCTATCCACACCTCCCATACTTTTATAAACTTCGATCAGATAATGTGGGAAATGTGACAGTGAGTGCACAGAAAGCTCCCACAAACAGCAATGTAGTAAATGTGCAGATATTACAACATTTACTTCAAGGGTTGTTGATAATGAGCCAAGACTGAGATCAGTGGATTATCCCCAGTGTCTTGGCTAATGTTTAACCCAAATTTGACAACACATAAACAGATCACCTGGCCATTATTATATTACTGTGTGTGGGAGCTTGCTGTGCATGTATTGGCTGCAGTGTTTCCAACATTACAACAATGGCTGCACTTCCGAAATACTTCATTGGCTGTGAAGTGCATTGAGATGTCCAGTTATTGTGAAATGTGCATCTTCAAAAATTTATTCTTGTGACGTGAGTGTGACTGGCAAGGCCAGCAGTGTCCGTATCACCCTTGAGAATCATAGAATCCTACAGTGCAGAAAGAAGCCACTCAGCCCATTGAGTCTGTATCAACCACAACTCCACCCAGGCCCTATCCCCATAACCCCATGCATTTACACTAGTTAGTCCCTCTGACACTGACATGGCCAGTTCACCAAACCCTGTGGTGGTAAGCCATCTTCTTGAACTGCTGCAGTTAGTGAAATACTTCCTTCCTCCCTCCCTCTCTCCTTCATTGCAGCTTTGTCAACGATGCCCATATCCTAAGATCAGATGTACTTATCCTTGAGTTTGTGTCCATCTCAGCAGGGTGTGAGATGGGCCCCTGGAAGAGGGTCTTGCAGCTTTGATATTCATGCACTCAGCCGTTCTCTGATTTATACTTTAGCTCAGTTAGCTGGATGGCTGGCTAATGCTACAGATTGATGCCAACAGCATGAGTTCAAATCCCGTATCAAATGAGGTTATTTCTAAAGGTGCTGTCTTCTCAATCTTACCCCTCATTTGAGGTGTGATGATCCATGGGTCTCCCCCTCAAAAGGGAGATTAGCCTGTGGTCATCTGGGTCTATGGTGACTTTACCTTTTAAATAGTATTGTTGTTTTCACATTGATGCTCACCCAAAACCAGCAGTCCAGGCAGTGCCAGATGTGGATTAGTTGAATTCGGAACTGCTGGAACCAACTACAAGAAGGTCCAAGAACAAGGAGCAGAGGATTGTGGTGGGATTGTATGCCCTTACTCGGCCTGAGACTGAAAAATCCCGCTGAGGCCAACGGACCTTCCCATTGACTGCCCCTCGCCTACTCCAATTCCCGTGGTGGGCAGTGCAGTTGAATTCTGGAGGTTAAGTCTGGGTTATTAGGCGGTGAGGGTTTGGGCAGATAAGCCAAGGGGAAAAGGGGTTGGTGTGTTTTACAGAACAATCAGGTAGGGCTGCCTCCCACAATCTGCAAAGGCTACCCTCCAAGGATGGTACACTCCTTCCCATTCTTATATAAAAAAAAATCCTTTCCACTCATACCCGACTGCCCATGCCAACTGTATTGTGATGTGGGAGGGGTGCTGATTTCAGCATCCCACTTTGCCCCTCCAAGGCGAGCTCAGGAATGGGCTGGAAGTAATGGAGTGAGCACTCCACCTCTGCTGAAATTATGGCCAATATAGACATGTAAAATGGAATTCATTGGCTGAAAGATGGTGGAAGCAATTTTAACAATAACCTTCAACATGGAATTGAATAGATACGCTCACAGAGCTGCTGAGAAAGAGCTGGAGAGTGACAATAATTGGATCATTCTTTTGAAGGGCTGACACAGACATGAAGGGCTGAATGGCCATCTTCAATTCTATATTTTTACTTGTCGTGTGATAGGGGAGAATTTTTCCATGCTGCCACCATGTGTGTTCCCATCACCGTGCAGGGAGTTAGCCCCTGATGAAGATATCAAAGCAATTGTGGGTTAAATTGGTTAGCTGATCTGAATCCATCCAATGTCCACACGGATTATACCAATTGAAATGTTGGAAGGGTGGAGCTGAAGTTGTAGTGCTTCCCTGACTGTTTAATTAAGCACTTCGGGAGTTCAGTTTTCGAACAGCCTTTGTATTAAGCCAACAGACAACACGATTCAAAGACATTCAGTTTAAGAGGGTTGCTGTGTTGTAACTCTTTGACATATGAATGTTGCTGCTGATGTCCCACCAGACAGTGGGTGAAAAATAGGGCCCAATATATCACTGTCTATTGGATAGAGGCTAATTTACCTGTACACCGATAAATTGTAATCTTCCATGTTCAGCACTTGACACAAAATGATTTTATTGTCAGATTCTGTCCCAGGAAAATAAATGACTGTGTCTTTGATTTAGGCTGTAGAGTGAGTGGGCATTTATTTATTTGCCTGCAGATCTTTGGCTGGGCAAGTTGATAAGGTTGCTTACACAGAGCATATGGGATCCTGAGCTCGATAGATTAGGACAGCAATTACAAAAACACCAATGTAATGTTCAAACATCATAAAACACTGGTTAGATGTCAGATGGGCAATTGTGTGCTCCCCTGGGCACTGTTCTAAGGATGTTTGGACTTTTGAAACAGTGCAGAGTGAAATTAACAGATTGGGAGCAGATATGAGAAACTTCAGTTATGTGGAAGGACTAGAGAAGCAGTGCTTGTTCTGCCAGCAGTGAAGATTAAGCAGATGTTTTATTGGAGGTGCACAAAATTATTAAGTGGTTTTGATAAAGTGGAGACTTTATCTGTCTGAGAAAGGAACTGTTTCAAGTGTTCAGGGAGTGAATAACCAGATGAAACAGATATCCGGGATCATGGCACATTGGCACAGTGGGCAGCTAGATGGCACGGTGACTAGCACTGCTGCCTCACAGCACCAGAGACCCAGGTCCGATTCCAGCCTTGGGTCACTAACTGTGCGGAGTCTGCACATTCTCCCCGTGTCTGTGTGGGATTCCTCCAGATGCCCCGGTTTCCTCCCGTTGTCCGAAGATGTGCAGGTTAGGTGAATTGGCCATGCTAAATTGCCACTTGGCATCTCAAGACATGTGGGTTAGATGAGTTGGCTGTGGTAAATGTGGTGGGTAACAGGGATAGGTGGGGGAGTGTGTCTGGGTAAGATACTGTCAGAAAGTCAATGCAGAATCAATAGGCCTGTTCTGCAGTGTAGGGAATCTATGGTTCTTACAGGAGAGATGAAGAGAAATTCATTTCATGTAATGGGTTGCTGTGATCTGGAGTGCATGATGAGCTGATTCAGTGGTGACTTTTTAATTTGCAATTGGATAATTACATGAAATAAGAAATATTTTCAAGTGTGTAAGGAATAAGAATTGGAGTATTGGATTGTTCTTTTAAAGAACCAGGATAGGTATGATGGCTCAAATGGTCTCCTTCTGCGTTGCAAGATTCTATCCATGGATTTTTCTGGCCCAGTGCAGTGAGGGCGGGGCTGGATAATACAGAGTGCCATTTTCAAATCTCCTCTGATTTTGGCAGGACTGGAAGATCCCACTGGCAGGAAATGGCTGAATAATTCCACGCTATGGGTTTTATTTTCCTGCAGCATTGCTCAGAATAGGTTGGAGGATGAGCTGTTTTATAGGACAGGAGCATTAGATCAAGTGATACGTAATATATTAGTCTGCTGCCCCAGTGTCGCAGCTGGGAAGCTGGCCTGTCCCTTTAAGCACAGCTTCTGCAAATAGGCCCATCCTGAGGTAAATTGCTGTTGCTGCTGAAGCCAGCTAGAAGATTTGGCAAATACCCAAAAATTCTCAGCTCCTGGTCTAAAGAAGGGATCGTGAAGTGATTGAGTTTGCCCCTGAATTTCAGCAGTGATGTAAGCAAATGAAGGGGGAGGGGCTAGTGGTGTTAGAATACAACAACAACAACAACTTAGATTTAAATAGCACCTTCCTCGCAGAATCACAGAATGCTTATGGCAGAGAAGAAGCCATTCGGTCCATTGTGTCTGCACTAACTTAGTGCCATTTTTCTGCCTTTTTCCCGAATCCCTGCACATTGTTTCTATTCAAATAATCATCTAATCACCTCTTGAATGCCTCAATTGAATCTGCCTCCACCACACTTCCAGGCAGTGCATTCCAAACCCCAACCGCTCGCTGTGTGAAAGCATTTTTTCCCACATTACATTTGCTTCTTTTGTAAATCGCTTTAAACCTGCACCCTCTTGCTCTCCATCCTTTTACGAGCTTCTCTCTATCTACTCTGTCTAGCCCCCACCTCACGCTTTTGAAAATCTCTATCAAATCTCTTACCATTCTTCTCTCCAAGGAAAACAGCCCCAACCTCTCTGATTTACCCTCAAAACTGAAGTTTCTCATCTCTGGAACTGTTCTTGTAAACCTCTCCTTCACTCTGTCCAATGCACGCACATCTTTCTGTAGTGTGGCATCCAGAACTGTGCACAATATTCCAGTATAGGTCTAACTTGTGTCTTGTATAAGTTCAGCATAACCTCCTTGCTCTTGTGGTTATACCTCTATCGGTAAAACCAGAATATTTTATGCTTTATTAACTGCTCTCATTCACAAGGTTCTCGTTGATTTGAGAGGCTGGGAATGCTCCTTGAGGCTCTTGCTTTGTCCTCTGCTTCGGTCTCTGCATGAACACAAGTGGATGTGTGGAGGAAAATTTCTTCAGGCGTGTGTTAAACTTCCAAAAACAGAAGCAATTCCAGAGAGGCTGAAACAAGCCTTGAAACGAAAGCTGAGCTGCCCAAGGGTAATGTCACAAAGTACCTCCTCATACAAGGGGGCAAGGGCTAATGGAAATCTGGAACTCTGTTCCCCAAAGAAACTGAGGCTGGAGGGTGTCTAATTGAAAATTTCAAAACTAAGCAGCATGTATTTATTGATAAATGATCAAGGTTGTGCATTGTCACATTTTTATAATTCCTTTGTGGTATGTGGCTGCCTGACCAGCATTTGTTGCTGAGCCCTGATTACCCTTGAGAAGGTGGTGGTGAGCTGCCTTTTTGAACTGCCGCAAACCATGAGGTGTAGGTACATCTACAGTGCTGTTAGAGGGACAGTCCTGCTCACAGTGAACTCTCACTGAGTTTCCCAGTGTTTAGGGGGTGCAAACAATGTGTAACCCCATTAACAGTGCCAGGATCAGAAGATCTCACCATGTCTGCCACTGGGGCATGCGTGTGGGGGCACGCAGAAAATCCAGCCCGTATAGCCCAAACTCGGCATTACCTTCTTGACGACTTCTATTAGATTCACCACCACACTTTTCAAATTCCATGTGAATCTCTCCGTGATCATGATCCTCTGTGGCATGGTGGTTAGCACTGCTGCATTACAGCAAGAGGTCTGACAACACCAATTTTAAATCCAACTGATTTACTTGATAGTAAACTTGCTCGCCTGACGAAGGCTGCAAAGGCCGAAAGCTTGCAAGTTGACTATCAAATAAATCAGTTGGATTTAAAATTGGTGTTGCCAGACCTCTTACTGAGTTTACCCCATTCCAACGCCGGCATCTCTACAGCATCACAGTGCCAGAGAACTGGGTTCAATTTCAGCCTTGGGTTAGTGTTTGTGTGAAGTTTGCATGTTCTCCCCGTGACTGCATGGGTTTCCTCTGCACGCCCTGGTTTCCTTCCATAACCTGAAAGATGTGTGGGTCAGGGTGATTGGTCTTGGCAAATTGTCCCTTAATGCCAAGGGATTAGCTGCATTAGCATTTGGGCTATGGTAATAGAGCCTAGGTGGGATTGTTGGTGGTGCAGACTCGAAGGGTCGAGTGGCCTCCTTCTGGACTGTTCTATTCTATTCTATAATGTGGGTGGTACTGTTTTCATTAACCCTTATTCTTCTAAACACCCAAACACTACAATCACCTCTCATCAAACTGAATGCTGGTGTAGATTTATTGCTCAAGAATCAAGTGGGGCTTGAACCCACTACCTTTTAACTTCCAAATGAAAGAGTTAAGCTACAGTTGGCAGGACCTGCAGATCTGAAGCAGTGAAGTGATTTATTTGATGATCAGAAGTTCAAATAATTCCCCCTTTCGTCCTCCTTGGTGGGAAGATATGAGTGAGTGTTCCACCGCCACGTTTGCTTATCTCTGGGTAGCTGGCTTGATAAGAGCTCCGGTACAACAATGCAGCTGCTCTGTCTGATGGGTGATGTCGGGTAAGTTGGAGATAGGAGAATGAGAACTGTGTGAGTGTGTGCTCCTGTGATAAGGCAATGGGTTTACTGTGAATTATAAGAGCCGCACAGATTAGATGCTTACTGGATTTGACTTAAATACAAAGCCAACTGACCTGGGCTCCCCTTCACTTCAATCCGTTTTTAGCTCATGATTACATCCCTCAGAGAAAAGGAAGGACCAGATTTTGGAATGTAAAACCACTTGTACCAAATATTTCATTAATAAAGGAAACTGTAGTGCCGGTTCAGTCGAGTTCAATTTCAAGGCTGGCAAGCTGGGATTTTTCAGTAATAGACCAATCTAAACCTCACGAATTGACTCAGTCCTCAAGACTGAACACCAGGGAATTAGCCAGACCCGAGCAATGGTTCACAGATTGCTAGCGAAATTGGTGCCTTGTGTTCGAAGATGACATTATGAGGCGAGATTTAAAAAGATATATTCTTGGAGCTTTGAAAGAAGATAAGAGATGAGCAAGATGTCGATAACAGCATCAATGAATTTTGTATAGCACCTTCGATGTTGCATAACAGCCTAAAGGGCAAAACTGGAGCATGGGACACTTGGGCTGGAATTTTACTGCCATACCTACCCCAATTCCGGCTTGCAGAACGGAATTCTCCATTGGATTTTGAGCCTCTTCTGAGCGAGTTTTTAAAATCCGGGCCTATTGTCCATTTGACGCAAGTCACTTACGGAGACACAACCATAGATGTTGAAAATTGAGTTAATGGAGTGGTTTTTATGAAACCACCCCATTAAGGAGGAAAGAGAGAGACAGAAGTTTAGGGAGGAATTCCAGTGTCAGGATAGCTTTGTCCTAGCTGTCAATGGTAGTCTATTGATTAAGTGGGAGAAATAAGGTTAATCCAACTAACTGACTCACAATAACCATTGGCAAAGAGATTGTTAATAGCAAATCATAGAAATTTTACAGTGCAGAAGGAGGCCATTTGACCCATCGAGTCTGCACTGACAACAATCCCACCCAGGTTCTATCCCCATAATCCCACATACTTACCCCATGAATCCCTCCTAACCTTCGCATCCTGGGATACTAAAGGGCAATTTAGCATGGCCAATGCACCTAATCCGCACATCTTTGGACTGTGGGAGGAAACATTCATCACTAAGGGTCAACTAAACTCTAAACATTGGCTTTATTCTCTCTCCAAAGAATAGTTAATGTTTGGTATTGATGGGGACAAGTAATTATATTCCAGGATGAAACGTCTCAGAGAATGGAGGGCGAGGCGTCAGGTAAAGGGTGGGAGGGGTTGCTGATGCTTTCCCCTTTCCTATGTTTCTTGAGGTTCTGCCAAATGGAATTGTGCCCACCAGCAACAAACAGCGTTGCCATTTCCCCAGTCCTGTGACAAAATTGCGCTTTGAGATGTGATTATTAGGATTTACTGAACTGTAAATGTGATGCTCATCTGCTTTTTGCCAACTAAAGATCTAACAGAAGGAAAGAAGAAGGAATTTATGTCAGAGTAGAATTCCAATATTCTGCAGCTGTTCTACAGCACGATGGTACAGGGTTAGCACTGGATAAAAACAAATTACTGTGAATACTGGAAGAGAAAATGCTGGAAAATCTCGGCAAGTCTGGCGGCATCAGTAAAGAGAGAAAAGAGCTGATATTTTGAGTCCAGATGGCCCTTTATCAAAGCTTTGACAAAAAATCATCTGGATTCAAAATGTTAGCTCTTTTTGCTCCTTTCAAATGCCGCCAGACCTGTTGAGACTTCCCAGCAGTTTCCCTTTTTGCTCCTCTAGTTGTTAACACTGCCACCTCAGAGCACCAGGGATCCAGATTCAATTGGGTCACTCTCTGTGCAAACTCTGCACATTCTCCCTGTATCTGCGTGGGTTTCCTCTGGGTGCTCCAGTTTCCTCCCACAGTCTGAAAGATATGCAGGTTAGGTGGAGTGGTCATGGTAAATTGCCCCTTGGTGTCCCACAATGTGTAGGTTAGGGGAATTAGCGAAGTAAATGTGTGGGCTACTGGGATAGGGCATAGATAAGCTGCTCTGTTGGAGAGTTGGTGTAGACTTGATGGGCTAAATGGCCTCCTTCTGTACTGTAGGGATTCTATTCAAAGGATTTTACTTGGTGATAGAAAATGCAAGGTGTCAGTTCTGAAGAAAGTACAGTATCTCATGTAGAATGTGTACTGTGCCAAGTGTATACACCTGCCTCCTGAGAATCCCTGATATAATTATGATAAGCAGAGACTGATTCACTTGTGAATATTCTGCCCACAAGTGTGTTCATTCCGATATTGCATAATTATCCACTTGACTCATGAGATGGTTGAAGTGTTGATTGGTGTTGTAACATATTGACTGTGCTCCTGTTTAGTGTTACAGACTGATAATGCTGGCACTGAGCAAAGAGACAAGGAGATGTTATTGCATCTAGTCAGAAGCTTGATCAAAGTGTTGGGTTTTAGACTCTTAAGGAGGATGGAAGGTGAAGATGTTGAGAGATTTAGGGAGTGAATTCGAGAACGTAGAGACATTTGGAGGCAGGACATCAATGTTGGAGCAATGAGTTAACAAGCTTGGGCTGATTAGATTTTCTCGTGATCATACTGAAATGATAACAGTTGCAATTTCCCCTTCTGAGTTATTCTGAGAAGTTCTGTCCTCCAAGGGTATTTCCAAGTCATCCTAATTGGAAATATCACTGTTCCTTTTCTGCCCTGGAAGTCCCCCCTGCTAACAGCACCCACATTGACTGCAATAGTTCAAGAAGGTAGCTCACCACCACCTTCTCAAGAACAATTGGGGAGGGCAACAACATCTAGCCTTGCCAGCGATTCCCAGACCTCATGAAAGAATTAAAAAAACACTGATAGAAACAGATTAAAGACTGTGTGCCACAGACTTCTTACATGGCAGATGGAGGCCATTCAGCCCATCAAGTCTATATCAACTTTCCAAAAGAGCATTTTACCCAGGACCATCCTTTTGTCCTACCCTGTAAATCTACACATTTATTATAGCCAGTCCACCTAATCTGCACATCTTTGGACACTAATTGCCAATTTAGCATCAATAATCCACAATATCTGCTCATCTTTGGACACAATAGGTTAATTTAGTTTGGCCAATCCATCTAATCTGCTCATCTTTGGACACTAAACCGCAATATGGCATGGCCAATCGACCTAACCCGTGCATTTTTGGAGGGTGGGGGGAAACTAGAGCACCCAGAGGAAACCCATGCAGACGTGGAGAGAATGTGCAGACTCCACACAGTGCTTTATTAATAAAACAGGGTTTTATTTGTATGAATGAGTAATTAATTGTGCTCAGTAATTGTTACTTTGATGAAAACAAGAGCATTTTAAAAGAAGTTTTGTTTGTTGGAAAAGTTGAGTATTTACTGAGTAAGCTTCATCAGCTGATGACTGTCAGATACACAACCTGACTGAAATTAAATATCTGTGCAATGACTATTTGGAAAATACAAGCATGCAGGAAGTAGAAAGCTGATGCCTGTTCCCCAGATTCAGAGAAATTCACAAATGAGAATTTAGGTTTTCACATTACTCAGTAGAATTAAATTGGAAAGATTTTTAATTACATCGAGAATATTTCTGTTCGGCACTATGGTGGTAATGTGACTAGCATGGTGATCTAGACACCTGTTCTGGAGATGAGATCAAATCTCACCACTACAACTTGGGGGAGAATTTAAATTCAATGTATCAATCAATCTGGAATTCAAGACTAGTCTGATTTAGAATAACGGTGGTTTGTTGGTGGCGGTCTGGTTTCCAAATGGAATTTAGTGGTGGAAATCTGCCAGCTTTATCCAATTGGCCGACATATTATTCCAGGCCCACAGCCTCACAGTAGACTTGGCGAGCCTCTTTGTTCCAAGCAATTAGGGGAGAGCACCAAACACAGGCCCTAAGGGGCATTAGTGAACCAGACGGGTTTTTCCAACAATTGACAATGGTTTCATGGTCATCAGTAGATTCTTAATTCCAGATTTTATTTTTGTGGAATTCAAATTCCACCACCTGCTCTGGTAGAATTCAAACCCGGATCCCCAGAACATTAGCTGAGTTTCTGGATTAATTAAATCTTGTGTTAATACCACCCCAGGCCATCACCTCCCTAATTATTATTCAAAGGGCAAGAGCTCCTTGTTCCTTCAGAATTGGAAATCTTTTATTCCAAAGTAGTTTCTGGTCACAATCCCATAAAATGTCAGAGCCACGAATTCTGAAGCTGTAATGATGGTAGTGTTTTGTTTTTGGGTTCTTGCTGCAGAAATGTGACTTTTCCTTCGTGCTGGAGTTTTGAAATTGTCAAAGTGAAAGGTCCAGAGTAAATATTCCACCCTGCTTTTCTGTTGAAGCCCTAATCCTTACTTCTCCATTTTGCCACTGAAGTGCTTTTTCAGAAGTATTTTAAATACCATGACATGGTCTGAATTGTGGGTTAAGGTTTAAATTTACTTCAGTCAGTGAGGTTCCGCATTCCTCTGATTCTGGGTAAATGGGTCCCTTTGTGTGCCGGGCTTGAGCCATTGCTGTCATTCTGCTGGGGTTCATCATTGATGTTTTACTTTGCTGTGATGTATTCATCCATCTCCAAAGCCAACTCAATCTCATCATCTTGAGACAACCTGGTCCAGAAGAACTTTCTATCGTTAACATTTGACATTGACTGGAGCCAGTTGTGCAGCTGCCTTCCACCACAGTTTGGTTTATAGTCTGTGAAGGCTCCCCCACCATTCCATCTTCCCCTCGCGATAAAGCTGTTCAAATTTGGCTGATTTAAAACAAGAGATAATAGCCACATAACAACCGGCCTACCCTCTCAGGTGGATGTTAATGATCCCAAGGCTAACTGTGGTTAACTGTATCCCTGGAGGTTTTACCACATAATTTTGCCCCCACCATCCAACCAAAAGTCGGCTAACACATCCATCCTTCTGACACACTGCCTTCCTCTGCTAAGAAGCAAAAAGACTCATCATCTGACTGGATAATGTGTGACTGTCAATCAAATAGTGTTTAGTTTCCCATGTTCAATATTTGTATATCTGTTAAGGAGAAATTTCAAAGACAAGAGTTACACACCACCGTGCCTGAGACATTGTGCTTCAATTCCTGGACGCTCCATCCAATCCTGGAGGGTTGCTGACCTTAATGATCATAGAATCCCTACTGTATAGAAGGAGTCCATTCAGCCCATTGAGCCTGCACTGAACCAAGCTGGATCCCCATAATCCCAGGTATTTACCTTGCTAATCCCCCTAACTCACCTATCTTTGGAGTGTAGGAGGAAGTTGGAGCATCCAGAGGAAACCTACACGGACTCGGGGAGAATGTTGCAAACTCCACAAGTCTGGAATTGAAGCCGGGTTCCTGATGCTGTGAGGCTGCAGTGCTAACCACTGTGCCGTAATATATCATGGTACATTTCTAGTAAAGGTCAAGTCGCCATAGCCCCGGATGACAATGAGCTGCCCTCCCCTTTAAGGAGAAGAGCTGATTTAACCTAGGATTACCACACCTCAGGCGAGGGGCAGGGTTGAGAAGATGGGGCCTTCATGAATAAACTCAACCAGTACGGGAATTGAACCAACGATGCTGGCATCGCTCTGTTACACCAACCAGCTGTCCAATCAACTGAGCTACAACAACTGGGAGCTTGCTATTCATTAACTGTCTGCCACATTCCCAACATTACAATTGACTACTTTTCAAAAAGTACGTATTGGCTGTACAGCACTTTGGAGTTTCCTGAGGCTGTGGATGTGCCGTATGAAAGGATGTTTTTGTTTTAATTTAACTTGAGCTGGAAAAAATCACTCTGTGTCTAACCAACCTTCCATCCATTGACTCTGTCTACACTTCCTGCTGCCTCGGCAAAGCAGCCAGCATAATTAAGTTACTCGCGCAATCCGGACATTCTCTATTTCACCTTCTTCCATCAGGAAAAAGATACAAAAGTCTGAGGTCACGTACCAACCTACTCAAGAACAGCTTCTTCCCTGCTGCCGTCAGACTTCAATAGACCTACTTTGTATTAAGTTGATTTTTCTCTACTCCCTAGCTATGACTGTAACACTACATTCTGCACTCTTTCGTTTTCTTCTCTATGTATGGTATGCTTTGTCTGTATAGCTCAGGAATCAATACTTTTCACTGTATATGTGCTAATAATGTAGTAAATTAAATCACATGTTTCCAGTACATGTGTATATTAGCATCATACTTTTTGAGTAGAGAAAGATTCATTTCCCCTCAATTTCATGGAAAGTATCCTCGAATTGATCTCAATATGCACCAGAGCATTTGGCCTCTTGCTGATCTCAGCTGTATCTATTTATAACAATGCATCCCATTAACAGGATACAAATGAAGTTCATGCCATCCTCTGGTGGTTTTGGACCCTCCATGATGGATACCAGTGGGATCTCCCATTGGAAATGCGCACTCGTGTGAAACTCACGGTTTTTCCAGCATGCCCACCATTGAACAGGCTGATGAAGGCTTGATGACAGGTCCAAGCTGGAGAGAGAAACAACCAATGTTTGCAAACTCAAAAATCTCTTGGTATTGAGAAGTTGGGCCTGGCTGCCGTCATTAGAATAAATTCTTCTCCAGTCAAATAGTTTGCAAGTTGACTTCTGCTTGCATTTTTGTACTGTGTTCAATGGCTTCACATTCCTCATTATTTTAATCCAGGAACTATCGGCATCTATAAACACAATTATGAGGAATTTGGACTCGGAACACAGTTGCAGGCAAACGAAAGCTCAGTGCTATCTCAGGCAGGTTTTTGTTGAAGTTAAACTGGCGTAGACAACCCGAAGCATTGTTCACACATCCAGAGCAAGCCAGTGGACAAGGAATTGGAGAAAGAGGATTAATGTTTTTCAAACAAAAGAGAAATTGAAATCAATGACAGGCATATGGGTGCAAGCTGGCAAGCTCAGAGGAGTTGGAGAGGGAGTCTCTTTCAACTGTGCAATCATCTTAAAACCCAAGGTGTTTCTCCTTTGAATAATTGAATCTGTTGGCTTTTTATGTAAGATAATCAGGTTCTGTTCCGTGGAGCATATGGTTTAGTAGCCTCAACAATATGCATGTCAGTCTATTAATGACTCGTTTCCCTGCAATGGTCTAGCCAGTACAGTGTAAATTTCATAACCAAAGCTCTGCGGTAACCTGAAACTTTGCTCTGTTTCTCTTAACCGTTGAACAGCCATTCTCTCCCCCATTCCCCAGTGAAATATTCCAACTCCAATTCACTAACCGTGATGGGGAAAATGTCTCGTAGGTGTTGAATCGCTGGTTTGCCAAAGCTGGAATGTTCACAGTCCCAATGCTGAACACACAGGTGGGAATGTTACGGTCGTTCCTGCCGGTGGGATTTTCCCATCCCGCTGCAGTGAATGGAGATTTGGCTGGGCATCAAATTCTCCGAACTCACTGCAGCAGGAACGTGGTGTGAATGGGGCGTGAACTGGGTGGTAAGATCGTGCCCGTAGTTTTTATTGGGTGGGATCCTGAGATTTTTACTGGTGCCACGGCGATTTCATTTCAAGATTCCAACTGGAAAATCTTTATTTGTCAATGATGTGAAAAGCAACTAGGATTTCTGCTTGTCGCCAGCACTGTCGTTCAGTCACTGACACCGGGAGTGAGTCTGAAGGTACTGGACTCAAAAATCAGGACCTCACGCCTGCATCACTCGTTCTGGTAATCTGTGATCCAAATATCGCCCTGTCTGAATTAAATTACTCTAATTCCACCCCTCTGACATTTTTGCCAATTATTATAAATCCGTGACAAGAATGTTTACCACCCCTCCCCTGCCCCACACTGTGGCGGGTTTTCCCATAGATCCGGCTCACCATTGGATGCTGGTGCGATTTTCCAGTCCTTCCCGAAGGCTGTGGTGTTTTGCTGGCTGGCCTGTGCCCCCGCCATGAAACCCATGGCTAGGGTCATCTTCGGCAGGACTGGAAGATCCCACTGATGGGAGTGGTTGGAAAATGCCACCCATGACCTCTAATCCTCCCCAGTAAAAAACAGTTTCTCCTTATTACTCCATCATAATCCCTTATAGTTTTAAACACTTTGATTGACTTTCATAGGCTCCTTATAGTGCAGAGGGAGGCCATTCGCCCCATCGAGCCTGCACCGCTAATGATCCCACCTGGACCCTATCCCTGTAACCCCACATATTTACTCTGCTAATCACCCTGACTCTAAGGGACAATTTAGCACGGCCAATGAACCTAACCTGCACATCCTTGGACTGCGGGAGAAAACTGGAGCACCTTGAGGAAACCCACGCAGACACAGGGAGGATGTGCAAACTCCACACAGACAGTGACCCGAGGCTGGGATTGAGCCCAGATCCCTGGCGCTGTGAGGCTGCAGTGTTAACCACTGTGCCACCGTGAGGGGATTTGACGAGAAACGTTTTCACCTGGAGAGTGGCAGGGATCTGGACCTCACTGTCTGAAAGGGTGGGAACCCTCACAACATTTAAGAAGCGTTTAAATCTGGTTCCATCCAAAGGAGCCAAGTCAATTCAAAAATGCTCACTCTGAACTCTTGTGTGTGTCACACCTATTTAAAAAGAGGACTCACACAGCACAGAGAAAACCCCTGCAGACTGAATCTATTGTCAGGCAGTCACAGGCGGTTGACTACTAGACTCTGGCATCCATTAAGATATACACAAATAAGGTTGAATAAAGTTGGAAGGTGCACAGGTAGAGTACAAATACCAGCACAGTCTAGTTGGGCTGAATGGTCAACCAGTGTGTTGTAAGGTCTAAATAATTGAACAATAGTGACAAGGAGGCAATTTTCTTTGATTTGATTTAATTTATTATTGTCACATATATTAGTATACAGTGAAAAATATTGTTTCTTGTGCGCTTTACAAAACATAATGTTCATAGAGAAGGAAAGGAGAGAGTGCAGGATGTAGTTTTATAGTCATAGCTAGGACGTAGAGAAAGATCAACTTAATGCAAGGTAGGTCCACTCAAAAGTCTGATGACAGCAGGGAAGAACCTGTTCTTGAGTTGGCAGGTACGTGACCTCAGATTTTTGTATCGTTTTCCCTAAGAGAAGAAGGTGGAAGAGAGAATGTCGGGGGTGCGTGGGGTCCTTAACTATGTAACCTGCTTTTCCCGAGGCAACGGGAAGTGTATTCAGAGTCAATGGTCAGAGCCAAGTAAGTACATTAAAAGCCTTGCATGTTCTGCCAGTGTTGCACATACCTCCCCCACTGTCCTGAGCTCTGGTTATAAAACAGTCCATCTGAATGACTCAACAGGAACAGCTGAGCCAATCTGATATTAAACTCAGTGCAATGCATTTCAAGGAATTAGGCTGCAGTCCAGTCTGGATGTTAACAGTTACCAGGGGAGCACAACACGAGCAATGTTCAAACATGGCATTTTCAGGAATAGTTGGAAAAGGCTGAGCTTTCGGAATTGAGTCCTCCTGCTGCCATTATCATAACTTCAACAAAACACATCTTCTGTTCTTCTTCTGTATTCCACTCTCAAAGCCAACGCTCACTACAAAAACCAAATTCTAATTGAATCCAACTCATGGTCCCCACAAGAGACATGAACAAGATCCAAGCTGACAAGATAAGGTACCCTGGGCTTGTTCTGATACTTGTGTGACAGAAATTTCCTATCCTGCCCGTCACGGGAATTGTAGCGGTCGGGACACGGACCATGCAAACACCTGTTGACCTTGGGTGGGATTTTCCTACCTCAGAGCGAGCGTGGCTGGAAAATCCTATCAAAAAAAGCCAAAAGCACTGATCTTCCATTCTTACAGGTGTAGCTGGGTGAAGGCCTTGTGGCATAAGAGGGTAACATCCCTATCTCTGCACCAGCAGTTCCTAGTTCGCGTCCGACCCCAGGTGGATGGTACGATAGCATAGCGGTTAGCACTGCTGCTTCACAGCTCTAGGGTCCTGGGTTCGATTCCCGGCTCGGGTCACTGTCTGTGTGGAGTTTGCACATTCTCCTCATGTCTGCGTGGGTTTCCTCCAGGTTTCCTCTCACAGTCCAAAGGTGTGCGGGTAAGGTTGATAGGCTGTGCTAAGAAATTGCCCCTTTAATGTCTAAAGATGTGTAGGTTAGAGGGTTTAGTAGGTAAAATATGTAGGGATATGGATGTTGGGCCTGGATGGGTGTTCGGTGCAGACTCGATGGGCTGAAGGGCCTTTTTCTGCACTGTAGGGTTCTATGATTCTGTGACTTGTTGACCATGGAAAGAGCGTTGATAATGCAGTTCAGCAGGCTGACAAATCAGTTCAGGAATCTTTCCCCACTATTCCCCAGTGGGAAAAACAAATGTGTGTGAGTAAAGGCATTGCTTTAAAACACAAGGCTGATGGTATTGCCTGATTGCAATTATAGTTTCATTGGACGTTAAAGTTATTGGCTTGAGGTTTGGCGAGAGGGAGATGGTGGTTTGTGTCCACAAAACTCTAAAGAATGAGAAAAATTAATATCACATAATTTCACATTTAATAAGAAGCCAACTTCAGGGAATGTGTGCTTCATTGGAGATACTGGAAGATGTGAATACAAGGACAGAGAGCTGCCCTCTCAGAGGTGCCGATTTTCCGCTGTTAAATCGAGGTTCTGCCTGCCTCTCAGATGGGTGTGGAAGATTCTGTGGATTTTTTTTACAACAGGCTGTTCCCTGGTGCTTGGTCAATAATTATTCCTCAATTAACATGCTTAAGAAACAGATTATTTGGCATTATCACAAAGCTGTTTGTGGATGTTTGCAATTGATTGCTACTTGGGAGGTACCTAATTGGCTATTAAACTGACTTGGGTGTCCTATGATTGTGAAAGGTGCTATATCAATGCAAGTTCTTTCGTACTTTTCCAAAAAGATCAGACAAGCTGGGTTTATTCTCTTCAAAACAGAGAAGGTCCAGGATGGCATGGTGGTTAGCATGGCTGCCTCACAGCTCCAGGGACCCAGGTTCAATTCCAGCCTCTGTCTGCGTGGAGTTTGCATGCTGTCCCCATGTCTCCCACAGACCAAAGATGTGCAGGTTAGGTGGATTAACCATGCTAAAATTGCCCCTTAGTGTCCCTAGATATGGAGGTTGAGGAGGATTAGAGCAGTAAATGTGTGGAGTTATGGGAATAGGGTCAGGATGGGATGCTCCTTCAGAAAGTCAGTATGGATTTGATGGGCTGAATATCCTGCTTCTGCTCTGTAGGGATTCTGTGGTTCTTCTATGGCAGAAGAAGAAGGAGAAATAATGACCATATGTCCCCAGGTGATTAGGTGTGCAGATGCACCATCTCCAGCAGAATGAACGAAAAAGCTGACCGTTGTGATTCGAGGTGATTATTTTGTTCTGATCAAGGACAGCAATAAGACTGCAGGAAATGGGCTGTCTCCCTGTCTCAAATTGTTTGTACAGCAACCTTTGTTCGAAATAGCAGGTTGGCTGCGTCGAGCTTAGGCACGAGGTTTGCTGATGATCCGGAACATTCTGGGATTCCATGTCAGCTGGATGGTCTCTGCTACCTGTGAAAATGAGACAACAGAGAGAGGAATGACGTAAGGGGATGGGGGAGGGGGAGGGGGCATTAGTGAGATTAGCTCTCATTTCATTCCAACAGATACTTAAACAGTTGCCCCATGGAGGGATGGATCTATTATTTCAATACCTTGTGAAAAGCTGTGTTTAACACCTCACAGATGTCACTGTTGTTCTTGATTTGTTTAACACATGGTGTAAATTCCCATCATTAATAATTCTGAGTGCAGAGAGTCAGTGAGAGAAAATTGCATTGCCCTTCAATCCGCCCCACACATAATCCACCTCTCTCTACCTGTGTTCTTCTCCATCAGTTCAAAGATACTCAGGTTAGCTGAATTGGCCATGCTAAATTCTCCCTCAGCATACTTGAACAGGTGCCAGACTGTGGCGAGTAGGGGATTTTCACATTAACTTCATTGCCGTGTTAATGTAAGCTTACTTGTGACGCTAATAAATAAAAGAATTTATTAAGAATAAATAAAAATTTTATTTTTAATATAAACCCAACACGATGTGGAGTGAATATCTTATTTAAATAAAGAAACCAAATAATAAGGAGCTCTCTGGAATTCATAACCAAATGCTTCGAATCCCTTCTTTTCCAGAGAAACAATCCAATAAAATTAATATTCCCCATTCCTTAGTTCATTCCAGTGACTTCATCACCATCAGGAGTGGGTAAATTAACCCTAAAAATTGTCACCCCTAAACTTAACTCCCTCCCTCTCCCTAGCGTTTATTATTGGTGTTACAAGTAAGGCTTACATTAGCATTGCAATGAAGTTACTGGGAAAATCGCATAGTCGCCTCATTCTGGAGCCTATTTGGATACAATGAGGGAGGATTTGGTAAGGCCAGAGCATATCTTTCAGACTGCGGGAGGAAACCGGAGCACCCAGAGGAAATCCATGCAGACACGAGGAGAACGTGCAAACTCCACACAGACCTAAGGCCAGGAATCAAACCCTGTTCCCTGCTGCTGTGAGGCAGCAGTGGTAAACACTGTGCCACCGTGTAGGAGCAATGGGCCAATCAAGTCCGCACTGACAACAATCCCACCCAGGCCCTAATCCTGTAACCCTATATATTTACTTTGCTAATCTCCGTGACACTAAGGAGCAATTTAACATGACCAATCGACCTAATCTGTACGTCGTTGTACGTATGGGAGGAAACCGGAGCACCTGGAGGAAACCCATGAAGACACGGGGACAACATACAAACTCCACACAGTCACCTGAGGCCAAAATCGAACCTGGGCCCTTGGCTCTGTGAATCAACAATGCTAACCACTGTGCCACCGTGCTGCCCTAATTTGACAAAAGTAGATCTCTATCTCATGACAATGAAATGAAAACTAGAAATGAAAGAATTGATAGGGACATGACAGCTTAAGTTGTATTTGATGCAGGCAAGAATCTGGAATCAGAATAATGCCTTTTGATATTCTGCCATCCTGAGATTCAATTGGAAGGTTTGCAGTGAAAATTCTGATATCCTTTCTAATATCCAGTTTAAAGAAATATCCCCTGTGCCATGAGTTATTAACATACTTTGTATTCTTACTATGTAATCAGTCTTGTTAAGACTGGCATTCATTATCCATCTCTAGTTACAACTGAGCTGGTCCTTTTCAGAAGATAATCCCACTGCTATTGGAGTTAGATTTAGGTAAGGACCAAACCACACCACAAAGCGCCCCAAATACCTTTTGTGGGGTTAGATAATTAAATTTGTACATTTAGACCAAAGTTCCTCCTCTGTGGCATTCCCCTGGCGTTTTGTTTTGTACAGAGGCTGGGCAGTTTTCAAATTTCTTTCCTCTTGTGCCTCATGAATAATTAGCCAGCTGCGGTTTAGATATTTTCACCAGACTAAGAACTTGAAACAGACCCTGTGACACGGTAAAGAGTGCGATCAAAGGGAATAGAATGAGCTCTGCGATAGTGACTTGTATCACAAGGCCAGAGTCTGTTCAGTGTGTGCCAATATACTGCTTGCTGCAGATTGGTAAGAGTACACGTTCTTCCTTTAATGAAATCATCTGAATGCTGGGCCTTGATCCTGGGTCACATCTCGACAAAGCTGCCAGATCCTTCTGTCACCAAAAGAATGGAGCTTTTACAAACCTGTAACAAGCCCTCAACAAGAGCTTCCGGCCACGACTGGGGAGGGTGGTGGGAGGGGGGTGGGAGGAGTTGGGGGGGGTGCGTTGGGGGGGGGTTACCACTTCTGAAAGCACAGAGCCAAATCTCGTTAACCCTTTCAGCAAAGGAAGTTCCTCTCTTTCCTTTGGGATCTGAGAGAATTCTGCTTGGGTTACGTTACGTAACGAAATAAAGAAATATTCTGATTTCTTAATGATTGGATATCCTATTTTATTACAATGGGAGCTTCACCCCTCAAAACATGAAAATGAAGGTTACCAGTAAAACTGTTCTTGTGTACAGCAAAGTGGAATTTCAGAATTACTGGTGTCAGTATTACAATCTTTTGCTGGGAGTTAATAATTTTGAACTGGTGTTTTCCCGTTGGGGATTCCTTGTCCCCACCCCCCCTGCCCCCCACCACCGCCATCTTAAATGTACAAATTCTCCAGGACATATAAGATGATTAGAGGTTTAGATAGGGTGGACAGTGATAGCCTTTTTCCTAGGATGGAGAAAGCTAGCACGAGGGGACATAGCTTTAAATTAAGGGGTGGTGGTTTTAGGACAGATGTCAGAGGTAGGTTCTTTACCCAGAGGGTGGTAAGGGTATGGAATGCCTTGCCTGCATCAGTTGTAGATGCGCCAAGTTTGGTGGCGTTTAAGAGGTTAGTAGATAAGTTTATGGATGAAAGGGGAATGGTTTAGGTTAGAGGGTCACTGCTTGTTCCTAATTGGTTGGCGCAACATCGAAGGCCGAAGGGCCTGTTCTGCGCTGTAATGTTCTATGTTCTATGTTCTAATGGTTGGTGCTAGGGTTGCATTATTTTAGAGACTCCTGCTTAATCCAGGGTGCCAATCTCCTTGTGCCATCTTAATAAAAGCAAAATACTGCGGATGCTAGAACTGAAACCACAAAAAAAAGCTGGAAAAATCTCAATAGTTCTGGCAACATCCCCAAGGAGAGAAAATAGCTGATGTTTCGAGTCCAGGTGACCTTTTGTCAATGCTTTGGCTGGACTCGAATTGCCAGCTCTTTTCTCTGCTTCCGGACGCTGTCAGACTTGCTGAGATGTTCCCACATTTTCTCTTTTGGTCTCTGTGCCATCTTCTTCATTGTCCATTTGTAGACCAAGAGGGAGATATGGATAGGAGATCATTTAATAGAGGGAGACTGTTGCATTGTGGTTGGATTAGGAATCCAGAAGCCCAGGTTAATGCTCTGGGACGTGGATTCAAATCTCACCACAGCCATTGGAATGTAAAGCACATCTCAGTAATGGTGACTCCATCAATTGTCCAAAAACACAAATGATTCACTAATATCTTTTAGGGAAGGGAATCTGCCATCCTTATCGGGTCTGGTCTGCTCATGTGACTCAAGATCCACAACAATGTGGTTGACTCTTAGCTGCCCTCTGAAAATGGCCTCGCAAGCCTGCAAGGACAAGATGTTGGCTTTTACCAGTGATGCTTGTAGTGTTAATGTAAGCCTAATTGTGACACTAATAAATAAACCTTAGATTTTGGTGTCAAAATTCATGAATGCCCCTTATGTTGCATCCCAGACCACCCGAAGACACTCAATGCTGCCGTTTTGTCAGCACAGCGCAGAGAGCTGTTCACACTCTCTTGTCAGTTTCACGCCCTGAATTTATTTCTGTGATCTGGTGCCAAAAGCTGGATAAATGGAATTCTCATTTTATGTGTGTTGTGGGGATGAGAGGGGGATGCTGTTTGAGGGTGGGGGAATTGTATAGAGCAGAGTTTGTGGGGGAAGCTGCCTTTATCCATCTCACCGGATGACCCACCAAGCCAATATAAAGAGAGCAGAATGGTTAGGAACAAAATATAATATTCTGGACGGAGAATGCGTGAAGATTGTAATGTTGATTTGCAACATTTGAGAAAAAAAAACCCACAATAAGCCTTTTTTCTTAGTTGAGCCGCTATGCACGAGGCAAATTAATTAAGGAGGGAAAGGAAATTCAATGAGATTGAACTAGGCGAGGGGGGGGGCGGGCAGGTCAATTAAAGGGTTTGTTTCACATGTCAGAGATTACAAATAAGGAAGTGATGAAATTTAATTTCATGCGGATGAATGAGAAAACGTCCAAGTTTTATTAATATCCTTTGTGAAATTCAGCACATTTGTGCAAATGATACTTGCACTGATCCTTATTTGTCCAGTGCTGCAGACTGTTTCCCTGCACTAGGCTGTATTCCAAAATCTCCTCTGCTATGAAAATACTCTCCTCTATTACCTATTTTAAGAAAAGGAGGAATATGCATTTTTCCATGGTGTCTGAGATGAATCTAGAAGATCCCAAAGGCCCTTACAGCCGATGAAGTAATTATCTGAAGGGTTGTTGCCATTGTTACATTAGGAACATTAGCCAGTTAGCCCACAGCAAGCTCCCACAGACCGGAATGTGACAATGACTGGATAATCTGCCTCAGTGATAAACATTCGCCAGGGAACTGGGGAGAGCTCCCCTAGTATTTGGAATAAGTGTCATGAGGTCTTTTAAATCCACTTGCAGGGCAAGCAAACACCAAGGTGGGTTTAACATGTATTGTTAAGCACTGGCAAAACCGCACACTCTTTGGCATAGAGGGAGCATGTCACCCATTGTTCTACACCTGATGGCTATTTTAACCTCTTTTTTGCAAAATGAGACTCAAGAACAGTTTCTTCCTCATTGGCAGCAGGGTGGCACAGCGATTAGCACTGCTCCCTCACAGCACAGTCCCAGGTTTGATTCCAGTCTTGGTTCATTGTCCGTGTGGAATCTGTGCATTCTCTCCATGGGTTTCCTCCGGGTGCTCTGTTTTCCTCCCACAGTTTGAAGATCTGCAGGTCAGTTAACCGGCCATGCTAAATTGCCCCTTAGTGTCAGGGGTTTAGTAGAGTAAATACATGTGATTATGGGGATAGGGCCTGGATGGGATTGTGGTCACTGCAGAATCAATGGGCCAAATGGCCTGATTCTGCATTGTTGGGATTCTATAATTCTATGATCAGACTTTTGAATGGACATACCTCAGATTAAATTGATCTTTCTCTGCACCCAGCTATGACTGTAACACTACATTCTGCACTCTGTCCTTTCCTTCTCTATGAACAGTATGCTTTGTATAGTGCCCAAGAAACAATATTTTTCATTGTATCTCAATACATGTGACAATAATAAATCAAATCAAATCAAGAGATTGACACAATGGAGTCCATAACTGTTCTCAGTAAGGGAAGACTACTCAAATGGCAATCCTTCCAGCTGTTGGATGTTTGGCCCAAATAGCCAGTTCCCTATTATCAAATCAGATTGGGGCCTGGAGAAGGTTGGGTTGGGGGAAGCGGGGAGCAGTTTGAAGTCATGCAGTTGCACGACCCCTCAGTGCTAATGGAGTAACATAGCGTCAACATTATTCATAATTCGCCCAATCTCTTTTACATGTATTGTCTGATTTTACATCTTGAGGAAGACAACAGGACCATAAGACATAGGAGTAAAATTAGGCCACTCAGCCCATTGTATCTGCTCCACCATTCAATCATGGCTGATGTTTTTCTCATCCCTATTCTCCTGCCTTTTCCCCATAACCACTGATCCCTTTATTCAGATGCATGAGGGAGGCTGCAACATTCATAGCAGAAGCGTGGTGGGAGTATGAGGTGTGTAGGAGGTCGTCGGGGTGGGTGGGTTTTGGGTTTGGTTAAGAGATAGTGGGGATGAGTGTGGGTAGGGATAATGGGGATGGGAGGGAGTGAGTAGGGCATAGTGGGGTTGGTGAGGGCTTAGTGGAGGTTGGTAAGGTATAGTAGAGATGGGCGGGAGTTGAGGGGGTGGATAAGGGTTATGGTGGTGGATGGGGAGGGGGCGGCTAGAGGGGGTTGGACATGAGGTATGGCCTTTCAAAGGTTCTTTGTGTTCCCTTACTGCTGACCGTTGTCATGGTGACATACAGTATATGGTTCCCATGGCGATTGTTGCACTAGCTGTTGTTGAGGATTCAATTGGATATAATCGATCGGCTACTTAGAGTGCGGGAAGATGAGTGCAGAGTGCAGATGTACCTTCACAGTCCAGGTTTTCCACAGGAAATTGAACTGAGGAAAATCAGCCGATTGGGAGGGGGATCGGTTTGATTTAACCTCCAGCACAGAGAGTAGTTGTCATCGAAATAAAAAATGATTGAAATATTCACAGGAAATGTTGGCAGGGCTAACGCCAAGGTAAGGTGAGTGCACATCCCTTGATAATTCATTGATGAAAGGGGGTTTTCATGGAGAAATGTAACTAACAAAGGGGGTAGTTTTTATTCTTGGCGTGTGGGTGACCCTGCTGTGCTGAGTTTATGATCTGCCCCTTTGCCCTTGGGGCAGTGATGGTGATGGACTTTCTTGGAGAGATTGGACAGCCGAGGGGTTTGCTGGACCAATTCCGAAGCCCAGCATCTGGTGCAGGACTGGACTCAACGTTCATGCCAATGATGGTGGCACACCCCTAGCATCATCAGGACATCAGACTTTGTTGGGGACAAAAGGAAAACTTGGTACAGGGATTTGCGATCTTAGCCCTTCCTGGAGCAGCCTATCCGGCTGTTTCAGTCTGTTACATGCTCACTACATGGCTCCCAGATGTATTCTGCCCAAGACAGAGGACTCCAACCTCTGGGGTGTTCACTCACTCTCAGTTCCCACTGGCTGCCCAGACATTCTCAGGAGAGAGTGAAGGATTCTGATTTGACTCCCAGCTCATGGCAGAGTGAGTGTCTGCGTCACTGGGGCCAGGGACAGGCCTCAGCTATAACCTCTGAGTGAGATCTCTTCTGCAGGTCAGGGGTCAGTAAGCAGATAGGGTGGGAGAGGTGGGGAATGGGTCCACTGGTTTCTACATGCCCTGTATTAGGGAGAGTGCAGAAAGAAGTCTCACAACACCAGGTTAAAGTCCAACCAGTTTATTTGATAGTAATCCCATAAGCTTTTGGAAACGGCGTTCCTTCGTCAGGTGTGTGGAATGTTGTGAGACTTCTTACTGTTTTTATCCCAATCCAACACCAGTATTTCTGCATTAGGGAGAATGGCCATGGATAAGAGATAGAATTGCTCTCACTCATTGCAGATTCCATGGTTGGGGACGTGTGTTCTTTGAGAGAATACAAACTGGCTGTGATGTCCACCCCTGGAGATTGAAGAGCTTGTGGAGCTGACTAAAAATGAGAGGTTTCTAGTGAACACTGGAGCCAATGTTTCAGGAGGAGAAAGGAAGAAGGAGCAGTAATTGGCATCAAGAAGTAAAAAAAAATTTAGACCTAAGCTATGAAGAAACAGTGACAGCTTTGCTGCTTGAGTCAACAATTCAGGTACATTAGAGAAGCTTTAAAAGCCTGAAAATATTTTATTCATGGATGTGTTTCTAGTTGTGAGGCAGTCCCATTTATTCAGGAGGTGAGATCATTGTGAGTGGATTATAAAAAGCTTTCAGTCGTTGCACCATGAGGAAGAATGAGCATGCGTGGTTTCAGAATGAAACCCTCTCCATCTGGATTCAGGCAGAGTGATGTCATGCTTTTCAGGTAGAATTTTCCCCCAGACCCCCAGAGTGGAGTCTGTCACCAGCTTGACTCTTTTCCCTCTCGTTAAGTAGACATGCAGCCGCTGAAGTGTATTTAGTGGAACTCTGGCCGCTGCTTCCCCCCCACTCTCCCACCACCACCAATCTCCTTGACGAAAGCCAGACAGTGTCTGCCTTCTCCTGAATTAACCCTGTAATGGAATTGCTGGGCTGTGTTCACTTTGCAATGTGCGGATTCTGTGGATACACTGGCCTCGTATCAGGAAATGATCTCCTCTCTTATTATCCATGATGTGAAAATGCTGGTGTCGAACTGGGGTTGGGCACGGTAAGAAGTCTCACAACACCAGGTTAAAGGCCAACAGCTTTATTTGGTAGCACTAGCTTTTGGAGTGCCGCCTCTTCATCAGGAGAATAGAGAGTGAGAGTGGTGTTGTCAGACTTCTTATTACTCCCGAGCAAGTTCGCCCTGGTTAATTCTTTTGTAAGGGGGATGATGTGGTGCCACTGATGAATTCAGACATAAGAGTTACTATTCGGTACGGAACCAGCCCCGCTAGCCTCAACAAACATGTCCCTCATTCCCTGATTACTTCATTCACACATGAAGTTTTTGATGACTGCATTTAGAGTAGAAGATAGAACAAAGAACAGCAAAGGAACAGGCCCTTCGGCCCTTCAAACCTGCACCAATCATAATGCCTGCTTAAATTAAAACCATATCCACTTATGGAATCCATACCCTTTCATTACCATCTGATTCATGTATTCAACCAGATGCCCCTTAAATGCCTCTGTCATACCCACACCCACCATCTCCCTGGACAGCGTGTTCCAGATATTCACCGCTCTCTGTCTAAAATAAAGACAGTGGCTGGAATTCCCTGGTTCCATTCACCCCGTTACTGCCGTCAGCGATAACAGAGAATTTGACGCTCAGTCAAATCTCCATTCACTGCAGCGGGACCGGGGGATCCCAGCCATCGGAAGTTGGAGAATTCCAACCTTTATTTCCCTGGCTGACTTCCTCCCTCTTGTTTGAGGCACGTCAGTTGCCGTCCAACACATTGGGTGGATTTTCCGGCCGTGCTCACCTCAAGGCCGAAAAATCCCATCCGAGATCAACGGACCTTTGTATAGTCTGTATTCCGCCCACTACAATTCCCATAGTGGGCAAGACGGGAACATTCCAGACCTTGTGTTTTTTTATTCAGTCAAGTGATGTGTCCAGCATTTATTACCCATCCCTAATTGCCCGAGGGCATTTGAAAGTCAACCACATTGCTGTGGATCTGGAGTCACGTGTAGGCCAGACCGGGTAGCGACGACAGACTTCCTTCTCTAAAGAGTATTAGTGAATCAGGTGGGTTTTTATGACAGTGGTGTTATTTCCAGATTTTTTTTTAGTGAACACGAATTCCCCCATCTGCCATCTCAGGATTTGAACCCAGGTCACCAGGATGATAGTTGCTTTAAGATGCTCCTTAAAACTGACTTTGTTGACCCAGCTACTTTTCACTTGTCCTAAAATATAGAAAATTAGACTTTAAGTGATGGTTTGATTGAAGTTTTCCAGGTTTTAAGAGGAACAAATATAACACATTTGCCAGAAGCGATATGCTGGATGAGAGGTCTGGGACTGAGGGCAACCTAAAAATCAGAGCCCAACCTTTCTGAACTGAAATGTGGACCCACCTCTATATGCCATGGATGGTAAAACTTTAGAACCCTCTAGGAGGAGGAGGGTGGGGGGCATGGTGGCACAGTGGTCAGCACTGCTGCCTCACAACACCAGGGCCCTGCGTTCGATTCCTGGCTTTGGTCACTCTCTATGCAGAGTTTGCACATTCTCCCCATGTCTGTATAGGTTTCCTCCGGGTGCTCTCGCTTCCTCCCAGTCCAAAAACCGTGCTGGTTAGGTGCACTGGCCATGCTAAGTTCTCCCTCCGTGTACCTGAACAGGCTTCAGAGTATGACAACCGAGTGCTTTTCACAGTAACTTCATTACAGTGTTAATGCAAGCCTACTTGTGACACTAATAACACTAATAAATTAAAAAAAACTCAATTCCTGGCGTGGGTCACTGTCTGTATGGAGTCTGCATGTTCTCCCAGTGTCTGCGTGGGTTTTCTCTGCATGCTCTGGATTCTTCTCACAGTCCAAAGATGTGCAGTTTTGGTGGATTGGCCATGCTAAATTGTCTTTAATATCGGGGGAACTAACAGTGTTAATAAGCAAGGCTACAGGGATAGGGGTTGGGTGGGATTGCGGATGGTGCAGATTCAGTGGGCCGAATGGTCACCTTCAGCACTTTAGGGATCCTATGGTTCGGGCAAATTTGGATTTTTGTTAACCAAAATAATAAGGAATATGGTGATGGCCTTGTGGCAGAGTGGGTAGCGCCCCTAATTTCTGAGCCAGAAGCTCTGGGTTCGAGTCTCACCTCAAGACTTGATAGACAAAGGAGGTGCAACCAAACAGATTGAGTGTTAACCTGCAAGAATTTCCAAACATGCTGATGGCTGAGATAAGAGTAGGAGACCTCCTGGTCAGCCATGTTTGATGTGGAATGGTGCCCCTCAAGGAAACATTTCTGGCAACAGACTAGCAACCTGTTCCAGGGATTACTAGCTATGAAAATGGACAAAAGTCTGCCTTGGTACACCACTAGGAAGAGAATTTGAATTAAAGCAAATGGGGAGAGGCAGCTACATAGAGTTAGGCCACAGATAAACCATGATTCCATTGAATGGCAGATCAGGTCTGGTGGGCTAAATGGTCTTCTCCTGCACCTAAGTGTCCTCCCATTCGCCCAATATAGCTCAGTGTCAAATTTTGTGTGATAATCCTTGTGTAAAGTACTTTCTGTGTTAAAGGTCCTACATAAATGCAGGCTGTTGTCATTGTCTGAGTCCAGGGAGTAAGTGAAGCAAGACTATTCATCTGTGGAAGGCGTCGTAACCAAGTCCAATTCTGCCCTTTTTGCCATCATGGAAACTATCCAAAAGGGATTTCTTTGAGTGGAGAATGCTGACTGATTTGAAATGTTCGGAGTGAAGGGGAAAGAAGTCATATTGTTCCCAGCTGAGATCATCTTCGAAGAAATGAAAAATCAAAGCTAGGATCTTGATGCTCTGTATGGAGTAAGAGCAAATCACACAGTGCACTCACTAACAGAACCAGCTAGAGAATATGGAAAAGACTTGCATTTATATAGTGTCCTTTACTATCTCGGTATGTCCCAAAGCACTTCGCAACCCATGTTGAAAAATGTTATCACTGCCGTAACATAGCAAATATGCAGGCAATCTACGCACTGCAAATCCCACAATCAGTAATGTGTTGATAACCTGTTTTAGTGCCATTGTTTTAGGGATGGTTATTGACCAGGTCCCCATGGAAAACTTCTTCCAAATAGTGATGTGGGACTTCTTATGTCTGTCTGAGAGCGCCGATGGGGGTTTAACTCCTCATCTCCAACAGAGCAGCACTCCCTCGGTACTGCACTGCAGTGTCAGCCTGAAATTTGTGATCACAAGTCCCTGGGGTAAGACTTGAACACGTAGCCTTTTGTCTCGCAAGTGAGACACACTGCTCAGTCAGGGAAAATGAATGTTAAATTTAAACAATGAGTCATAATGGAGCAATCTCATCTGCAAGCTGGAGGTAGTGTTGTGGTGTAGACACTGGATTAGCAATCCAGAGCAAGATCTGGGACCTAGGTTTGAACGCCACCACCGTTTGAAGGTAACAAAATATCTGGAATTAAAAGATGATTGTGAAATCATTGTCGATTGTCGTAAAAATCATCTGGTTCTTTGGGGAAGGAAATCTATCGCCCTTGCCTGGTCTGACCTGCAAGTGACTCCAGATTCACAGCAATTGTGGTTGACTCTCAAATGCCCTCTGAAATGGAGAGCAGTTAGGGATGGGCAATAGATGCTGGTTCTGCCAGTGATGCCTATCCCACAAATGATTGAAAAAAAGGTATATTCTCTATCTTAAAGGTGCTATATGAATGCAGTCTTTGCTTCCATCCTGAGACTAATTCCAGCGCTGATGATCATTCCACAAGGCTTCATTCAAAAAAGAATGGTTTACCAAGCTTTCGTAATAGACATTTGACATCCATCCCCTCAATCTGCTCCGATTTAACCCCAGCCAGAGCATCTCCTGTCACTCTAACTGTGCTTTATAACCGTTTCAATTCAGATTCGGAGAGATTTGTCTCTAGGTAATTGCTTCCTTTTTTAGAAAAAAAGCGGAAAGAGGTTACCTAATTGAGGTCTTTCACATTGTGAAGGGGTTTGATAGGATAGACCTGAAGGAAATGTTCCGACTTGTGGATCATAAAGACAGCCACTAATAAATCCAATAGGAAACTCAGCAGAAGTGGCACGGTAGCATAGTGGTTAGTACTGCTGCCTCACACAGCCAGGGACATGAGTTCGATTCCCGGCTTGGGCGACTGTGTGGCATTTGCACATTCTCCCCATGTTGGCATGGGTTTCTTCTGGGTGCTTCGGTTTATTCCCACAACCCAAAGATGTGCAGGTCAGGTGGATTGGCCATGCTAAATTACCCCTTAGTATGCCAGGGGGAGGTGATGGTCCTAGTGGCATTATTTTTGGACTATTAATCCAGAAACTCTGGGGACCTGAGTTCAAATCCCTCCATGGCAGATGGTGGAATTTGAATTCAACAAAAAATATCTGGAATTAAGAGTCTACTGATGACCCATGATATCATTGCCAATTGTCGTAAAAACCCACCTGATTCACTAATGCCTTTTAGGGAAAGAAATCTGCTGTCCTTACCTGGCCTGGCCTGCATATGACTCCAGAGCCACAGCAATGTGGTTGACTGCCTTCTGAAAAGGCCTAGCACGTCCCTCAGTTGAAGGGCAACTAGGGATGGGTAATGACTGCTGGCCTAGCCAATGAGATGCCGGCGTTGGACTGGGGTAAACACAGTAAGAAGTCTGACAACCACAGGTTTAAGTCCAATTGATTTGTTTGATTTATTTACTAGCCAATGATGCCCATGTCTCAAGAATGAATTAAAAAAATGCAAGTTAGGGGAATTAGTGAGATAAATGCACAGGGTTACAGGGATTGGGCAGGAGCTGGACCTGGCGAGAATGCTCTGTTAGACAGTCGGTGCAGACCTGATTGAATGGCCTCCTTCTGCACTGTAATCTTTCACTGATTCAGGGATTTCTCTACGTAAGTGGAACTCTGGGAATCAGAAGTGATGAATAGCATGGCGCATAAAGGGATGCTCAATAAATACATTCAAGAGAAAGAAATGGAAATGCACACTGAAATAAAAAACAGATAATTCTTGGATAAGCTCAGCATCTGTGGAAACAGAGAAACAGAGGCCATCTGCCCCTTCTTCAGAGTGGACTTGGAACGTTAACTTTGCTTCTCTCTCAATGGAAACTCGTTGAGCTTTTCCAACACTTTTGGTTTTTATTTCAGGTCTCCAGCATCTGCAGTATTTTACTTGTGTGAAGACGATGCTGGCAGTGTGAACTGGAGAGATCA
This sequence comes from Sphyrna mokarran, assembly GCA_024679065.1. NCBI lineage: Eukaryota > Metazoa > Chordata > Chondrichthyes > Carcharhiniformes > Carcharhinidae > Sphyrna > Sphyrna mokarran. The sequence goes on from JAGIQG010000024.1 coordinate 8,041,301, forward strand.
GGGGAGGAAAAGACCCGTGTGAAGCATGAACTTTGGCACAGATCAGTTGGGCTGAATGGCCTGCTGATCTGTGCCAATGTAAATCTAAGTCACCCGGTGGCAACTCCTGGATTTAATTTTAAATAAAAGCTGTATTTATAAGAGGAGCCTATTTGTGGCCACTTATGCCCTAGGGTCCAAATTAAAACAAGACTTTTGTCTTGCTTTGTAAATAACTTTAACTTGTACCTAAAAAAGGGCATATATGCTACATATTGACTACAATGACCTTAATTTCAATATGGAGAGGATTTTATTGCGTGCTTTCTGATAGTGGCGAAGGAGATGAAGTATTGGATCCCAGCCCACTTCTCCAGATGTGACATTAATGTGGCGATGCGCAAGGCTGTTGGAAATACTTGGTACGTGTGTACACTCACCCAGGGTTACTGGTGATGTCACTGCAATTCTGCCAGGAATTGACTATCTTGTCGGTGGTGGAAAGATTTGAAATAGCCAATTCCCCTGCCCCAGTATTTTCATTTAGTTGCTAACTCATATGTACCATGTCCTTATAATAGAATTGTTCCAGTCCCCTGAGTTGCATTGCCCAATATATCACAAGCTGCCAATGATTACAATTTACCCCCAGGACTCAGCGCACCCGTTTGCTTACATTCCCACTAGGTATCTGATATGTCAGTAAAGTCTTAGTCGCTTGAGGTAATATATGTTTCATGATTGATGCAAGCCGCTGTGGCCTGTAATGCCAGCATAATGAGTTGAAATTTGCTGACTATTTCCCCCTTGAACATTCTGCTGATGTCAGGTCCGTACAGAAACTCATTCTGTCTGAGCGAAATTAAATGTTTTCTTGATCAACCAAACAAGGTGTGTGCTGAAGTCCATTTTGTGGTTTAGCCTCTTTCATACCATCTGTAACATGTGGTTTATACAGCACAAGATAGTTTCCATTAGCAAACCAAACCCCTTTCAAGTCAAAACTTGTCCCTTTATGGTGTGAATGAGTCATAGAATCATTACAGTGTTGAAGGAGTTCACTTGGCCCATTGAACCTGTACTGATTCCCCAAAAGATCATCTTGCCAGGCTCTATCCCCATAACCCCATGTATTTGCCCTGCTAATCCTTCTAACCTACACATTTTGGGACACAAAGGGACAATTTAGCTTCGCAATCCATCTAACCTGTACATCTTTGGACTGCAGGAGAAAACCAGAGCACTCGGAGGAAACCCATGCAGACACAGGGAGAATGTGCGAAGTTTGCACAATCACCCAAGGCCAGAATTGAACCTAGGTCCCTGGTGCTGTGAAGCAGCTGTGCTAACCACCAAGCCACCTGAATGGAATAATATGTTACAGGACTGAAAATAACCGTTTAACTATAGTACAGTGCAATGGAAAACTTGCAAATACTCCATCATTTTCTTCCCACTTGAAGGGCACAGTTTTTTGTTCTGGCTGAAACCATGAATATAATTTATCAACAAGAAATATAATTACACAGTTCAAAATACAGGCAGCATGGTAGCACAGTGGTTAGTACTGCTACTTCACTCAATTCAACTCAATTCCCAACTTGGGTCACTATCTGCGTGGAATTTGCACATTCTCCCCATGTCAGTGTGGGTTCCCTCTGGATGCCAAAGATGCGTGGGTTAGATTGATTGGTCAAGCTAAAAAATTGCCCCTTAGTGTTCTGAGATACATAGGTTAGAGGGATTAGAGGTAAATATGTCGGGATATGGGATAGGGCCTGGGTGGGATTGTGCAAAGTGCAGACTCGATGTGTCAAATGGCCTCTTTCTGCAATTCCTGTGATTTTATAAAAGCAAAAACAGAAACTGATGCACTGTTGTTTCTGTGATTTTACGAAAAAGCCTAATAGGTTGCAGATGATGCAAATGCTTAGAAAACAACAACAGTGAATAAGTCCACAGGTATCTGAACTATGCTCAACTTGTATTTCTTACGCTGTTTGTAGCTGGAATCTCAGAGGACGTGATCTTTTATTGATTTCTTTATTTGGATATTTGATATTTGTTTGATGTTGCCTCAATCATTTTCAAGCAGTCAGTTCACACACTTAATACGATTTCTGTTCAGTTCTCCTAGTTGTACATGGTCTTCTATTTTCCTTTAACTTGAACAGTCAGAGTAAAGTATTTACTAAATTTGTGTGGGTGAGAAAAGATAGCGGCCAAAAACATACCGCCCTCAATGTGAAGTCACTCAATGTGATCTGCTTTTACACCCACCTCCTTTCAGGGGCAGTGCCCTCTTGAACATGTAACAAATTACCCTTGACTCCTGTCTCTTCATATTGCTGGAGAAGCTTTGCAAGTGACAGTGGGTACCCAGCCCCAGAGCTATTGTCTATCAAAGTGAAAAGCAGCTGTGGTCCCAACGTTCCACCCCTCATTATTGAAGAGGCTTAGGAAAGCAATTTCATTCATCAGGTGTGGGCATTTCTTTTCCAGTGGCTAGCACTGCTGCCTCACAGCCTGGGACTAGGTTCGATCCCTGTCTTGGGTCACTGCGGAGTCTGCGCACTCTCCCCATGTCTGCATGGGTTTCCTCCAGGTGCTCAGGTTCCCTCCCACAGTCCGAAAGACATGTTGGTTAGATGCATTGCCCGTGCTAAATTCTCCCTCGGTGTAACCGAACAGGCGCCGAAATGTGGTGACTAGGGTATTTTCACAGTAACATCACTGCACTATTCATGTAAGCCTACTTGTGACATTAATACATAAACTTTAATTTGTGTGGCTCAGCGATCCGAAAGGCAGTCTGCTTCGTTAACTGGAGCTGTTTAATGCAATAAGATAACAAATGTAACCCAATCCGCAGCCCAAGACTGGTGTATCAGATGGACTATTTCACCAGATTGGACAATGTGAATCCAATATTGGGCAAGTTAAATTTACCCCTTGGCTCATTGCGACTGATGTTTTGGTTCAAGAATGCATTTAGATACATTGGCAAGAACTCTATCACCCTGCCAGCTTCAGAATCGAAGCGGGCGAAGGTCTGTCAACGGAAATTTCCACTGATCTCAGGCAGCAATTTCTAGTCTCATCCAAGCAAGCTCATAAAACCCTACCCATTGCGTATGAATCATTTCATTAACTGCCTGCCGGTGTTTCAAACCCCATGAAAACATATTGTTTCCAAGGGTGTTCAGGAGATGGTGACCTTGCTGTACCTGGGTTTAAAAGCTAGAAAGTTCTTAAAGATTGAAAGGTAAAGAATCCCATTTCACAGAAGCCTTGGAAAAGAGTGAGTTATGTTAGTGTAAAAGCAAAATACTACTAGATACTGGAATTAAAAACAGAAAATGCTGGATAACTCAGCAGGTCCAGCAGCGTCTGTGGAGAGAGAAACAGAGTCAATGTTTAGATTCTATATGACTGTTCCTCTGAGTTAAAAAGAAGGACAAAGGTGATGATATTATACTAATAGAGAGGGGATGGAGCAGAGCAGGAGACCAGTGTTAGATAGGAGCTGGGAGAGATTGCAACAAAGATGTGTAGGACACAAGGCAGAGCAAGAGGCAATAACAGTGCAGAGACTATATGTCAGAATGTCTTAGTGGGAGGTTAGTGCTATTCTATTAGCTCATATGTCAAAACAAAGCTCAGTCTTCATCTTAATTGGACATTGAAGATCTCTTGACACAGTTCGAAGAGCAAGAACCAGATTCTCCAGCCTCCCAGCTGTGTGTTTTCTGCCAGCAGGAGATGGCGTGTCATTTGCCAGCGGCAGGATTCTCCAGTCCTGCTGCTGTCAATGGGAATTCCCACTGACGTCACCCCCATGCCGGCGGGAAACCTGTGGCCCACTGCCGGTGGGACCGTAGAATCCCACTGGTGTGAACGGCCAGAGAATTCCAGCCCATGGTGGGACTTGGTGAGTCAGGTCTTTATGTTACGCTAACTACCAATCCCCCACAAACAACTTCACCAAAGCAGATTATATAATCCTTCATTAATTTGTCATTAATAGGAACTTGCTGTGTGCAAATTGGCTGCTATGTTTGCCTATACATCTACTGTGGCTACACCTGAAGATTAATCTTGGGTTATAAATCACACTGAGATGGTAGATTGGTATATAAAAGCAAATCTAGTATGTCCCAGTCCTAGACTGAGTATGTTCTCACCAGGAGATTGGGGGCAAGTACATTTAGGGTATTAACTGATTGTACTGAGTAAGGGTGTGATTTTTATTCATGCATGGGTGCTGCTGGCCCGGCCAGCATTTACTGCCTAATTGCCCTTAAAAAGATGGAGGTGAGCTGTTTTCTTGCATCACTGCAGTCCACTTTGTAGTTGGTACATAGCTGTGACCACACAGGGTGCAGTGCTGGAGGAGGGAATTAATATTTAAGGTGTTGGATGGGGTGAAAGATCCTTCATAAATATTCATAAATGTGATTTAAGTGTATGAATATAATAAGTATTTATCAGAGGTAGTGGATGCTGCAAAATGATTTTTCTTTGATTGTAATTTGAAATGTATTCAATCTCTTTACACTCCAGATGTGTAGAGCCTGGGGAATCTGCTGATCTTCTCCCATTGGCTCTCAGTAATGTGCTGCTTAGCTTTTCTCAACCCCAAACTGTTCCCTTCAAACGTCTCCTCAGTCTACCAGGGCAGTCAGCTGAAAAACAAATCCTCATCAGGTGTATGCTTGTGTGTGCCCTTGTATAAGTACATGTGTATGTGTATCTGTGTGGTGTGTATACATTGTGAGTGTGAATGAATGTCTGTGTGTATGTGTTTGTGTATATGTGCACGTTTGGGTGTTTGTATATATGTGTCTGTGTCTCTATACGTGTCTTTATGCATGTATCTCAATGTATGTTTGTGTGTTTCTGTGTGTCAGTACATATGAATTTATGTGTGTATGTGTGTACATATCTGTGTGTTTCATATCTGTCCATGTGTTTGTGTGTATGTGTATATGTCTAAGTTTCTGTATGTGCAAGTATATGTCTGCATGTGTATGTGTGTTTGTCAGCTGTCTGTGTGCTTGTTTGTGTATAAATATGTGTCTTTACTAGTGTGTGTTTATGCACGTGTGTGTTTTTGTGTGTGTGTGTATGTATGTGAAAGGGTGTGTGTGTGTATGTATGTGAAGGGGTGTGTGTGTGTGTGTATGTATGTGAAGGTGTGTGTTTGAGTGTGTGCATTTTTGTGTCTGTGTATGTGTTTGAGAGAGTGTATGTGTATGTGTGTTTGTGTGTGTATATGTGAGCATGTGTGTGTGTGTGAGTATCTGTGCAAGTGTGTGTGCATGTGTGTATCTGTGCGAGTATATTTGTGTGAGTGTATGTATAAGCATGTGTGTGTGCGTGTGTGTGTGTGTGTGTGTGTGTGTATGTAGATTTTCTGTCATTAGCCAAGAGGATTGTTTCCTTAGGGACTGCTTTATTTCAAAAAATACAGTAAAGTGAGGATAGACTGGCCTTTTATTAACTATTTAATTAATTGGCTGAATGGGGTTAAAGCCTAAGATTTCATTTTTAATCAGGGTAGAAAGGTTTCTGGTCACTCCCTCCATTCTGTGCCTGATCAGAGAAATACATTCAAACTTTCTGATTGCCTGGCCTGCTGTCTCAGTATCTCTGTGTCTAAGGTGCTTGTTGCCTCAACTCAGACCAGGCGAGCTGCCGGATTGATTGCACATTCGCTGCTAATCTCAGAATGAGCAGTGGGGGCAGCTCTGCGACCCACTCCACAACACAGGGAGACCAAAGAAGCTTCTGCGCACTCAGACAAGAGGTGGGCTGGCTCCGGTAATCTCCCTCACTTTGGTCAGAGTCTCTCTCTGGCTATTCAGATTCATAATATTTTGAACTCTGGAGGGTGGTGGTTATGTGAGAACCTTAGCTCCATCTCCTGCCCTCTGCAGAAATTGGAGCGGGTTTTAATTTGTGGAAACAACTCCCTGTTCATGGCCACATCAACACTCAGCGTGACACTCACCTTGTTTCTTTTACGTTGTATTTAAATGGGCCAAGAATGAGTGTTTTGTAGGACAGACGGGCTTGGCATGTTGCCATGTCTGAGAGGCCTTTGAAACACAGCTTTTTTCCACATGTAACTACTGTAGCACACTGCGCTGCTAAAGATCAGCCCAGTCCTAATTAAAATCACGGGTGAGGGACAGAGTTAATTACCACTCTCAGCTTCTTTGTTTACGCTCAGTCTTTACTGGGGCATTTGTCACCGTCACTGAGACCGATTAGACCATTGGCTTCGAGTGGAGGCAATTTTGTGAATGAATTCTGCTGAAGCATTTCACACTCAGCAATGAAACGTGGGTGTCAGACAAAGTCCTTGTTCTGTATGACGCTGCCACAATTTGCAAAACCAGGTAGCGGTGTGAATGGAGGGACGGCACGGTGGCACAGTGGTTAGCACTGCTGCCTCTCAGCATAATCTACAAGCACCAGGGCTCCAGGTTCGATTCCCAGCTTGGGTCACTATCTGCGTGGCTTGCACATTCTCCCCGTGTCTGCATGGGTTTCCCACAGTCCGAAAGACTAGTTAGGTGCATTGGCCATGCTAAATTCTCCTTCAGTGTACCTGAACAGGCGCCGGAGTGTGGGGATTTTCACAGTAACTTCATTCCTTGTGACATTATTAAATAACCGTCATTGACTTAAGCCATAAAATGCCATTTTAATCCCTCGATCATTGCAAACTTCTCAGAATTGCGAAAGAGACTGTGCAGAATAACACCATATATGAGAAGCTGGTTGCTGTGAGCTGCATGTTTCTAATAAAATAAATCGGCAATTTCATGCAAGGTGGTTTCATTTTTCAACTTCAACCAGCTGAAACAACAGAAAAATCCTGGGTGTATTTTAAAAGGTTATTCTCACATAACAGCATACTGCTTCCCCCTCCCACCTTCCTCCCAACCCCTTCTTCTCAAGACCTTGGTAGAACGCCGATCCTTTAGAAGCCGCCATCAGTTAGTTCCAAGCCTGACAATTAGGCCTTTTACCCTGTGGAGGGGAATTGGAGCAGATCCCAATCCTGCCATTGGCCAAAATCCTCCCAGCCCAGTGTCATTGCGTGACACAGGAACTCTGTCTGATGTTTCCATTGGCCGACGGGTTGTGAGAGCAGCTGCAGGGTAAGTAATGCCTGTTGTCTTCCCCTCACCCACCGAGCTCTGATCTGATATCTGGCCAGCATTTATTGCCCATCCCTAGCTACCCTTGAACTGAATGGCTTGCTTGGCATTTCAGAGGGCAGTCAAACCCATTGCTCTGGCTCTGGAGTCACATGTAGGCCAGACCAGGCAAGGACAGTAGATTTTCCTTTCCCAAAGGACATTAGTGAGCCAGATGGCCTTTTCCGACAATTGACAATAGTTTCATTGATCATTCGTAGATCCTTAATTCCAGATTTTTTTTATTGAATTCAAATTCCACCATGGTGGGATTTGAACCTGGGTCCCCAGAACATTAGCTGAGTTTATGGATTAATAGACCAATGATAATACCACTAGGTCTTTGCTTCTGTGATGATAACTCAGGCGGTATGGGAGCTGTTGGCGCCGTTCTGTGTCACTAACCAGCCATCCAGCTAACTGAGTTAACCGATCCCCAGACAGCTCAGACTGAGGGTGGAACCAAGGGCATTCATTATGGTTTACATAGTGTGGTGAAGGTCCACTGACCACCTGGGCTAGTAGGAGGCACTTACTGCTTCAAATAAACACTCTTTGATGCAGTGGCTTGTTAATGGCAGACTCACAGCTAATTATTCAATTGGGAAGTGAGTGTGGGAGCATAGTGTGCTGGTTTTTCCGTTGTGTCTTGATTACGGCTACAACAGGGACATTCCCTGTATTATTACTGGCGGAATTAAACAGCCCTGTTTGCCTTGACCTAAAGGTGACCACCAGGCTGGCCTGCAAACTCTAATAGTTTGACCTGTAGGGTCAGTGGTTCTTTCAATTCAGTTGCTCCCAGAAATAGCCATGATTAATATTCATTTAGACTCAGTGAGGAAATAATCCAAACGCATGATGTTTCTGGTAATTGCCATGAAAATCCAGACAAATGGGCTGTTGTTTCAAAGCTTTTCAGGAAGAGATTAGATAGTGCTTTTTCTTTCTTGAAGCATCTTCAGCACAAGATATTCATTTAAACATTTTATCCCTGTCAGGTTACATCAAGGACCTGGTTTGTTCCAATTTCCCCGGGGTACAAAGGGGAAATTTACTCTTGGGCCTGGGATTGTGGGTGTGGAATATAATTGTAGCCTTGGGGAACGTTAGCAGGATGTAATCCAGCTGACACAGCAGCTTCTGGAAGAATCTAGATGTGGAGGGAAGGCGAGGAAAGGTCAGCTGTCTCCGACGGCGGTTGAGGTTCTTAAACCGGAGCGAGCAGTCCTTCTCTCATTCCCAGCAGGCATCAGGCCAGCCACACAAATCTTCCCGCCACGTTTGGCAGCTAATTGGCATGGAACGTCCTCAGTCTCTGACCAAGAAGTCAGGAGCCTGGAGCAGTCGGTGAATGGGAGTGTTAGACTGAGGCAGGAGGGGGGTGCTTTGCTGAGGTAGGAGTTCTTTTGTCTGGAGGAATTCCTCTGTGCCTCAGATCTGCAGTATACCTGCAGAGCTGCTTGGTACACTCGCTGGATGCAACAGTGATGAATGTTCTAATCCCTGCAGTCAGCCCCTCAGTATGCGGATCACGCACAATGATAAAATCTTCCAGCATTCCGCATCAACTGTTTCGCCTGAAGGCCCACACTCTGATCCCCAGGGCCAACTGAGGAGGGGGAGGGGGGGCTTAATACGTGGCCAGGAGGCTCATTTGGCCTGAGAATTAAAGGGGGCCTCAAATTCAGACACTTGAACATTTTTTGGCATTTGGTAAGTTTTGCCACTTGTTTTTATGCACGTAAGAAAATAATAGAGGAAAAGAAAGGGAGTTTCACTGTTTCGTATAGTGCATCAGGCAATGTCTGTGCTGCCTATCCAAATGGAGCATGAAGGACGGTGCACACACATGCATACATTAAGGCTGCAGGGTTAGCTCACAGTTGAAGTTGTCGTATTATTTGTTTGCAGTAACATGTAGGGCGGAATTCTACGGCTTCATTCATCCTGAAACCGTAAAATCCCTCCCGAGGTCAACGGACATTTCTATGGTCCACCCCTCGCCCGCTCGGATTCCCACGGCGGGAGGGATGGTAAAATTCCCAAGAAAACTCTCTTCTCTAGATTGCGAGCCAAAGGAGTTGCTTCAAGAAGCCCTCGAACTTGGACACTCTGGGGCATTTCCTGATATCACCATTTCAGTGCACTTTTTTGTCGGTTTGCATCCTTAGTTTGATTTGGTTTATTATCACATGTGAAATGTTCTTGCATGTATACAGATGAAGTATACTTTTCCTAGAGAAGGGAAGGAGAGGGTACAGAATGTAGTGTCACAGTCATAACTAGGGTGTAGAGAAAGATCAACTTAATGCGAGGTAGGTCCATTCAAAAGGGGAGAAGCTGTTCTTGAGTTGGTTGGTACATGAGCTCAGACTTTTGTTTCTTTTTCCCAATGGAAGAAGGTGGAAGAGAGAATGTTCGCGGCATGTGGGGTCCTTGATTATTCTGGCTGCTTTTCCGAGGCAGCAACAAGTGTAAATGTAATAACTAGAATCAGGAGTAGGCCACTCAGCCCATTGAACCTGCTCTGCCATTCACTTTGACAGTGGCTGATCATCAAATGTCATGATTCCTCCTTTTTCCCATATCCCTTGATCCCTTTACCCCCAAGAGTTAGAGAAACACAGAAACTAGAAACAAGAGTAGGCCATTCGGCCCTTTGACAGAGTCAGTCTATGGGAGACTGGTTTGTGTGACACACTGGGCTACGTTCAGTGGCTTCCAGTGAACGCAGTTTCAGTGTATTACATTGGAGAACCATCACTGTCCACCAATGGGACAAGAGGGTTCGAATGATCTCGCCATGCGTAATAGCAACTGTGACATTACACAACACTTCAACTCGATGTTTACTGCATTTGCGCAGAAAAAGGCTAGAAAAGCATTTGGTGCCCTGTTTTGTTTTCACGTATCTTCATCGTTTTTTATTACGGTTAGGAGCCTCCAAAGTAGGAAGTGACCTGGGCCCCTCTGCAGCTCCGAGAGGGCCTGCTGATGCCATTGGACATGTTGCCTTGTGTAACTCTTTCATTGCCATGGAGAGGGGGGGACTAAGGGTCCCGCACATTCAGAACTCACTCTGAAGTGCGATGGCGATTGCTGAATAAAAGATTTGTGAGGAAAAGGCATCCAAATGTGGAATTAGAGAGTTGGGCCTTCCTAATTTTGGTTCTGCTCACAGGGAGTCCCACCCCTTTGTGAGCTAACACAAGGGGGTAGGACTGAGGGCAGCTGGTCTGACTCTGATGCTGTTGCTAAGAGAGAGCATTGACATCGGGCAAGATCTGTAACACACGTTAAGATGAACTACAAAAGAAAAACTTGCATTTATAGAGCACTTTTCACAAGCACCAAATGCCTTAAAGCTCTTTAGAACCAATCAAGTACTTTATTGAAATGGAGCCAGCATGATAAGGTCGGAAAGATATTCGCAGCAAAACTCCCACAAACAGCATTGTGATAATAACCTGATAATCTGCTTCTGATTGTTGATTGTGGAGACAATATTGCCCAGGACGCTAGGGATATCTCCCATGTTGTTCCTATTTTGTCATGGGATCTTTCATCTTTACTGAAGACTTCAGTTTATTGTCTGACCTGTGAGCCTGTCCCTCCAGCATTGCAATCCTTCCTCAATACTGCACTGGAGTGCTAGCCTTCATTCTTATGCTCAAACCTTGGAATGGGACTTGAACTCCAAACTGGGGACAGGGGCGAGGGAACATATGGTGGCGTAGTGGTTAGCACTGCTGCCTCACAGCCCTAGAGACCCCGAGTTCAATTCCAGCCATGGGTGACTGTACATTTAAGGTGCTTGAGGCAAGGTTTAAAGGAGATGCACAAGGCAAGTTTTTTTACACAGAGGGTGGTGGGTGCCTGGAACTCGCTGATGAGGGAAATAATGGAAGCAGATACGATAGTGACTTTTAAGGGCCAATTTGACAAATACGTGAATAGGATGGGAATAAAGTGATATGGTCCCCAGAAGGGTGGGGGGTTTTAGTTCAGTCGGACAACATGGTTGGTGCAGGCTTGCAGGTTCTTGTGCTATAATGTTTTTTGTTTTTTGGCAGTATGTGTGGAGTTTGCATGTTCTCGCAGTGTCTGTGTGGGTTTCCTCCAGGTGCTCCAGCTTCCTCCCACAGTGCAAAGATGTGCAGTTTAGGTGGATTGGCCGTACTAAATTGCTTTTTAATATCTCAATATATGTAGGTTAGGAGGATTAGTGGGTGTAGTTACTTTAATCAGGCGATTGAGGTAGGCTTATTAGCATATGAACTTCCTGGTTAAGGGCCAAATTGCTGGACCAATCAAGGAGCTTCTTGTTTTGTATTTAACCAGGAGTGTTAGTTCTTCTGGAATGCCTGGTGTAGATGCTAACTGAAAACACTCAGTCTGCTATTGTCAGACTTGTGAGTAAAGGGGTTTTAGTGTTGGGGCATCTGCCTCTGAGGACTTATTACAATGGAATAAATACAGAAGGTTATGGGGATGGGATGGAGAGGCTTGGATAAGATGCTCTATTGGAGAGTGTGTAGATTTGATGGACTGAATGGCCTTTTTATTCAGTGTAGGGATTCTATGATTCATGACTTGGATGCACAGTTAACTAAAGTTGCCCAGTCTTCTGACCTTTACAGAACATTTTTATGGCAATGTATGGAGCATCTCAGCAAATATCAGCACACTGGCTGCAATGCTGTTCAAAGTCAAGCTCACAGCCAAAGTAAACAGTGCTGATTGGTTATGCAATTCCCATGGACACACTGTTGTAGATGTGAAGTTACCTGTTGAGTCATTGTGGGTCTCTCTTGCTGGTGAGACCCTAGACCAATGGCAATACAGAAATGCAAAGTACATCTGCCCTGTGTTCACCATGTTCCCAGAATTGATTTTATACTCTCACTGCCTGTGCCAATGTGCAGTTGAAACACAAATGTGGGTGGCATGGTGGTACAGTGGTTAGCACTGTTCCCTCACAGTGCCTGGGATCTGGGTTCAATTCCAGCCTTGGGTCATTGTATGTGAAGTTTACACATTCTCCCCATGTCTATATGGGTTTGCTCTGGCTTCTTCGCACAGTCCAAAGATATGTGGGCTAGGTTGATTGGCCATGCTAAGTTGAATCGAGTGTCGGGGATTAAATATGTGGGATTATAGGAATAGAGCCTGGGTGGGAATGTGGTCAGTGCAGATTTGATGGGCCAAATGACCGCCTTCTGTACTGTAGGGATTCTATGAAACCACAGCCTCTTCCCTCAGTTATATTTTGGAGACAGAAGATTATGTGATCAAACACCCAGAAATAGACTCATGCAGAGTTGGTGACCCCAGTCAGAAGTTATCTGCTGACCTTTTCCTATCAGGGAATGTTTTGCACTTCATAAAATTCCTACAGTGCAGAAGGAGACCATTCGGCCCATCGAGTCTGCACTGACCACAATCACATCCAGGTTCTATCCCTATTATCCTGCTAATCCCTCTAACCTATGCGTTCCAGGGCACTAAGAGACAACTTAGCATGGCTAATACACTTAACCTGCACATCTTAGACTGTGGGAGAAAACTAGAGCATCTGGAGGAAACCCACACAGACGTGGGGAGAAATTGCAACTCAAATTCCCAGATCCCTAGAGTTGTGAGACAGCAGTGCTATCCTTTGTTTAAGTCATCATTTAACAATTTTTAATTAAAAAAAGTTCCTGTTTTTTTATTTGTACATTTGAACTGATGTCTCTGGATCTTGTCTAGTCAAGGGATTGGCTGCCAATCAGTACACCCGCTATCAGTGTTGCCAACCTTCCAGGGTTAGCCTGGAGGCTCCAGGGATTCTGCATGTGCAAACCTGGAGAAAAAAATCATCACGACAGCATAAAAGATTGTTCTAAATTGTCTTTGAACCATTTATCTTTACCAGGTATAAAAATATGGTGAGGAGATGGGATGGGAGTGGGGGATTTGCTGTTTGGCTGACTTGTAATTTGGTAATGAGTTTGCAAATCATGTGATGAAATCTCCAGGAATATATTTCATTATAGTTGGGACCCTCGCCCTCTACTCGCAAGTACCAGCTATCCTGAGATGTAACTCTCCCCTCATTGGGTCCCCAGCTCATTGAGGCTTGGATCAAAGGCAGACTCCGAATTTTTTTTTATTTATTCATGAGATATGGCCATCGCTGGCTGGCCGGTATTTATTCCCCATCCCTAGTTGCCCGAGGGCAGTTGCAAACTCAACCACATTGATCTGGCTCTGGAGTCACATGTGGGCCAGATCAGGTAGGGAAGATTTCCTTCCCTGAAGAACATCAGTAAACCAGATAGGTTTTTCTGACAATTGACAATGGTTTCATGGTCAACGGTAGATTCTCAATTCCAGATAATTTTTATTGGATTCAAATTGCACCAGCTGCTGTGGCGAGATTCGAACTCAGGTCCCCAGAACATTAGCTGAGATTCTGAATTAATAGTCTAGTGATAATACCACTAGGCTATTGTCTCCCCAATCTCTCCCCTCTCTGTTCCTCTTCGTAGCTACTCTGTGCCTCGCCTACTGTTTTGGGCCTTGATATAATTGAAAGGTGCTGTAATGTTTGTGTTCGGAGGAGCCGTCTTTGTAATGGGCTTCCTGTGAGTTCGTGGCTCCCCTCGCGTGCCCCGCTGGGACTATAATTAACCTTCCAATTTTACTGACATCTTTCAGAGTTTAATGGACGGAACAATTAATTGAAACATCATCACCATCTTTTGATCATAATGCACCTCTGTGGGTGAGGTCATTGAAAACCGCAGGGAGCAGCCGAAAAGCAATCTGGAGGCAGATGCAAACACCGGTTGCAAAGTAATAGATCTGAATTATTCAGTGCACAGGGAAGTAAATTGCAGGAGGTGCAGGATTGGATCTCAGGAGAAAGGATTTCTAGAAAATGAGAATTTGCTTTTGTTTTGTCTGACCTCGAGTGAACCCATTAAACTTCGTGCCAGGAACAGGCCCTCAGTGATATCATCTGTTTGTGTGCGGTTTTCTTTAATTCCTTTTCTGTCCATTGCTGATGCTTGCTTTCTTTTCGGCAGCCAGTGACTCACTGGGATGGACGACTTGTTGGGTAATTTCGCCATCGGCACTTTGCAAGAAAGAGAGATGAGGCGGTCTGGGTGTGACGGGAAACTTTCTGACGACCCTGGGGAACAATAATCGGAGGCCAATCTTGTCACTTTACGGAAGGGGTTACTAATAGCAAGAACTGAAACTCTAAGGGTGCAATCTTACTACCTGTCCACACCACACTCCCGCTGCAGCAAACGTGAAGAATTTGGCGCCCAGCTAAATTTCCATTCACTGTTTAAGTTTATTTATTAGTGTCACAAGTCAGCTTATTGAATGAAGTTACTGTGAAAATCCCCCAGTCGCCACACGAGTGCCTGTTTGAGTTTTTGAGTACACAGAATTTAGCCTGGCCAATACACCTAACCAGCGCGTCTTCAGACTGTGGGAGGAAACCGGTGCACCCGGAGGAAACCCACACAGACACTGGGGAGATATGCAAACTCCTCACAGTCACCCAAGCCCGGAATTGAACCCAGGTCCCTGGCACAGTTAACCACTGTGCCACCATGCCATGCACTGCAGTGGCATCAGAGGCTCCCAATTGTGGGGCGAGGTTGAAGAGTTCTGGTGACGTTCCTCTGTGTGAATTTTACCAGTCTTTACCAATGGTTGGCATTTCTGCCTCACAGCACTGGGGACCCAGGTTCGATTTCGGATAATTGTATGATGTTTGCACATTTTCCCTACGTCTCTGAGTGCTCTGTTTTCCTCCCACAGTCCAAAGATGTGTAGGTTTGATGGATTGGTCATGCTAAATTGCCCCTTAGTGTCCAAAAGATGTGCAGGTTAAGGTGGATTCACCATGGTAAGTGTGCAGAGTTAGGGTAGGAGTGACTGTTTGGGTAAGATGCTCTTTTGGAGAGTGGTGCTAGCCAAATGGCCTCCTTTTGCACTGTAGGCACTCAGTGATTCTACCTTGCATCAATCCAACAACCCTCCCAGATCCCTGCGCTTCTCCAGATCTGACCCCTTGAGCATTCCCAATTTTAATCACTCCATCATTTGTGGGTGTACCTTCAACTGCTGAGATCCTGAGCTCTGGAATTCCCTCCCAAGACCTCTCCATCGTTCTGTTTTCTTTTAAGACCTACCTCTTTGACCAAGCTTCTGAAAATCTGTACTAATTTTCCCTCGTGGCTCCATGTCGAATGTTGCTGGCATCATTCCTGTGAAGCGTCTTGGGATGTTTCATTTTGTTAAAGGTGCTATATAAAAATTAATTGTTGTTAGAACGGCAGCTAAGCGTTCCAGGTTTGTCCCTGTATTACCAGGAAGTGTGAGGCATGGAACACTTTTTCAGTTTAGAATTGGGCAGTTTCTGATAACTGGCCTTGTGTAGTGATGAGTTGGTGACGTTGAGAAAGTTGAATGGATGAGAATGGTCTTCTTCCTCCTCTGTAAGATTGGGACTGGAAGCTACTCAAAGACCTTGGGTATCATTGCCTTTTATGGAATGCGGTCAGCAATTTGGGCTGCTCTCTTCCCTCTTTGTATTTGTTGTTTCCCTTCCGCTTCTCTTTCTATGCAGAATGTCTCATCTCTGGGTCATATCATCCTCTGACGTTTCCAGATATTGAGAGCTGGGATTTTCCCAGAGTTGGGGAGGCTCAGTGAGCCTTTAGCGACTGATTCCTGACACCATTCCTGGGGTTTCTAGTTTTTAACAAGGGTGGGTTCTGCTTCAGGTGGTAAGCCCACGCCTGTCCAGCTCCGTTGAGGGGATTGCCATGTCCTAGTCTTCTGCTGTTTACATGGAGTCATGTAAGCATGAGGGAACCTTTTGGAAGTTAAATTCAAAAGGTCTTCCTCTTGTTGCCTATGCAAAGCGATATCTATCCCCCCATGAACATTGGCTGTTCATGCTTTCATGCCCAGGAATGCTCCCCATGCTTCCCCAAGACCCTTATGCCCTCCGCCATATCAAGCTTTGGCGCTTCCATGCACATTCAGCCACTAGGCGTTGTATAGAATCAATGCACACTAAAGCAAGAGCAGGATGTCAAACGAAATTTTGAAAACTATTCGCTGATAACTTTCCACTTTCTCAGAAAAACATCTACAGGCCAATCAAAGTGTCAATTATCCAGACCATTTAAAATATCACTAGCAGAAACTGCAAGCACTTGAAACATCTTCAACTAATGAAAATAAGCATTGTGCAATTGGCAGAATATTTCAGAGTGCTAAAACAATCAAGCATGTTTTCCCTGGGGCTCAGGTGTTTTAACAGGTTGATAAATTTCTGGACTCTCAACTAAGCTTCATTATATATTCTTGCCTGAGAACTCAAAGACATAGATCCAGCCCCCAGCAATGAAAGTCTATTCCTTCCTGGCACTTCCTCCCAATAATTGCCACTCAGCCCCAAGAGACTCATTCTGACATCTTGTAGCATCCATCTGCGACATAAGATTGGTGTGCTCTACTATCAAACCTCCTCAACATTTCTTTCGCTCCCCATTCAAATGGGAAGCTTGCATTGGTTAGTGGCTCATTCATTTAGAATAGACAAAGCTGAGGGTGTCATGGTAGCACAGTGGTCAGCACTGCTGCTTCACAACTCCAGGGACCTGATTTCCGGCTTGGGTCACTATCTGTGTGGAGTTTGCACATTCCCCGAGTGTCTGCATGAGTTTCCTCTGGGTGTTCCGGTTTCCTTCCAAAGAAGTGTAGGTTAGATTGATTGACTATGCTAAAATTGCCCTTAGTGTCCTGAGATGTGCAGGTTAGTGGGATTAGCGGGGAAATATGTAGGGATATGGGGGTAGAGCCTGAGTGGGATTGTGCTTGGCGCAGACTCAATGAGCTGAATGACCTCTTTCTGTACTGTAGGGATTGTATGTTTCTATGAGGGGTGACTTGATGGAGGTCTGAGATTTTGCAAGTGTTTGCTTGAGGAAATGGAGAAATGTTTAACTGCAGGTGAAATTGAGGCTGATGCATAATAGTCATTGACAACACCAATTGGAGGAATCAGCAAAAGCTTTGCAGGGATTTTCCAGCCCTTCACACTGTCGGGATCCTCCTGTCCCACTGATATCAATGGCTCACCAATCCTGCCAGAGGGAAGCTCATCCTCTGTTACCAGGACAGTGATGAGAATGTGGAACTGGTCACCACAATGAATATCCAATGTCATGACTGTAGTCAAGGAGAAGCTTGGCAGAAACATGAAGGAGGAAGGAATTTGAGAGGTTATGTTGGTGAGGTGTGGGGAGAAGAAAGAAGAGTGGGAGGAGATTCATGTGGGGCATAAACACCGTTATAGACCAGTAGGGCCAAATGGCCTGTTTTTGTGCTGTACATACTTTGTAATAATTTATAACATCACCTCCCAATAGGAACCAAAAGGCTTGAAATCTGTAACTGAATTTAAGTGCAGGTGAGACTTAGTTTAAACTAGCTTGAAAGTGAGTGGTTATTTAGATAAATTTTAGCAGTCATTTTATCGACAGTCTTCATATACTGGCCACCCAAGACCTGCATTGAGAGAAATATGGAAGCTGTCACTTCCAGTCAGGATGTCAGTGCTTGTCCTGTAATGTTGAGAGGCACCAATGTGTAGTTTTAAGAAACTGGGTCAAATGACTCCTGCTAGCATTAAGCATTCTGTCAGTAAATACATGTCTCTTTTTTTTGTTGTGTCAGCTCCATTTAACCATTAACCTTTTATCTCCCCCTCAACACTGATCCCCTCCTTGTGACTACTTTGCAGTTGGCATACCTGACAATTTGCCTCAAACTAGCCAATTCGGGAAATGTTCCGAAATAAGGGTCTTCCCATGGATTTATTTCAGAAAGATAGCCCTGTATTGGGTACATTGGACAAAAGCTCAATGGGCCTTTATCTGGCAGGTTGACTTTGTATTTAAAGAAATATCAGTTCCATTCAACCTGCCAGAATGTCATTAGCCTTATCCTTACCTCTCCATTTTTTCCCCACAGACGCATCTGGATCTGCTGATTGCATCAGACACACATAGAAACATTCTTAGAAGCAGGAGTAGGCCATTCAGCCCTTTTAGACTGCTCTGTCATTTATTTTGATGGCTGATCATCAAGTTCATTACCCTGATTCCTCCTTTCCCCCCATATCCCTTGACTCCTTTAGCCCCAAGAGCTGTATCTAATTTCTTTTTGCCTCACAGTGTTTTAGCCTCAGTTAATTTCTGTGATAGTGAATTCCACACATTCAGCATTCCAGAGCTACAAACCCACCAGGAACAGTTCTGGATTCCCCTACCATCAGGAACATTTTATCCTGTCTAACCCTGTTAGAATTTTATAAGTTTCTATGAGATTCCCTCTTTCCTAAATTCTAATGAATATAATTGTAATTGACTTAGTCTCATTTCATATGACAGACCAGCCATCCCAGGAATCAGCGTGCATAACCTTTGCTGCACTCCCGCGATAGCAAGGACACCCTTCCTCAGATAAGGACACAAAACTGGCACACAGTGCTCCAGGTATGGCCTCACCAATACCCTACTATTGCAGCAAAACATCCCTATCCCTCGTTGTGAAGGCCAACATACCATTCTGCCTTCTTTATTGCTTGCTGTATTTGCGCGCTTACTTTCAGCAACTGATACATGAGGACGCCATGGTTACATTGAGTATCCACTTCTCTCGGCTTACACTCATTCAAATAATAATCTGTCTTCCTATTTTTTGCTACCAAAGTGGATAACCTCACATTTATCCATATTACACTGCATCTGCCATGCAGATGCTCACACACTCAGCCTATCTCACTGATGCATCTCTACATCCTCCTCGCATCTCACCCTCCCACTCAACTTTGTTTCATCTGCCAATTTGTAGATAATACATTGGGTCCCTCATCCAAATCATTAATATACAATGTGCACAGTTGGAATCCTTGCACAAATGCTTGTGATATCCCACTAGTCACCGCCTGTCAATCCAAAAATTACCTGTTGGCAGTCAGTGACTTATGCAACATTGTGCAATTTTTATAGTATGGAAGGTGCCCATTCGCTCCACCAGGCCTCTGCTGGCTCTTTGAAAAAGCTACCCAATTAGTTCCATTCCCTTGCATGTTTCCCATAGGCCTGTATTATTTTTTCTTCACAAGCATATATCCAATTGCCTTCTGAATGATGATGTTCATTGAATCGCAATCCTACAGTGCAGAAGGAGACCTTTCAGCCCATGAGTCTGCACCAACCACAATCCCGTCCAACCCCCATACCCACAATCCCATGCATTTACCCTAGCTAGTCCCCCTGACACTAAGAAGCAATTTAGCATGGTCAATCCACCTAACCCACACACTTTTCAGACTGTGGGAGGAAACCGGAGTAGACATGGGGAGAACGTGCAGACTTCACACAGACAGTGACCCAAAACCCAAAACCCAAAATGTGGAGATGCTGACGTTGGACTGGGGTGGGCACAGTAAGAAGTCTCGCAACACCAGGTTAAGGTCCAACAATTTTATCTGGAATCACAAGCTTTTGGAGTGTCGCTCCTTCATCAAGTGAGCTTTTTATTTGGAAGCAGCAGTGCTCTGAAAGCTCATGATTCATCAGGTGGGTTGTTGTGGAGACTTCTTACTGTGTCCACGCTAGTCCAATGCCAAAATCTTCACATCCTCTGCACCAGGAAATCACATGGTCACTGGTGCTATGAGACAGCAATGCTACCCACAGTGCCACCATGCCACCTTCTGAGGCAGCGTATTCCTAATCATAACAATAAACTCATTGTGGAAAGAAATTCTGTTCAATTCACTTTGAGTTATTTTCCCAATTGTTTTAAACCCTCTAAACTCTGCTTACTGCCTGTCCTGCTGGTGGAGCCCATTGCTTTTTATTTACTTTTATCAAACCCATCACTGATTTCGAAGCTGAACTTTCTCTCCTCAATGGGTCCATTCTCATGTTTAATTAGCTTCGCCTATAGATCTTGTCAAGTTTGTTTGTAAAGATGGAAATAATGACCTGGAGCCATTTCAACAAAACTTTTCTTAAAATCCATTGAAATTTTTGCTTTCATCTTTTCTGGGATTAATAAAAAGAAGCACTGTTTCAAAAAAAATACAGTTTAACAGCTTCTTTATGAGTTTGGCTCATTGAAGCCCCTTTTTAAAAAGCTGCATTGGTACAATAGCAGTAGTGTTGGTAACTGCAGATTCTAAAACATGATGTGGAGATGCTGACGTTGGACTGGGGTGGGCACAGTAAGAAGTCTCGCAACACCAGGTTAAGGTCCAACAATTTTATCTGGAATCACAAGCTTTTGGAGTGTCGCTCCTTCATCAAGTGAGCTTTTTATTTGGAAGCAGCAGTGCTCTGAAAGCTCATGATTCATCAGGTGGGTTGTTGTGGAGACTTCTTACTGTGTCCACGCTAGTCCAATGCCAAAATCTTCACATCCTCTGCACCAGGAAATCACATTACGTGGTTTTCATGGCAGCATTATTAATGCCATTAGGTTATTTCAACCACTGAATCTCATCCTTGTCTTTAAATCCCTCCATCTGCCTGCCTCTACATATCATAGAATCCCTACAGTGCAAAAAGAGGCCATTCGGCCCATTGGTCCAGCTCCAACGACAATCCCACCCAGGCCCTATCCCCATAACTCCATGCATTTGACTTAGCTAGCCCCCCGACACTAAGGGGAAATTTAGCATGACCAACCCACCTAACCTGCACACCTTTGGAGGAAATCCTCGCAAATACGTGGAAATGTGCAAACTCCACACAGACAGTATCCGGAGGCTGGGAATTGAACCTGGATCCCTGGAGCTGGGAGGCTGTTGACATCTGCGAAAACTCCTGCAATCTCCATTTGTTTAATTTTATTTTAGTTGCTTCACCGATGACAGCAGGTGACTCTGCTGTCGGTTGCTTTGGTCCCGAACTCTAAAATTACCTCCCTGAATTACACTGCTCTTCTGTCCTTCTTAAAAAAAATATTAGTTTACGGGATGTGGATATCACTGGTTAGGTCAGCATTTATTGCCCATCCCTAATTGCAACTTGAGAAGGTGCTGGTGAGCTGCCTTTCCCGAACCACTGCAGTCCAGTGGTATAGGTGCCGTTAGGGAGAAGTTCCAGGATTTTGACCCAGCATCAGTGAAGGAACAGTCAATATGTTTCCAAGCCAGGATGGTGTTTCTTTTATTTATTAGTGTCACAAGTAGGTTAACATTAACACTTCAGTGAAGTTATTGTGAGAATCCTCTGGTCGCCACATTGTTCGGATACACTGAGAGGAATTTAGCACGGCCAGTGCACCTAACCTGCATACCTTTTGGATTGAGAGGAAACTGGAGCACTCGGAAGAAACCCACACAGACGTGGAGAGAATGTGTAGACTCCGGACAGACACTGACCCAAGCTGGAAATCGAACCCGGGTTCTTGGTGCTATGAGGCAGCAGTGCTAACCACTGTACCACGTGGTTTCTGGCTTAGAAGGAAACTCCCAGGTGTGGTGTCCCCAGGTATCTGCTGTCCTTGATTTTTAAGTAGCAGAGGCTGTGGGTTTGGAAAATGTTCCGAAAGAGCAGTGTGTAGTATCAATGGTCCACGCTTTGCCTTTTGAGATGCTGCTTAAATCCTAGTGTTTTTTCACCTCTCTTAGTATTTCTTCATGAGACGCAATATTAAAGAGTTTTTGATGATTCCCTTGGTGGATTTTTCCCATCCCATCCACTGTGGGAATCATAGCAAGTGGGACACAGACCATGCAGAGGCCTGTTGACTTTGGGTGGGATTTTCTAATCTTGAGGTGAACACGGGTGGAAAATCCCATCCTCTGTGTACTTCCCAGGGATATTTTGCTGCGTAAAAAGCATTTTCTAAATGCAAGTGCTTGTTTGCTAATTGCAATGCCAGGTTTAGAGTGGCATCAGTATAAATAATTGATGCCTTTGGCATCACTATGACAGGCACCAATGAATATGTAGATTGAAAAGTCAAACAGGTCATTATTTAATTCTTCCAAGGTTAAAGAATGAGAATCATGTCTCAGGTGGCACGGTGGCAGAGTGGTTGGCATTGTTGCCTCAGAGCACCTGGGAGTCAAGTTTAATTCAAGCCCCGGTCACTGTCTCTGTGGAGTTTGAACGTTCTCCCCGTGTTTGCATAGGTTTCCTCCAGGTGCTCCGGTTTCCGCCTACAATCTAAAGATATGTGGGTTAGGTTGATTGGCCTTACTAAATTGACCTTGTGTTGGGAGGATTAGCAGAGTAAATGTGTGGTGTTACGGAAATAGGTCCTGGGTGACATTATTGTCGGTGTAGACTCAATGGGCTGAATGGCCGCCTTCTACACTGTAGGGATTGTATGGGGTAAGAATGTGTGGAGCATGTGTCCCATCGTATCTGAGTACTTACAAGGCAATCAGAATAGTGTTGGATTACAGCCAATATAAGTTCATGACCAGCTGATACAGATATCGGTGGACATCTTTTCTCTTTCACAGTTTCTCTTTCTCATTTGCTTTCTTCTTCCTTCATTGTTGGATACTGCAGCAAAGATAAGAACAAGTAACAGTTTCTGCTGTCCTATTCACTGTGAGTCATGCATAGTTTGAGAATAGAGGGTAGACCTTTGAGGACTGAGGTGAGGAGAAATTTCTTCACTCAGGGAATGGTGTATCTGTGGAATTCACTGTCACAGGATGCAGTTGAGGCCAAAACATTCTGTGATTTCAAGAAGGAATTAGATTTTGCTCTTGGGGCAAAAGGGATCAAGAGATACGGGAGGAAGGGAGAATCAGGATATTGAATTTGATGATCAGCCATGATCAAAATGAATGGTACAGCAGGCTCGAAGGGCTGAATGGCCTCCTCTTCTGTTTTCTATGTACCTATGCCAATGAATACAATATCTTAGGAGCCATTTGGTCATTATCTTTTTGGACTTGAGGTAGTAATGAGAGAGAGAAATCTTATCGGAAGATCATCATAGCGCCACCATTTTGAGTCATAACTCGACTCAACATGGCTTAGTGCTTTAGTGTGCTTGTTTACCTTCAATTCCTCTTCGCTGATGCAATGAGTAATCTTGGACTGCCTGAAGCAAATTAGCTCCAAAGGATTGAAAGCAAATATTTGGCATTATTGTGAAAGAGTAGGCATGTGGTTGCTAGATTTGGGATGGTTATTTGACTGGATTTGGTCTATGGCATAATTGTCCACTGAAGGCATTGACTTTTGCTCCCAGCACCATTCAAACTCGATGGTGTTGAAAAAGTTAGAAATCAAGAAATAAGCCACATTTGAAGTAATATCCATCTTCTATACAGAACAATAACTGGTACAAACAATCTGGGGGCTCCCAGCGTGTAGGAATCCTTCCCTTCACGGCACAAGTTTCAGAGCAACAGTGAGCACAGTGTCACGACTAGCTTTGTAATGTAGGTTATACTGGATCACATGAGATCAAGGGTGAACTAGCTAGATGGATTCAGAACTGGCTATGGAAGACAAAGGGTTAGTAATGGAAAGGTGTTTTCTGAATGGAGATCTGATGAAGACACAGCACCCTGAAAGCTAGTGGTTTGTGCTATCAAATAAACTGTTGGACTTTAACCTGGTGTTGTGAGACTTCTTACTAGTAATGTTTGCAGCGATCAATACAGGTACCTCTGTTGTTTGTAATAAATTTAAATGACTTGGAAGAGAGGAGTGATTAGCGATTTTGCAGATGATATTAAGACTGCTGGAGTTGTGGATAGTGATTAAAAATTATCAGAGAATGCAGCAGGATATAGATAGGCTGGAAAATTGGGCAGAGGAGTGGCAAATGGAATTTAATCCAGACAAATGCGAGGTGATGCATTTTGGTAGACCCAATTCAGGTGGGAGCTATAAAATAAATCATAGAACTGTTAGGAGCATAGACACACAGATCTGGGAATACAGGTCCGTAGATCCTTGAAAGTGGAAGCACAGGTGGAAAAATGATAAAGAAAGCATATGGCATGCTTACTTTCATTGGATGGGGCATCGAGTATAAAAGAAAATTATCTCACAGTTATATAAAACATTGGTTAGGCCACATTTGGAAAACTGTATCCAATTCTGGTTACCACACTACCAGAAGGATGTGGAGGCTTTGGAATGAATACAGAAAAGGTTTTCCAGGATGTTGCCCGGCATGGAATGTATTAGCTATGAGGAGAGATTGAATAAACTGGGATTGTTCTCTGGAAAGACGGAGGCTGATGGGGCGACCTAATAGAAGTTTATAAAATTATGAGGGGTATAGATAGGATGAACAGTTGGAAACTTTCTCCCAGGGTAGAAATGACAATTACAAGGGCACATACGGTCATGGTAAGGAGGGAAAGATGCAGTTGAATTGTGCAGGGGAAGTTTTTTACACAGGGGATAGTGGAGACCTGGAATGCACTGCCAAGAGAGATGAATGGGACAGACACATTAACAACCTTTAAGACTTATCTTGATAGACACATGAACAAATGGAATAGAGGGATATAAGCAGTTAGTTTAGATAAGACAACATGATCAGCACAGGCTTGGAGGGCCAAAGGGCCTGTTTCAGTATTGTACTGTTTTTTGTTCACCTGATATAAATTTTGGAAGACTCTTAGGTATTCCTTAGTGAAATACTGCTTGAGAGATATGTGACAAGTCACATCCAAGAACTCAAACTAGTGACTCAGAATTGGTTGATGTTGACACGTGCACACCTTAAGCACAAGATATATGCCCTAGTTAAAGTCATCATGGAGCCTAATGGAAGCGGTTCACTATGTGCTAAAGTGTTGATTTGACTTCTATGTAATTGTCAACGAATTAAATTTTTGCCCATGGTGTTTGCTCTCCAGCTGTTCTTAGTGTGTGAAGAAGAACTTGTTCCTTCATTTCTTCACTTTTCAATCCCTCACCATTGCGCATTTAGTATCAGGTAATGCTGGAAAATCTCCGCAGGTTTGACAGTATTTGCTGAGAGAGAATAGAGCCAATGTTTGAAACATTACCGGAATTTTACCAAGGCTGGAGAGATTCGCAAAACAGAATTCTCCGTTGCCTTGGGCAAGATTTTACAAGCCTCACCCAGATGCGGTTGTAAAATACCATTCTGTCTATTCTCCCTCCCCAGATGCTGTCAGACCTGCTAAGGTTTTCCAGTATGTTCTGTTTTTTGTTTCAGATTCCAACATCTGCCATATTTTACTTCTACCTTGCGCCAGGTGATTGGTCAGTAAATTTGCTCATATTTGGGGTGAATTGGACTTGTCACTTTAAAAAAAAATAAAATACTGATTTAGTCCAAATTTTGGGAGGTTCTGAGATCATGAAAGGTGTACGAACATAAGTCAGAGTGATCGAGAAAGATAAAATAGCAACATTTAAAAAGTATTTGGATAAATACATGGATGGGAAAGGATTTGAGGGATACGGGCCAAAGGTGGGCTATTGGGATTTGTTGGAAGGGCACCATGGTGGGCATGGGCTGGATGGGCCAAAGGCCCTGTTTTTGTGCTGTATTGTTCTTTGACTCTAAATCCTATTTTTTTCTTTCTTGAGTGAATTAGCAAAAGGGAAGAGTGGAGGTCAAAGGCAGGTTTACTGACTCTGATCATAACTGCAGATGTTAATAGGTGCAAGTGTTTGCAAAAATGATTTTTTTTTAGTGGAAAGTAATAGGTCCAAACCCACAACAAGAATTCAGCTTTCCACTTTGCTGACAATATTTTCGACATTTTCTGCAATCCTAAACAGTTGCCAGGGAATGTTCCACTTGGATCAGGGTTTCTGTCTATTCTTACAACAACTTGTTCCCAGACCCCTTTCTCATGTAACAAAGATGTGTTAGTGAGTGAAGAATGACTGGCAGATCCTGCTGGGCTGTTGGCACTGTGTTCGCTGAGCAAATAATTGGGAACAGTTAGTGCTTGGATCAAGATTATACATCTCAGTACCCCAAGCTGGCCTGAGCATCCTGAGAGGTAACTGAAGAGTAAGTGGCTCAATTAATTGGCATTCTACTCCTGAGTTCTGTCTTCTGGTCCTGTAGAATCACCACTGGGAATCACATACCCCATTTGATTTCATTTATTATTGTCACATGTATCAGTGTACAGTGAAAAGTATTGTTTCTTATGTGCTGTACAGACAAAGATTACAATACATAAAGAAGAAAAGGAGAGAGAGTGCAGAATGTAGTGTTACAATCATAGTTAGGATGTAGAGAAAGATCAACTTAATATAAGGTAGGTCCATTCAAAATTCTGGCAGCAGGGAAGAAGCTGTTCTTGAGTCCATTGATACATAACCTTATGTATCTTTGTATCTTTTTCCCAAAGGGAGAAGGTGGAAAAGAATATGTCTGAGGTTTGTCGGATCCTTGATTGTGCTGCAGCTTTTACAAGGTAGTGGGAAGTGTAGATGGAGTCAGTGGATAAAAGACTTGTTTGCATGATGGGCTGGGTTACATTCACGGCTCTTTGTAGTTTCTTGCGGTCTTGGTCACAGCAGGAGCCATACCAAGCTGTGATACAGCCAGAAAGAATGCTTTCTTTCTGGAAACATTGAGAGTCGTAGTGGACATGCTGAATTTCCTTAGCCTCCTGAGAAAGTAGAGGCATTGGTGGGCTTTCAGAACAATAGCGTTAACATGGAGGGACCTGGATAGAAGAGCTCTAATGGTTTGTCAGTTGGATATTGCATTGTCCCGTTACAATTGAGCTGCACAGAACAAAGAGATCCTAGGCTCAATGTTATGCAGGGTAAGATTGCCAGACCTGGCTTCAGTGGGGAAGACATACTTTGACTAGATATTCTGTAATTTCACACCATCTTGCATCTCCTGCTTGGGAACTATTCACATGGGCAGGATGGGTGATTATAGAATTGGAATCAATTTAAAATATTCTACAGATCACCTTTGAAGTGTGAAGCTTGGCTCAGTGCTCCTATTGTCTGTTAAAGTCCAGTCCCACTCCAGAGACTTGACCACAGAATCCAGGCTGCTACTCCAATATAATATGGAATGAGTGCTGCACTGTCAGAGAAGCAGTCTTTCAGATAAGACATCAAACTGAAGGAGTGTCTCCCCATCATGTGGATGTTATTGATCTTTTTTACGTTTGAACTGAGCAGGGGAAATAATCACAGAATCTCTACAGTGTAGAAAAAGCCATTCAGCCCATTGAGAGTCTGCACCATCTCTCTGACAGAGCATCTTATCCAGGCCCGCTCCCCTAACCCCACACCGCTAACCTACGTATCATGGGACACCAAGGGGCAATTTAACATTGCCAGTCTACCTAAACTGCACATCTTTGCACCTGGAGGAAACGCACGCAGACACGGGGAAAATGTGCCAACTCCACATAGACAGTCACCCATGACCGGAATTGAACCTAAATCCCTGGTAATGTGTGGCAGCAAGTGCTAACCACTGTGCCACCGTGCCATAATATCTTCAATATCTTGGTTAAACCTATTCCTTGACCAGATCCTGAAACATTATCTAGTCACAGGTGATATGCGGATGATCGGTAGGGGAGGGCGGCCGACAGCCATTCTAACGTGGTGATCAGTAGGAACAGTGGCGCTATTTCTGGGTGTGTGAGGCTCACAATAGTAGGAGGGAGGTGTTGGTTTGAAGCTGGCTGCAGCAGCAGAGGCCTGACAGGTCTCTTTTTTTTCTCTCTTTGAGCCCTCTGCTGTTGGAATTGCGCATGTGCAGCCACAGAGGTCTGCAAATATGCAATAACTCCCTCTGCTGCCTTATCAAGCTGGCTGGAGAATTAAACTCTGCCCACTGTCTCTAGTAGCTGGAAGCAGTCTGGCCCATTTTTCCACACATAAGATTGCGAGTAAAAATGAACAAAAAAACAGACCTGCAACTCTCCCATTTTTATGCTGGCTGGAACTTAGAATTTTTTCAGTAAAGTTCCTCCCATGAAGTCTGAGATCTGATCTGGTTGAAAAAAAATCTGGGGCAGTGAGAAGGAATAGAACCATACTTATATCAGTGAGGTGAAAAGCTTCAATTGAAGCTTTTCAGCTATCCAGATGATCAGGAAGACAACCTGACAGCGAATCAATAGTTTGTGAGGATTCATAAGTGATGCCACAATGTTCAAGAGAGAATGTGGAAAACTTGCAAGCTCAGAAAAATCTGAACAAGATTGGGGAGATTGGTGAAACCACTACAGTGCTTATCTCTGTAAACCAGAGATGAAGACAAAGACTTTGCTATGAGATGTTGGATATTTAATTAGTATTTATTGAGGTGGAGATTTGGAGAGAAGATGCAGTATATATGAAAAACATGAAATATGTTACTATATCGGTGATGTATATTAATGATACATCATGGAGTGAGATAGTCCCATGCAGATCATCACCTAGAGACTACCTTGTGAACAGTTAGCATTATACCAAATAAAGGATAGAGTTTATTCATGGAATGGCCTCCAGCTTTATCTGTACATCCAAGGCCGGAATGCTCACATACCAGACCAAAGACAACAATAGGTGAGTGCCAATAAAACAGCAAAAATCTCATTGCTGTTCTACCTCCACCACCACTCTGCTGCCTCATAAGTTACCCCTTACTTGTTTTCAACAAAAGATCAAACAAAAGGTTTCTTTCTTTGACTTGAGCAATATTATCTTGATGTACAGAATGTCTTGTTCCATTGTGTGGATTGATGTATTTGACACAGAGTTGGAACGGGGGTCTGGTTGGAATGTGTATTGTACCAGCAGTGGGAGTCCGGTTGGGATGTGTACTGTACCAGCAGTGGGAGTCCAGTTGTAATGCGCATTGTGCCGGCAGTGGGAGTCTGGTTGGGATGTGCATTGTACTGGCAGTGGGAGTCTGGTTGGAATGTGTATTGTACCGGCAGTGGGAGTCTGATTGGGATGTGTACTGTACCAGCAGTGGGAGTCCAGTTGTGGTGCACATTGTGCCGGCAGTGTGAGTCTGGTTGGGATGTGCATTGTACTGGCAGTGGGAGTCTGGTTGGGATGTGCATTGTACCGGCAGTGGGAGTCTGATTGGGATGTGTATTGTACCAGCAGTGGGAGTCCAGTTGTGGTGTGTATTGTGCCGGCAGTCTGAGTCTGGTTGGGATGTGCATTGTACTGGCAGTGGGAGTCTGGTTGGGATGTGTATTGTACCGGCAGTGGGAGTCTGATTGGGATGTGTATTGTACTGGCAGTGGGAGTCCAGTTGTGGTGCGTATTGTGCCGGCAGTGTGAGTCTGGTTGGGATGTGCATTGTACTGGCAGTGGGAGTCTGGTTGGGATGTGTATTGTACCGGCAGTGGGAGTCTGGTTGGGATGTGTATTGTACTGGCAGTGGGAGTCTGGTTGGGATGTGTATTGTACTGGCAGTGGGAGTCTGGTTGGGATGTGTATTGTACTGGCAGTGGGAGTCTGATTGGGATGTGTACTGTACCAGCAGTGGGAGTCCAGTTGTGATGCGTATTGTGCCGGCAGTGGGAGTCCGGTTGGGATGTATGTTGTACCGGCAGTGTAAGTCCAGTTGGGATTTGTGTTGTACTGGCAGTGGTTTCTTCAATCTCAGTTATCTGTTGATCAATCATCTGTGTAAAATTTCCTCAGTATTGCAGTTACTTCCTGTTATGCCTTCCGCTCTTGTCACACTTTATTGTCGCACCCTATAAAACAGATCCTATTCCCACTGAGTTAAAGGGAAATCTGCTTAAAAATATGTAGCTAATGAGGTGACCGTCTCCAATGATAATTTGATCAATCCCAGACCCTTGCCTTTATTACCTCTTAGATTAGCTCCATCTGGGATGAAAATTCATTGGATATCTCACGCACCTCCCCCCTCCGCCTTCTCTCCACCTGATGAGGCACAAAGAAATGGGGAGATGGAACAGTCTTTGGATACTTAGGCAGTCTCTCGAAGTTTTCCAGAACTGGACTGCTGACCATTGGCACCTGTGCGTCAGCCATCTTGAGGGCCTGAAGTCTGGTTCTGTCTTCCCTGAAACAAGTCTGCCTCTTGCTCAACTCTCCCCTCAGAAGGCAGCTGAGAACCTGACTCCCTGATATTAAATCTGACTCTTAAAAAGTAGCCAAGTGAGCACAATGCAAAAGTGTCTTTCAGTGTGTGGCAGCTATTTGCACTCCATCCCTGATCACCCCCTACCCCCCCAGCCAATAGTACCCCAGTTATTCTACAAAATGGCTCCTGGAAAACTATAGACATTGTTTATCATTAACTGTCTATCAGAAAGCAACACCGCTGCACTTTTATATGGCTTGAATTGTGATGGAAATATTTGATCTTCCAGTCATAATGATTTTTTTTTGTCTTTTGAATTTAAAATTGGCCGCCACTTTGTGTATTGAACAAGAAAGCTGCGGGTCGGCAGGAGAAGTAGATGAAATCCATTACTGCACATTCTGACCTTTGTTGACCCCCTGAGGTGAAAGGCAAGAGTAGAATACTGGAGAAGTAGGTTCAATAAAACCTCTTGACATCAAAGTCTTTATTGGGACTGGCAGAGAAGAAATAGACACAAATGATTAGGATTAAGGTGCCATTGCCATGGCAACCTCTTTTATTTTGCTGAATGCATTATTGTAGTCAAGTACCGTGTTTCCTTCCAAGGCCCTAATTGATCCTCACTCATCTTGTTTACAGCGAAATAAAATTAAGTGAAAGGGTAATTAAATGAAGGAGAAATATTCACTGTGAAGGAGGGTTTGTGAGTTTTTGCCTCATATTGTCCAGCTGCTTACAACCTGGACGCTATCACTTGCCACTGTCAATTTGCTTTTTACGGCATGTCCAAGTTGTGTTAATAAGACTTTGCCCCGAAGCAATTCCCGGATATCAGACGTTAACTGCCATGCAGTTAATTTCACAGACTGGGTTGCAAACGCCATCTGAAATCATCGGTGTATAAACCAGGTCAAAAGATGAGTCCCCTTCCCCATTTCATCTTACCATGTCTCGAATAGAACTGAGCCGAATAATTGTGCCGGATGAGGTGAGGGAAGTAATCTCCGGAGATTCACTCTTATTTCCAGCACCTATTCGGCCTGCGATTACTTCTGCTCAGTTGCATTGGAAAGCAAGCAGGAATGTTCAAAGGCAGTGATGCCATAGCCGCTTATGGCTGCTGTTTAATATTGTGAGCTGGGTTCACTGTATCAAACCCAACTCTACAAGGGAGGCTGGAATCACGAGACAGTGTTACATGTGCAGATGTTTCCTTATGAGTGGAGTTTAATGTCAATCATTGTATTAAGAGCGGCACAGTAGCACAATGGTTAGCACTGCTACCTCACAATGCCAGGGACCTGGGTTCAATTTCAGCCTTGGGTGACTGTGTGAAGTTTGCATATTCTTCCTGTGTCTACGTGGGTTTCCTCTGGGTGCTCCGGTTTCCTCCCACATTCCAAAAATGTGCAGGTTAGGTGGATTGGCCATACTAAATTACTCCTTAGTGTTCCAGGATGTGTGGGGTTAGAGGAGTAAATATGTGGGGTTCAGGGCTTGTCAAGAAGGTCGGTGCAGACTTAATGGGTCGAATGGCCTCCTTCTGCACTGTAGGAATTCTATGATTTTGCTGGGTTTGAAACCATGATCGAACAGTCCACCCTCATGGAGGTTCCTTAGATTCCCAGTGTGTGGCTTGGAAGTTCTACAGAAGCAATACTTCATGTCAAGTCAGGACCTCACTGTTGTGGTGAAACAGCAACAGGAGGATGGCAGTACAGCAACTCTATATGATTGAATGGCAAAGCAGACTTGATGGGCTGAGTGGCCTAATTCTGCTCCCATGTCCTATGGTCTATTGTGTTTCAGAGGGGTTACCACCAAAGAGATTTGAATGATATTGGGTCACTCAAGTGACTATCACTGACCTTGCCTCATGTCATTGTATTACAAGGCACCATGGCTGCAGTGTGTACGAGCTACAGATGCACGGAGCAATGTGCTTAGGCTTTTACACTAGGACCCTCAGTCTACCAATTCTCTGTCATTTAGAAAGACAAGGGCAGCGGATGCGTGGGAGAACCTTCAAGCTTCTCTTCAGGTCACACATCATTCTGACGTGGACACATAACCAGTCCTTCATGGTCACTAGCAGACAATCCTGGAACTTCCTGCCTCACAGGATGGTGGGCATACTTTCAAAAGCCCATCATAGAAACAGAGCCAAAACATGTCGCAGTATCATTCTTTGAACCCACCTGCTCACTTGACAATGCAATGCATTTAACAGCTGGTCTGATCATTGTTAAGAGTAAAGTTGGATTTTGAAGGAAGAACCTCATTCCAGACTGGTTGTTATCAGACAGGCTGGAGGAAACCTATATCTTCTGCCCACACTTTGATTTTAGAAACCATTTAGAAATTTCCCTGCATCTGCCACTGCTTATTTAATTATTGGTGCCTTGAACACATTTTCTACCCAGCAATTTGGAAAATTGCCCAACCATCTACACACACCTAACCTGGCCAGTTACCTCCCTATCAGTCTATTCTCAAACATCAGTAAAATGATAGAGGGTCTCATCAGTAGTGATATCAAGCGGCACTTGTTTAGCAATAACCTGCTCAAGATGCTCAGTTTCGGTTATGCCGGGGTCACTCAGCTCCTGCCCTCATTACAGCCTTGGTTCAAACATTGACAAAAAAGTTGAACTCCAGAGGTGAGGTGAGAGTGACAGCCCTCGATATCAAGGCAGCATTTGATGGAGTGTGGCGTCAAGGAGCCCTGGCGAAACTGGAGTCAGTGAGAATCAGGAAAACTCCCCACTGGTTGGACTCATATCTGGCACAAAGGAAGATGGTTGTGGTGGTTAGAGAGTTCAATCATCTCAGCTCCAGGACATCACTACTGGAGTCCCTCGGACCTTAAACTGTTTCATCCATGACCTTCCCACCATCATCAAATCAGAAGTAGGGATGTTCGCTGATTGTGCAATGTTAAGTAGCATTCATGACTCCTCAGATACTGAAGCAGTCCAGGTTTAAATGCAGCAAGACCTAGACAATATCCGGGCTTGGGCTGACAAGTGGCAAGCAGCATTCAAACTTCATAAGTGCCAGGCAATGACCACCCCGAACAAAAGGGAATGTAAGCATTTCCAGTTGAAATTGGATGGCATTACCGTCACTGAATTCCCAATGAATTTGATCAGAAGCTGAACAGAACTAGGAATATAAATACTGTGACTACAAAGGTATGTTGGAGGTTAGGATCCTGTAGTGAGTAATTCACCTCCTGACTCCTCAAAGCTTGTCCACCATCTAAGAGGCACAAGCCAGAACTGTGACAAATGCAGCTCAAGAAGCTCAATACCATTAGGACAAAGCTGGCCATTGGATTGGCACCAAATCCACAAACATTTAATCCCTCCATTATTGACACACAGTAGCAGTCGTGTGTACCATTTGTAAGGTGCACGGCAGGACCTCACCAAGGTTCCTTAGGCAGCACCTTCCAAATCCAGGGCTGCTACCTGCTGAAAGGACAAGAGCAGCAGATATTTGGGAACATCAGCACCCGGAGGTTCCCTTCCAAGTCACTCACCGTCCTGACATGGAAATATATTGCTGAACCTTCACTATTGCTGGGTCAAAATCCTGTAACCATCCTCCCCAACAGCACTGTGGGTCTACCCACACCCCAAGGACCCCCCCCCCCCCCCCCAACAGCACTGTGGGTGTACTACACCTCAGGAACCCCCCCTAACAGCACTGTGGGTGTACGACACCTCAGGGACTCCCCCTAACAGCACTGTGGGTGTACCTATACCTCAGGGACCCCCCCCTAACAAAACTGTGGGTGTACCTACACCTCAGGGACCCCCCTCTAACAGCACTGTGGGTTGTACCGACACCTCAGGGACTCCCCCTAACAGCACTGTGGGTTGTACCTATACCTCAGGGACCCCCCTAATAGCACTGTGGGTGTACCTACACCTCAAGGACCCCCCCTAACAGCACTGTGGGTGTACCTACACCTCAGGGACCCCCCCTAACAGCACTGTGGGTGTACCTACACCTCAGGAACTGCACTGGTTCAGGAAGGCAGCTCACCACCACCTTCTCAGGGGCAGTTAGGGATGGGCAATAAATGCTGGCCTAGCCAGTGATACCCACATCCCATAAGTTAATAAAAAGTGCCTTGACCAGACTGTGTACTGCAAACAGATTCAGAATACACACTCCATGTTTGGAAGCAAAAGAGAACGAACTTGTATTTAGTGCCTTCCCTGAACCCAGACACCCCACAAAAACACTTTATATCCAGTGAGATACTTGGGAAGTGTAATTACAATGGCAATGTAGGGAATGTTGCAGCCAATCTGGATGCAACCCATCCCGCCAAAACACCTTACAATGAACAAAAGGTTAGTGGATTTGAATGGTGTTGGCTAGAGGATAACTATCGGCAAAGAGAGCAAGGAGACCTCGCCTGATCTTCTCCATGGCAGCTTTCGTGTTCCCACCTGACCTTGCTTTGGTGTACATCCTGTCTGAAAGAAGAGACCTCCAAAAGACCAAGAATCCCTCAGCACCGCAGTGAAGGTGTCAGTCAGAATTACGTGCTTGGCTTTCTGGAGTGAATCCAGAGCCCACGGCGAACTCCAGAAGTGAGAGCACCAGCCACTGAGACTGGCTCTTTATGGCTTGTTATTCTGATGGGTCTTAGGGAGGGTGATCACTGACTTCTCTGTCAGTGTCTGCTCATCACTCAAATCAGCACATGTGGCTCTCGGAGAAGGGTCCTTCTGTTAGCCATGATCATAGAATCCCTACAGTACAGAAGGAGGACCTTTGGCCCCTTATGTTTTTACTGACTCTCAGCTAGGAGACTCTAAAACTAGAGGGCCTAGGTTTAAGATGTGAGGGAAGAGATACAAAAGAGTCCAGGGTGCAATTTTTTTCACTCAAAAGGTGGTGAGTGTCTGGAACAAGCTGCCAATGGTATCAGTAGCAGCAGGCATGATTTTGTCTCTTAATAATCATTTAGACAGTTAGACCATAAGATAAAGAAGCAGAATTTGGCCATTCAGTCCATCGAGTCTGCTCCACCTTTCAATCATGGCTGATATTTTTCTCATCCCCATTCTCCTGCCTTTTCCCCATAACCCCTGATCTCCTCATTAATCAAGAACCTAAATGTCTCTGTCTTAAATGACCTGGTCTCCACAGCCTTCTGCAGCAAAGAGTTCCACAGTTCACCACTCTCTGGCTGAAGAAATTCCTCTTCATCTCTGTTTTAAAGGATCGTCTGTTTAGCCTGAGGTTACGCCCTTTGGTTCTAGTTTTTCCGATTAGTGGAAACATTCTCTCAACGCCCACTCTACCCAGGCCTCGAGTATCTTGTAAGTTTCAATAAGATTCCCTCTTATCCTTCTAATCTCCAGAGTCCTCAACTATCCCTCATACAACAAGCTCTTCATTCCAGAGATCATTCTTGTGAACCTCCTCTCTGCAAGGCCAGCATGTCCTTCCTTAGATATGTGTTAGTTACGTAAGATGGGTATAGAGGGATATGGGCCAAATGCAGAGAATTTGGACTAGCTTAATGGTAAAAACTGGGCAGTATGGACAGGTTGGGCCTGCTTTCATGGCTATAACCTCTATGACTCTGTGATAGGACATCTTAACCAGGACCTATCCCCATAATCCAACATATTTACCCCACTAATTCCCCCTAAACTACACATTCTGGGACACTAAGGGAGAGTTTAACATGAATAATCCACCTAACCTGCACATCTTTGTAATGTGCGAGACAATCAGAAGAAACTTCGCAGACACAGGAAGAACATGCAAACTCCACACAGTCAGACACCCAAGCTAGGAACTGAACCTGGGTCTCTGGCACTGTGAGGCAGCAGTGCTAACCACTGTGCCGCCGTGCCACTCTCATGAAACTTTTTTAATGCAAAGAGTGGGGAACATTTAACTCTGCAAAACAAAAGGCTTTTGAAATTTCCTTCTTCGGAAATTCTATTTTCAAACTATTTGTATATTTTTGAGCTGAATTGAGAGACAACTTTCCCAACGAGGCCGTAATATTTCAAAAACGATGACAGATTGCACAATGACAGGGGAATAGGAATCCTTTCCCTTCACTCATCCTTTTTAACTACCTGCAGCAATAGATCAGATTGAAGCACAAGTGAGAAGAGGAGAAGGAAATAATAACATCCACTTCTAGGGAATTGTAAACTGGCTGAGTAAAATGGCAGAAATAACTGGAGTCAGGAACAAAGCAGTGTGGCATGGTATTGAATATTTTCCCAAAGAAGATATTAAATATGGCGCAGAAAGAAAACTAAATCGAGCCTGGGCCTCCTTTTGCCATTCTTCAATTTTAACATTTTCTCTGACTCCTGGCCAGAGGTAAATGGCTGCTGCTTGGTTACTATGGAGACAACCTTTCTGAAGGAGGAAATGAAAGGGCAATGTTGCACATAATGGAGGTCACCACACAGGAAGTGTCCAATTATCTTTCCTCCTTGTTAGCTGAGCTACTCTTTCAGTTCTGAAAACAGCTCGAGCTCAGTTTTACCGTGACCTTAGCTCACTAATAGCAAAGCTACTTCACAAGGGAGAGAGTTGCAGAGAATGCTTAAGAAGCTTCTCGCGTCTTGCTATATGAGGGTGATGCCCCTGTCCATGGCTAGGTTTTCCTGCAATGGGTTGTCATGGCTACAGCTTCAGAGACACCAATCTGCCATCAAATATGGCCGACCAAAAGACTTTCATGCCTGCTGTTGAGATATTGGGCCTTATGTCTAAGGAAGGGTGTGCTGGCCTTAGAAAGAGGTTGACGAGATTGATCCCAGAATGAAGGGCCTGATGTATGAGGAGAGCCAGAGGACTCTGGGTTAGTAGTTGATGGAGTTTAGGAGGATAAAGGGGGAATCCCATTGAAACTTATAGAATACTGAAAAACCTGGATAGAGTGGATGTAGGGAAGGCATTTCCATTTGTAGGAGCGACTACGATATAAGGGCACAGTCTCAGAGTAAAGGGATGACTCTTTAGAACAAAGATGAGGAGGAATTTCTTTAGCGAGAGAGTGGTGAATCTATGGAATTCATTGCCATAGAAGACTCTGGAGTCCTGGCCATTGAGTGTATTTAAGAGAGAGATAGGCTCCTGATTGGTAAGGGGATCAAAGGTTATGGGGAAAAGGCAGAAGAATGGGGTTTAGTGACATATCAGCCATGAACAAATGGTGAAGCAGATTTGATGTGTCAAATGGCCTAATTCTCCTTATCTATCTTATGGAAAGATTTACATGCCGGTAAACAATCCGTTTGGTCATGTTGTGAGTGCACTCTGTGGTCTTCACATCCTGAAGTAGGGACGTCAGTTACTGTACCACACGGCCTTCTCTGCTGTGGAAGAGAAGCCTGAAAACTCATATCGCCTGAGGGGCCCCTTTTACACCCACCCTGTTGGAGATTCCAACCAAATCCACTCCTCTCCGATCTCAGCGTTAACCAGGTCTTCTGCTCTTCCTCCCCATATCAATCTGCTCTTTATCCCTTTAAATTGTGGGTTATCCATTGCCAAGAATGTGCCTGTGAGTTCAGTGAGGCATATTTTGACCATTCCTCAAGAGGTAGTAAGCAAGGAAGAATGTGTGGCATGGCGCATCAATATGATAGTTGCACCCCATTTTTGTTTTAAATTTTCTGCCTACTGTGCAATACCATTCTTCAGAAAATTACTTGGGGGATGGGGTGGGGGATTCTCTGAATGGGCTTAAAAGCTTCTACAAGTATGCAAAAAAGAAGAGAGTAGCTAAAGTCAGCATTGGTCCCTGAGAGAGAGAGAGACTGATCAATTAATAATGGGGAATGAGGAAATGGCAAAGATTTCAGCAGGGATTTTGTATCTATCTTCACAGTCAAATACATCCCCCAGGAATAGTAGAAAATTGAGAGACTAAGTGAAGTGAATAACTTAATCATGATCACTAGAGAAAAAGTATTAGAAAAACTAATGGGATTTATGGCTGATTCCTGGTGGCCTGCATCTTAGGATCTTAATAGGAGTGGCTACAGAGATAGTGAATGTACAACCTTCCGAAACACTTCAAAAATTTCTGAGATTTTGCAAATGTCCCAGTGGCTTGGAAAAACTCAAAGTGACATCTTATTCAAAAAAGATAGAGAGACAGAAAGCAGGAAACTATAGGCTAGTTAATCTAATACAATCAGTTGGAAAATGTTATGATCTTACTTTTTTCTATTCATTCATGGGATGTGGGTGTCACTGGTCAGGCCAGCATTTACTGCCCATTGCTAATTGCCCTTGTACTGTGAGTAGCTTGGGCAGTTCAGATTCAACAACATTGCTGTGGCTCTGGAGTCTCATGAAGGCCAAGTCAGGTGCAGATGGCAGATATCCTCTTTAAAGGACATTATTGAACCAGATGGATTTTTATGACAGTTAACAATGGTTTCATGATCATCCTTTAATTCCAGATTTTCTTTTCTTATTGAGTTCAAATTCCATCATCTGCTGTGGTGGGATTTGAAGCCAGATCCCCAGAATTTTACCCTGGATCTCTGGATTATGAGCAAAGCAACAATACCAATACTCCACCAGCTGCCCATTAAGGAGCTAGTGGCAAGTCACGTACAAAATCATACTCCAATCGAGCAGTATCAAAATGGTTGAGTGAAAAAGAAATCATGTTTGTCAGATTTATTAGTGTTTGTAATGTAACAAGAGGGAACCAGTGGATGTTAATATTCACTGTATTCCTGAGGAGTATATAAAAGTTTACTGTACAGAATGAGAGCTGGTGGGGTTAGAGGTCATGGACAGGATTCTCCGGCCATCTGCACCCCAAGACCAGAAATTCCCACCCAAACTCAATGGACATTTGATTGGCTCCCCCAATATTCTGTCTCACCCGCTAGGAGAATTTAAGCTGATATATAATCTTCAGAGTCAAACTTTTCCAGCCCCTTTCCAGATGTCTTTGACAAGTGGCTTACAGGTAGCCTCACAAAGCAGAGAACCACCAAATCCAGCACTAACAGCAGCACCATATGGCTAAAATTGGTGTCACTTATCTTTGGTGCTATCATTTTGTACTACCATTGGCATCCTGAAGAGACCATCATTGCTGGCTTGGGGCACATAGTCAATAGTTCAGTTGGTCAATGCAATGTATAGTAAGTTAAGTTTATTTATTACTATTAGTAATGTAAGTAGGCTTATATTAACACTGCAATGAAGTTATTTTGAAAATCCCCTAGTCGCCACACTCAGGCATCTGTTCGGAGAATTTAGCATGGCCAATGCAGCTAACCAACATGTCTTTCGGACTGTGGGAGGCAACTGGAACAGCTGGAGGAAACCCATGCAGACATGGGGAGAACATGCTGACTCTGCACAAACAGTGACCCACCTTGGGAGTTGAACCCGGGCCCTTGGCGCTATAAGGCAGCAGTGCTAACCACTGGGCCATCCCTATAGAGACCAGGAAGATCCCAGATTCATCTTCTGTTTGTACAGAGTTAATAAATCTCAGCTGTACAAACGACTGTGGCCTCTGCTCTATTTGCTTTTAAATCCAAAATTTTGAGCTTCTCCGGGCTAGGAGTAGTAGGGAGGACAGAACTGACTGTACATTATTTATGATGTTTTAACACTCTTACGTAAGTAACAAACAAAACTTGACTACATGAAGTGTAAATAACATCAAAATCATGGACTAATGAATAAAGTGTGAAGTCAGAATGAGTCACAGCCAGAAATCTAGATCCACTGGACTTTTTCCCCAGGTTTTAAAAAAAATGTGCATTATGGTAATGTGACCAGGTTTGTATTCCAAAGGCCAGGACTAATACTCTGTAGATATCAGTACAAACCTTACCACAGCAGCTGCGGGGAATTTAAATTCAATTAATTCATTAAATGGGAATTAAAAATCTAGCAGTTTATTGTAAAAAAAGCTATGTGAGAGTGAAATCTGCCTGGTTTGACCTGCATGTGAGCATGGAACCACAGGAATGCTGAGTTAACTCTTTAGTTGTATCAAACCCCAACAGTAAAAATAAATAAGAATATAAACAGAGAGGCTGCCAGGCAAAGACTTTGGCAATGCAAAGAACAAGACTGATCCTTGATTTGATTTGTTATTGTCACATATATTAACATACAGTGAAAAGTATTGTTCTTTGTGTGTTATACAGACAAAGCATACTGTTCATGGAGTACATAGGGAAGAAGGAAAGGAGAGAGTTCAGAGAATAATGTTAATAGTCATAGCTATGCTGTTGAGAAAGATCAGCTTAATATAAGGTAGGTTCATTCAAAACTCTGACAGCAGCAGAAAAAAAGTTGTTCTTGATTTGATTCATACGTGATCTCAGACTTTTCTATCTTTTCCCTACAGAAGAAAATGGAAGAGAGAATGTCTAGACTGCGTGGGGTCCTTAATTATGCTGGCTGCTTTTCCGAGGCAGCCGGAAGTGTAGACAGAGTCAACGGGTGGGGGGCTGGTTTGCATGATGGGACTGTGCTACGTTCACAACCCTTTGTAGTCTATTGCGGTCTTGTACAGAGCAGGAGGAGCCATACCAAGCTTTGATACAACCAGAAAGAGTGGAAGAAGTATTGAGAATAGCTGTGCACAGAATGGACTCTGGCTAGGGTTGCAGATAATGTTATAGCACAGATAGAGAATTGGCTAACCAACAGAAAGCAAGGAGTGGGTATAAAAAATGTTTTTTTTCTGATTGGCAATCAATGCCTAGAAGTGTGCCTCAGGGGTCAGTATTGGGACCACAATTGTTTACAATTTACGTAGATGATTTGGAGTTGGGGATCAAGTGTAGTGTGCCAAAGTTCACAGATAACAGTAAGATGAATGGTAGAACAAAGTTTGCAGAGGACTTTGAAAATCTGCAGAGGGATATAGATAGTTTGAGTGGGCAAGTGTCTGGTAGATGGAGCACAATGTTGATAAGTGTGAGGTCATCCATTTTGGTAGGAATAACAACAAAATGGACTATCATTTAAATAGCAAAAAATTGCAGCATGCTGTTCTGCAGAAGGACCTGGATGTCCTTGTGCAAGAATCACAAAAAGTTGGTTTGCAGGTACAGCAGGTAATTAGGAAAGCAAAAGGAATTTTGCCTTTCATTGCTAGAGGAATAGAGTTTAAAAACAAGGAGG
The DNA here is from genome assembly GCA_024679065.1 of Sphyrna mokarran. NCBI lineage: Eukaryota > Metazoa > Chordata > Chondrichthyes > Carcharhiniformes > Carcharhinidae > Sphyrna > Sphyrna mokarran. Next base: position 8,082,787 of record JAGIQG010000024.1, read on the forward strand.
TTATGGTGCAGTTCTATTAGGTATTGGTGAGACTACACCTGGACTACTGTGTACAGTTTTGGTCTTCTTACTTGAGAACGATATACTGGCACTGGAGGGATGCAGAGCAGATTCACTAGGTTGATTCCAGAGTTGAGAGGATTGGCTTATGAGAAGAGTCTGAGTAAACTGGGACTATACTAATTGGAATTCAGAAGAATGAGGGGGGAATCTTATAAAAACATAGAAGATTATGAAGGGAAGAGATAAGATCAAAGCATGGAGATTGTTTTCACTGGAGGGTGAAACTAGAACTGGGGCTCATGGCCTCAAAATAAGATTTAGGATTGAATTGAGAAGGAACTTTTTCACAGAAAGGATTGTGAATCTGTGGAATTCGCTGCCCAATGAAGCAGTTGAGGCTACCTCATTGAGTGTTTTTAAAGCAAAGATAGATAAATTTTGGAAAGTAAAGGAATAAATTTACAGGCAGGTAAATGGAACTGAGTCCACAAAAAGATCCACCATAATCTTACTGAATGGCGGCGCAGGCTTGAGGGGCCAGATGGCCTACTCCTGCTCCTAGTTCTTATGTTTTTGCTACCTTGCTCACCACAAGTGTGGTTTGGTAGTTCCACTGCTGGCCAAGTTCTGATGGACAATAAGGGGCAGATCGAGCCTGTGATTATGAGGGGAATAGATAAGATCGAGGCAGGGAGGTTGTTTCCAGTGGCAGGTGAAACTAGAACTAAGAGATATGGCTTCAAAATAAGGAAGAGCCGATTTAGGACTGAGTTGAGGAGGAACTTCTTCATATAGATGGTAAGGGAAACAATGTGATGGAAATACCTATTTGACTTCGCCCTCACCAATTACAACTATATCTGTTCCTGATAGCGCTGGTAGTATAGTTTTTTTAAAGATGAATTGCCTTCTTTGCACTGACTCATCACCACCTTTGCGAGGGTAATAAATGGAGGGGGGAGTAAATGCCGTTATTGCCAGCGCCACTCACTCCTGGAAGAGGGTGAGCTGAGCAGAAGCCATGGCTGAACCAGTTTCAGATCAGATCCTGAGATGACGTTCTCTAGCTCCCTCGATGAGATTTAATTTTGCGAGTAGGATTGTGAGTTGATTGGGTTTAATTTTGGTGATTTGCCAAAAGCTACAGCTGCCTCTCCTTTCTCCTGGGGCAGAGTTTCACAGACGTTGTAGGTTGGAAGTTCTTGTGGTGACACAAGCAAATGAGGCTATCAGATCAGGTCATTGGCAATATGTTGTTGTAAGGTTATGTTTTTTACAGCGGGAAAGCAGGTGGCATTTATCTTGTTAATCATAAAAGCCTATGGTCATCCAATCTGTCTTTTATCTTCAACGCTTCCCATTACAACTTGCACACTATGCTAGATCAGATGCCATTGGAATATGTATTTTTTCCTAAACTTTGTTTCATGTGTGATCGACACAGTGTAGAATGAAACCATTCCACCCATTATATCCCATATAAGTTCCTTGGAAGATCTATCCATTGCATCTTTAGATCCTGCAAGGGAAGAAGCTGTTTTTGAGTTGTCTGGTACGTGACCTCAGACATTTGTATCTTTCTTATGACAGAAGAAGGTGTGAGAGGGTCTGTCCGGGTATGTGGGATCCTTGATTATGCTGGTTGCTTATCCAAGATAGCGGGGAGTGTAGACAGAGTCAACGGTTGGGAGGCTGGTTTGTGTGCTGGAATGGGTTACATTCATGACCTTTTCTTTCGCGATCTTGGGCAGAGACATGCCAAGCTGTGATACATCCAAAAAGATTGCTTTCTATAGAGTATCTATGATACTGTAATATGCATGTATAATACTGTAAAATCCACATTCTGACTGACATCTTGGGACTTGAGCTAAAATTGGAAAGGTCCTGACAATATTTCAGCAGTAGAACTGGAGACTTGTGCTCTCGAACTTGCTATGCCTCTTGCCAAGCTATTCCATTACAGCCACAATATTGGCATCTCCCTGGCAACATGGAAAATTGCCCGGGTATGTCCTGTACACAAGCAACCGGACAAACCCATCTCAGCTAATTACTAATCCATCAGTCAATTCTTAATCATTAGTAAAATCTAGAAGGGGTCATCAACATTGCAATCAAGCGGCGTTTACTCAGCAATAGTCTGCTCACTGACTTTCAATTTGGGTTTTGCCAGGGCCATGTATCTCCCATGGTTCAAGCATAAAAAAAGCTGAACTCCAGAGGTGAGGTGAGAATGATAGTCTTTTATTTGATTTAGTTTTGTCACAAGTATTAATTTTCAGTGAAAAGAATTGTCTCTTGTGCACTTTACAGACAAAGCATACTGTTCATAGGGAGGGAAATGAGAGAATGCAGCATATAATGTCACAGTCGTAGCTAAGGTATGGAGAAAGATCAACTTAACATGATGTCCTTGTCATCAAAGTACCATTTGACTGAGTGTGGCATAAGGAGCCTTACAACAACTGGAGTTAATGGGAATCAGAGGAAAACTCTCCAAGTGGTTTGAGACGTACCTGGCGCAAAGTAAGATGGTTGTACTTGTTGGAGGTCAACCATCTCAGCTCCAGGACATCACTGCAGGAGTTCCTCAGGTTTTAAGCTGTTTCACCAATGACTTTCCTCAGGTCAGAAGTGGGGAAATTTGCTGATGATTGTGAAATGTTCAGCACCATTTGTGATTCCTCAGATTCTGAAGCAGTCCATCTTCAAATGCAGTAAGATCTGGACAATATCCAGACTTGGGCTGACAAGTGGCAAGTATCATTCGCACTATATACCAGACAATGACCACCCCAAAAAGAGAGAATCTAACCATCACCACTTGACATTGAATGGTATTACTATCACTAAATCCTGGGGTTTGATCAGCAAGTGTGATCGCAAGAACAGAGCAGAGACTGGGCATCCTACGGTGAGTAACTCATCTTCTGATTTCCTAAACCTGCTCACCATCTGCAAGGCAAAAGTCAGGAGTGTGATGGAATACTCTCCCCTTGCCTGGATAGGTGAAGTTCCAACAACACCTCAAGAAGCTCATCACCATCCAAGACAAGCACCGTACCCACAAATATACACTCTCTCCACTGCTGCCACAGTGTGTACCATCTACAAGATACACTCCAGCAACTCACCAAGTTTGACTGCACTTTCCAATTCCATGATCACTTCATCTAGAAGGACAAGGGCAGCAGCCACATGGGAACACTGCCATGTGAAGATCCCCCCCCCCACCGAATCACTCACCAAATGCCTCGGAAATATATCACCATTCCTTTATTGACACTGGGTCAAATCCTGGAACTCCCTCTCTCCCTAACAGCACTGTGGGTGTACCTACACCATGTGAACCACAGCAATTTAAGAAGGCAGCTTACCACTATCTTCTCAAAGGCAATTAGGGAAGGGCAACAAACGGTGGTTTAACCGGCAATACTCACATCTCATGAATGAAAACAATGTCCCATTGCACTGTTCTTTCCCCGTGGTCCTGCAATTTTTTTCTTGTTTATTTGATTCCCTTATGAAAATTACTATTGAATATCCTTCCACCACCTTGACAATCAGCGTGCTTGGGATTAGAACAACTCACTACATTTGTAAAAAAATTTTCTCATCACCCCACAAGTCCTTTTGACAACTATCTTAAATCTCATTGAATGGAAATCTGAATCACAGAATCCCTACAGTGCAGAAGGAGGCCATTTGATCCATCAAGTCTGCATTGACCGCGATCCGACCCAGACCCTATCCTTATAACCCCATTCATTTACCCTAGCTAGTTCCCCTGACATTGAGGGAGAATTTAGCATGGCCAATCCACTTAACCCACACATCTTTGGACTGTGGGAGGAAACCGGAGCACCCAGAGGAAACCCACACAGACATGGGGAGAATGTGCAAACTCTACACAGACAGTGACCCGAGGCCGGAAATCGATCCCTGGTCCCTGACACTGCGAGGCAGCAATGCTAACCACTGTGCCATCCTATTGTGAATCAGCTGTTCCTGTTCCCGCATTCCTACCAAAGACCAGGAATCTACCCTGGATCAACCTCGTTTCTGAAGCAAATAATCAGTCCAAAGTTCTTCTCTTACCCTCAAACTGTGGCAAGCAACCAAACATTGTCCTCATTAATTATATAAGATCTTTAATGAGCAAAGGGATAGGTATCTGTATTACTTTGGGCACCTGAGCACTGTTCTCCTGAACAATGTCTTGTGCTCTATCAACACAGAGGAGTGTAATGTGCTGAAATTTCCTGGCTTTACACCAATATCCTTATCATAGGGACATTGTGACTACAGGAGAAGCTGATGATTAGTCCCACCAGTTAACTTGTTCCATTCCTGTTAATTGCTGCCAGCAAATAAAACCAGATGTGATGTCCACTTTAAAGGGGTCTGTCAGGAGCTTGAAAGGGGAACTGGGCTATTAAGGAACATGTGTGGCTTTTAAATGTGATTAACTTACTGAGAGCCCAGGTGGTTCTTATCGAACCTCTTTGTGTGTGTTACAAACAGAAATTCACTTGCCTGTTAAATGATGTTGAACAGAAGCCTATTAAACACTGACAGAGCCAGAGCGGTTGACAGTTTTACAGCATCACTGGGACCATGTGAGAACAAAGAAGCCCTTTGATTCCACGCTAAGCACACGAGAAGGAAATGCTTCTTTGTGTCAAATTGCATCTCAGTCTCCGGCTGGTGCAGTAGGGTTGTGCCAGGGAAAGATGGATGCTCCAGGGAATGTACTTGGTGGCCAAGTTCCCACTGATGCAGCATCTTCGCTGCAGTAAACACATTCCAAGGCACTGCAAAGGAATGTTCCCAGACCAGATTTGACACCAAACCTCATGAGATATGAGGACATTAGGCTGTTGGATGAGGGAGTACTAGTGGCCAGGACAGTAATTCCTCTGCTCCTCTTCAACATCATTCCATGGAATATTTAACATCTAACTGATAGGAGAGATGTGCCTTAGTTAAATGTCTTTTCTGAAAGATGGACACCTGACATTCCTTTAGCATCAGGCTTTCTCAGTCTAGCTTTTGTGCTTTGGTCCCTGGAGCAGGACCTGAGGTGAGAGTGTTTCCCACTTATTACTTATCCTTTCAGGATATGTCTGTATTGCTGGCAAGAACAGCATTAGGTTCCCTTGGGAAAGTGGTGATGAACTGCTTTTTTTGAACCAGGGGAATCGAACACGTGCAGTGCTGTTAGGGAGGGAGATTGTTCCAGGATTTTGACCCAGCCGCAGTGAAGCAACAGTGATATAGTCCCAATTGAGAATGGTGTGTGGTTTGGAGGGGAACCTGGAGGTAGTGATGTTTCTGTTGTCCTTGTTCTTTTAGACAGTAAAGGTTTAGAAGGTGCTGTCAAAGGATGTTTGGCAAATTGTTAAGCCACAGGCAGTAATGCAAATGATATCAATGCTATCACTTAATTCACTGAATCCAGCCAGAACAGGAGACAATGGGCTGTGTCCAGAATTGTGTCTCGCCTGAATTCAACATCGTCCAGTGTAAAGGTTGATTTGTGAGTGGCCGTCTCCTCTGCGGCCGGCACCGGTGAACCGTGTTGGCCCAAGGTTGGCTGATGACATTTTTTTCGTTCCAATGGGCTCTCTTTTCCACATCTGGTCATTGTTTTGTCCCTGATCTTTCCACACTCTTCCCAACTGCTTGTCTCCAGGTCCTCCAGTCAGTGACAAGGACTTCCCATGCATTGACTGAAATCACGGTGAGCTTGAAGCCTTGCTTTCAGACATCACAGAGCGTGGGCGATTTGTCAGTGTTGTGCCAGCTGCCGAGTATGTCTTCGGGATGCGGCGATCACAGATTTGGCTCTTGTAACTTAGCCAACGGGCTCAGGATGGGCAAACATGCTGGGGATCTCTGCACACCGGTGTACTTCCTTATTTGGCACTTGATATCACCAGGAGATGCCCTGAATTTGCCTGAATCAATAGAGATGGAAGCTGTCCTGCCATTTCTCTCGGCTTGCTTACGTTGTCTGTGTCTTGCTGCTGTGAAGGAGGTTACAGACAGCCTAGGACACATGGAGCTGTGAATTGTTTGTTGTTGTTAGTTCACCTTCGACTTCTCAACTTGAAAGTGAAAACTGCGATCTTGCAATTGCTATCCAGGGGAGGTGATGGCCCATATTATCACTAGAGTATTAATCTAGAAACTCAGCTAATGTTCCTGGGGACCTGAGTTTGAATCCCACCACAGCACATGGTGGAATTTGAATTCAATATAAAAAAAATCTGGAATTAAGAATTTACTGATGGCCATGAAACAATTGTTGATTGTCAGAAAAACTCATCTGGTTCACTAATGCCCTTTAGGGAAGGAAATCTGCCGTCCTTACTTGGTCTGGTCTATATGTGACTCCAGAGCCACAGCAATGTGGTTGCTTCTCAACTGCTCCTCTGAAATGGTCTAGCAATCCTCTCAATTTCAAGAGCAATTTGGGATAGGTAATAGAATCCTTAAACAGTAGAAGGAGGCCATTTGACCCATTGAGTCTGCATTGACCACAGTCCCATCCAGGTCCCATTCCCATAATTTACCCTTATACCAGGGCCAATTGAGTATGGCCAATCAACCTAACTGGCACATCTTTAGACTGTGGGAAGAAACCAGAGCATTCGGAGGAAACCTGTGCAGACTGTGATCTGAGACCAGAATTGAATCTGGATCCCTGGCACTGTGAGGCAGCAATGCTAACCACTGTGCCACCATGCCATCCCTAATAAATGCTGGCCCAGCCAGTGACATCCATGCCCCATGAGTGAATAAAAATATAATTCTGGTGCTGGTTTTGGCATTAAAGTAATTGTTGATCCACAGTACATGAAGCTGTCATTGACTGCCAGATTGAGGCTCCCACTGTACTAAAGACAGATGTATACGAGATCAGGAATAACAGGCAAGGATATCAAACAATACAGAACAGAAAAGAAATCCAATCACCTCGTGGGTGGCTAGGTCCTTGGCACAGGTTTGAAAACATAGATACTGACCCACTGGAGGAATTAATGGTAGATCCTTTTCCTCAGATAGCTTTTATAATATTCTGAAATGGTTTTAGAGCGGTTAAATGTGGTGCATGACGTAAGATGGTCTTCCCCTTGGAGTCTACATTGGAATCTGTTTGATTATGTCAACATGAATTGGCCCTGATGACAGTTTTATCAGACAGAATTACAAACTGGAAGAGGTATTTAAATGAAACATGTCAGGCAATATTGCAGTCTGAGATCTGCGATGGAAGAAGTGGCCTCATCCGAAAGAAACTTAATTTGTTCTTTCCTAATTTTAATAAGAGCCCCAGGTGTCCTGGAGAATTATTGGGCTGTTGCCCAGAGGAAATGAAAGGAATTACCATGGAAGGGCTCAGTCATTGGATTTTACAGTGAGGTTTTGAACGGAACCTCTGATCAATTTGAACCCACTCCAGCGCGTCCTGTGTCCTTGAACCTGAATGCATTAGGGTTGGATTGGAGGCAGATGGTATGGTCATGGCAGCAGATAAGTGGGGAAGGGTGAGGAGGGTAAGTTTCCCTTTGGCACAATCAAACAGGCTGTCATCGGGGACATTGCTGAGAGCAGCTTTAGTAGTGTGGCTGCGACAGGGGGATTCAAACGGGGTGGGGGGCTGTCAAAGATTGTGTTTATTCTGATGAGAGCCTTAAAATGCGCCTAATGCGGGAAGATGTCTCAATGTAGTAGGTGTGTAAGAACCAAAACAGGAGATATTCAGAGAGGTGACCCAGAACGTGCTTAAAGAGGTAAATTTTAAGGAGAGTCTTAATCTTGGAGGGGGAATGGCCGGAAGTTAAATCTTACTTGCTATCCAGTAAACCTAATGACGTAAGAAATAGGAGCAGGAGTGGTCCATTCACCCCTCAGACCCTGCTTCTCCTTCAATATGATATTGGTTAATCTGTGACCTGAACTCAAATTTCACAGGTGATTTCTCCCCCCACCCCACCTTTGATTCCCTGCGAATTGGGTGGGTCAAAGTCCTGACTTGATTCTAATATTCTTCATCATGAAATCTCATCTCACTGCCCACCAGCTGGGCGAATTCCCACTTACCGCAGTCGACATCTTAATTCATTTGTCTGATGTTTACCACTGGACAACTTAATGTGATTACCACTGAGTTTCAGTGTGTTCCAATATTTTATCATCATTATCACATTGCTGTGAAATCTTTTAATGAAGTGTCGACACCACTCAGCTGTAAGGTATGGTGTGACTGTAATGATGAGTCAAATCCTATCAGCTGGATTTTTTATTGCTTTCACTTTGCGCCCACCTTCTGAGAGATTGCATGAGTTACAGACATTTGAAAGATTGCATAACCACATAGAGGGAATAAAAGTTGAACTAATTGATCTGGCGAACACACTTTTAAGCGTTTACATCAAGGCAATCTTAATATTATTGCAACATAGTTCATACTTCCCTCTTCTCCTTGCAGCAGCGCCAGGGACCTGGTGTTCGATTCCTGGTTTGAGTCACTGTCTCTGTGGAACCTGCATGTTCTCCCTGTATCTGCGGGAGTTTCTTCTGAGTGCTCCAGTTTCCTCCCACAATCCGAAAGATGTGCTGGTTAATTGCATTGACCATGCTAAATTCTCCCTCAGTGTATCCGAACAGGCTGCAAAGCATGGCGACTAGGGGATTTTCACAGTAACTTCATTGCAGTGTTAATGTAAGGCTACCTGTAACACTAATAAATAAGTAATCTTTAAACTCGATCTCTGATAGGTGTGAGAGTCAGACCAGGCAGTTATATCAGATATTGTAACCTTTACAAATCCTGAGCTGTTTTCTGGATCGTTTGGTTTCTCAAGGATGTTGCCTGGGCTGGACAGTTTCAGTTATGAGGGAAGTTTGGGGAGGTTTGCACTGTTCTCTTTGGCACGGTGAAGGCTAAGAGGAGTTAACTGATGTGTAAAAACCTGTTGAGAGTTCCAGAGGGCATCCCTTGGGTGAGGGATTGATAAGCAGAGAGCACCTATTCAGGGTCAAAATTTGAAGGTTTAGAGAGAATTTTAGTGAATTTTGTTTTTTTCCCAAGGGACTGGAGCAGTCTGGAACTTACTGCCTAAAAGATAGGGCAAAATCATAGAATAGAATCACAGAATCCCTACAGTGCAGTAGGAGGCCATTTGATCAATCAAGTCTATACTGACAACAACCCCAAATATTTACCATATTTAGCACCCGACATGGCCAATCAACCTAACCTACACACTTTTGGACACTAAGGGGCAAATTAGCCATAGGTGGAATTGAACCCTGGTCCTTGTGAGGCAGCAGTGCTAACCACTGCACCACTATACTATGCTAGCCTTCCTGACAGCATGAAACAAAAAAGACCTTGTCAGGTTGTCTCTTGGAGGGATTGGGTGGGAATTAGGAGTGGCCTCCTCAATCCAGGCCTGTTGACTGCATTCCTGGTCACGGGGGACATGAGGAATGTGCAGCTCTGTATGTAGCAGGCTTCCCCCGAGATCGATGTTTTGTAAGAAGTCGGAAATGTGGATGTAGTTTTCAATGGGTTAAGTGCTGTGCCAGGAAGGAAAGGCCTTTCTTTTGAGCATGGAGTGAATTGAAGCATTATCGGTCCTTTACACTTTGCTCCAGCCAGCGGCATTCACAGCTCCACCCTTTTCCTCACTCTTTTTAAAACTCATTGCTCCTAATGGCCAATTTCCTCTGCTCTCTCTCGTCTTTTCTGCACTGTTAAAGGACAATTGGCTTCCTTTGTTAAATCTTTGCATTCGATCTGCTCTTACACTTGGGTGTAACCCTTAAAAACAGATAATTGTCAAAAATATCAAGCGCGTGTGTGTGTGTGTGTGTGTGTGGGGGGTGGGGGGTGGGTGGGTGGGGTGGGGGGGGAGTGGTTGAGGGAGGGATGATGGTGGGTGATAGACATTTACTTCACACTGTGGCTGTTAATTGGTCTTTTGAATGAGCCTGGTGAATGTTGCACCAATTTCTGTCGCCAACCAAGAATCCTGACTATTAGATTTCCACTGGTTATGATATTAGTGAGGAGGTGATGCAGTGGGTAGCATCCCTGCCTCAGAGCCAGTAGCACTAAGTTCGAATCCCGCCCCAGGACTTGATGTCCAAGGAAGGTGCATTTATAATGGGTTGAGCATCAACCGCAATCCTTCCAGACACACACCATTGACAGACGGTAAGAGCGGGAGAAGTTCCTGGGTCAAGCCGCGTGACGGAAAGAGAATTGGAGCCTCTAACATCGCTGTCCATCGCTCCACAGCTACACAATTCATAGAAAAGGTGCACATTGCTATGGCAATTGGGACTCCTCATAATACATCGCCACTACCAGATATTTGAGAGTTGATTGGGGCCATGGTATTGATTAGATAGCCAGAGAAGCAACTCCGAGAGAGAGACTCAAAATCCAGAGAATGTGAGTTGAAATCTCATCCTGACGGTTTGGGAATTCGAATTCAGATTGAAGAGAAAAACACGAAATGATCACTAAAAACCCTGGTGCAAGAATTTATGAGAGTCAATAGGTAATTAATGAAAAATAGCCTTTTGAGACCGACCAGCTTCTGATTTTCAGAAGCTGAGAGGTTTGATTGACCAGAAACTGCAACAGATACTAGTGAAAACATATTGGCTTATATTGCTGAAGTGTAAATTCAATTTGAGATTTATAGTCTTATTCTGGAATATTCCTTCAAAGTGAAGGCAGTTATCTGAAAATTCTGTGGAACTCTGTTATTTTTGTCATAATTATAGGATCCTATAGTGCAGAAGGAAGCCATTCAGCCCATCAAGTCTGCACCACAATCCCACCCAAGCCCTGTCCCCATAACCCCATACATTTACCCTAGCTAATCCTCCTGACACTAAGGGGCAATTTAGTATGGTCAATCCATCTAACCCGCACATCTTTGGATTGTGGGAGGAAACTGGAGCACTTGAAGGAAATGCACACAGACACGGGAAGAATGTGCAAACTCCAAACCAACAGTGACCTAGGCCGGGAATCGAACCCGGGTCTCTGGCACTGTGAGGCTGCAGTGCTAACCATTGTGCCACTGTGCAGCCTTAATTACATCTCAGGACAGTTTGATGTATTTTAAACGTGATTTACATTGCATTATAATTCAACACTGTTTAATAAAAGACTTGCCAGGGCCTTTTTCCAATGAAGGCACCGTCCCTTTAATGGGAACTCTCAGTTATGTCTTTGTATGAGGATTGATTGCACTTTGTTTTGAAGTCCTGGATCAGAGAAGTTGTTGACCGCAGTGGCAGCAAACTCCACTATTGAAGTGAGGAGATTGCTGTGTGGGCGAACTGTATCTCTAATAGTATTAATTCAGTTCCCCTGTAATGTCAGCATCTGAGAACCAACTAACCCCAGGATATTCAACAAAACTGAAGGGCAAGGGGGAGATGGTGGAGCAGTGATAATGTTACTGGTACCCCTGAATTCCAGGCTCATACTTTGGGAATTAATAAAAGCTTGGAATTGAAAGCTAGTCTCAGTAGTGACTATTAAACAGACATCAACTATTACTAAAATCCCATCTGGATAGGGAAGGAAATCTTGCCTAGCCTGGACTCCATGGCCAGAACTCTACCACCTCATCCACCTAGAATTGGAGTGGGCGAAGGTCCGACAATGGAAATCTCTGTTGACTCCAGATGTGAATTTCTGGTATCGGCCGAACAAGGCTGTAAAATCCCATCCTATGTGACTCCAGATCCACAGCAATGTGGCTGATTGTTAACTGCCCCACTGACGTGCCCTCGCAAATTGGCTTCAATTCAAGGGTAATTAACAATGGGCAGCAAATGCTGGCCTTGCCAGTGTCACCCATGTCGCACGAAAGGACAAAAATATTTTTCCACCTTTCTGTGGATCTGGATCTGTCAGCCACTGGGAAGCTGAGGTGACCCCAAAACACCTTCTCCCCAAATCTCGTCCTCAAGATTAATGTGTAAACCTGGTCACTGTGTGTTCGTTGTGAGACCACACGGGCATCATTGCCACACTCGATCCTGTCTCCCCTTAATATCGATATGTTTCATAACTTGATCAGTAGTGTGAGACCTTCCTCGTAATAAACTCAGGTGAGGATTGGGAGATGAATTGTAACTAGCATCCAAAGTGAGGTTGGATGTCAGAACAAACTGGGAAGCATTAGAGGCAGCTTGTCCGGGAGGGAGCTTGTCCGGTACGGGGTTTGGCTGGTAGGGGGATTGTCTGGAAGGGTGTCTGTCTGTTAGAGTGTTTGGCTGGTAGGGGGATTGTCTGGAAGGGTGTCTGTCTGTTAGAGTGTTTGGCTGGTAGGGGGATTGTCTGGAAGGGTGTCTGTCTGTTAGAGTGTTTGGCTGGTAGGGAGCTTGTCTGGTAAGAATTTTGTTTGGTAGAGAATTTGTCTGGGAGAGAGTTTTGCTAGTTAGGGAGCTCGGCTAGTTGGAGTATCTTAGAATTTGCTTGATGGGAATTATTTCAAACATCTGTCAGTATGAAAATCACATGACTATATTCCAGCTTAATCGAAAATGCCCGAAAGGAAATGACAACCTGCTGATGTGTTTTTTTTCTGGATTATTTATTGACACCATCTCATTTATTATCCCCGTTAATCTCAAACAATTATGGAGGATGCTGCCTTCTTCAGAACTCAATGATGATTGGGTAGATCTCCTTAACAGGTTGATTTCTGCTCTTCCTTTTCAGTAGAATATTTAATTGGGACACACTTAGTGGCTGCTAATGACACTGATGATGCCTCTCTACCCCTGCAGCCCCATCCCATGGGTACTGGGTATCTACAGCAACTCATATGAAGTGTTATAGACTTACATAGGGAATAAATCAGGCTCCAACAACACTTGAGAAGCTCAACAATATAAAACCGCCATTTGATCAGCACTTAGTCACCCACTTTAAACATCCACTCTGACTACCACTATGGAACACACAGTGGTGGCAGTGTGTACCATCTACAAGATGCACTGCAGTGACTCACCCCGGCTGCTTCAACAGCATCTTCTAAACCGGTGGCTACAACTACCATGAATCATAGAATCGTACACCATGTGAAGGTTAAGAAAAAAAGATAGTGGGAACTCCAAGTTTCCCTCCAAGTCACCACGTGGAAATATATTGCTGTTCCTTCACTTCTGCTGAGTCGAAGTCCTGAAACTCCCTCCCTAGCAGCACTGTGGATGTACCTATACCACATGGACTGTGGCAGTTCAAGAAGGCAGCTCACCACCACCTGCTGAAGAGCGATTAGAGATGGGTGGCAAATAGTGGCCATGATGTAGAGATGCCGGCATTGGACTGGGGTAAACTCAGTAAGAGGTCTGACTACACCAATTTTAAATCCAACCGATTTATTTGATAGTAAACTTGCACTATCAAATAAATCGGTTGGATTTAAAATTGGTGTTGTCAGACCTCTTACTGATGGTGGCCTAGCTAGTGAGATCCGTTTGCGTGAAAGAATAAGAAATACACATGGCTGGCAGGCCTGTAGGTCTGTGTGATGAAACAGTACTTTTCGCAGTATCTCAACACATGTGACAATAATAAATCAAATCAAATCAAATGAGACACAAATGGCTCTCGGGATCATTGCCAGACTGTGTCAGAATGTTGTTGAACTGAAACAGCCCTATATTTTATGTAGCCATTTGTATGAACCTAGCATTTGTGTGTGGGAGACTATCCATTAAGCACAATGATATGATACCAAACAAGAGCTGTGTGAAGGAGGATGGATGTGTATATCTATCTGTGAGTGTGTGTGTCCACTCTACAGGATTCCACAGAATCACATAGAAGATAGGAGCAGGAAGAGGCCATTCAGCCCTTTGAGCCTGCTCTGCTATTGATCACGATCATGGCTGATTATCTAACTCAATAGCCTCATCCTGCTTTCTCCCCATAACCTTTGATCCCTAAGTGCTATATCCAGCTGCCTTTTGAATATATTTAATGTTTTGGCATTAACTATTTCCTGTGGTAATGAAATCCCCAGGCTCACCACTCTTTACAAAGAACAAAGAACAAAACAGCATGGGAAACAGGCCCTTCGGCCCAATGAGCCCGCGCCTCCACCTCGATGTTCCCACTTCTACCCGCAATCCCTGTCCATGTTTATAGATCTATGGATTAAAAACCAAATTTGAGACAATTTAGGGAGAATTTGTTTTGCCAATTAGCCTAAGAGCACATCTTTGGGATGTGGGAGGAAACCGGAGCACCCGGAGAAAACCCACGCAAGCACGGGGAGAATGCGCAAACTCCCACAGACACAGGCCCAAATCCATGTATCTGCACAGCACAGAGATAGTCACTGAGCTGTCGTGTTGCCCATCAGATGGTCCAGGTCAAGCATACACTAACGATGTAAAGCTCTAGGATACTCTCGAAAAAGGTCCAAGAGCCCTCTCACGACCCATCGCGTGTATGCCCCTCGTTAGACAACAAGGTGGACCAAAGCACCTGTAGGATAAAAACAAGTACATTAATATCATTATCTATTAACCCACTTCCCAGGGACTTCCAAGGCTCATGATCCCTATTTTAAATCAGTTTTCTATATCCTTCCATTCCCATTCTGTTCATGTGCCCATCTAAGTATTTCTTAAATAATTTTAAGTTTATAACTTTACGTGAAGAGATGTCTCCTCATCTCCATCCTACTCCGAATCCCCAAACTGTGAGTCCTGGTTCTGGACTCCCCCACCATCAGGAATATCCTCCCTGCATCTCCCCTGTCTAGTCTAGTCACTGCATCCTACAAAATGATAAAATCTTCTTAACTGGCAGTTATTTTATTGTTAATCCTGTTTGCATAAAGATAATTGATTCTCCCTTTTGGTGGGTAAAAGTACCCCAGAAATCTCAAGAAATGTTTAGTTTGGACTCAGACTGTAAAGGTGCAGGGGATTGCCCTGGGAATGGCTGAGAGAGAGAGAGGCGATTAGGAAAATCTGTCAAGTACCTTGTCAGCTTGGAAAAGGCATGTGTCCAAATCTTGTGAGCACAGGATTGTTGTGATTCTCCCAGAGCCAAATAACCTGACTTTCACTGTCAAACTTCATCTTAAGACAGAATTTTCTGTTGTGGGTCAGTGAGTGGGTAGCGGCTGGGTGGGGGGCAGACGTTGTAGTTGGGGAGAAGGGGTGGTGTTGGATGTTGTATAGGTTAGAGAGGATATAACCCAGAGAAAGAGCCAGACCAGATGTTGTGTAGAGGATGTGTAGCACCCGCCTCCTCTCCCTGGGAAACTGCTCTGAGGGTGTTGGGCATTTGGGAGCAGTATTTATAATTAGGACGGTGTAACCTCCAGACACTCAAAATACTCATTCAGCAATCTGTCAGCATTTCTGTTTATTGTACGAATGCTATTGAGACCATTAATCACACAGCTACTGACTCGAGGTTCCTCTGCTAAGGTCAAATAACAACAATGTCGGAAAACGTGATACAAATCTACAGTGTTGCTGAAATATTATTTTATATCCTGTTTCAATTTCTGGTAAATCACTGCAGATTATCGCTCAGTAACCTGGTACTCGCTTTCTTTATTTCCTATATAATCCTTTCCTATAAGTTGTTATTTCTTATTTAATCCACTTGTATATTCGCTATTCCCTGCACCACCTTCTCTCCGATGCCTGCGATTTCCAGCATAATTCCCTGCAGGACAAGTCATTGCCTGTGTAGTGCAGTGTCTAGTACCTGTTAGCTTTGCACAATTCACTCTCCCTATTTGTTATTTTCTGCAGGATCCATTCTCAATGCCTTTTATTGTCCATATAATAGATTTCTGAGAACTAATAGACTTCCCTTAACAGACTTTGAACAGCTTTTTTTGGGAATTCTCAGTGTAACATTGAATAATGTTCCCAGCCTGGGTGGTACGGTAGCACAGTGGTTAGCACTGCTGTTTCACAACTCCAGGGTCCTGGGTTTGATTCCGGGCTCAGGTCACTGTCTGTGTAGAGTTTGCATGTTCTCCTTGTGTCTGCATGGGTTTCCTTTGGGTGCTCCAGTTTCCTCCCACAATCCAAAGATGTGCAGGTTAGGTTGATTGGCCATGCTAAGAAATTGCCCCTTAGTGTCCAGGGATGCGCAGGTTAGGGGGAATTAGTGGGCATAATATAAGGGATATGGGGGTAGGCCCTGGGTGGGATTGTGTTCGGTGCAGACTCGATGGGCCGAAGGGCTTCTTTCTGCACTGTCGGGTTCTATGATTCTATGAATAAGTCAATGGCTTTAGTTGCTTAGCACTCACTCTGCGTATAAACCTGATATTGCTTAGGTTCTCTCTGGTCATTGCCCCAATATTCACTAAATTGACATCATGTGAATTTTCTATCGTTCAGCGCTGGACATTTGAAACAACTCGGTCAACAATTCCTACCACTCTAAAGTTTATTTATTAGTCACAACTAGGGCTTACATTAACATTGCAATGAAGTTATCCCAGTCGCCACACACTCCAGCGCCTGTTCAGGTCAATGCACCTAACCAGCATGTCTTTCAGAATGTGGGAAGAAACCAGAGCACTCGGAGGAAACCCTAGTAGACACGGGGAGAATGTGCAAACTCCACACAGACTGCTACCCAAGCTGGGAATCGAACCCTGGTCCCTGACATTGTGAGGCAGCAGTGCTAACCACTGTGCTACTGTGCTGCCCATTCTGTATGCTATTTGGCAACTGCAGAGAATAAAGTTCAGGCAATGGAACAGGAGCTGATTGCTTTTCTGTAATGTCACTGTTTGTGAAGTAAGGGAACATGTGTGAGTTGGTTCTTGGCCCCAGAGGTAGAACACTGATCAACTGCACACTGTCCTGTGATATTGTGATTTTAATATATTGCCATTATATTGATGTGTAGTAATGGAACACTGGGAGAGGAAAAGGACATGAAAAAATGAATTGTGTGGACATGATACTGAGTAACAATTAGCATTCAAACAACTAAGAGGATGACCTGTACATTGAAGCAGCAACAACAACCACCTGCATTTATAGAGTGCCATTAATAGATATTCCAAGCTTCATCATAGAAGGGTTATTAAACCTAATGTTTGACACCAAGCCACATTAATATTAAGGCAAGTGACTGAAAGCTTAGTACTGGGTAGATTTTAAGAAAAGCAAAAAGATTTATGGAAGAGATTCCAGAATTTAAGATTCAGTTCAAAGACATTTACAGTGCATAAAAGGCCATTCAGCTCATCAGCTCTCTGCCAGGTCTTTGACAAGTTTAAAAAGAATCTCACTAATGAACTCTCTTCTCCATACCCCTATATACAGTTAAAAGTTTATTTGTTAGTCACAAGTAGGCTTACATTAACACTGCAATGAAGTTACTGTGAAAATCACCTAGTTGCCACACTCTGGTGCTTGCTCAGGTAAACAGAGGGAAAATTTTAGCACGGCCAACTCACCTTATTCGCACATCTTTGGACTGTGGGAGGAAACCAGAACAGCCACAGGAAGTCCATGCAGACACGGGGAGAACTTGCAAATGCCACACAGACTGTGACCCAAGCCAGGAACTGAATCCAGGTCCTTGGTAATTTGAGGCAACAGTGCTAACCATAAGGTGGCACACTGGTTAGCACTGCAGCCTCACAGTGCCAGGGAACTGGGTTCAGTTCCGGCCTTGGGTGACTATCTGTATGGAATGTGCATGTTCTCCCCATGTCTGCGTGGGTTTCCTCCAGGTGTTCCAACGATAGGTGGATTGGCCATACTAAATGTGCAGGGTTAAGGGATAAGATGGATGAGAGATGTTCTATCAGAGAATCGGTGCAGACTCAATGGACTGAATGGCCTCCTTCTGTACTGTAGGGATTCTAGGATCTTTTCAAATACGAACCTATTTTTCTTCCATTCCGTGTTTCTGGAGTCTTGCTATCTGACAGCATGCGCTACAAAAAGAAGTCTCACACCAGTAGGTTAAAGTCGAAAGTCCAAAGGTTTATTTGCTAGCACAAGCTTTCAGAGCACTGCCCCTTCATCAGGGGAGTGAGAATTTTGTTCACAAACAGGGCATATAAAGACATAAACTTTTGTGCCTTTATATGCCTTGTTTGTGAACAGAACTCCAACTCACCTGATGAAGGGGCAGTGCTCTGAAACCTTGTGACTTATGCTACAACATAAACCTGTTGGACTTTAACCTGGTGTTGTGAGACTTCTTACTGTACTTACCCCAGTCCGATGCCAGCATCTCCACACTCTGTCACACTCACAGTGATTGGGAAATGCTTGAGGAAATCCTGGGGTGTGTGACGAATACTGTATGTACTGGCAATTCCAGGGTCAGTGGGGTTTCAATGGAAACCCTCCTCCCTCTCCATCACCATCATTGTCCTGAAAAAGATGGCGGACGGAGGGGTAGCCTGTAGAACACACCGGATAGGCTCATTGTTTTAAAAAACCCACAGTGGCTCCCGAAAAGTGGAAAAGAAACAGGATCTGGTTTTGTGTGTTGGACAATGGAATCAATTGGAATAGGGAAATAGCCCAGAAAACACGTATCCCAGTCACAGGCTCCAGAGACTTGCTTCCATTTCCTCAAGAAAAGAGCTTTGTCCTCCACAAAGAGAGGAAGGCAGAGGGAGGAGTGAACCTGTTGATCCAAAACATGACAAATCACCCCAGCGGCACTCAGGCGGGTTTTTGGAACAGGATTGACGAGTGCACTGTAGTTTTACTATTCCTTTCTACCACTCACCCTGCAATTCTTCATGATCATGGAATATCCTTAGAATCATAGAATCCCTACAGTACAGAAAGAGGCCATGTGGCCCATCAGCTCTATACTGACCACAATCCCTAAGGGCAGCACAATGTGGCATAAGAGCGGTACAGTGGTTAGCACTGTTGCCTCACAGCGCCGGAGACCTGGGTTCGTTTCCCAGCTGGGGTGACTGTCTGTGTGGAGTTTGCTCATTCTCCTCGTGTCTGTGTGGTTTTCCTCCGAGTGCTCCGGTTTCTTCCCACAGTCCAAAGGTGTGCGGGTTAGGTGAATTGACCGTGCTAAATTGCTCCTTAGTGTCAAGGCAACTAGGGTAAATGCTTGACGTTATGGGAATAGAGCATGAATGGGATTGTGGTCTCACTCAATGGGCCGAATAGCCTCCTTCTGCACTGTAGGATTCTATGATTCCAACAGTGCAGAAGGAGACATTAAGGTCAATTTAGTATGGCCAATCAACCCAATCTGCACATCTTTAGACACAATTGAGGTATGTGAGGGACAGGGGGAGAGTAGACAGGAGTAACCCATTTCCTTTGGCAGAGAGTTCAAACACCAGGGGTCAGAGATTCAAGCTAACTGGCGGAAGAATTAGAGGGGACATGAGGGAAAATATTTTTGCACAGAGGGTGTTAAGTGTCTGATATTCGCTGTCTGAGTTATTGGTGGAGGCAGAGACCCTAAACTCATTTAAAAGGTACCTGGATCTGCACCTTGTGCTGTAAGTTTCAAGACTATGGGCCGCGTGAGGGAAGATGGGATTAAAAAAAGCACTTGGGCCAGCATGGAAAAGATGGGCTGAATAGCCCCTTCAATGTTGTATCATTTCTATGGTTCTATAAATGTCCAATAGAGAACTAGCAATTGGCAACTCTTCTGTTTGACCAGGGGTTATGAGAGGACTTGGCAAAGAAATGAGTGGGTGAAGTGTTACTATAGAGACCTCATTGAGGATGTTCCCTGTAGAGCAGCTTCCTGCTCAGACCTACTCACTGCACTGCTGGAAAGCTGAGTTTGCAGGAGACTCTCACTGGGGCAGTTTTTTCCTTGCCTACTCCCCCCACCTTTACACTTCTTCATGGATATTGTTGGTATTGGATACAGAATGTGTTGTTGAATAAGTTTTCACATGTGAACAGTATGTCTTTATGAACTGTTTGTACCTATATACAATGAAGAGTACAGGCAAGGAGCTATCTCCATCTCTAGGTCTTAACACATCCCTGGCCAATATCACACTGCCCCCAGGTCTGGCTCATATCCCTCTTACATCACTGTGTGGGAGGTTCTGTGCTCAACACCATGTTAACACTGTAGGTGCAGGACCCTTTATGCTGCCGATATAGATTCTTTCTCTGATCGATCTACCTATACAAAATGGCAAAATGTTTGACACCCTAGTATTCAGTTAGCATAAATCGGGTGACCCACCCCAACACCATCATCCATTCCTCCACCCCAGCCTCAAACTAAACTCTGCAACTTCCTGTCAGAAGATCATTAGAGATTGGAACTTCGTCTATCATTTCATGACTGATACTTCTTCTTCCCTCCCTTTCTGTTCCTCTTTTCTGAAGTATTTAGCTGACATTACTGTTTCTTACTGGTGTTATTTTAACATTGGTATTCATTGTTTAAAAAGGAAGCATGAATATAGCCCAGTCCATTGCGCAAACCAGCCTCCCATCCATTGACTCTGTCAAGACTTTCCACTGCCCTGGCAAAACAGCCAGCATAATTAAGGATCCCACGCACTCAAGACATTCTCTCTTCCACCTTCTTCCATCAGGAAAAAGATATAAAGGCTGAGATCACATACCAACTGACTTAAGAACAGCTTCTTCCCTGCTGCCATCAGACTTTCGAATGGACTTACCTTGCATTAAGTTGATCTTTCTGTATACTCCTGTTATGACTGTAACACTATATTCCACACTCTCTCCTTTCCTTTTCTATGAACGATATGCTTTGTTTGTATAGTGCGCCAGAAACAATACTTTTCACCGTATGCTAAGACAGGTGACAATAATAAATCAAATTCAAATAATATATATATATTTGTATATTATAGATACAGTACCTTCCACAGCTTCATGA
The DNA here is from genome assembly GCA_024679065.1 of Sphyrna mokarran. Classification (NCBI taxonomy): domain Eukaryota; kingdom Metazoa; phylum Chordata; class Chondrichthyes; order Carcharhiniformes; family Carcharhinidae; genus Sphyrna; species Sphyrna mokarran. The sequence goes on from JAGIQG010000024.1 coordinate 8,103,713, forward strand.
GGCAACTTACAGCCAATGATGTACTTCTGAATTGTGGGAGTAATGGAGGAGGCCCAATAGCCAATTTGTGCACAGCAAGCTCCCACAAATGGCCATGTGATAATGGCCTGATGATTTGATGGTGCTTTGCATTGCACCATGGGATCTTTATATCCAGCTGAGACTGGGGTCATAACTTTCCCATCCTGCCTGCCACAGAATTCGGAGCGAGTGAGGGGCAGTCCATGGAAAAGTCTGTTGACCTCAGTTGGGATTTTCTGCTTTGGGGAGAGCGATCTCATAAAATCCCACCCTGGGTGTAATCTTAACAATAGTGCGTGTAGCAATGCTCACTGGGCGCATTGCCCTCGATTTTACACTGAATTTTAGAAGCTGCCGTGTCCCTGGGAGAGGTGTTAGTTACTTGAAGGCTCGATTCCGGCCGTCCCTCGGTGAGATGCTGCAAGTTGCCAGTCAATTGGATGGCCCACAGCTGTGTAGGGCCAATAGTGCCACTGGGAGTAGTGGTCACTGCTGGGAATACAGGCAGTCTCACCACTTCACTAAAGTTCAGCTGAGTCTGGAGTCGGGGGTGTTAGAACAGCCGGCTAATCTGTCCCCAGCGAGGGGGATTACAATTCCATAGGCCAGGAGGAGAATAAAACAGCGGGGCGATCTCTCTAGGGGTGTAGCTTAGAAGGTCCCAGGTGACCTACAAAGGAGGACCTCCTGTCCATCCCTTCCCCTTCACCATCCCGGGCAGTTTCTTCTCTCGCCAGGGGTCAAATACCAGCAGCGGCAGGAGGAAGTCCAGAGTTGCTGTGTGCTGCCTCATGGTTCCCCCATGGGAACAGGTCATGTGAGTTGGCCGCGGGAATGTCGCATATTGGATTTTATGCGCTACCCCTCACCTCTCCAGCCTTGAAACCTACTGGCAAGGGAGGATAAATCCCTGCTCCGTGTATCAGGAGAGGGGCTTGGACCCACATCTTTATGACTCAAAGGTAAGATGGTGACTAATGCTGAGCCTTAGTTGACACGCGCACGATCAGGTTGATGGTTATTCATTGTTGAAATGTCAGGCGCTGTTGAGGCCATGTTAATCAGCCATTGCTTGTTGCCCGATAAAGCTGATGGTGGGTCACTTTCCTGGTACAAGTGGAGGTGTCCAGCAGCAGTAAGTCTGTGTCGACAGTTGGGAATAGGTAGGCTGCTGAGTTTCCTTTCCTGAAGGCCACCAGCGAAACAATTGGGGGTTTGTATAACAATATTCATGGTTATTTTCCAGATGCCAGCCTATAAATTTCATAAAATTTAATTTAACAATTTGCTAAAGTGAGATTTGACCTCTGGGATAATCCATCATCAGAACCTCGCATTGCTGATTTAATTGATTTAATTTATTATTGCCACATGTGTTAATGTAAAGTGAAAACTATTGTTCTAGCACGCTATAGAGACAAAGCATACCGTTCATAGAGAAGGAAAGGAGCAAATGCAGTACATAGTATTACAGTCATAGCTAGGATGTAGAGTAAGATCAATTTGAAAGAGTTAGAATGAAGTTTTAGAAGCATAGAACAAGAATAAAAGATAGAATTAGAAGGGATGCTGGGCTTAGCTTGCAAGAAATAGCCTCGCTCCAACGCCATCTTGGAAAACCTGTACCTGTCAATCTGATAAATTGAGGGTTACTGACTGGGGGCTGAGAAATCTTTCCTCAGGGAGCCAATTGGTTTCTCTTTCTGTTATCTCACACTACTGTTATTTTACAAACGTCCAGACAGTGTGCATCATCAACAGGCTATTTGGACTCAGTGTACGTCGCAGTGGAGCCTGATTTCCTTGAATCCATACATGCCAATGCTCTAACAGCCAGCAACCCAAGAAAGATTTGGATTCATTCAAACAACTGCACCATTATTTGCACCGCAAGACGATTCTCATACACGCATGAAGCACAAACGTGGTGACAAAATTAATCCACTGGTGATAGCTGTGACATTCCCTATGGCCAGAAAATACCAGGAGCAATGTCAGTAAAATTTGTGATTGCTCTCTGAAGGGACAAACTCTCCATTTCTTTTAATATGCAACTAAAACATAAAGATCCACGTCTGCAGGCACAGAGACCACACTGGCCCATGGCTGGCCATTAATCTAATATCTGCTCCTAACAGTTGAATGCTAATTTTAAACAGTTACTTAGCTGTTTGCTTCCTCTAACCACATGGGCTAGTTCGCCGTGAGAGTTAAGTAATTACCTCAACGTTTGCATACTTAGAAAAGGATAAAAATAGATAATTCTCCGCACAAGAGGTCTGGGCCAAATAGCCTTATTCAGATCCACAGTGATTGCTACAGTCGATGGCACAGTGGTAAGCACTGCTGCTTCACATGCCAGGAACCCAGGTTTGATTCTTGTTTGAAGGCACTGTTTGTGCAGAGTCTGCACGTTCTCCCCATGTCTGCGTGGGTTCCCTCCAGGTATTCCGCTTTCCTCCCACAGTGCAAAAGACGTGCGGGTTAGGTGTATTGACCATGCTAATTTGTTTATTCATGGTTATGTTTATTCATTTGTGAGGCATGGACGTCACTGGCTGGCCAGTTTTTATTATCCATCCCTAGTTGCCTTTGGAGGGCAGTTGAGAGTCAACCACATTGCTATGAAGTCACCTGTAGGCCAGACCAGTTATGGATGGCAGATTTCCTTCCCTGAAGGACATAAGTGAACCAGATGGCTTTTTCTGACAATCGATAGTGCTTTCATTGTCATTAGTAGATTCTTAATTCCAGATTTTTTTTTTAAATGAATTAAATTCTTCCATTTGCCATGGTGGGATTTGAACCCGGGTCCCCAGAACATTAGCTGAGTTTTTGTTGTAATGGTCTGGTGATAATATCACCAGGCCATTTCCTCCCCTTCAAATTTTCTCTCAGTGTACCCAAACAGGCACTGGAGTGTGGCGACTAGGGAATTTTCACAGTAACTTCATTGCAGTGTTAATTAAGCCAACTTGTGACAATAAGAAATGAACTTTTAAAAAATGCACCATCTTGTGTCCTAGTGGTCCGTATTGTCAGCTGCCCCCCAGAACCTCACCCTGCTGGCCATTCTCAAAATGGGGTATTCCAGTAAAAGGGGGATCACTCACAGCCTAACCAATGTCAGCATGGCAGGAATTACAGGAGTTTTGCGATCAGGAGCTGGAACCTGAGTTGGTTCCATTCCCCCTCACCTTAGTTCCATGGTGTTGAAGACGCTGCTCCACTAAATTAGTTCTGGCAAAAATCAATTAAGTAAGAAGTCTCACAACACCAAGTTAAAGTCCAACAGGTTTATTTGGTAGCAAATGCCACTAGCTAGCAAACACCACTACCAAATAAACCTGTTGGACTTTAACCTGGTGTTGTGAGACTTCTTACTGTGTTTACCCCAGTCCAACGCTGGCATCTCCGCATCATGAAAATCAATTAATCCAAGATACGTATAGACACATGCATTGAAATAGCACAATCATTATCAATGTACTTTTAACACATTTCACATACAATGAATTGCTTTGAAGTGCAGTTTTAATATAGAAATCCATTCTGTGCAGAGAGAAATCCCGGAAGTATCTGGGAGATGAATAATCTGTTTGTTTTCCAAAAGGAGAGATAATTACCCATCGTCCAATGTGACACCAGGCAGTGTTTCTATTGACTCAATCATTTGGGGAAAGTCTGAAGATTGATTTGATGAAAAAGCTTCAAATTATTTTATGAATTGAACTGATTTTCTTCTCCAACATGAACTGGATGTTAAATTTTGTTTAATAATCTCTCCAATGCAGTACCTTACAATGTCTTACAATGTTAAAGGTGTTAGATAAATTCAAATTGTTGACATTAGTTACACAAATAACACATTGAAAATAATACACTTCACAAAGAGTGTTGAACCGCAATCGCAAAGAGGAACAGTTGATTTGTTCTTTCCCTTACATTGTTTGGGAATTTTGGACAGTTCTGTGTGTTTAAACTCCTCCCAGACTGGCTGACAGGGGAGACAGACAGACTGTGTTGGAGCACAAGGGCTCTGAAAGAACACTGTTGTTTCCAACATGTTCACTCTGCAATCTATCTGGTCAAAATCACTTGTGTTTGTGATCATTGGAATTTATAGCATGAGGAGAGGCCATTCAGCCCACCAGGTAGCAAGTAGCTCTCCAACCTATTCCATTTCCCAGCTCTTGGTCTGTAGACTTGTTAAAGAGATTCAAACTCATATCCAAGTGCATTTTAAATGTGATGAGTGTTTCTGTTTTTAACACCTTTCAGACATTGCATTCCATATGTCCTCCACCCTCTGGGTGAAAACATTTCCTCTCAAGCCTCCACCAGACTTCCTACTTATTCCTCAAATATGTTGGGGTGGTGGTACTGTCACTAGATTAGTGATTTAGAAGGTTCAACCTAATGTTTTGGGAGCTTCAGTTCAAATCATAGATTGTCTACAGTGCAGTAGGAGACCATTTGGCCCATTAAGTTTATACTGACATCTGACAGGCCCCCTTCCCCACCCTATCTCCATAACCCGCACAGATATACCATGTCTTATCCACCTAATCCACACATCTTGGGACATAAAGAAGTAATTTAGCATGGCCAATCCACGGTCGCAGTGGTTAGCACTGCTACCTTACAGTGCCAGGGACCCGGGTTCGATTCCTAGCTTGGGTGACTGTCAGTGTAAAATTTGCCCATTCTCCTCCGGGTGCTCCGGTTTCCTCCCACAGTCCAAAAATGTGCAAGCTACATAGATTGGCTATGCTAAATTGCTCCTTACTAGGGTAAATTCATGGGGTTAAGCTAATAGGGCTGTATGGGATTGGAGTTGGTGCAGACTCAATGGGCTGAATGGCCTCCTTCTGCACTGTAGGATTCTATAATTCTATGAAAATGTTCCCAGTTATGAGCCTCTGAACTTAGAGGAATAGAGCATTCCTTTCCATGCTATCCATATCCTTCATAACTTTTCACACTCATTTGTTCTCCCCTCAGCCCCAGCGTAAACAATTCAGTCAATCCAATCTTTCCTCATAATATAATTGTCCATTCAAGCAACACCCTCACAAATCTCCTTTGTACCAAGTCTAGTTGATGACTAGAACTGCTCTCCGTACTCCAGCTGCAGCCTAACTGGTGCTTTGTACAATCCCAGCGGAACCTCCCAACTCTTACACTCGATGCCTCAGCTAATAAAGGCGAGTACCCCATGTGCTTCTTTGACCGGTTCCTTTACCTGTCCAGCCACCTTCATTGATATCACTATCTGGACCAGTAGCTAAATCTGTATAGATTACACCCTTCATAACAGATAGAGCGGTTTAAGGAAAATAATCTTGAGAGGGAAGTTGTTGGAGATGTTTATTTATTCTTCTTCGGTCTGACCATTGGGGAAGACGTTCATTAAATGGCAACCCAAGAGATCATTCACTTTGCTGTCATAGATTATTTGTGCCTGGTTTATGATTGCATAAAAACAAACACCCTTGACACAATGATACATTTGTTTTTCCAACTAAATAATTGCCATTTAATTATTTGGACTGCATGCACAACATTCATTGCCAAATACAAACTGTTCCATTTAGAGTAGAATATCACTTCAGTTTGGATAATGGGCCCACGTGACTCTCTCTCTGGAAGCTGTAGTTGCCAGTTTCTGTTCTGTTATTTGTGGCGTATGTTAATCTGAAGCTGTTGATTCTTCCACATAGACCATACCGCATCCCTGGGGAGCGGGCTTCAGAGCACTACTGTGTCCACAGCAGGGTCCATTCCTCTGCAAGGCTGTGCTTGATGGACGTCTCATTCCTCCCATGGTTTGGTGGTGCTGTGGGGAATGGTAGACATGGAGGGGGTGGAAGGTGGGGGTTGGGGGGAGAAGGGGAGATACAGGGTGCTTTCATTAGGGATCCAGACACAAACTGGGGAAACACTTGGACCAATTTTTCTCTGAAGTAGCAATCTACCTTACAAGGAGTGTAGTCTCTGGTTTTCTCAGCTGCCTCCGAGGAGACGGAAAAGGAACATGAATTAATATACTTCTATCATTGTCCAATGATTGTTGTTCTTACGGTGTGTCTAATTTTTTTTGTGATGTTAATTAGTAATAAAATCAGCCAAGTGTACCAAACAAGTTTAGAACTACCCAAAGATTCCAAAATCTTACCTGATTTATTTTTTAGTCGTTTATGGGGTGTGAGCGTTGCTGGGCCAGCATTCATTGCACGTGCCTGAGGGCATTTTAATTACCATTCTAATAACAACTTAGAACTGCCTGACTCAGGGTGCTGTCTTACACTTTCTCCCAATTATGCAATATCTTGATTTCAAATCCCTCTGAGGCTGTGCCCCTACAGTCTTTGTAATCTCTTCTAGACCTCCAACCCTTTGAGATCTCTGTGCTCCTCCAATTCTGACCACTTGAGCATTCCCAATTTTAATCGCCCAGCCATTGGTGACCGTGTCTTCAGTTGTCTAGGTCTCACGATCTGGAATTCTCTCCTTCAAGCTCTCCATGTTGCCATCTCACTTCCTTCAAATAGATAAAACCTATCTATTTGACCAAGCTGACCCAATCACTGCTCAGATGACTCAGTGTTAAATTTTGTTTCATAATTGCTCCACTGTAGCACCTCGGACATGTTGTGACGTTGAAATATAGGTTGTTGTTGTTCTTGCTGTCAAGGCCTTTTTATTTGAAGGAAAGTAACCTGCCACATACGGGACTGTGTGAAGGATTCAAGCACAGTGCAGTGAGCTGGGGCTGCACACAACATCCTCACTGTCTCCATATGGGGCGGCACAATGACACAGTGGTTAGTTAGCATTGCTACCTCACAGTGAGAGGGTCCAGGGTTCAATTCCAGCCTTGGGTCACTGCCTGTGTGGAGTCTGCACGTTCTCCCCGTGTCTGCGTGGGTTTCCTCTGGGTGCATCAGTTTCTTCCCACCACTCCAAAGATGTGCAGGTTAGATGGATTGGCCATGATAAATTGCCCCTCAAATGTCAGGAGGATTAGCAGGTAAATGCATGGAGTTTACAGGAATAGGACCGGGATGGGATTGTTGTCAGTACAAGCTCGATGGGCCAAATAGCATCCTTCTGCACTGTAGGGATTCTATGATGTAGTATTATGAAAAGAAAAACTTGCATTTCAAAGAACAAAAAAAGTTCCAACAAAGGAAAGGCACTTTGGCCCTCCAAGTCTGCACCAACCATGCTGTCCGACTGAACTAAAGCCTCCAACCCTTCCTGGGACCATATCCCTCTATTGCCATCCTATTCATGTATTTATCTAGACGCCCCTCAAAAGCTATTATTGTATCTGCTTCCAGTACCTCCCCGAACAGCGAGTTCCAGGCACCCATCACCCTCATACATCTCCTTTAAACCTGGCCCCTCGCACCTTAAATTTATGTCCCCTAATAATTGACTCTTCCACTTTGGGAAAAAAACCTTCTGACTATCCACTCTGTCCATGCTCTTCATAACCTTGTAGACTTCTTTCAGGGTCGCCCCTCAATCTCCTTCATTTCAGTGAGAACAAACCAAATTTCTCCAACTTCTCTTCATAGTTAATGCCCTCCATACCAGGCAACATCTTGGTAAATCTTTTCTGTACCCTCTCCAAAGCCTCCAGATCCTTCTGCTAGTGTGGTGACCAGAACTGAACACTATATTCCAAGTGCAGCCTAACAAAGGTTCTATAAAGCTGCAACATGACTTACCAATTTTTAAACTCAATGCCTTCTCCACCTGCATTGCCACTTTCAGTGAACTGTGCACCTGTATCTGTTCCTTAGCCTTCAATACTCTTAAGGTTCTACCATTTACTGTATATTTTCTATATTTATTAGACCTTCCAACATGCATTACCTCACATTTGTCCAGAATGAACTCCATCTACCATCTCTCCACCCAAGTCGCCAATCTATATCCTGCTGTATTCTCTAATAGTCCTCATCACTATCCGCAAATCCACCAATCTTTGTGTTGTCCGCAAACTTACAAATCAAAACAGTTACATTCTCCTTCTTGTCTATATTACAAACAGCAAAGGTCCCAGCGCTGATTCCTGAGGAATGCCATTTGTCAAAGCCCTCCATTCAGAAACACACCCTTCCACTGCTACCCTCCATCTTATATATGACACAACCAGTTCTGTGTCCATCTTGCCAATTCACTTCTGATCCCCTGCAACTTCACTTTCTGTACCACTCTGCCATGAAGGACCTTGTCAAAGGCCTTACTGAAGTCCATGTAGGCTACATCCACTGCCCTATCCTTATCAATCATCTTCATCACTTCCTCAAAAAATTCGATCAAGTTAGTGAGACATGAACTCCCCTTCACAAAACCATGTTGCATCTCGCTTATACATCTACTTATTTCCAACTGGGGGTAAATCCTGTCTCGAAGAATCCTTTCCAATAATTTCCCTACCACTGACGAAAGGCTCACAGGCCTGTAATTACCTCGATTATCCTTGCAACCTTCCTTAAACAAAGGAACAACATTGGCTATTCTCCAATTCTATGGGATCTTCCCTGTCATCAGTGAGGATCAAAGATCTCTCTGGGTTATATCCCATCAGGCCCTGGGGACTTGTCTACCTTCATGTTTCTCAAAAATCCCAATACCACCTCCTTTTTGATGTCAACATGACTCAAATTATCTACACATCCCTCCCCAGATTCAGCATCCACAAAGTCCGTCTCTTTGGTGAATACTGATGCAAAATAGTCGTTTAATATCTCGCCATTTCCTCTGGCCCAAGCATAGATTCCGTCCCTTGTTCTTGAGTGGACCAACCCTCTCCCTATACAAACATATAAAAAGCCTTAGAGTTTTGCTTAATGCTGCTGAACAATGACTTTTCATGACCTCATTTTAGCCCTCCTTGATTAAGTTTCTTTCTATTTTTCTTGTATTTCACATTTGCTTTGTGTGTTCCAGCCTTCTAGCCTTCCTTTTTCTCTCTGACTTTATTTACAATATCTCTTGTTATCCAAGGTTCCTGAAACTTGCCATACTTATCCTTCAGAAATGTGCCGGCCCTCAATTCCTATTAACTTACATTTGAAGGCCTTCCACGTGCCAGATGTTGATTTGCCCTCAAACATCTGTCCCCATTCTACATTCTACAATTGCTGCCTAATATTGTTATAATTAGCCTTCCCCAATTTAGCTCTTCACTTGAAGATGATACAGTAAGAAGTCTCACAATACCAGGCTACAGTCCAACAGATTTATTTGGTCACATGAGCTTTCGGAGCACTGCTCCTTCATCAGGCGAATCAGTTTTTTTAAATCGAATTCAAACCCCAGCATCTGTCGTGGCGGGATTTGAACCCGGATCCCTGGAACATTAGCTGGGTTTTTGATTAATAGTCTAGCGATAATACCACTAAGCCATCGCCTTCACATTTCTGTATATATTTTCATTTTCATCTAATGTGGTCCTTTCTCAGTTGGCTTTGTAAATAGGTTCAATAAAGGGACTTCAAAATAAAATGACTTGATGAGTTTCCAAAATGCATTGGCATGTTCTGGATTATGTTGTTCCTTTCTCTACCTCCTCATATATCCCAGTGTCTGCGTCTCAGCAAATAATTGAGCATGTTTCCTGTATTGTCCAGTACTCATTTGAAACTTTAACACGTGCTTAGAACCCATGCCGACAAAAGCGGTTGAAAAACGTCTCAGGAAAGGGTGACTGTCTCTGGCCTTAATAATCCTGTTTCATGTAATGTTCCTTAATTAGCTTAAAGCCCTACAAAGCTTCAAGTGTCATGGTTTATTAAAAATCACCATTGTAAATTAGTCTCATTTATTTTATGTTTGCATTGTATATTTGACAGCACATCCGATCCTGTCTGCTTTCTTTCCCCTTGTGCTTGAACATTTTCGTGAAGGCCAGGGCGATTAAATACATTGATTGGACAGGTTACAATTTATTTATTTTGCTCTGTGTGTAGAATGGAAATGGCCTCCCAGCATGTCAGGAGAATGGGAATTAGGGGCAGATTCTGCTTTCACACAGGAAATACTGCTTTGAATTAGCAGCCCTTTCATCCTCAGGGATCTGATTCCGCACGGCAACCTGACACACGAAGGAAAGTCAGCAAGTTACGGACAGGTTAGCAGTGAGCTGCAATAGGAATTTGTGATGGGTTTCTACTATCTTCCTTCTGCTCTCCTTGTCTTCTGAGACACTTGACCAACCTCTACAGGCACTGCCAGCCACCTCTGGCATTTAATCAAGGGAGGGGCTGGCTTAGTGGTTTAGACTATTAATCCAGAAACTCAGTTAATATTCTGAGTGCTTGGGTTCAAATCCTGCCACAGCAGACAGTGGAATTTGAATTCAAATAAAAAATATCTGGAATTAAGAATCTACAGATAACTGTGAAACCAACGGCGATTGTCGGAAAAACTCATGTGGTTCACTGATATCCTTTAGGATATTAACATTAACCACCCTTACCTGGTCTGGCCTACATGTGACTCCAGAGCTGCAGCAATGTTGTAGACTCTCAACTACCCTCCAAGGGCAACTAGGGAGTGGGCAAAAAATGCTGACAGTCAGCAATGTCCATACCCCACAAATGAACAAAAAAAATAACAAGAGGTCTTTAAGATTGTTAGGGGGTTGATAGGATCTGTGTTGTTTCCATTGGTGAAGCAAACCAAAGTTAGTGCCCATAAATATACAACTGTATATTCATTGTCACCATCACTTTACTGGGCTAGTGACATTGTCTTAGAATCCTACAGTGCAGAAGCAGGCCATTCAGCCCATCGAGTCTGCACTGACTCAGCTTTTACCCAAGACCTACCCCCCCCCCCCCCCCCCCCCCGTAACCTCATACATTTAATCCCCCTAAGATCACGTTGGGACACTAAGGGGCATTTGAGCATGGCCTATCCACCTAACCCGGATATCTTTGGAGTCTGGGAGGAAACCAGAGCACCCTGAAGAAACCTATGCAGACACAGGGAGAACTTGCAAACTCCACACAGTCACCCAAGGCTGGAATTGAACCCAGGCGCTTCAGGTAGCAGTGCTAACTACTGCGCCACCCTGCCGCCCAATAATGGCATCCAACATGGGGTGATGTTGTCTCGCATCTTCTCTGGCTTTTTGAACTCCTCCCTTAGTTCATGAGTGGAATTTCCCCATTCCGCCCACCACAAAATTCATTGCAGGCGGGAAATGGGCCATGCAAAGGCCTGTTGACTTTGGGTGGGATTTTCCAGTCTTGGGGGGAAGCACAGCTGGAAAACGCTGCCCCACGTCTCAGTGTTATTCAGCCATCCAAAAATAGTTCTCTTTTCATCCTCAATTTCTCCTTTGATTGTTGCTGGAACAAATTGTTGAATCTATGTTTCCAGTGTCAGTATCTGGCTTTCTTTTCCTCTCTAACTGTATTGAGCAGCCATTTTAATTCCTGAACTTTTACTCTTGGTCTCACCCACTCCTTGGCCTTTCTGTCTGTCCAGCTTGATTTTGGACAACCTTCCCATTACCCACATTTCAAAAGTTCTCATTTCCTCCTCAAACCCTCTTTCTTCAGAGCCCATTTCTGTATGGGCGTAGAGAACAATACTCCTCACTAGTGACTGGACACAGGCATACATAGAGAGCAATACTCACTAGTGAATAGACTTGACATTTTTTCAGCTTCATTCTGATGCTTTTGAATATCTAGATGCCGCTTAATTATTGGTCATGTCTCTTGCCCTTGTGAAATAGCTAAGTATGAGATAGTGATGGGAATTCCATTAACCACAGAATGATTGGGATGTGGAAATTGCTCCACAGGGAGTAGTTGAGGTGAATGACTCAGTTAGTTTAGGGGAAGTTCAATAAAGACATGAGGGAGAAAGGAACAGAGGAAGTTATCATAGAGTGAGTTGAAGAGGAGGTTCAGAAGAAACATAACCCCCGCACAGACCAGTTTATCTGAATGCCATAGTTAACTGGATTGTCACTTCTCCCTCGTGTTGGGCTAGACATGAGCCATTATTTGATATGAAGTAGGACCTTACCCTGTCCTCACATTTGCTGTGAAGAGAAGCTCACCATAAAGGAGGAAGGATTTGCAGATCTTCAAACTAGGTCATCTGTGCAGCTGTAAACAACGGAACAATCCAAACTGAGGAACAGTCAAGGGCCTTCCTACACTTAACAATAGTTACCATGTCACATCAATATTAATGAATGCATCTGTATATTTTTCTAATGGAAGTCCCTAGATTGCAACACGGATTGAAAATCCTGGTTCCTTACACAGGTCCAGTAAAGTGACTCTATTCTGCCGCTGTTACCAATGCCATGGCTGAGATCTGTTAGTGTGGTGGAATCAGATTCATACAGTGAGTGGTTAGGATCTGCAATGCACTGTCTGAGAGTGTGGTGGAATCAGATTCATACAGTGAGTGGTTAGGATCTGCAATGCACTGTCTGAGAGTGTGGTGGAGACAGATTCACACAGTGAGTGATTAGGATCTGCAATGCACTGTCTGAGAGTGTGGTGGAGACAGATTCACACAGCGAGTGATTAGGATCTGCAATGCACTGTCTGAGAGTGTGGTGGAATCAGATTCACACAGCGAGTGATTAGGATCTGCAATGCACTGTCTGAGAGTGTGGTGGAGACAGATTCACACAGCGAGTGATTAGGATCTGCAATGCACTGTCTGAGAATGTGGTGGAGACAGATTCACACAGCGAGTGATTAGGATCTGCAATGCACTGTCTGAGAGTGTGGTGGAATCAGATTCACACAGCGAGTGATTAGGATCTGCAATGCACTGTCTGAGAGTGTGGTGGAATCAGATTCACACAGCGAGTGATTAGGATCTGCAATGCACTGTCTGAGAGTGTGGTGGAAACAGATTCACACAGCGAGTGATTAGGATCTGCAATGCACTGTCTGAGAGTGTGGTGGAATCAGATTCACACAGCGAGTGATTAGGATCTGCAATGCACTGTCTGAGAGTGTGGTGGAATCAGATTCACACAGCGAGTGATTAGGATCTGCAATGCACTGTCTGAGAGTGTGGTGGAATCAGATTCACACAGCGAGTGATTAGGATCTGCAATGCACTGTCTGAGAGTGTGGTGGAATCAGATTCACACAGCGAGTGATTAGGATCTGGAATGTCCTGTCTGACCACAGGTTCAATTGTGGTGTTCAACAGAGAATTGAATAAGCAGCTGATGAGAAAAGCATTGCTGGGTAAGACAGGGGGTCTGTTTGATTTGCGGTTGCAGAGAGAGCCAGGATGAATGTGAGGGGTTGAACAATCTCCTTCTGTTCTGTGATTCTATGAAGGAGAAGATAGCGGCATCACCTATTTTGTTTCCGCACCCCTTTGACCCCTCCGAGTAAACTAACATCAACGTGCTGTCGATAGTAAAGGTTTCTGTGACGGGCATTCAATGGCTGGGACCTCTGCAGAAGCCCTGACAAAACGGCAGATGAATTATGGGTAGCGCTGGTTTTCCTAAGGCATTAAGGAATGCTGGGAACAGTGTAACCCATGACTCCTCATTTCCTGATGCCATGACTTGATGTGTTTATTCGATTCTTGTTCAGCTGCCACATGTTCCTGTGATTGGTGCCAGATGCTGTCCAGGCTTCAGACTTTGCGACTGAATGGTCATAAATCTGAAACCTGTTGGTGCATCTTGACCCTTAACAACCCGAGGTTACATGACATTAAAGTAACTACTTCCAGGTTAAACATAAACAACTTGAAATAAACAATCCATGACCCACTGGGTGGCAGTGAGAGTTTTCATTGATGAATAATGGCAATTATGTTATGTAACAAAAATAAAATCTTAAATCTTCTGGGGACCAGCATTGTACTTCACGCCCCCTCACTCCCCCTTTCCCCTCCACCCCCACATTGCCCACTAAAATTGAGGAAGCTCTGTGGAGGGTTACAAAACATCAGATGATGGATGGAGAATATTGGATTTACAGAGATGCTAATTCAATTTGGTTTGATTTATTATTGTCACATGCATTAACATACAGTGAAAAGTATTGTTTCTTGCGCGCTATACAGGTGAAGTACAATTCTTAGAGGAGGAAATAACATAGTGCTGAATGTGGTGTGACAGTCGTAGCTAAGGTGTAGAGAATAATCAAATTAATACAAGGTAAGTCCATTCAAAAGTCTGACAGCAGCAGGGAAGAGCTGTTCTTGAGTCGGTTGGCATGTGATCTCAGCCATTGTATCTTTCTCCCAACGGAAGAACAAAGAACAAAACAGCACGGGAAACAAGCCCTTCGGCCCAACGATCCCGCACCACCACCCCGATGTTCCCACACTTGAATGGGAAGGGTGTGAATATCTTAGCTGCGAGGTTAGCTGGAGTGTTTCGGCAGGATTTAAATTAATATGGAGAGGGGGAGGGGCTGAGACCGATAGCTCGGTAGAGAGCGAGATGGGAGATAGAGTAAACTTGGATGAGAAGAAATACACCGGGGAGAAGGAGGTTCCGAGTGGGCTCAGAGGTCTGGAGTGTGTCTGTTTCAATGCGAGGAGCGTAACGGGAAAAACGGATGAACTTAGGGCCTTAATGTTTGCGAGGAACTTGGATGCGGCCGCGGCGACGAAGATGCGGCCAAAGGAAGGGGAGCAATGGCAACCGAACATTCCCGGGTACAACTGCCCTGGGCGCGACAGAGGAGGGCCCAGAAGAGGTGGAGAAGGTGGGAGGGAGAATGCCCTGGGGTATGTGGGGTCCTTAACTATGCTGTCTGTTTTGCTGAGGGAAATGTAGACAGAATCAATAGATGGGAGGCTAGTTTACATGATAGATTGGGCTAAATTCATAACCTTTTGTAGTTGCTTGTGGTCTTGGGCAGAATAGAAGCCATACCAAGCTGTGATACAACTAGAAATAATGCTGTCTATGGTGCATCTGTAAAAGTTGGTGGGAGTCATAGCTGACATGCCAAATTTCCTTAGTCTTCTGAGAAAGTAGAGGCTTTGGTGAGCTTTCTGAACTATAGTGTTGGTGTGGGGGGGGAACCAGGACACATCGTTGGTGATCTGGACACCTAAAAACTTGAAGCTCTCGACCCAGTTCACTGAACCCAGTAATCCAGAGATCCTGGGTAATACTCTGTGGACCTAGGGTTCAAATCCCACCATGGGGCAGGTGGACAAACGGACATGGGAAAGAATGTTTCCTCTTGGGGTTGATTCCAGAACTAGGGAGCATGGTTTTAAAATTAGGCACCACTCTGATTGGACAGAGATAAGTAGTTTTTTCCTCTCAGGGAGTTGTGAAACTTTGGGGTTCGATGCCTTGGAATATTTTTAAGGTGGAAGTAGATTGATTCTTGGTGGGCAATAAACCAGAAGTTATCAGGATAGATGGGAAGGTAGAATCAGAAACACAAATCGATTGGCCGTGATCTTATCGTACGAAAGAGCTGGCTTGAGGGGTCAAACAGCCTACTTCTGCTCCCACTTTATGAGTTTGTATGCGATGTATCACATTCAATCCCGATCCTGGTCACATGTCCCATGCAGGAATATGTTCTGGAAAGGCCCAGATTTCCTTGCTGGATTCTGCTGTATTTGGTGAGCAGTATTGTGATCCTTGGCACCACTGGGCAATGGAAATGCTGGAGCTCAGGGATGAAGGAGGGAAAATCTCTCTGCCCCAACTGATAAACAATTAGTGAATAGGATAAAAAAAATTCTAAAAATGCTGGTGCAGCAAGTCAGGAAGGATTTGCAGAGAGATAGAGTTAACATTTCACATCAATCATCGTCTGTTTCTCTCTCCACAGATGCTGCCAGACCTGCTGAGTATTTCCATCACTATCTGTTTTTAGTACTGACAATAAACTGCTTTTCAGTTGGTGGAGGGATTGAGTTTGAGTGCAAACATCCTAAACCAGGCCATTGTTACAGAGTCCAAGCATGGAGGATCTTTGCTTTGGCCTAGCAATCCTGAGAGACTGAACGTCCACAAAACCAGCTCTTCATCTTTTCAATGGGGGAGGGAGAAGGCAAAAACTGGATACTCAGCCAGACCTTTGTGTCTTCGTGCATAATCACTGAAAGTAAGGGTGCAGCTTGTAAAGAAGACAAATGGTATGTTGGCCTTCATAGTGAGAGGATTTGAATATAGGAATAGGGATGTTTTGCTGCAGATGAGGCTACATCTGGAGTATTGTGCACAGTGTTGGTGTCCTTATCTGAGGAAGGATGTCGCTGCTATAGAGGGAGTATCTCTATAGGATTACCAGGCTGATTTCTGGGATGGCAGGTCTATCATATGAAGAAAGACTAAGTTGGTTAGAATTATAATCACTGGAGTTTAAAAAAATGAGAAGGGATCTCATAGAAACTTATAAAATTCAAGCAGGGGCATACACGCAATGGGTCATGAGAGGGCTGCTCTTGGATATTTTTTTGAGTGTATCCTACTGCTTCACGTTGTTAGTATACGCTTGACCTGGACCATTTGATGAGTAACACGACAGCTCAGTGACTATCGCTGTGCTGTGCAGATACATGGATTTGGGCCTGTGTCTGTGGGAGTTTGCGCATTCTCCCTGTGCTTGCATGGGTTTTCTCCGGGTGCTCCGGTTTCCTCCCACATCCCAAAGATGTGCTCTTAGGCTATTTGGCAAAACAAATTCTCCCTAAATTGTCTCAAATTTGGTTTTTTAATCCATAGATCTTTAAACATAGACAGGGATCACAGATAGAGGTGGGAACATTGGAGTGGCGGCATAGGTTCGTTGGGCCGAAGGGCCTGTTTCCCGTGCTTCTTTGTTCTTTGTTCAGGTAGATTGAAAAGAATGTTCACAGTGGCAGGGGAGGCCAGAACTAGGTGTCATAGTTTGAGGATAAGAGTTACATCTTTTGGGATTGAAATGAGGAGAAATTTCTTCACCCAGAGGGTGGTGAATGTGTGGAATTCACTACCACAGAATGTAGTTGAGACCAAAATGTTATGATTTTAAGAAGAAATTAAAAAAATGAAAATGCTAAAGGAATCAAGGGATATGGAAGGAAGGGCAGAATCAGGATATTGAATTTGATGATCAGCCACGATCAAAATAAATGGTGGAGCAGGTTCGAAGGGCTGAACGGCCTCCTCCTGCTTCTCAAACAAAAACTGGTCTGCTTGCAAAACAGAATTAAAGTGAACACAAATCCTTTTGGAAATAAACTTGCAGTGGATTGAAAGGGTTTTAATTTTGGGAATGGATGATAGCCAGCAGGGAAGGAATTCACATCAGCAGCAAAATGACCAGAACTGACTGTGATCTGTGCCAGATGAGTGACCCTGGCAGAAGTCCCATTGAATTTAATCTGTAATGTCATTAGCAGCACCAAACCTCAGCTTGGATTATAGTTTTGAATTTGCTTAATGGCAAAGATTGAATGTTAATAGAAGGTGCTTAATTATAACTGACATGTTGACTATGGGCGGAATTTTCCCTAAATCCAGCAAAGTCCAATAGCAGTGGGAAAAGCAGCGTGGTAGCCACCGGCACCAATGGCAACTTTCTCTACCTTATCACCTGAGACATAGATACGAAGGCAGCAACAAGCGGGCAGGGCGACCTTTGCTTGAAGCAAACGCCAGCAAGATATTTTATTGAAGATTGAAGCACCATTTTTAAAGATCAGCCCAGAGTATAATAGGTTACCAAAGAAACCTGCCCCTCCCTCACACACACAACCCTCTCTGGCACTGCCCTCTGGTACTATAGGGGTAAAGGGCCATGGCTCTTTACCCTGGGAGCAATCAACTCACCCGAACTGCTCTGGGATTGCTGCTCACCTGGTGCACTTCTTGGGAGACCAGTTGGTTCCACCCAGTTTGCCAACGTGAATGGATTTTCTTATGGGGTTTAGGATGGCAGAGCGGGGAGAAATGACTCAGATTCAGAGTGCTAATAATGATATGCAAACGTATGGAAATAATATTCCCAAAGAAACACCTAAAATCGTAACCTTCACCGATCAAACCAAATTTTCAAATCCATGCCTGCAGGAAACCTAAGAGTCATTTTCTCACGGAGAAGACTACCTTAGGGACAGGGAGTGATTACATTCCCATGTTAGAAAGTCAGTGCATTTGAACTAGTTACACTCACGTCCAGTTAATGAATAAATAAGGCAAAAACGTAATTTGGAGTGAGTTATAAGATTCTAATTTAATTAAGAGATTTTAATGAATTCTTCAATCACACAATTGAAGCTCCATCATTCTTGCGAACCCAGAGACTCAATTAAATTTCCTCTTCCACTTATCTGTCTGCGATTATAAATGTTTTCCTTCATTGCCTCCTCTCTGTTCCTGAAGGCGCTGCCACAGGGTACTCAGTGTGCAAGTAAGTTGATTTGCAATTGGGAGGAAAGTAATCTCCCTTCTGTATTCATCTCTATATTCACACTGGTTTTCACAAAACTCAAAACTACTTTGCAATATTTTGAGCTCAGAAGGAAGTTATTTTCAGCAGAATATAGCAATAAAGGACAGGTGCATTATCTCTGAATGATGCATACTATTAAAACATAGCATTCCTATCGGGTAGAAAGAGGCTATCAAGTCTGCGCTGATCTGCCAGAAGTGCATTCTACCAAGGCTCACACTCCCCAGCTCTATCCCCGTAACTCCATGCATTGATCCTGGATAACCTACACACATCTTTGGATACTAAAGGACAACTTCCCATCACCAATTCACCTCACCTGCACATCTTTGTGTGTGGGAGGAAACCAAAGCACCTGGAGGAAACCCACGCAGGCACAGGGAGAATGTGCAAATGATGGCACAGTGGTTAGCACCACTGTCTCACAGCGTCAGGGACCCAGGTTCAACTTGTCGCTTGGGTCGATGTCTGTGTGGGTATCCTTGGGCTCTCTGATTTCTTACCATAGTCTGAAAGACGTACTTATGTGTGTTGGCCGTGCTAAATTCTCCCTCAGTGTTATTGAACAGGCACCGGAGTGTGGCAACAAGGGAATTTTCACAGTTAATTCATTGCAGTGTTAATGTAAGCCTACTTGTGATTCCAGTAAATAAACTTAAACGAATGTCATAAAGACAGTCACCCAAGGCCAGCGTCAAATTCAGGTTCCTGGTGCTGTGAGGCAGCAGCGCTAACCATTGTGCCACCAAAGAGGATAGACACTGCTCATCCTTTTTTGTTGCTCAGTCAGACTTTCTCAGCAGACTTTGCAGGAAGGATATCACCCTTTTTGGAGAAGAATGACATTATTAAAGATGTTACGCGATTTCAGGCTTCAGATTCACACTGCAATACTCTGTTCAAAGTGTATCGTTGAGGCAATACACATTGCGCAGATTGATATGACAATAGTATCATTCATCTTTCAGACTCAAGCACAGGCTGTTTCTAATAAGCCAGTTTTTGTTGTAGCAGGAAAGAATATAAATAACAGAGTTGAAATTTAGTACCAAAGAAAAATTGTTTGACTATTATTATGTTTTTATAATGCTACAGAGGTACCAATCACTCATAAGGGATTGTGGAAATACGTTGTGGGTTCATTTGTTGAAACTAAACACATAAAAACAGATGTAGAAAGTTTGAAGACATCAGCAGCAGAGCTGTGAGTGCTGTGTTCTGCTCATGGCCACAGTGGAACTGAGATTGAATCACACAAAACTTTCTTTCTGGCGATGAATTGCTGCTGTTTCTTAAAGACACAATGATATGTTACATTAGGATAGCAAGGTGGCACAGTGGTTAGCACTGCTGCCTCACAACATGGGTTCGATTCCCGGCTTGGTCATTGTCTGCGTGGAGTTTGCACATTCTCCCCATGTCTGCATGGGTTACCTCCGGGCGCTCTGATTTTCATTGACAATGTGAAAGATGTGCTGGTTAGGTACAATGACCATGCTAAATTCTCTTTTAGTGTATTCAAACAGGTGCCAGAGTATGGTGACTAGGGAATTTTCACAGTAACTTCATTGCAGTGTTAATGTAAGCCTACTTGTGACACTAATAAATTAAAAGTAAATAATAAAACAGGCCATTGCAGCACAGCTGGTTTGAATGAAAAGTATTAAATATTTCTGAGTTTTTAGCAGATGCACCCAGTTTTCCTGATGTGTACAGGCTCCTGTAATCCACACAATCCAATTTCTCAATAGATATTTTACTGTGCCATGAATTTGCAATATATGTTAGTAGCTATGCTAAATAATATTTCCCTGATGCTAGAACAAAATAGGCTGAATTTAGAATGGATCCTTGTGCCATTATGTTTCCTGAATTGGAATTCTCCCAGCCTCTGTAACACACAACCAAGTCCACTATCTTCAGGAAATCATCTGTGTCTTTCTTGAAACAGCTTGTCTTTATAAGCATGTTTAATGTCGTGAAGTGTTCTAAGATGATTCATGAGAGCATTACCAAATAAAATTTGATATTGAAACACATTGGAACAAGATGACCACCAGTTTAAAGTAAAGTGGAATACAAGTGTAGAGGTGTTGTGCAATTGTGTAGAGTGTTGGTGAGACCATATCTGGAGTATTATGTCCAGTTTTGGTCTCCTTGTTTGAGGAAGGATGTGGTGGCATTGGAGGCAGTTCAGAGAAGGTTCCAGGGATGAAAGGGTTGGCTTATGAGGAGAGATTAAAGAGTTTGGCCTTGTACTTGTTGGAGCTTAGAAGGATGAAGGGGGGATCTGATTGAGATATATGAAATTTTAAAAAGGTATTGATAAAGTAAATGGAAACCAAATGTTTCCTCTTGTGGGATAATCTTGAACAAGAGGTCACAGGTTTTGGTTGAGAGGTGGTAGATTTAAAACTGAGATGGGGAGGAACTGCTTCTTGCAGAAGGTGGTGAATTTGTGGAACTCACTGCCCCATAGCGCAGTAGAATCTAAATCATTGAATGGTTTCAAGAAACAGATAGATATATTTCAAATAAAAAAAAACAGGATCAAGGGATATGTGGAACAGGAGGGAAGGTAGATTTGAGATCAGGGAGTGATCAGCCATGATTTGATTGAATGTCAGAGCAAGCTGGGAAGGCTGAATTAGTCAACTTCTGCTCCTAATCTCTATGTTCACCAAAGGGATAGATTTAAAATGAGCGAGTTAGAAGAGAGACACTGGGAGAGAGCTGAAGAGGCTTAGGGAAAGAATTTCAGAGTTTAGGCCCAAGGCAGCTGAAGGCATGGCTTCTCATGATAGAAATTGGGGGTTTACAAGCAGTCATTGGACGCCATTCAAGAATAGCCAACCATGACTTGCTCATCATTTCACATACTGCATTTAGGAAACAGACAGTTTGCAATCATTGTCTGGTACCAGAGATGTGTCAGGAATTGTGGTTTTCCCCCTTTCCTTCTCTTGGCCTGAACTAACAGTATCTGTCAAAAGTCCCACAATTACTGGTACAGATTGAGTGGAATTCAAAATTACTTCTTTTCACTTCCTAAAATCTCTCGATTTTTGGAATTGTCCCACATCTTTAGCATTGCGAGACATTTCTTTTTCGAATGGGTCAGCACTATGTAAACCTGATTGTCGACAGGACACAATCCAATCGTAACCCATCCAATTTCAATCCCAACCATAAATCAGTAAGTGAAGCCCTGTGGTTTTGTCCATCTGGAGATCATTTGGAGATTCCTGGAGTGTATGACACACTGAAACTGCCTGTAGTTACAAGGGCAGCTGCTTCTCATTAATAAGAAATTCACAAGGTCGGAAAGATACAACCTGGTGTCATATTCAGCTTTTGGCTTGTAACAGACGACATAATCTTGCAGAAACTGGAAATAATTGGTTCCCTGATGTCGAGTTATTTAAAGTGAAAACACACCTTGAAGATTGTTGAGAACTCAATCAATATTAGCAAGAAAAGTCATCCAGGTACAGAAAATTACAACCTAAGATGCACAGAAAGGCAAGATTTATCAGTCACATTTCTTTCTAAAATCATCTCGAGCAGCTGTTACACTTAGAAGGACAATGATTTTTATTATTATTGGCAAACACAATGATTTAAGGTGTTGGCTGTAGTTCAGTTAGTCTCATTAAGATATCAATACTGCTGGATAGTTCAACAGGAAATATTATTAACTATTAGAAACTACATACATTGATGCAATAAAGATCCAAGCTCGGAGCTGTTTCCATGCTTGCTTCTATGCACAGCTCTGTCCAAGACTACATTACTCTAGGTGCTGATCATGTGTTCTCTTACATCACTGTGTGGGCAGTACGTTACTCAGTCCCACATTAACAATTTATTACCTGTCCCTAATTTTCCTTCAGAAGGAAAATTAGGACAGGCGAGTTGCCTTCCTGAACTGCTGCAGTCCAGGTGGTGTAGGTACACCCACAGTGCTGTTACAGAGGGAATTCCAGGATTTTGACCCAGCCACGGTGAAGTAAAAGGTGATATATTTCCAAGTCAGGATGGTGGGTGACTTGGAGGGGAACCAGCAGGTGGTGGTTTTCCCAGGTACCAGCCCTTGTCCTTCTGAATAGGCCCTTAATCACGTAATATATCCTGATATTATGTTTACCCACCACCACAACTCTTTATCCAACACATTTATAAATTTTCCCTACATGTTTTTACAACATCACTGCTCAAGATTTGTTTGCTGCCACACTTTAATGGTTACAGAGTTTTACCGATGACCAGAATTTGGATTCCTCCCAGCTCACAGATGTGTTGTTTATGGTTGGAGGTCTCTCAGCCACTGCTCTTTGTCCGAAAGGACCGTCATACTGATTCCCGTGTCCAGCCTCAGGTTTGTGGAATGGAGATATGCACACTCCAGAACAAAATTCCAGGATCTTTGACCTCACTCAAGGCTATGTGTACTCTTGGTGTGCTGTCTAAACCTCATCAATCCATTTGGGATCTTCTGTGCATTTTAATATTTAGACATTCCATTGCTACCTGAGTGTCCTATTCGGTTCCAATGAAAGCATTGGGTGAAACAGCCAGCCATTGATCACACCTGGGATTACAGCGCTCGCATAGTTACTCTACTGGTCAGTTAGGGTATTGCTTGCCTTGGTTTGGAGTGTCTCTGTTCCTGCGCTACTCACTAGCTGGATATTGGATTTCACTCTGTAATACAGTTTGCTTACTTCCCTCAGTCTGGATCTGTACTGCAAGAGTATCTCAGATTGCCTGACAATCAGGATGGCTTTCTCAAGGCGTGCCTTCCTTCACTTGAAGCATGTCTGAGAACGTGTTGCTTATTACTCCAATAACTTCTATCTCTGATTATCTCAGCATTCAGCCATTCCGTACAGCTCAATAATAAAGAAGTCGACAGGCTCCCCTGGCTGCAGGGTACAGTAATTATATTTAGCCCTTTCAAGAATTTTGTTATCCAGACATTAAAATAAGCATTGAATGATTTTAAAATGTCTTCAGAGTTTGCAGATGATTCATTGTTGAGCTAGTACATCATCAGTTATTGGACCTATTGGATAAAGCACTGTATTAACTTAATTAGATTCTGTCATTTTATTCAGATCAGAAGCAATTATGCACTCTTCGTTAATTGAATTTAAATTTTCCTACCAGAAGGTAGGATATGAACTCTTAAGTTAGATCTCTAGATTACAATGCCATTGTCCTACCTCATGTCAACGGTATGCCAGTTACCAGCACGCTTTCCATTTGGATCAGATGGAATTGAAGAACAAATTTGGGGATTTCAGGATTATTTTATCATTTAGGATAGAGTGCCCTGGCAGTTGCTGTGAGGTGTCTCATTTAAGTGTGTGGGCAATGTGTGTTGGCGTGATTATTCAATTGCAGAAGGGGACAGCACAATGGCACAGTGGTTAGTAATTTTCCTCACAGTGCCAGGGACCTAGGTTCAATTCCAGTCTCAGATCACTGTTTGTATGGAGTTTGCACATTCTCCCTGTGTCTGCTTGGGTTTCCTCCAGGTACTCCAGTTTCCTTCCAAACTCCAAAGAAGTGCAGATTAGGTTGATTGGCCACGCTAAATTGACCCCAATGTCAGGGGGGTTAACTTAGTAAATACGTGGGGTTATGAGAATAGGGCCTGAGTGGGATTGTGGTTGGTACAGACTCGATGGGCCAAATAGCCTCCTCCTGCACCATAGGGATTCTATGAAAGCATCTCACATACAACATGCACAATCCAATCGCTTCTCACCAAACATTCAGATGCACCTCCCAGCGTGGGCCATTAATTTGGAGTAGGAACCTGGACTGACTTATTTCCTTCCTTTCACTTGGGAGTACTGCAGTTAGCTTTGTTTGTACTCAGCTCCCCCAGCCAAGAGATAACTTGGCAAAGGAACTGGGATTAAAGCTGGAATTGTTCCCGTAACTGCGTGGCTCACAGCCACATGACTTGGCACACGTCAGCCACCTGAGCCAAAGGAGGAGCAGAGGAACAAACATCAACGTGAAGACAGAAAGAGGTCACTCTCTTTAAAAGATATTAACCTGAAATAGCTCAAACACAAATACAGTTCTTGTAATCTTTCCAACAGCGGTTGCTGCTGTTTTTAAAAAGAGAAAATACAACTCGGAGCAAAGATTATCTAGATAAACATCAGGGTTTTGGGAACAATCTATAAATGTAAAATTTCAAAGAAATTGGTTGTGTTGTACAGTTTCACAGGGAATTAAAACAAAGAGTACCGTTTAAAAGTCGCATGTTTGGGAGGCCTATCCTTCATTTTTTTCTTTGATGTTTTCTGAGACCAACACATTCTACATTCAACTTAGAGTTTGAAGAGGGGAATGGGACTGAGTGAGTTGCTCTACAAGTCGCCAGAATGGACTCTGTAGGCCTCCTTTTATGGCTCTCATAAAGGAAAAGGACTGGACAGGGTAAATGCAGGAAGGAGGGGAATCTACAGCTAGGAATCATAGCCTGAGGATGCAGGGTAGACTATTTAGGACTGAGATGAGGAGAAATTTCTTCACCCAGAGAGTGGTGAGCCTGTGGAATTTGTTACCATAGAAAGTAGTTGAGGCCAAAATATTGCATATTTTCAAGAGGGAGTTAGATATAGCATTTAAGGATAAAGGGATCAAAAGATATGGGGGGGGTGGTGGTGAGAAGAGGGTGGATGATTAGCCATGATTGTAATGAATGACAGAGCAGGCTGACACTGGCTTTGGACTTCCCCATCATCAGGAATATCCTTTCTGCATCTATCCTGTCTAATCCTGTTAGAACTTTATAGATTTCTGGGCGATTTCCTCTCCCCCACATTCTTCGAAACGTGAATACAATCCAAACCAAATTGATTTCTCCTCCTACGTCAGTTGCACCATCCCGGGAATTACTCTGGTGAATTTTAGCTCCACAGGGAGTGCAGCATTCTCAATCTATAGCCATTCAGATAACAATTTGCTTTCGTGTATTCGCTACCAAAGTGGACAATATCACATTTATCCATATTATGCGGCATCTGTCATGCATTTGGTCTCTCACTCAACTTGTCCAAATCACAATGAAGCATCTCTGCATCCTCCTCATAGCTCACCCTCCCACCTAAGTTTGTATCATCTGCACATTTGAAGATAATGCATTGAATTTCTTCATCTAAACAATTAACATTTA
Source organism: Sphyrna mokarran (assembly GCA_024679065.1). Lineage (NCBI taxonomy): Eukaryota > Metazoa > Chordata > Chondrichthyes > Carcharhiniformes > Carcharhinidae > Sphyrna > Sphyrna mokarran. The sequence continues at coordinate 8,129,375 of JAGIQG010000024.1, forward strand.
CAGTGAATCGCATTATTCCCTGCGATATCCTACTCGTCACTGCCTACCATTTGGAAAAGACCCGTTTATTCTTATTTTGCTTCCTGTCTGCCAAGCAGTTTTCTGTCCATCTTAATGTACTACGCCAATCCCATACCCTTTAGTTTTATGCGCTAATCTTTTCTGTGGGACCTTATTGAAAAACCTTCTGAACATTCAATTAAATCACATCCTCTGGCTCCTAAGCATCAATCATAGTTACAGCCTTGATAAATTCCAGTAGATTTGTCAGGTATGATTCTTCTTTATGTCAGTTAAGAGGGCTGCTTTGTCCTGGGTGTTATGGGAGCTGCACTCATCCAGGCAAGCGGAGAGTGTTCTATCCCACTCCTGACTCGTGGCTTGTAGATGGTGCACAGGCTTTGGAGAGTTGGGCAGTGAATTACTCGCTGCAAAACATAAGCAGGTTCTCCCCTCACTTCGTACACTAATAGGTGAAGTGATTAGGTTTATTTCTATGCCTTGCCAACCCCAGGTGAAGGCAAGTGTTGGACGCCATTCATTATCCAAGCTCTGCACAGACTTGGAATGGAACTTGGGACATTCTTCATTTAGCTATAATTGAAAATCAACTAAAGTGCTGGGAAATTTCCTACAAGTATTTGAAATGTTTCCAAGTTCAGATTCCAGTGATGATGGAAACTATCTTAACATTGTGAAGACTCCAGTTTCTTTCTTCTGAGAACGTTTGGTTGGATCAGGTTTCCTGTTACCAGTTCAGCCAAATCCTGATTGACAGAAAAATGTTGGTGTCCAGATTGTACAGGTGTGACCGAAACAATTTCCAAGCAGCAGATTCTGTCATTCCTTTTTGCTGGCTCACTCACGCCTCTCTTTCCCTCTCACCCTCTCCTTTCTGGGTCAGTCATTGTATCCCTCCAGTGCAGAAGGAAGCACTCAGCCCATCATGTCTGCACTGACCACAATCGCACCCAGACTCCACTCCCCAAGCATTTGCCCTGCTAATCCCCATGATACTAAGGGCCAATTTATCATGGCCAGTCAACCTAACCCATACATCTTCGGACTGCAGAAGGAAACCAGAGCACCCGTAGAAACCCACAGAAGAATGTACAGACTCCACGCAGACAGTAGTCCAAGGTCAGAATTGAACCTGGGATCCTGGTGCTTCGAGGCAGCAACGCTAACCACTGTGCCACCTCTACAGCTGCTTATGCTTTGAAAAAATAGTTTTGGACATACATTAATCAAAAAGCAAAAATAAATGCTTGTAAAGTCATGTTGGGGAGCTAACTATAAAATGCTTTAAAGACAAAAACTCGTAATGTCACTTTATATTATAACTGTTGTTGACGCCAGATCTTGCACAGCTTCCCAATTAAAGATTTGTCATTTATTAAGAAGTATAACTGTCCATTTGTTTCATGAACATATACACGGATCGCCAAGTAGCACCGAGTTCACCAATCTCAAGTTGGGAGCTCTGCACTTCACCTCAGACCCCTGGGTGCTGCGAGTGGAAGGAAAGGGTCAGGCCTCCCAATCTTCAATTGTCCCCAGCTACACCGTCCCCCAACTCCAGAGTGGAGGGTTAACACAAAAGATATGTTACTGTATGAAATGGATGATGAAGTTTCACTGACATCAGCCAGTCATGTATTAGGCTCACGAGGGGGAGAGATGAAACCATTCCTCACAGCATCATACCTACTGTTCAGATGTAGCACCAATAAATACATTTTAAGCAAATACCAGAGAAGTCTACAGTTTAAGGACCTAGTCCGTATCCAGAGTCCAAGGTAGAAAAGCCAATCCCATAACAATCAACCACCAGAAACTGTGAGTTGGTTATATGTTATTTTGTTCTGGATGAATTCAAAAGAAGATAAAGGCAGGCGTAGAAGTTTAACACTGATTTTTAACAGAGATGTTTTCTTAGTGATGCTGAATCTCCCTGTCAAAACTCACCGACAGCTGCTTCATATTTTACAGTGCAGAAAGAGGCCATTCAGCCCATTGAGGGACATTCCATCGCTCCCTCTGGTGATATAACTATATATGTAAAGATGTATTTAGATGAGGGCAAAAGACGACACGAGGTTGCTTTGGCAGTCAAGGTGAAGGATAATCTTAAGAATTCTACAGGTATATTAATAGCAAAAGGATAGTAGGGGAACAATTGGTTCTCTTGAAGATCAGAGTGTTCAGCTATGTATAGAATGAAAAGAAATGGGGGATATAGTAAATGGGTTTTTGCATCCATATTTACTAAGGAAACTGGCATGGAGTCTATGGAAATAAAGGCAAACAAATAGGAAGGTCATAGAACCTATACAGATTAAAGGGGAGGAGATGCTTGCTGACTTGAGGCAAATCAGAGTAGATAAATCCCCAGGACCGGACAAGGTACTTCCTCAGACCTTGAAGGAGACTAGTGTTGAAATTGCAGGGGCCTGGCAGATATATTTAAAATGTTGGTATCCACAGGTGAGATGGCACGTGATTGGAGGATAGCTTATGTTGTTCTGTTGTTTAAAAAAGGCTCAAAAGAAAAAACACCTGGGAAATTATAGGCCAATAAATTTGACGTCAGTAGTAGGTAAATTATTGGAAGGAGTACTAAGAGATAGGATCTGCAAATACTTGGATAGACAGGGACTTTAGGGAGAGTCAACATGGCTTTGTGCATGGTAGATCATGTTTAACCAATCTATTATAGTTTTTTGAGGATGTTATGAGGAAATTGGATGAAGGAAAGGCAGTGGATGTTGTCTACATGGACTTCAGAAAGGCCTTTGACAAAGTCCTGCATGGGACGTTAGGAAGGTTCAGTCACTAGGTATACATGGAGAGATAGTAAATTAGATTAGTCATTGGCTCATTGGAAGAAGCCAGAGAGTTGTAATGGAGGATTGCTTCTGAGTGGAGGCCTGTGACTAATGGTGTGCTATAGCGATCAGTGCTGGGTCCATTGTTGTTTATCATCTATATATGGATGATAATGTGATAAATTGGATCAGCAAATTTGCTGATGATACAAGGATTGGAGGCGTAGTGGACAGCGAGGAAGGTTTTCAAAGCCAGCTAGAAAAATGGGCTGAAATGGCAGATGGGATTTAATGCAGATAAATGTGAGGTATTGCACTTTGGAAGGACAAACCAAGATAGAATTGGGCTCACTTTTAACATTTAAGAAAAGCTTGGATAGATACATGGATGAGAGGGGTGTGGAGGAACATGCAAGTCAGTGGGATTAGACAGAAAAATGGTTCGGCGCAGCCAAGAAGGGCCAGAAGATCTATTTCTGTGCTGTAATGTTCTATGAGTATAATTTAGAAAGTTAGCACAACAGGCTAAGGATAATAATTAATTATAGCTTAAAGCTGGGCTGACTTTTCTGTGGGTTGGGGGTGGGGGGAGGTGGGAAGGTGGTGGTTGTGGAAAGGTGTGAGAGATGGACCAATCTGGCCTGAATCTTGACATGGAAAATAAGTCCAGAGTCAAAGAGTAGGGGGATCAGCGCACCCTGGACCGGACAGCAGTGCCTGTTGGGAATCGTAGTTTCCAGAGTGGGACCCGATTTGAGAGTCCATCTGGACTTTAGCATTCTGGATAAGGGGTCCGCTACCAATGCAACAGCCCTAATCCAAATCTGTGTTTAGCACACTAAAAACTGGAGGGAGTTTTATAGAACATAGAACATAGAACATAGAACATTACAGCACAGAACAGGCCCTTCGGCCTCCGATGTTGCGCTGACCAATATAAAAAGCAATGCCCCTCCAAACTAAACCATTCCCTTCTCTTCCATATACTTATCAACTAACCTCTTAAACGCCACCAAACTTGGCGCATCTACAACTGCTGCAGGCAGGGCATTCCACTCCCGAACCACCCTTTGGGTAAAGAACCTACCTCTGATATCCGTCCTATAACTATCACCCCTTAATTTAAAGCTGTGTCCCCTCGTGCTAGCTTTCTCCATCCTAGGAAAAAGGCTATCACTGTCCACCCTATCTAAACCTCTAATCATCTTATATGTTTCGATCAGGTCCCCTCTTAGCCTCCTCCTTTCTAACGAAAACAACCTCAAATCCCTCAGCCTCTCCTCATAAGACCTGCCCTCCATACCAGGCAACATGGTGTTTAATAAGAATTTTCTAACCCTATTGACTACAATTTCCAAAAACTTTTTCTGTCTGGTGTTGAGCCAATTTGCAGAGGAGTTTTTTTTTTAAAACTGGGTAGTATGGGAAAGTGACATGGCTTTATGTTTCAAAGCAAATATTTGAGACTACAAAAAAGTATTCTCAGCTGTATTACAAATTTCCATGCTTTCTTGCTCCCTCTGTGACCAAGATTTATCGTTATTTCATGATCAATCGGTCCTTAACTCTGGTTTAGATATCTTTGTTTCTCTACCTCAGAGGTAGAGTCTGGAGTGGGTTTACAAGGCAGCCCAGTGATTGATTGAAGACTCAGAGAGACTGGACTGTCAACCAGTGAAGAATAGACTCACTGCAGTTAGTTTGTGGATTAGTCCAGTGAATAAGGACTCAGACCGGACTAACATTTATCCCAGTGATTTAAGATTTGGTTAGACAAAACGGCCACTTAGTGCAGCAACTAAATTTATGTTGGAACATTGAAAAAGTCATTCCCTGACACAGTGGTAGGAGATAAAGTGCACTCATTTCAAAGGCCTTATGATTCAAGCTTTCTCGTTGAAAATTCCCACTGTGCCACTTCTATGATGTTTAACCCAAAGGACCTATATTTCAATTGGTGTAGCTTCCACTGAATCCATTAGGAAGCTTATGGGGCTAGATATCTGGGTAGCACTACCCCCAAGGTGTTACCCAGAAAATGAGTTGAAAGATTCACTTTCCTTAAGGAATCAGCTGGGATGCCAGCTGTGATTCACTCTCACCTCTGCCAATGCAAGATGGCACCTTCAATTTCCAAAAGAAAGGCGAAGATTGAAGATGAAGGTGCTGAAGTAAATTTTCCTGCCTGGGAATCCTCACTGGCGGGATGGAAAATTTGGCAGACCATTTAAAGGTCTGTATAATTCAAGCAGGAATTTAATTTGATTTGATTTATTATTGTCACATGTATTAACATAGTGATAAGTATTGTTTGTTGTGCCGTATACAGACAAAGCAAACTATTCATAGAGAAGGAAAGGAGAGAGTGGAGAATGTAGTGTTACAGTCATAGCTAGAGTGTAGAGAAAGATCAACTTAATGCGAGGTAAAAAGTCCATTCAAAAGCCTGACAGCAGCAGGGAAGAAGCTGTTCTTGAGTCATCTGGTACGTGATTTCAAACTTTTGTATCTTTTTCCCCCCGATGGAAGAAGGTAGCAGAGTGAATGTCCGGGGTGTGTGAGGTCTTTAATTATACTGGCTGCTTTGAGGCAGTGAGAAGTATAAACAGAGTTAATAGATGGGAAGCTGGTTTTCCTGATTGATAGGGCTACGTAAATTTTTGTGGTCTAGGGCAGAGTAGGAGCCATACCAAGCTGGGATACAGCTGGAAAAAGAATGCTTTCTATGTCCAGTTTCACTTGCTCCAATCTGCCTGCTGACTTTTGGAAGGGATGTTAAACTGAGACCTAAATTCCAAAAATCTTTCATTGGTCATCTCTTTACAGCCAATGGTCATGAAAGAAATTGAATAAATGACTTCACTTTATTTCTGTTCTTGTGCACTAATTGAGACCTGAGTGAGATTAACTGGTGTTGCAGTTTTGATCTAATGCTTTTTATTTACGAGGGGAAGGAGTGAAGAAAATGGGACATAATCTCACCATCAGGAGGACGTACGAGGCGAGAAGCATTCATCTATTCCCAGCTATCAGCGGCATAGCTCAAGACCCCCCAAGCAGTCATTGGTGGATGGATGAAATATTTGCACCGTGTTCGATTGTGCCCCTGAGTGTTGTTGGGTTCAGTGATAGATATCATTCATCACAATGTAGCAAAGCGCAATGGGAGCTGTACACTGCAGATTTATAGAAACCTTACAGTGCAGAAAAAGGCTATTCGGCCCACCGAGTCTGCACTGACAACAATCCCACCTAGGCCCGTAAGCTCCCAAATTTATCCATTAATCCTCTAGCCTGCTCATCCCAGGGCATTAAGAGGCAATTTGGTATGGCCAATACACATACCCTGCTCATCTTTGGACTATGAGAGAAAATCCAGGCAGACATGGGGAGAACATACAAACACCACACAGACCTGAGTCCCTGGAGCTGTGAACTGGTGGTTATGGGACTATCATCCATGATAGGAGCAACAGCATTCAATCTGATTGGTTTGTGTGTGCTTGCCTTTCCATTGCTGCTTTGCCAGAAAGAGGTTAAGTGAGCTGAGTGACAACACAGGAGATTTCTGCTGTATTTTGAAGAGTTGGATTGTTACCTTGGCAGCGAGCCAAGGCTCTTGTGCAGCCTCTCAAACTCCTTTCAAAGCTCCTGTCAGCCCCACGTAGAGGAAACAACTGCAGCTTCTGGTAAGTTTCCTTGTCAGCTTTTCCTTCTCTTCACGATGCTTTGGCCAAGAATGAGTTACGTGTGTGTGCCACCTGGCAGTTCTTGTCACATGCTGCTCGAGTCTGAATGTTAACCGAGGCTGGGGATTCGGGATGCAATTCTCTGCAGAAAGGGTCTCAGCCGCCTGACTGGAAACAGTACGATCATCAACCAACCAACCGTTTTGACAGCACCTGCTAAACTGGCAAATCCAGAGGGACAAAGCCAGCAGATGCACGAGGACATCATCTCCTTGGATCACTCTGCACCAGTCTTATCACTGTTGCTTCTGGGTCTAAATCCTGCAATTCCTCAATAAGTAGCTCTGTGGGAGCCTCTCCACCACCACAAACCTGTCCAGGGAAACAAAAGATGGACAGAGAATGCTGACCTTGCAAGCAATGCCCAAAACACAAGATTTAAAACAAAAATATTCATTTAATGGGCAGCGTGGTGGCACAGTGGTTAGCACTGCTGCCCCCAGGGACACAGGTTCGATTCCTGGCTCGGGTCACTGTATGTGGAGTTTGCACATTCTCCCTGTGTCTGCGTGGGTTTCCTCCAGGTGCTCATGTTTCCTCCTCAATCTGGAAGATATGCTGATTAGGTGCACAAGTGTGTTTTAGGAAGTTGCATACAGTCACTTGGTGTTGCGGGAAGGTCTCGCTAATATATCAGGGTCTGGGTGGGGGCACAGGGGAGGAGCGGAGTTCTCACTTTGGGCACAAACTGTGAAACTGGTATAAATTCTGTTCAAAATCATGCCTGTTCTTTCACGTAGAACACTGCAGCATAGGAACAGGCCCTTTGGCCCACATGTTATGCCAAACATGACACCTAATTAATCTAATCCCTTCTGCTTGTCCTTGATTCACATCCTTTATTCCTTGCATACCCACATGCTTATTTAAAAGCCCCTTCATCACCCCTATCATATCTGCCTGCATCAACACTCCTGGAATTCCAGAAACCCACCATTCTGTGTAGAAAAAAAACCTTGCCCCTCACATCTCCTTTGAGCTTTCCCCCTCTCACCAGAAGTGCATGCCTCTTGGTATTTTCTTGGAATTCAGTTTATTTATTTGCTTTATTCCAGAACACAGAACCTGCAATGATCCGATGCAAACGGACAGAGTTTTAAAACGTATCTGTTTAAAAAGTAATCTGCTTGAAAAGATATTTCCTGATATACTATGGGGAGTTAGCTTGTCCAGTTTGATGAATTCAGCTGGAAAATGGATCGATCACGACAAGTATGCTTTTAAAATCAGTGTGGCAAACCACCAGTGTGACTAACTTGATTTTAAATTATTGAAAAATGACTTTTTAAAAAGAACAGAAAGTACAGAACAATGTGACTTTTTGGAGGTACAATCATTAGTTTCTTAGTTAAACTCAATTACATAGAGTTATTGAGGTAATTATAATTTTGTAGTTTTTCCAATTCCTATCCAAGTTTTGAAGACTCTTTAAAGGCCTGAAAATCAGGGCAAATAGCAAAAACTTCCAATGGTGCGCTTTCATCCTGGGGGAATGGCTAATTTTTTGGGACATAACTTTTCAAATGTTTTTCAGTGCAAAAGATTGTGGAAACTGGATTTGCAGTGGATATCTGGAATTAAGAATCCACCGATAACCACGAAACCATTGTCCATCTGGTTCCTTTTAGGAAATCTGCCATCCTTACCTGGTCTGGTCTACATGTGACTCCAGATCCACAGCATCATGGTTAACTCTCAACTGCCCTCTGAAGTGTCCCAGCAAGACACTCAGGGCAATTAAGGATGAGCAACAAAAACAGGCCAGCCAACAGTATCTAAGTTCCATGAATGAATTTAAAAAAAACGTGTAAACTTACTTCAGGCTCTGCGCTCTCTTGCGCTGGTAATGCTAATTTTGGACAACTTTTTCCAGAGAGAACCATTGCAGCAGCTGAGAGAAAACTCTTTCCCATGTTTTTCGATTTGATTTATTGTCGTGTATTGGGATACAGTGAAAATACTGTTTCTTGCGCACATTACAGACAAAGCATATTACTAGGGTACACAGGGGAGTAGGGAAGGAGAGAGTGCAGAATGTAATGTCACAGTCATAGCTAGGGTGCAGAGAAAGATCAACTTAATGCAAGATAGGTCCATCCAAAAGACTGATGGCAGCACCAAGAAGCTGTTCTTGAGTGGTTGATAGGTGGGCTCAGATTTTTGTATCTTTTTCCCCCCCAGTGTAAGAAGGTGGAAGAGAGAATGTCTGGAGTGCGTGAGATTCTTAATTATGCTGGCTGGTCTGCCAAGGAAATGGGAAGTGTAGACAGAGTCGGTGGATGGGAGGCTGGTTTGTGTTGACGGTCTGGACTACATTCAAAACCCTTTAGAAGCATAGAGACTAGAAGCAGGAGTAGGCCACTCAGCCCTTCAAGGCTGTTCCACATTCATTATGATCGTGGCTAATCTTCAAATTTAATAACCTGATTCCCCCTTCCCCTTTGATCCGTTTAACCCCAACAGTTTCTTGTAGTCTTAACCACAGCAAGCCCAGCTCTAATACATCCAGAAAGTATTGCAGTTACACTTAGAGCATTGAGGCTTTGAAGATAGATCCATCACAGTACACAGTCCACACATTCTCCCTGTGACTGCATGGGTTTCCTCCAGATGCTCCAGTTTCATCCCACAATCTGAAAGATGTTAGGTGCATTGGCCATACTAAATTCTCCTTCAGGGTATCCAAACAGGCGACAGAATGTGATGACTAGGGGATTTTCAGTAACTTCATTGCAGTGTTAATATAAGTCTTACTTGTAAGAAATAAACTTTAAACTTTGCTTGTTCCTGACCTTCCAGCATCTGCAGTAATTTGTTTTTAAGAGGTGAACCAGGTCCTGTTGGCTTGTTAAACAGCTTTAAGAATTCATGTTCACACTCATCCTTTAAACTGAGTTCAGTCACATTCAAACAGATATCTGAAAATGAGTCTTTGATGTTAGAGGTGTCTCAATCCTTGTTTACAGTTTAGACAGCGTTTACAGAGAATTTCCCAGCAATGTTCCTGCAGCTGGTTGAATTTCCAATGTGTCACTGATTCCCAGTCAGTTTCATTGTGTCTCAATCTTGTTCATTCTGAACTTTGTGTTGAAAGAATCTAAATCAGCAGATGTAAAAATATGATTGGAAAAATCATCTGTTTGTCTCCCATTTTCTCCCCACTCTACCAGTGCCGAACCCTGCACAGGACTGTATGCCAGGTACAGGGAGTTGAGATTAGAAAGGCCACCTGGGTGTCCCTGAGCTGTCATGGAAAAGATGGGCTGAATGGCCTCCCTCTGTGCTGTAACTCTTAATGGTGGTCCTTGGCATTGTCACTGAATTGAGCTGAATGCCAAATCTAGTTCTTTGGTGCTTACCTTATTCATTTGTGTCTTTCAATCTAGGCATACCACACATCCAGACAGACCCAAGACCTTGCAACATTAACAGATCTGGAAGGATCCGGGTCGGATGATGAGGATGAAAATGTTTACTCTGGTTCTGGAGGATCAGGATGTAAGTTGCAACGAGCCGTGTGATGTGATGAGTCACGTTTCTGTGAAATGTTCATCATCCTTTGTCTAGACTTAAGAATTTGAATTGTTCTAACATGCCCAAGACTACCAATGAACAATCTCCCCTGAACTCGGGTGCTGGAGTATTATGCCCACCATCTCCACATGTCCCCCTCCTCCAACCCTTTGCCCACTGTTTCTTCCCCTCTCCAGAGAGGGATGGTAGGTGAATGAGGGGGGCACAAATTCAGATGGGAGGCTGAGTGCCAGCTGCCAGCCCCCATCCAGCCTCTGTTGATATTTAGTAGCTGTTAGCAGCTCACCCGTCAATCCTTTCAGCTCCCCCAACACGAAAGGGCAATTTAGCATGGCCAATCATTCACCCGCACCCCCTACGATGTGTTGGTTAGGTGGATTAACCATGCTGAATTGCCTCAGTGTGAGGGGGCCTAGCTGGAGGAAATGCATGAGGTTATGGGATAGGAGGCCTGGGTGGGATTGTGCTTGGTGCAGACTTGATGGGCTGAATGGCCTCCTTCTGCATTGTACGGTTATATATGTTCCTAATTAATGACCAATAAGGACATCTCCCCAGTGCCTGCTGGAGGGCTGAAAGGAGGGTAACGTGAACCTTATTCCCCATAATGGGGCAACAAACAAGAGGTGCTACCCCTGACAAGGTCCCAGGCTAGCTGCAGTTCCAGTAGTGGCCTCTGATTTTAATGGCACTGCTGAGTCCGCACAGCAACTTACTCCCCCGTTATCTGGAAATCCTTGGTTAATTACCTGAGCCATATAAAATTCAGTCACAATTTCTAGGGCCAGCAAAGGTGGGGCCACAGCCCCAATTTTCCAGCTGGTAAGTAGAGCTCTGCATGATTGGCACACCCCCCCCCCCCCCCCCATTCATACCTTAAAAATTCAAAATCATAGAAACCCTACAGTGCAAAGAGAGGTCATCTGGCCCATCGAGGCTGCACCGACCACAATCCCACCCATGCCCTATACATATCTCCACATATTTACCCACTAATCCCTCTAACCTATGCAGTTCACGACACTAAGAGACAATTCTGGCACGGCCAATCAACCTAACCCACACATCTTTGGACTGCGCGAGGAAACCGGAGCGCCTAGAAGAAATGCATGCAGACACGAGGAGAATGTGCAAACCCTACACAGATCCCACCTCCTTTTGTTACACCATACAGTAGCAGCAGTGTGTATCCATCTGCAACTCACCAAGGCTCCTTCAACAGCATTTATGACTTCTGCCAACTAAAAAAAAAGCAGATGCATGTGAACTCCATCACAGTGGCACAGTGGTTAGCACTGCTGCCTCACAGCACCAAGGACCCAGGTTCAATTCCGGCTTGGGTGATTGTCGTGTGTAGTGTTTGTAAATTTTCCCATGACTGCGCGAGTTTCCTCCACAATCAGAAGATATGCAGTTTAGGTAGATTGGCCTTGCTAAATTGCCCCTTACTGTAGGTTAGAGGAATTAGTGGGATAAATATGTGGAATTATGGGGAAAGGGCCTGAAGCAAGTGCACACTTGATGGGCTGAATGGCCTTTTTCTGCTCTATAGGGATTCTCTGAAACTGCAAGTTCCTCCCTCCGAGTCAGTCAACATCCTGACTTGGAAATATATCACTGCTCCATCACTGCTGCTGGGTCAAAATCCTAAACCTGCCTCTCTAACAGCATAGTAGCAGTACCTACACCACATGTATTGCAGCTGTTGAGGAAGGCAGCTCACCACCACCTTCTCAAGGGCAATTAGGGATGGGCAATTAATGCTGGTCTTGCCAGTGAGACTCACATCCCAAGAGCAAATTTTAAAGTATCATCATAGTGGATTGGCTATAGTTATTCCTGTCTTTGATTTCACTTATGATTAAAGAACAGTATGAGTGGATATAAACTTATCTTTCAATTCTGTGGTTAGACTATAGAAGAGAGAGAATGGCCTGGTGTCAAGATGCATGGTGAATATTTGGCCCAAAATATTCCATCCAGTCTAGAAGAATCCTGAAATTTTGTAATAATTGCACAGAGATGAAAGTCTTGTCATCAAGTTACTTTATTTACATCATACTCCTGTACACTGCCAGTTCCTCCCTGCTGAATGCAGGCTGGGAGTCTGACACACCTGCTTTAAATAGGGAGCATGAGGTTCCCTGATTTAACCCCCCCCCCCAATCAAATTAGGACTCAAGTATTTTTTTTTTAGTACCAACAAATTAGACAAAATCAAATTAACTCAGAGACAATTTAAAAGGAGCAGCTCCCCAAAAGGCGGGGGACCTGTCCCAACCAAAAACAAAGTTAGAAGCAAACTTAAAACATCAAATTAAAATGTGTTATCTGAGTCAATGATGTAACCCAGCCCCTGGATGCCCAGTGGGCAGGGAAGTGGTGGTGGGGTGGGGTGGGGTGGGGTGGGGTGGGGTGGGGTACTCATCAGGTAGCTCTTAGTCTAGCAAGTCAACCTCATTAGCCTGAGGTTTCATCATTGCAACATCCTGTTCAATTTTTAAGCAAGTCCACAGTTCTTCCCTTGTCTAACACAGCTCAGTCTTTGCATGAGGTAAAAACTTCACATTACTTTTGGTTTTGCTCGAATCCAAACAGGATTGTGGGACTCATTGCAGAATCCTTTCAAAGATTCTGCTCAGAAATGATGGGCCGAGTTTCCTGTTCAAGCCCTGCCCACTGTACCATAAAACCCCATCCAGGTCTGCCTGGGCAGGATCCTAGGGGATATCTTATCTTTATTATTTTACACTCCTCTCCCCACCCCGGAACTTGTCAGAGGGGGCAGTGGAACGGGCTGCCAGAGGTAGTATAAAGGCAGCTACAATTTGGACTTCTGAAAAGCATTCAGGCAGTTACGTAGGTAAGAAAGGTAAAGAGGAATATGGGCCAAATGACAACAATTAGAACTAGCTTAGTGGTTATAGAAAGGGAAGGCATGGAAAAGTTGGGCCAAAGGGCCTGTTTCCATGCCTCTCACAGACAGTCACCCAAGGCCTGAATTGAACCCAGGTCCTTGGCACTGTGAGGCAGCAATGTTAACCACTGTACCACCACACTGCCCAACTTAAATTTAAATGGTAACCATGATTTCTACTTGTTTTCCAAACCTTCCCTTTTCCTCCTCATTGGGTCATTTCCCTTCAATAAAGCTAGACAAATTCCATTTTCATTTTGAACCCTTCCAACTTTGACTAGAATCAAATGAAAACATTTCGGTAAAAAAAGAAGAAAGATTTCCGCACATTATTCCCTGGGCGGGACCGGTGAAAGACCATCAATCCTCCAGCCAGAAATACACAGGATCCATTTTATGCGGTTCTGATTTTCTTCCCTGGTGGCTTGTGTCAGGGTTATTGCTCCATTGGCACTGGCTGCCTTGTGGTGCCTCAGCCAAATGTTCCTCTTGCGAGTCAAGGCAGTGAATTATTTATCTACGTGCAACTTCACAAGCAAATGGACTCATGGCCTTATCTGATATGTGCACAAAGTTACGAGGAAAAGCAAGTGGTCCATACTGACAACCTTGGTTGCTGTGTTAACTGATCTTCCTGTCACTTTCAAGCTGTGGCCTTGCCCTTCAGCCCTCTGTTAGTCCCAGCTCTCAGGGAAGTTAAACCCCGGTGATTTTAGTAAACCCCACAATGTGGGATATCAGAGAACATCCAACGATGGCAAACCAAACAAATTAGCTCATGAGGTTTATAGATATCATAGAAACTTGACGGTATGGAAGGAGGCCGTTCGGCCCATCAAATCTACACCGACAACAATCCTACACAGGCCCTATCCTCGCTTAGGTACCCTGCTAATCCCTCTAACCTATCACAACCCAACTAACTAAGGATTAATTTAGCATTCTAAATCAACCTAATCTGTACATCTTTGGGCTGTGGGAGGAAACATGCAAACTCCATGCAGACAGTAATCCAAGTCAGGAATCGAACCTGGAGGTGTAAGGCATCAGTGCTAACTACTGTGCCACCATACCAGGTTGTAAATCAAACAGAATGTCCTTTATCCGTCTCTGTTTTTGGGAGATGGTAATTGTGAAACAGAGACATCATTTATACTGGAGAGGTTTGGGCTTGCAGATACATGAGGAGCACTTCCCATGTCTTGGCATAGGAGGGACCTAACCCAAAGTGAGGGTGAGGGCAGTGAAGGGAAGAAGGAGGAGAGTGAAAAATTATGTAAAATGTTTGCAGAAAAGCCAAATTGCTGGGAGTTTGATCAGGGATGTAACAGACTGTGGAACTCTCTGAACTCAGCTGTATTTGTACGTTATTAATAGAATGGAATTATGGAACACAGGGAGTCATTCAGTACATCGGGACTGCGGCAGCTCTTTGAAGGGACTGTCCAATTAGTCCCACTTCCCCTGCTCATTCATCATAGCCACGCAATTTATTTCCTTTTCAAGCATATAAACCAATTGTTACAATCTCGAGGAGACCATTAACTTTTTAAAAGTAATTTGAACTTCCAATTATTAGCTGAAAGAACAACTCACGAGTTTCCATGTTTCAAACAAAATCCTTTACTGTTGAAGAATTAAACAAAGCAAGTATTACCAATTTAACTCTACATTTTGTAACATCTATTCCTCAAACCTGAAAATCTCAACAGGTCAATCCCTGTTCTTTTCCTATTTCTATCCTAGAGTTTCTCTGTACTTTCCAGGGACTTGAGCATTTCTTTGGACTGAAACAAGGCATGCTACAGCTGCCAGAAATTCACTTTGTTTCTTCCTCAGTGTTCCCTCTTTCTCTCTGAGTTATATCTTGGGGTCCTGCCAGTAACATAAGGCCAGGTGACCCGCCAACTTATCTTAAGCATTTCACTGTTGTGAGCATCCCATCTCAAGCATAGATTTCGCTGCCTTTTTGCTTATTGGAGTACAGCTCCTGGCAGCTTTCTCTCGCTGAGTCTTTGAGCTGTTCCAGTTCTAAATGTACATGGCCCATGCCTGTGCATAAACACACTCAGAAATCCAGAACAAAATGGTACTTCCCCTGCAACCTATCACTGTGACAAATTGGCACTTCTGAATGCCCCAAATAGAAAATTAAACTAATTATCTACACCTTCAAAAATATTCCTGATTTTGACAGTCACCTGGATAATTTATACTGTTTATGAAGACAGCAGTAGACATCACATCTCCACCAAGACAGAAAGAGGCCAATCACTATTTAATGTTTTCCCACTTTTTACACTGATTTTAATGAATGAATCAACTCAGGACACCCTTTGGTCAACATATCATAGAATCCTTACAGTGCAGGAAGGCCATTTGGCCCATCAAACCTGCACCAACAGCAATCCCACCCAGGCCCCTAACCCACATACTTATCCTGCTAATCCCCCTAACACTAAGAGGCAACTTAGCTTGGCCAATCCATCTAATCTTTGGATTATGGGAGGAAACCCACACAGAAACATGGAATTTGTGCACACACACCAGTCACCCAAGGCCGGAATTGAACCCAGGGTTCCTGGTGCTGTGAGGCAGCAGTGCTAACCATTGTGCCTCTTGCGTCCCTTTTGTTTTTCCCTGCTTGCATTGCATCACCACCCCCACCTCTATCCTGAGTGCACCATCCTCACTCCCAGTTAATTCAGTTTACCAGCTTCACAACAGGGGCTTCCATTTCCTTACTTGAAAACCTTCAATCCCCAATCTAAGCATTAAATTCCTTCAACATATGAATCATTAAATTTGACATTCTCTTTTGGAGGTTACTGTTGAATTTTCATCTACCTTTTAAACAATGGATTTCAAATCAAAAACATTTGTTATATTTAATAATCTGCTCATACCTGGAATAAGTCTTTGGAGATAGAAGTCCCTTCATTAAAATCCCTTTATTTACAAACTCTAATAGCAGCACACACAGAATACTCATAGTCAGCAGAATATCTCCTAGGGTGCTAGGACTCCCGGTTCAATACAAGGCAAAGACTCCCTGATTGGTCCATCAATTGGATCCTTAATCAGGGAGTTCATTCTTCAATAGGCCAACCTCAATGGCTGGATTGAAGTCATTACAAAACCCCTCCTGGATCTTTTGCGAATTATCTGAAACTTTATTTATCAATTCTCTTTCGCAGTAGTAGTAATTTCTTCTTACTTAGTAAACCAGTAAAGCTCAATGGTTTGAACATTGCCATCAAATCAACCCTTAACTTACCTGTCTCTACTGATGGATCATAATTCCAGTTTCTCCAGTCTTGCCACATAACAGAATTCCCTCCACCTTGCTACCATTCTCATCAATCTCTCAAGGATAATGCCGAGATTGGACATGACACTGCAGCTAAGGCTTAATCAAGATCCTACTCCAAAGACTTGAGAGCACCAACATATAGGCTGATATTTCCTCTGCAGGACAGTGACAGTGCTACACTGTCAGAGGTGCTGTCTTTGATGGCAGCCTTAAACCAACGTTCCAACTGATGTATCAGGAGGATGTTGAAAACCCCATGACCTAGTTTTGAACCAGAACAAGATAGATATTCCTACCCCTCATTCAACATTATATGAAAAAAGAGATCATTGGGTCATTGCCACAATACTGTTGTGGGATCTTACTGTGCTGAAACTGGCAGCCACTTTTCCTAAAACAGACTTACCCCAAAAGTATTTCATTGGCTGTAGAGTGCTTTGGTCCATTCTGAGGTCATGAAAGGTGTTCTATAAATGCAGACTCTTTTCAAGCACATGGCACATGTTTTAACATCAACTGGAGTTTCATATACTTACCTTAACGCTACTTCTTGGCTTCTCGCTAAATTTTCCTTTGGCCAATACTGTTGGACATGGGCTCTGCCCCGAAAGTTGGAGGTCTTTAGATCATCAGGGTTGAATAGCTTTGGTGGTGGAGGGAATCAAAGGAATTATCTCACCATTTGGGCTGCGTCTCAGCAGTCACAGTCAATCGAAATTGCATGCCCAGTTGGGTATAACTAGGATTTTCAACAATTAATACCAGTCCGGAGCTGACAGCTCACTGATCTGCATATGATAGCTTGCACCTCCCAGAAACAAAGTCAGGGGGATGCTGACTTGCTCCATGCTCACCTGTCCTGCTCCAGAATAGGCCTCGATCAAAAGGAACCTTTGACCTTCGCTATGGATAATTTCCGTCCTGGAGAACTGGTAGCCAATCTGATTGGCCTGCAGTGCCATAAATCATAGAATCCTTACAGTGCAGAAGGAGGCCATTTGGCCCAATGAACCAGCACTGACCACAATCCCATAAGATTCTATCCCCTTAAACCCAGGTATTTACCCTGCTAATGCCCCTGACACACAGGGGCAATTTTAGTATGGCCAATCCACCTAACCCACACATCTTTGGACTGTGGGAGGAAACCAGAGCATCTGGAGGAAACCCATGCAGAAAAGGGGAGAATGTGCAACTCCACACAGACAGTGACCCGAGGCCAGAATTGAAGCAGGGTTCCTGGCATTGCGAGGCAGCAGTATTAATCACTATGCCGCCTTGCTTCTGTAGTGGGCGAACTCTCTAGTGGGCATTGCCAACACTGCAGCCAGTCCCAAAAAGGAAGCCAAATGGATCCTGGAGGAAGATAAGTTCAGGCTATTGGGCAGCAAGTGCTTGGCCTGTTTAGAGAGGGATTGGGGATTGAGGTTGGTAGGCTGTGGTGATCAGGTGAGCAGGAAGAAATGGGGGGATACTATTTGGTGAGGGAGGGTGCTCCTCATTGTGCAAAGGGCATCCTCGAAGGATGGTGCTGCTTTGTGACGTTTGCAGGGTATTACTGGGGGCAGTTGTCTTGTTGAGAAGCTCAATTGATCCTTGATTATTTATTTACATATAGTCAGCATGCCCTAATCTTAGTGTCTGCCCACCTACCATGTCCTCAGCAGGCTGTTTGAGAGTGGGCAGGAGGCGATGGTGTTTGAACCTGCCCTATTTTACCTGTTCCCACCCCTTCACACTGAAAGTACACCTAGTGGGAGTACATTAAATCCAGCCTGTAAATTCTTTCTCCACAGATACCCACCTGATCTGCTGCGTCTTTGCAGCATTTTCTGTTCTGATCTTAACCCAAAGTTGGTTGTGACTCAGTTAAGAAGGCTCAGATTGCCCCCTGATTGGGGAGAATTCCTCTAGGTCAGAAAACTCATGTGCCTCATTCTTAGAATCATTGAGTCCCTACAGTGCACGAGGAGGCCAGTCGGCCCATCGAGTCTACACCGACCACAATCCCACCCAGCCTCTATCTCCAGAACCCCACATATTTACCCTGTTAGTCCCCATGAAATTAAGTGGCAAATTAGCAAGGCCAGTCCACCTCTCCTGCACATCTTTGAACTGTGGGAGGAAACTGGAACATCCAGAGGAAACCCAAGCAGACACGGGGAGAATGTGCAAACTCTATACAGGCAGTGACCCAAGCCAGTAATCAAACCCACGTGCCTGGCTCGGGAGGCAGCGGTGCCAACCATTGTGCCACCGTGCCGACTCCTCATAAAATGCTTTGACCAATCAGTGAGGCATTAGGTGAGGGGAGCCGCAGTCTAAGGGTTGGACATGATGTTGTTGTTAAATTTGACCTTTATTGTTAGCACTGAGCCCTTTGTTACTCCTCTGCCCGTATCATTAATATTTCACCTTCTGCAAAACCAAGAGCTACAGGAAATTTTCAACATTCATTTAATGTCTGTCCAAACAGCAAGAGGCTTCACAGCAGCAGTTTATGGTAATTTGCAAGTTGCTTGATTGAATTTACTGACCTGCAACTCACTTCCTGTTCACAATCATAGAATGACTACAGTGGAGAAATAGGCCATTTGGCCCATCATGTATGTGCCAGCTCTCCATATGAATAATTTCACTACTGCCACTCCCCCACCTTCTCCCCTTTAGAAACATAGGATGCGGAAACATAGAGGCAAGAGGAGGCCATTCGGCCCTTCGAACCTGTTCTGCCATTCATCACGATCATGGCTGATTGTCCAACTTAAAAACCTAATCCTTCTTTCTCCCCATAACCACTGATTCCATTTGCCCCAAGTGTTATACCCAGCTATTTGCCCTGCCTTTTTCAAATAATAATCCAATTTCCTCTTGAAGTGTTATAGAATCAAACAAATCCTGGATAACACACTAGGGACCAGTGATTAACATGGGAGTGGGGAGGGGGCAGGCGTGACGGAGAGGGTAAGGATGGCAGAGGGGGTAGGGATGGCGGAGAGGGTAGGGGTGATTGAGGGGGCAGGGGTGGTGGAGGGGGTAGGCTTGACGGAGGGGGTGGGGTGATGGAGGGGCTAGGGGTGGAGGAGGGGCAGGGGTGGGGGAGGGGGCAGGGGTGCAGGAAGGGATTGTTGGGACAATTATAGTCTGTCCTGCACGGTAAGAGTTATCTGTCGGCATAGTTTTCAGTGTGTCTGCAAAAGCATCACAGGCTTAGGCTCGATGGTTCAAGTTAATCTCCCTTTATTCCTGATTGAAAGATAGAGGGTCAGGTTAGAAATAGTTCCATTTTAATGAGCTCCCCAGCTGTAAGAGCTTCCTTATTCACCAGCCCTCCATAACTTGATTTTTCCAGAGACTTTCAGATTTGTCAGAATATTACCCAGCAATCATTGGGTCCAAGGTGCACACAGAGTGATTAGAATATTCATAGAATCCCTACAATGCAGAAAGAGGCCATTCGGCCCATCGAGTCTGCATTGACCACAATCTCACCCAGGTGTTATTCCCATAACCTCATACATTTACCCTGTTAGTTCCCCCGACACTAAGGGGCAACTTAGCATGGCCAATCCACCAAACCCACGTATCTTTAGAACGTGGGAGGAAACCGGAGCATCTGGAGGGAACCCAGTCAGACACAGAGAGAACATGCAGACTCCACACAGACTGTGACCCCGAGACCTGAATTGAATCTGGATTCCTAGCGCTATGAGGCAGCAATGCTAACCCACTGTGCCACATCTGCTGCCCCGTTCATAGGTAAAAGTTCAGACGATCAGAATTCGGTGTGATCATAGTTTGAGTGAGTTGATCCCGGCTGATTACAGATGAAATCGGAGCAGAGAAAGGAACTGGCCAGAATTCCTGGGCTGAATTTTCACCCAAGGTAATGGTGAGAAAGGAGGTGGGCAAGCGCCCATTGCCATGTTCCCAGAGGTGGGATTAGGGGTGAAAGGGTGACCCATCCATAAGCAACAACGAGCCCTTTGCGCTTAAGAGCAATTGAGGCCAATTATCAAAGGCTGGCTGAAATATTCCAGTTGTTTCCTTAATTATGCTGGCTGCTTTATCAAGGCAGCGGGAAGTGTGGACAGTGTCAACGAGTGGACTTTGAATGATGGACTTGGCTTCGTTCACTACACTTTGGAGTTTCTTGCGGTCTTGGGTAGAGCAGAAGCCATTCCAAACTATGATACATCCAGAAAGAATACTTTCTATGGTGCATCTGTAAACATTCATGAGAGTCGTAGTGGACATGCCAAATTCCCTTAGCCATTTGAGAAAGTAGAGACATTGGTGGGTTTTCTTTACAATAGTGTCAGCATGGGGAGACCAGGACAGGTTGTTGGTGATCTGGACAGCTAAAAACCTGAAACTCTCGACCCTTTCTACTTTGTCCCCGTTGATGTAGACGGGACATGTCCTTCACTTTGTTTCCTGAAGTCGATGACAATCGTTTTGTTGAGATTGAGGGAAAGATTATTGATGCTGAACCTGTTCGTCAGATTCTCTACTATTTTCCTATACTCCGATGTTGTTTGAGATCTGACCCACTACTGTGGTGTCATCAGCAAACTTAAAAATCGAGTTGGAGAGGAATAATTGTTGAAAGAATTTGATAGTAACTTTCAAAACAGAATTGGATAAATGGAGGGAAAAATTTACAAGACATGGGAAAGAGTTAGAAGGTTGGATTAAAGAGCCAGCACTCAGATAATGGGCTGAATGTCCTTCTGTCCTATGCTTTTACAATTGATAATTACTAGATTTAACTTGGAGGTTTTGTTTCTTTTCAGATTTTGACTTTGACACCGAGCTGCGATTTACCACCAGCGCAACCAGGCCTGTTACGTCTCCACCTTCCGCCTCAACCTTTGGATCCCTCCAGCCGTTTGCCTTCACGTTCCAGGATACTGCCCCGGCAGGAGGTGGCACTGCCACTTCACCGGCACCCGCCTCCACTGCCCTGACCACCGCAGCGACCACGACGGCAGCTCCGGCTCCCATCACGATGCCAGCCGCCGCCGCCACCACGGCTCTGCTGGCAACCACGGCAACCACCAGCACCAGCACCGTTGCCATGCCGACCAGCCGCACCATCGCCATTGTGCCGCTAGCGACTGCCGCGGCCACCACGGCGCTGGCAGCCACGAGGAGTTCGACCAGGGTCAGCGTGGTGGCTAAACCAACTTCCATAGCAGATCCACAAACAACCCAAAAAACACTGGAAAGCGTCCCAGAGGATACCAGCAAAACCCTCCCGTATATCCCTTACACCACCGAGGTAAGTCCCTGACGTCTATGTTACACATCTGAGATCCTCTGGAATCGCTAACGTCAGACCGAACGTATTAGCCTGCAGAATAATACACTGGGAACTGAAAGCAAAATTAATTCCCAGCCTGCAAGGCTCAGAGTAAAGTTAGCCAGGCTTAGGGCCTGTTCCTGGTCCATAACTTCTATTGGAAAACATATATGCTGATTTGATTTATTATTATCAGTGTATACTAATTATCTGTATACTAATAAATCAAATTATCATTTGATTTATTAGTATACAGTGAGAAGTAAAGTTCCTTGCGTGCTATACAGACAAAGCATAGAGTACATATGCTTTATAAGGGGTAGGAGTCTTAGCTGTGTTGTAGAGCAGAAGGATCTTGGGGTCCGGGTCCGTAGGACTCTTAAATCGGCCTCGCAGGTGGAGGAAGTGGTCAAGAAGGCGTACGGTGTACCGGCCTTCATTAATTGAGGAATAGAGTTTAGGAGTCAGGAGGTAATGATGCAGCTCTATAAGACTCTTGTCAGACCCCACTTGGAGTATTGTGCGCAGTTCTGGTCGCCTCACTACAGGAAGGATGTAGAAGCTATTGAGAGAGTTCAGAGGAGATTTACAAGGATGCTGCCTGGATTGAGAGGCAGGCCTTATGAAGATAGGTTGAGGGAGCTGGGACTCTTCTCACTGGAGAGACGTAGGTTGAGAGGCGACGTGATAGAGGTTTATAAAATGTTGAGAGGATTAGATAGGGTGGACTCTCAGAGACTATTTCCCCGAGCTGAAATGGTCAGTACGAGAGGACACGGATTTAAGGTGCAGGGAAGAAAATGCAGAGGGGATGTTAGGGGTAAGTTTTTCACTCAGAGGGTGATGAGTGAATGGAATCGGCTGCCGTCGGAGGTTGTTGAGGCAAACTCGCTGGGGTCTTTTAAAAGACTTCGGGATGAGTATATGGAAACGAATGAGATAGGGGGTTAAAGATAGGTCTGTGGATTGGTAGATGTGATCGGCGCAACTTGTGGGCTGAAAGACCTGTTTGTGCTGTATTGTTCTATGTTTTATGTACATAGGGGAGAAGGAAAGGAAAGGGTGCAGAATATAATGTTGCAGTTATAGTTCGGGTGTAGATAAAGAT
Source organism: Sphyrna mokarran (assembly GCA_024679065.1). NCBI lineage: Eukaryota > Metazoa > Chordata > Chondrichthyes > Carcharhiniformes > Carcharhinidae > Sphyrna > Sphyrna mokarran. The sequence continues at coordinate 8,152,129 of JAGIQG010000024.1, forward strand.
CAGCTTAATATATGGTACGTCCATTCAAAAGTCTTGATCTGATTTTAATTTGATTTGATTTATTATTGTCACATGTATTAGCATACTGTGAAAAATATTGTTTCTGGCACAATACACAGACAAAACATACCATTCATGGAGAAGAAAATGAGAGAGTGCAGAATGTAGTGTTACAGCCATAATTAGGGTGCAGAGAAAGATCAACTTAATGCAGGGTAAGTCCATTCAAAAGTCCAACAGCAGCAGGGAAGAAGCAGTTCTTGAGTCGGTTGGTACGTGACCTCAGACTTTTACATTTTTTTCCAACGGAAGAAGGTGGAAGAGAGAATGTCCGGGGTGCGTGGGGTCTTTAATTATATTGGCTGCTTTGCTGAGGCAATGGAAAGTGTAGACAGAGTCAATGGATGGAAGGCTGGTTTGTGTGATGGATAGGGCTAGGTTCATAACCTTTTGTAGTTCCTTGTGGTCTTGGGCAGAGCAGGAGCCATATCCAAGCTGTGACACAACTAGAAAGAACACCTGGTAGAAGTCTGATAACAGCAGGGAAGAAGCTGTCTTGAGTCAGTTGGTATGTTTTATCTGACTTTTGTACCCTTTTCCTGATGGAAGAAGGTGGAAGAGAGAATGTATAGGCTGCGTGGGATCCTTGATTATGCTGGCTGCTTTTCTGAAGCAGCAGGAAGTGTCGACTGAGTCAATGATAGGTTTGCCTGATGGACCGGGTTTCGTCCACGATCCTTTGTAGTGTCTTGTGATCTGTGGTCAGAGCTGGAGTTGTACCAAACTGTGATACATCACAGTGTTGTAAAAGAGCAATGCTTTAACTGCCCCCTGCTAACACCAATCTGGAGTTCAATATTCATTAACATCTGCTGCATGAGTCAGAAGCTGAGGTCCAGTAAATCGAATATGAAATTTAGGATTTTTCCAGAAAGTGGCTAGATTGTGGAACTTATGAGTAGTTGAGATGAATAAAATAGATACATTTAACTGAAAATTAGATAAATATATGAAGGAGAAAGAAATCAAAGGTTATCATGCTGGGGTTACATGAAAAGAGGCAGGTGGAAGCTCTTGTGGTGTTTTACCACCAGCACAGACTGGTTGGGCCGAATGGCCTATTTCTGTACTGTCGACTGTATCACTATCACTAAAGCTCCCTCTGATGGCCAAGTACTGTGCCTACAAGAGTGGGTAAGAGACTCACCTCCTGTTCTCCAAAGCTGCCCACCGTCCACAAGGCACAAGTCAGAAGTGCAATGAAATACTCTCCACTTGCCTGTTTGAACACAGCAACGACAATAGTCAAGAAGCTCCACAAGGTGGCACAGTGCTTAGCACTGCTGCCTCACAGCGCCAGAGACCCAAGTTCAATTCCCAGCTTGGGCCACTGTCTGTGCAGAGTCTGCACGTTTTCTCTGTGGGTTTTCTTTAAGTGTTCCAGAGTCCGAAAGATGTGCTGGTTTGATGTATTTACTATGCTAAATTCTCCCTCAGTGTACCCAAACAGACGCCGCAGTGTGGCGACAAGAGGGTTTTCACAGTAACTTCACTGCAGTGTTAATGTAAGCCTACTTGTGACAATAATAATGAACTAACTTTTAACCGTCCAGGACAAAACAATCCGTTTGATCAGCAACCCGTCCACAAATGTTCACTCTCTCCACCACTTTGCCCTGTGGCGGCAATGTGTAGCATATATTCACTGTGGCAAATCACCAAGGCTCCTGCCAAAGCTGTGACCTCTACCACCTGAAAGGGCAAAAACAGCAAATAAATGGGAACACCACCACCTGCAAGATGCCACCCTCTGCCCCCACCCAACTCATACGCAATCCTAACTTGGAAATACATCACCATTCCTTCATAAGAACATAAGAGCCAGGAGCCGCAGTAGGCCATCGAGCCTGCTCCACTATTCAATAAGATCATAGCTGATCTTTCCACAGACCCAGCTCCACTTACCCGTCCACTCCCCATAACCCTTAATTCCATTATTGTTCAAAAACGTATCTATCCTTGCCTTAAAAACATTCAATGAGGTAGCCTCACCTGCTTCACTGGGCAGGGAATTCCACAGATTCACAACCCTTTGGGTGAAGAAGTTCCTCTTCAATTCAGTTTAATCTGTTCCCACTTATTTTGAGGCTATGCCCCTAGTTCTAGTTTCACCCGCCAGTGGTTGTTCATTGTTGCTGGGCCAAAATCCTGGAACACTTTTCCTAACAGCTCTGTGGATGTTCCTGCGTCAGTTCAAAAAGGCGGTTCACCACCAGCTTCTCAAGGGCAATTCAGTGGGTAACAAATGTTGGTGTGGTCAGTGATGCCCAGATCACATTTCAACATTTCAATTCACTCCACAACTCCAAAGAGCTAATAACTCTGGCAGCTTCCCAGCATTGTTACCCAACTCTTCTTTGTTTGTCACCCTGGATCCAGATGTTCCTAAGCTATTTGATTGCAAAGGGCATCACAGGCCAATTCAAACTTTGAACTCAATTGATGGGCAATTCTGAAAAAGAAAGATTTGCAACTATAAAGCATTTTAGCGCCAACGAAGCACTTCTGAGTGTAATCACAGTTGTAATCTAAGAAATACAGCGTACGTATTTCTTAGAAATGTGCATAGCAAGATCCCACAAACAGCAATGTGATTTTGAGCAGGTAATCTGTTTTTGTGATGTTAGTTGAGTATGAATATTGATTGGGATAACTGGGGATAACTCCCCTGCTCTTCTCCAAATTGTGGCATGGATCATCCATGGCGCTTTGCACACCTCATTCAAAAGAGGGCACCTCTGACAGTGATGTGCTCCCTCAGTGCTGCACTGGAGAATCAGATTTAATTTTTGGGATTAATCCTTGGGATGGGACATGAACCCAGAATCTTCTGAGATAAGCATTGGAACCACAGCTGATACTGCCACCACCCCTACCCACTCCCCACCCCTAACCACTCCCCACCCCTGAACACACAACCACCTTTCTGGGCATGCTTAAAACCTAATGGCTGAAATTCTCTGGCCATTCACACCAATAGGATTCTCTGTGGCTTTCCTGCCGGTGTGGGGTGACATCAACGGGAATTCCCATTGACAGTGACTGGGAGCCGGAAAATCTAGTCCAGTATCTTTGACCAAGCATTTGATTGCGTGTCCCAAAATCTCGTTAACTGGTTGATGGCGAATTTACTTTGATCGTCATTCACATGAGGCACCTTGGGATGTTTCAAGCTGCTACTGAAATGAAGTTGTTGTAATAATCAGGATCTGGAGTCCTGATTCCCGTTCCCAGAACCGTTGATTTCCCCATGCATCCAGACACTAAATTTCAAATAACTTTTCAGCAGATTAATGAGGGGAATTTCTAACATTGGAGAGGCTTTGGTTGCTGAGTTTTCTCTCATGAATTTATTGTTTTCTGGCATGTCGAAACATGTCGTAGAATCATAGAAAGCCTACAGTGCAGAAGGAGGCCATTCGAGTCTGCACTGATCATGATCCCACCCAGGCCCTATCTCTGTAACCCCTCATATTTACCCTGCTAATTCTCCTGACACTACAGTTAATTTAGCAAGGCCAACCAACCTAACCCACACATCTTTAGACTATGAAGGAAACTGGAGCACCCAGAAGAAACGCACGCAAACACATTTAGAATGTGCAAACTCCGCACACTCAGTGACCCAAGCTGGGAAAACCAGCGTGCCTGGCACTGTGAGGTAGTGTTGCTAACCACTGAGCCATCATGCCATTCCAAATGGTGGGAATAACAGCACGATCGTCCAAATAAAAAGCTGACAGATACTCCCAGACATGATCCAAAGTGAACCCTGCTGTGAGAACTCAGGATGTTTCCTGTACGTCTTTCCTCTTCCAAATGGGAAGAAGAAGTTTACAAAAGTTTAACTAGACAGGAAAGCTTCAAGTTGTTTTGCAACAGAATTACTAAACCTGTTATTAATGTTGTAGCTGAGATCTGTCAATTTTTCTGATCTTGAATGTTGTTGAAAAGAGAGAAGTATTGCTGAAGTTTTTCATTTCGCATTCATCAGGACAAACTCAAGAATACCAAATTTCAAAAGATCACATCAATTTTTACTACAGGAGAGGAGCTAATTTGTTGGCTCTGATTGATTAAGACATTGCCCTAGAAAAAGAAATCGGTGGGGGGGTGCTATATTTTCACCTGTACGCTGTTGTGATCCAATAAAATTTGGCATTTCTTTTGTAAATGCATTGAGGAAAATGGACATTTTGTCAAAGCTTTTTGTATTCTTCAGGACAATTAGCAAGATTAAAAACGTCAGGGCAAACAATAGTTATATACTGTATAAGAAGTGATGTTGATTAGTTGGCAAGTGAACTCTGATTGGTAGAGGTGCTGCCATGGAGAATGCAGCAGTTAATGGCAAATGCCAAGCATTGTTTGAAAATTAAACCAGGCAGCTTGACTCTGATTTGTCAAGGGATTGCCCAGAAGAATGAACCAGCACCTGGCTATCACTTGAATAAAAGCAGTAGCTTTCACTTACTTTGTTTCGTTGAAACAGGTGCAATATGTGTACCTGTTCTTTCTGTCTACAAAGAACAAGGCCTTGTCTATGAATATACATAGCTTCCAGTACATGCCAATGCACCACACTGCAAGCCCTTTCTTTGCAGACAGAAAGACCACGTACACACATTGCACCTGTTTCAGCTAAACAACATAAGTAATAGCCGTTTGCTGGTTAATTTCTCAAGGCAACGCCTTGACTAATCAGAGTCAAGCTGCTTTGTTCAAATTTTCGAACAATGCTTGGCAGTTAACTATCATTCACCATTAACGGGTACATTTTCCATGGCAATGCCCGACCAATTGAAGTCCAACAAAACTGCACCCTCTTTTCATATTGTATAAAGTTGTTGTTTCCCCTGATTTTGGTATTCTTGTTATAATCCTCATGAGAGTAAGATGAACGGTTTTGGCACCATGAGTCTCCTTCCAGCAATATTCATGCTCTGCACTCCCAAGCAACTGTTTTTGATCTTTACAGCCCATCTAACCAGTCAGCTTTTTAAGCTTCATTGTGTCTCAGTAGTTATTAGCACTGTTAACTCTGGCTATGTATATTATCACAGAATCATAGAATCCTATAGTGCAGGAGGCCATTCAGTCCATTGAGTCTGCACTGACTCTCCAACGGAGCAACCCACTCAGGTCCAATCTTCACAACCCAATGCACTTATTCCACTAATCCCCCTGACCTACACACCTTTGACACTAATGCGCAATTTAGCACGATCAATCCACCTTTGGACTGGGAGGAAACCGGAGCATCTGGAGGAAACCCACACAGACATGAGGAAAACGTGCAAACAGACAATGACCCGAGGCTGGAATTGAACCCAGGTCCCTGGCGCTGTGAGGCAGCAGTGCTAACCATTGGAGGTGTCATCACATGACCTCCTGCCTCAAATGGCTATTGGCTGCCTCTCAGTGTTTCAACTTCCTGCAGCCAATTGAAAAAGATACAAGCTCTTCATTGCCCAATCAGATAAATCTTGACTGGTAGACCAACAGCCATTTTCTTCCATTCCAATATTTTACAACTAGCCAACAAAAGTGTTCAAAAAAAAGTTAACTGGAAAATATAATTTTTTTATGATTTTTCTCCTCAGTGTGGCACTTACCAATGTCAGTGATAGTTCTGAAGAAAGGCAGGCCTGACATTGCCTGGCATTCTCCTGAGCTTTGCCAGGTTCAGGTTCAGTTACTGGTCTACCCTGAGTTGGTTCCTTTCAGCCACCGGCCTGCAATTGACCTCAGTACCTTTGGGTGGAAAAATTAAGAGTTGAACTTCTGATCTTTGAACTGTGTAAGAATCATAGAATCCCTACAGTGCCAAAGGAGGCTATTTGGCCCATCAAGTCTGCACCAACCACAGTCCCTACCCAGATCTTATCCTGGTAATCCCAAATATTTACCCTGCACATCCACTGACACTAAGGAGCAATTTAGCATGGCCAATCCACCTAACCCACACGTCTTTGGATGTGTGGGAAGAAACCGGAGCACAAGAGGAAACCCATGCAGACATGGGGAGAATGTGTGAACTCCACACAGACAGTCACCCAAGGCCGGAATTGAACCTGGGTCCTTGGAATAGTGAAGCAGTAATGCTAACCACTGTGCCACCGTGGCACCCTTTAACAAACAAAGTGGAAACTTATAACACAGAGGTACATAAATACATCACAAAAATTTTGCAGGTCGTGTGTTGTTCAGCCGGTAATATTTGTTGTGTTTTTGGAAGATGATGGCTAACTGATACTGTCACTGGACTTGTGTTGCTCTGAGGTCATGGTTCAAAACCCATAATGGCAGCAAGTTGAATTTAAATTTAATTAATAAACCTGGAATATAAAACCAGTTTCTATAATGAACAATATCATTGAGTTGTGTTTAAAAAAAAACACACAACGGGAAGGCTAACTATAACCGGATTAGGCAGGATTTGGAGGCTATTGTTTGGGAGAGGCTGTTTGAGGGTAAATCCATATTTGGCACGTGGGAGTCTTTTAAGGAGCAGTTGATTGGAGTGAAGGACAGAAAAGACAAGATTCAGGAACTGTGGATGAACAGGTAAATTGTGAGTCTAGTCAAAAAAAGGATGTATATATGATGTCTAGGGAATTAAAAACAGATGAAGCATTTGAAGAGTATAGGGAAAGTAGAAAAGAGCTCAGAGAGTCGGGGGACAAATAGAAGTCACAAAAAGTCCTAGGGAGGCAGGATTAAGGAGAATCTAAGGCAATTTATACATCTAGTAAGAACAAGAGGGTAGCCAGAGGAAGAGTTGGTCCACTAAAGGACAAAGCAGGGAAATTATGTGCAGAACCAAAGGAAGTGGGTGAGATCCTCAATGAGTATTTTGCATCAGTATTCACAAAGGAGGTTGATTGATGGTGTCTCAGAGGGATATGTAAACCATTTAGAACAAGTGATCATTGCGAGGGAGAAGTGTTAGGTGAATTAAAAATCACAAAGGTAGACAAATTCCTCAGGGCCAGATGGCATCTATTCCAGATTATGAAGGGAGCCAAGAAAGAGAGTTGCTGGGCCTCTAACAGAAATCTTTGTCTCCTCGTTGGCCACTGGTGAAGTACCAGAGGATTGGAGAATAGCCAATGTTGTCCTGTGATTTAAGAAGGGTAGCAAGGATAAGTCAGGTAATTATAAGCCAGTGAGCTTGATATCAGTGACAGTGAAATTGTTGGAGAAGATTCTTAGGAATAGGATGTGTACGCATTTGGAATTGAATAGTCTTATTCAAGACAGACAGTATGGTTTTGTATGAGGGAGGTCACGTCTTACTAATTTAATTGAGTTTTTCAAGGTGATGATGAAAATGGTTGATGAGGAAAGGGCTGTGGATGTTCTGTACGTGGACTTTAGTAAGGTATTTGACAAGGTCCCTTGTACAGATTAGTGCAAAAGATTAAATTCCATTGGGTTCAGGGGTGAACTAGCCAGATTGATTCAGAACTGATTTGGCTATAGAAGACAGACGATAACAGGGGTAGGCTGTTTTTCTGAATGGAGGTCGGTAACTAGTGGTGTTCCACAGCAATCCCACTGCTGGGATCTCTGCTGTTTGTAATATATATAAATGACTTAGAAGAAAACAGCTGGTCTGATTAGCAAGTTTGTGAATGATACTAAGATTGGTATCATTCTTCAGATTGGCAAAGAATACAGCAGGATATAGATAGGCTGGAAAACTGGATGGAGAAATGGCAGATGGAATTTAATCCGGATGAATACAAGGTGGTGCATTTTGGTAGATCGAATTCAGTTGGGAGGTATAAAAGAATCGTAGAATCATCAGGAGCATAGACACACAGAAAGATCTGGGAGTACAGCTCCATAGATCCTTAAAAGTGGCAGCACAGGTGAAAAAGATGGTAAAGAAAGCATATGGTATGCTTGCCTTCATCACACAGTGCATCGAGTATAAAAATTGGTAAATTACGTAACACTTGTATAAAATGTTGGTTAGGCCATATTTGGAATACTGTGTCCAATACTGGCCACCACACTACCAGGAGGACATGGAGGCTTTGGAGCGAACACAGAAAAGGTTTACCAGGATGTTGCCCAGCATGGAGTGTATTAGTTACAAGGAGAGATTGAATAAACTGGGATTGTTCTCACTGGAAAGATGGAGGCTGAGGGGCGACCTAATAGAAGTTTATAAAATTATGAGAGGTATATGTAGGGTGAACAGTTGGAAGTTTTCTCCCAGGGCAGAAATGATAATTATAAGGGGGCATAAGTTCAAGATAAGGGGAGAAAACTTCAATGGAGATGTGTGGGAGAAGGTTTTTGCACAGAGATTCATGACGGTCTGGAATGTGCTGCCAAGTGAGATGCTTGAGGCAGATATGTTAGCCACATTGAGGATTTATCTGGATAGACACACAAACAGACTGGGAATAGAGGGATATTGGCATTTGGTCTAGATAGGACAATGTGAGGGCCAACAGACCTGTTCCTGTGCTCTACTGTTCTTTGTTCTTTGCTGTGTCTGATTCACTAATGCCTTTCAGAGAAGGAAATCTGCTGTCCTTACCCAGTCTGGCCTGTATATGACTCAGTGCCACAACAATGTGATCGAATCTTAATTGCCACCAAAAGAGAAAATGGTGGAAAATCTCAGCAGGTCTGGCAGCATCTGTAAAGAGAGAAAAGAGCTAGTGTTTCAAGTCCAAATGACCCTTTGTCAAAGTACCAGATCATTTAGACTCGAAATATCAGCTCTTTTCTCTCCTTACAGATGCTGCCTGACCTGCTGAGGTTTTCCACCATTTTCTCTTCTGGTTTCAAATTCCAGCATCTGCAATAATTTTCTTTTATTGAGTTTTAATTGCCTCTGGATTAATCTAAAAAGTCACTCAGAATGGGCAACAAAATGTTGGATTTGCCAGTCACACCCACTTTCCATGAAAAAATAAAACAAACCATTTGGGTCAATTTGTTCTATAGTATATTCCTACACCCACAGTTAGAATGCAGACTGTCAGAAAGCTATTTGCACTGCACGTGTATAATTCCACCAACCATCAGCCATGGCTGAAATAACTCCTCAGAGGCAGGTGTCCCTTCACCAGATTCTCTTTATTTACAAACTCAATCGAATGTTTCAGGCACAAAGTCAGAGTCCGGAGTGGACCTGACCCTCCCCTATTTACATAGAGATGAGGCTCTCTAATTGGGATGGCAATTATAATCTCAATCAGGGAGCTCATAGTCTGAGAGGCCAAATTCATGGGTCATGTTGAAGTCATTACAATAGTCGCTCAATTTTCCATCACCCAGTTCCTTGGAATTTACTGCTGAGAGCTTCTCTGGTTGATAACTGTAGTTTTCTATATTGAAGCACAGGACTAGGTTTCGCAGGGACACTGTTCATTGTCAAATCGCTTGCTTGCATTTGTTGGTTTGTTTCACAGGTGATTGGTAAATGCCAGAATTAATTTGTGGGCAGTGCTAACCCAACCCTTCGGATGAGGGGGAACGTTGAACTATACCCCCTACCCGTTGTAAAGCTGACAGGATTGGGTACAATTTTACTGCCCATTGAAGTCAATATTGGACTGATGTACAATTCTGATGTAAAAGTCTGAAGTTCCAACGACTCAAGAACAGTTTCTTCCCAAGCTGCCGTCAGGCTTTTGAATGGAACCACCTTGCATTGAGTTGACCTTTCTCTATACCCTTGCTATGACTGTAACATTATACTCTGCACTCTCTCCTTTCCTTCTTGATGAAAGCACGGCAACACAGTGGTTAATGCTGCTGCCTTACAGCACCAGCAACCAGGATTTAATTCCCGGCTCGGGTGACTGTCTGTGTGGAGTTTGTACATTCTCCCCATGTCTGTGTGGGTTTCCTCCAGGTGCTCTAATTTACTTCCACTGTCAAAGATGTATAGGTTGGGTGGATTGGCCATGCTAAAATTGCCCCTAAATGTCAAGGGGACAAACTGGGATAAATGCATGGGGTTATGTGGATAAGGCTTGGGTGTGATTGTGGTCAGTGCAGACTTGATGGGCCGAATGGCCTCCTTCTGCATTGTAGGATTCTATGAATGGTATGCTTTATCTGTGTATTGCTTGAGAGAAACAATACTTTTCACTGTATGCTAATACATGTAACAATAATAAATCAAATCGAATCAAATTCCACATTCCACCTAATCCCAGGGTTTCCACCTGGAGAATGTGATGAAAACTCCTGTCTCAGGATGAAGCAGTGTGCATTCTGGAAAGTTGGGAAGAAAAATCAAAGATCTTGCTTCTTCAGACCCTTTGTCGTTCCCATCATTTCTGCAGCATGTTCATTTTAAGGAAAATTCCAGTCATTTTCCCTTTTTTTATATTAGCACACACAGAAAACTGCCTCCGGAGAAACGGTCAAAGAGGTGACCATCAACAACGAGGTGGAGGTTCCTGCTGCAGGGGCGCCGAGCGGAGACTTTGAGATCACCGAGGAGGGGGAAGTGATAAATCCAGGGACAAACAACGAGGTGTTTGCTGCCGTCACGCAACCAACCGGGCGGGGCAGTGGGAAGAACGGCCTCCCTGATGTAATAGACAATGCAATAGAGGCGGGGAGCTCATCTTCAGCTGCTCAGTTACCCCAGAAAAACATACTGGAGAGAAAAGAGGTCTTAGTAGGTAAGCTGGCTCTTTTATTAGTCTTTGCTGCACTGATATAAGTATATGGATGAGAAGGGAATGGTTTAGTTAGGAGGGGCATTGCTTTTTATTTTGGTCGGCACATCATCGAAGGCCGAAGGGCCTGTTCTGTGCTGTATTGTTCTATGTTTCTATGATCACACTCAGCACCCAGCAATGCACCATTGGGGTTTCTCTGTAAACATTCTTGGCTGGCATCAAGAATATTGGCACGGTGGTACAGTGGTTGCTACTGCTGCCTCACAGCCCCAGGGACCTGAGTTTGATTCCTGGCTTGAGTCACTGTCTGTGTGGAGTTTGCACATTCTCCCCATGTCTGTGTGGGTTTCCTCAGGTGCTCTGATTTCCTTCCACAGTCCAAAGATAATGCGGGTTAGGTGGATTGGTCATGGAAAACTGCCCCTTAGCATCAGAGGGTAAATGCATGGGGTTATGGGGATCGGGCCTAGGTGGGATTGTGCAGACTTGATGGGCCAAATGGCCTCCTTCTGCACTGTAGGATTCTATGATTCTATGATAAATGTCAAAGACACAGACCATTCTGGCAAGTGCTGTTTCATAGGACTTTGGAATGCAGCTTAGCAAAATAAGCATGCATTCAGATAGGTGGCTTGTTCAAAGCGGTAGGTTTTAAGGAATCACAGAATCCCTCCAATACTGAAGGAGGCCATTCAGCCCATCAAGTCTGCACAATCCCACCCAGGCTTTATTCCTGTAACCCCACATATTTATCCTGCTAATCCCCTGATACTAAAGAGCAATTTTCCATGGCTAATCAACCTAACCCACCCATTGCTGGGACTGTGGGAGGAAACTGGAGCACCCAGAGAAAACCTATACAGACATGGGGAAGAACATGCAGATTCTACACAGACAGTGACCCAAGCCAGGAATCAAACCCAGATCCCTGGCGCTGTGAGACAGCAGTACTAACCATAGTCCCACCGAACCACCCACAATGATTTATGATCCTATGATAAGGAAAATTAGCTACATGATTAGCCTGGACTGTTTCTCTTGGAGCAGAGAGGTTATAGGGTGATGTGAGCGAGGTTAACAAGATTTTAAGAGATTTAAGATGGATACAGTTGTTCCCATCAGCTGATGGTACAGGAACCAGGGGATACAGATGTAAGGTTTTTGAAAAGAGATATGAAGTGGGTGGGGTCGGGGGGGAAGGCGGTGGGGGGGGGGGGGGGGGGGGGACCTGGAATAACTTTTTTTAACACAGTGAGTGGGAATGACTTGTTGTGTATGAGGGGATAGAAGTGGAGACAATGAATGATTTCAATAGGAAATTGGATGGGCACCTGGGCAAAATAAAGTTGCAGGGCTACTGGGATAGAGCTGGGAAATGGGATTAACTGGATTTCTCCACAAAGATCCAGCATGAATGTTGATGGGGCAAATAGCCCCCTGAGCCACAACGACTTATGTCTCTGTGTTATGAATGTACTCTTCCATCTGCTCTTTCTATCAGCAGACTGCTAAATGCTCTGGCAGACCTTGGCTTTTACTGAAAGAAGTAAAGCAGATGTGGTCTGATGTTCCCTTTGTATTGGTGTACTGGGCAGAGTGCATCAGAAAACAGGAACATTGCTCCTTAGAGAACGGACCTTTATTTAAGGAAGAAGTGCAACGTCTAATTTTTCTTCCATATTGTACTGGAAGTACAAAGTCCGACACTTTACTGATTGATGTTCAATGATTTTCCTGTAGGATATCTTGTCACTGATATTCTTCCTCTAGCTGAATAGAGAACTAAAAGCAATATCAGTCTTACAATTCCAGAAATATTTGAACCCAAAGTACTATATTTGAGACTCAGTTTGGTGCATTCCCAACAAGCTCTAAATGAGTTTCAAGATCGCAGTCAACTTCCAAGTACGTGCATCATATTTAGGGTGTGCTACACTGTCAGCACAACTGGTTCTTGGGTGAGAGATTTAACCAAGATCCTGTTTGCCCATCCAGGGGCTGTTTTCAGATGGATCATGAAAACCCTACTGCACTATACAAAAAAGAGCAAAGAGCCATCCTTAACACCCTTAACAATAAAGGGAACAGATAGAGATATAACATACCAGCTATTTGGAAGAAGGTGGTTCATTATTGCCATCTCAAGGGTAGTTATGGATGGGGAATAAATGCTGGCCCACCATCCCCATTGCAAGCATAGAATAGAATAGAATCCCGGTGCAGAAGGAGACCATTCAGTCCGTTGAGCCTGCACAGACAATAATCCCACCCTATCCCTATCCCCATTAGCCAATGTACTTACCCTGCTAATTCGCTGACACTAAGGCGCAATTTAGCATGGCCAACCCACACATCTTTGGACTGAGGGAGGAAATTGGAATGCCCGGAAGAAACCCAAGCATACACGGGAAGAATGTGCAAACTTCACGCAGTCACCCAAGGCCAGAATTGAACCCTGGCACTGTGAGGCAGCAGTGCCATTAACTGTGCCGCACAATAAAACATAAAACAAAAGAATTGTCTACGCATTCCCACTCCCCAGAGCTTTGTAATTTTTTTCCCCTCCAAGTATTCATCCAGTTCCCTTTGGAAAGTTACCATTGAATCTGCTTCCACTACACTTTCAGCAATTGTATTTCCGATCAATATAGCTTATTGCATTAAAAATAATCCTAATGTCACCTCTCGTGTTTTCTCCTTAAATTTGTGACTCCAGTTCCAATATTTCTGCCACTAGATACAGTTTCTTCTTATTTACTTTTATCAAAACCATTAATTCCCCTATCCAATCCTCTCCAGGGAAACAGCTCTGTGGCGACACAGTGGCACAGTGGTTAGCACTGCTGCCTCACAACTCCAAGGACCCAGGTTCAATTCCGGCCTTGGGTGACTGTCTGTGTGGAGTTTGCATGCTCTCCCCCTGTGTGTGGATTTTCTTTGGGTGTTCTGATCTCCTCTCACAGATCAAAGATTGGCCATGATAAATGTGCAGGGTTATGGCTACAGGGCAGAGTGGAGGATTGGATGCTCTTTCAGAGATTTGTTGCAGATTCAATGGACTAAACAGCCTCCTTATGCACGGTCAAGATTGTATGGAATTCTGTCTGCATATAAGTCCAATTCTGTACCATCCTATTGTTTGAAGAGTGCATTGAGTCCCTGTGCTGTGGGAGATAAATTCACGTGATAAACATTTTTCCATTTTCTCCTGTCTAGCGGTTGTCGTTGGAGGGGTGGTTGGAGCACTCTTCGCTGCCTTCCTGGTTATGCTGTTGATCTATCGAATGAAGAAAAAGGATGAAGGAAGTTACACACTGGAAGAGCCAAAGCAGGCGAGCATAGCTTACCAAAAACCTGACAAACAGGAGGAATTCTATGCATAAACAAATCCAGAGTGCCTCTCATTGCTTGGACATGTAAACAGATCATTCTCTTAAAATAAAAAAAAAACACAAAAAATGAATAACAATCCCAAATAATGTCACCTGAGAAAAGTTTCTGCTGAAAGGCAGAGTCAGTGTCCTAATGCTGGTCTTTTTCACATGTGTTGTTGAATTTGCTGTCGTTGTCCGACCCAAGACTTTGGGAGAAGTCTGTATTAGGGGACTAGAAAATGCAAAGCACAGCTGCTTCTAGACAACTGCCACACTGCGATAGAATTCTTGTATAGTGCGGGGCATTGGGAATAGTCCTAGTGACCGGGAGGTGCTGAAGGCTGGCATATTCAAAAAAAAATAGTTTTTTTTAAATTCCATTTTGCTCATCTAGAATGGTTACATTTCGCCTTGGATTTAATGAGGTGTCAAAAGGTTGTTTTCCAACCTTCAGAATTTCTCTGAGCAATTTCTGGTACCATGTTATCTGTTATTCTCTATTCTTGAATACATATATATATTATATACTAAATATATATATATATATTACACACACACAAATGATTTTTGTTTGACTGTTCTTTGGAAATAGACAATCGATATCTGATGTCTATACTGTACTGAAATTGTATGAAAGCTAATTGAAAGAGTATTAAATTCTCATGACATAGCTGAGGTTTGAAGGTCACGAAACATATCCTTAAATTAATGTTGCTGAATTTTTGATAAATTTGTGTCAGATTGAATAAAAGAAGACTTGTTTTTCCTATCTTTAACACCTTGTTCCCTGTGATTCAGTCGAGTTTGGGAGAACGCGCTTTGTGGAACTAGCGTCTACAATCAACGGTAGAGAAGCTAAGCTTAACCTCCACAATCAGGCTGGAATCCAGAGCACAAAGCTCTGAATGCTCTGATGATGTTAACATTCATTGGAATTATTCCTACAAAACCTGTGGGAAGAAAACACTGGGAGTTAAAGGAGGTAGGATCCTCCCATTGTGCTTCTGTTATTCTACATTCCATCCTAGTTGCTCTTCTGAATTGAAAGAATTTCTTTCTTTCATCACTTTCTCTTGTTCCTTTTCTTCCTTCCCTTCTTCCTTTCCCTCTTTCTCCTCTCTCCATCTTCTTCTCTCTTTCACTCTCCACCATGTATAAGAAAGGGAACATTATTATCATCAGACGGGATGCTGCCACTTTTCATATCTTCACAATAAACCTTCAGTTAATTATAGCAGTGCCAAAATATTAATTGGCCCTTTGCTCCTGCTTAGGGATTGCCTCTTCTCCTAATTACCATCTCTACTTGTTGAGTGGAAGTAGTATTAGGTTCCAACTTTGATGATTAATGTGCAGTTAGCCAGGCTGGGGAACAGAATGAAAGCAAACACAGCATGTGGGGCAATGGGAGAGAGCACAGGGAGAACTGCAGGAAACTGTTTCTACATGAGCTACAACCTTCAGAAGCTGAAGAGTTCATGTTAGCCTTTTAACATCCGAATGTGTCCTTATTTCTCGAAGCGTATCTGATGTCAAAGGGCAGGACTTACTGGCCCTCATATGGGAAGTCATTGGTGTGAGCAGGATAATCTTTAATACCTTTCCAAATTTTCCTGTCCCACTTGTGACGAAACCTACCAGCCTGGGGACTAGAGAATCCCACCCAAAGTTAGAACAACCAATCAGTCAAAGCTCACTAGTCAAAATAAAGCATCTTTGACCAGTGAAATTTGGCACGTTTGGTGATTTTTTTCCCAACTAAACAACAGTAAAGTGGTTTCACAGTTGAAGGTTTATTTGGTTAAATTTCCTGCTCATTAATTGACACACTTCCTGGGGAAGGAGGCTAGAGATAGAGAAAAATTCTTGTGCATGTGAGCAATGCATTAAAGAGTATTGGCAGGGTTTTCCTGCCACACTTGCTCCAGGACTGGAAAATCCTGCCCGAGGTTAACAGACCATGCCCGTGGTCCACACTTCCCGCCGCCTGCTACAACTCTCATGGCAGTCGGAATGGGAAAATCTGTCCATTGGAATATAAAGTGGGAAGAATTGCATTTGAGGTATTGGGAACCAAGCAGATTGTCCACAGGTTTGGGCCATAGGAGAGCTGACAAATAAAAGGACAACGCTTTGGAAATGTGATTACAAAAGAAAATGCCGGAAATCCGATTGTCACCATCTGGAAAGAGCAAAGTCGAGTTAACATTTCACTTTGAAATGTCAGCAGTTTCCTTTTTGAAAATTTGTTCTGCCCTTGGCCTTCACGATATTGGCTGAGTTGCTGCAGAATGTTCTGGTTGGTTTACGATCCAGTGTTGATGATTTCTCCTCCTGCCTCTGGACCTGCTGAAAACCTAACCGACCATCTCAGAGAATGAGAACAATTTGCTGTCGTTCTCGCCTTGACCATCACCATCTTACTTTGCCGGAACATGACCGGGATTAGTCTTTGACTGAACCTGTGGAGCTCTGAGCACCTGCGGGGAGTTATCTCCATCCACTGTTCATATCAGGACAACAGGAGCACATGTAGCAGAACTAGAGGGCACAGCCTCAAAATAAGGGGGTGGGGGGGGGAGCAGTTTAGAACGGAGTTGAGGAGGAACTCCTTCACTCAAAAGGTGGTGAATCTCTGGAATTCTCTGCCCGTTGAAGTGGTGGAGGCTACCTCGCTGAATATATTTAAGTCACGGGTAGATAGATTTCTGATAGACAAAGGAATTAAGGGTTATGGGGAGAAAGCGGGAAAGTGGAACTGATTCACTTCAGATCAGCCATGATCTTGTTGAATGAGGGGGCAGGCTCGAGGGGCTGGATGGCCTACTCCTGTTCCTATTTCTTATGTTCTTATGTTCCTATGTTCTAGGATCCTTGATGAGTTCAAAGCATGGGGCCTTGTGACTCTATACCTGGACTCAGCTGTAAAAATACCAGTACCAACCAAGTGATTATTACAAGTGCTAAAGAAAAACACTTTTAATACACTTCCTGCCAACTTTTCTGTCATAAATCCTTATGTCCACATTTGTAAGGTGAGCTTCTCACATTGTAACTGCACCCACCAATCAGTGGAAATACAGCCCCACCAGCATTAGCAGGAGGATGTAACGGTTAGAGTGCCAGCTGCCACTAATAAATTGTTCCTAGGAATTTATAATGGGAGGATCAGGGTGGATAAACGATGAGATAGAATGTGTGGCTTCAAGACGTGGGATGAGGCACAAGGCACTCCCTGGTCCAACTATCTGTTGTTCTTTGAAACCCCTTTCACCTGAAGATGCTCTTCGCTTCCTGTGCACCGTGTCACAGGAGATTGAAATAAGATCTTAGAATTCAACCCAGAAATTGAGCTACAGAATAAAGACTATCAGTGTAATCCCACTTGAATATTCTTCCCAAGGGTTTTCTCTGAAAGATTATGTGGAACAGAGCGTGAATTTTAGATTTCTTTCCCTTAATAATGGTTTGAAAACAACGCCATTAAGCCTTCATGAGATGACTCAACTACTTATTCCAATATTGCCAATTACAGCTGCAATGTTAATAAAACAAAACATAATGTATTCAAGAAACCATCATTGAAAAACAAGTTCGTATTTTATATGTGTTTAACTATTGGCTCCCAATGAGCAGCTGAGAAAGGTCAAACTGTGAAATACCATGAATACCATCCACAACATCTCAGCATCTTACATCCAGCCCTACCTCCCTCTCTCATCCAGACACTCCCCATGCTGGCCACTGGTCAGTGAGCAAGCGAATGCATGTTAGGTTATTATTGCTACTTGGTAGATAAGTCTGAGTGATTGTGGCTCTGTAATTTGGGCTAAATTCATTGATAAATCAACCAGGGTGACAATCCAGACATTGGACTTAACTGAACTTGGAATCAGAGAGAATGAATTGGATATTTATAACACAGAAAACATTCAACCTAAATGGCCTGTCCCAATGTTTATGTTCCAAACACGTGTCATAGAATCATACAGAAAAGGCCCTTCTGCCCATCAAGTCTGCACTGACAATATCTACCACTAAGACTGCACTAATCCCATTTTTCTACACTTGTCCCATATCCTTGAATGTTGCGATGTGTCAAGCGCTCATCCAAATACTTTTTAAAAACTGTAGGGTTTCTAGCCTCCAATGCCTTCCCAGGCAGCGCATTCCTCTTGAGTAAAAACATTTTTTTGTCAAATCCCCTCTGAATTCCATTTTATCTCATCTTAAATCTACGAGCATGTCCTTGGCACTGGAGAGAATTTCTGAAGCCACGTCTTTTTTTTTAAATCATATTTCTTTACTGAATGTATAAACAAATTGAATAAGATGGACAACACGTTGCACAGGTGTCGTGTATCCTGGGAGGGGTTGGGTATAGGACAGAGGGAGCAACTGATGCCTTTACTTGTAAACAATGTCTATTAATAGGTCATAAGTGAGGGTTCAGATGTTCCAAAGGAAAGCTGCAATTGTGACAATCCAATTGCTTCAGTTAGGATATTCTTCAAATAACCCTGACCTTTAATCTTGAACTTCTTGGGACTTGAGAACTGTTCTTTCCTTGGATATTTTGTTGATTATGTGCAGGGAGAGACCAGTGAACATTGAGAACTCTCTCGTCTTAAGAATGGGCTGTTCCCTCTTTGTGATGCATTTCTCCCTCATGTAGCAATTACATTTTATGGTCTTTACTGTCAGCTGAAACTGTCTTTATTGTCAGACAGATTTGTTTGTGTTGATGACTGAAGGTTTCGCGCTGTCTATTCTGTAACGGGGAGTGTAGGGAATAGTATTGATTCGGTGTATTGTATTGACTTCCTGACCTGCTTGCAGCCACTATGGGATTAATAAAATGCTGCAGTGACTTGTAGAAACTCTGTTTGGCTACTGCCCTGTTAATCATGATTGACTTTGTTCAAATATCACACTGGAATTGCTACCAGCTATAACATTAGAGAGCACCAACATTAATACTCTACAATGGAATGTTGAACCGTAGAACCTAATGGAGCTTGCAGGTAGGCTCCCTCTGGTAGTTGGCTTTCTCTGATATCAGTTGCTCATCACAGAATACTCCGGTGCAGAAGAGGCCCTTCAGCCCATCAAGATTTCACCAACACAAGAAATGCTCTGACCTGCCTCTCACTTGCCAGCACTTGGCCCATAGCCTTGAATGTTATGACATGCCAAATACTCATCCAAGTGCTTTATAAAAGATGCGAGGCATCCCACCTTCATCACCCTCCCAGGCAGTGCATTCCAGACTGTCACCATCCTCTGAGTAAAAAAGTTTTCCCTCAAATCCCTCCTAAATCTCCCACCCCTCATTTTTAAATTGTGTTCTGTTGTAACTGACCTTTCAACTTGGGGGAACAGCTGCTCCCTATCCACTCTGTCCATACCCCTAATGTTCTTCCATCTACACTGACAAATCTTCAACTCTAAGCTAATAGTATTGTGGCAATACACTGCTTGCTTAATGCCCCCAGTGAGGGCAAGTTGCATTCCTCAGTCCTCCTTCATACACTCTTCATGAGAAATGACAGAATTCATTTAGATCAGGCGGAGAAACCAGCAGTTCTCACATGTCAGATGTCTGTTGTTCAGTGTCATCCAGGACTTTAACCTGATGTTATGAGACTTCTCACTGTACTGTTTGAACAGATTTTGAAAGAGTCACAGTCAATGCCGCTTCACAAGTTTTCTTTGTTTGTTTGTGTGCAGCCTGGTTTCTTGCTTCCCGCAGGACATTCTAGACCTGCTGTGTAGCCGCGCTGTTTAGAGAGAGTGTTGGTCACAATGAGGGATTGTTTTCATCTTAATAGGAAATTCAGCTGTAACAGCGTTCCACGTTAACCCATGACGCACAGAAGCGGAAGAGACTCACAGGCCAAGTTATCTCAGTATTTCAGATAAAAAAACAGATAACAATGAAAACTCTCAGGGGGGTCACACAGCATCCATGGGGAGAGACCAGAATCAATGGACATTACCTTAACGCCCATTCACACCTTGCTCCTAGTGCAGCAAAGTCAGAGAATTTAGCAACAAACCTGTTCACTGCAACAGGGTGGGAAAATCCTGTCGGTGTAAACAGAAAACTCCAGCCAATGTTTTACGTCAGAATGATCCTTTGTCAGCGCGTCCTTTCTTTTCCGATTTCCTTTGTCTTCAGCTCTGACAAAGGGTCATCCAGACTCGAAACATTGGCCCTTTTCTCTCCCCACAGTTGCTGTCAGGTGGGCTGAGATTTTCCAGCGTTTTGCTGTAATCCCAGCATCTTGGAGTTGGGTTCACGGATGGGGCAGTGAGCTGCTGGGGAAACATCTCAGGCCAGTTGCCCAGTGTGTTCCTACCCTCCATGCCCTTTTACTGCGGTGGTCAGGAGCAGGGCAGCTCTGATGGAAACCCGCCTGGCATCAGAGGTGAACCAGTTAGTAGAAGTGATTGGGTAATTAGGCTGCATTTTGCCACGCCATTCCAATATTCCTAGAGAGACCTAGGGTCTCCTCAAGATGGGACTGGTAAATAATCGGAAGGCAGTAGGAAGCCTGCAGTTAAGGATGGGCTAGGGTTTGCTGTCTCTTGGTGCCCCTACGGCTGTCACTGAGAGTGTGGGAATGAAGAAAATTATTCCAGCACCTTCCTCACCCCCTCCCTCGTGATCTGGACTCATTCCCCATGCTGCCATACTGCAGGCTGCCAGCCACCATCACCTCTGCAACCCAGCACCCATTCCTATTCCGAACTGGATAGCGAATACAGAGACAGCTTACAGATTGGCCTCCTCCCATGGAACCTGGGATAGCATCACTTAAACACACAGGATCAGGACCCAGAAATGGTCCTGACGTCAGCTTCTCAATACTTGGTGCAAAATCCAGCCAGAAATATTCTGTGTTTTCCCTCACTGAATGTGGAGAAGCTTGAATTGCTGCCGTCGTAGAATCCCTACAGTGCAGAAGGAGGCCATTCAGCCCATCGAGACTGCAACGACCACAATCACACCCAGATCCCAACCCCATACATTTATCCTAGATAGTCCTCCTGAACTTACGGGGCAATTTATCACGGCTAAGCCTAATCACACATTTTTGGACTGGTTCCTTGCCCATTGTAACCTGAAGCTACGAGACCTCATGGGGTCCAGAGTTAATATTAAGGACTTTCAAGGCGACTCCCTCCCACCTGTATACCACTATCTCTGCTGGGACACCAAGCAGGAATTTAGCATGGCCAATCCACCTGAGCCACACATTTTTGGATTCCGGGTTATGTTGCACAGAATTTAAATAAAACAGATGTAGAAATAGACAAAACATTTTGAAATAATATCTTTCTGATCCTATCTTCATTACTTTTCCATTCCGTTGCTATTTCTAATTTTGCATATCACATAGACTGTGCCAAGAAACGCAAGTCAATTTAATTCAGTCTCATTTTCTAACTGCGTTGAGTAAATCTGGGCAATGTCAACACAGTTCCCCACATCAAGTGACTCGTTAGTTGTTGCTGCATTGCGAGGCTCAGTTAGTGAGCGCCCAGTGATATCTGGAGTGCTAATGGAGATTAGCTTGTGCTGTGCTCAATGTGTCGCTGTAGTTTGGGGCTGAATACATCGGAATAGTGAACGGGAACTCTGGCCGAAGGTCGCATTGTACCCACTAACGCTATCAACCCCCACTTTGATTAATTCCAAATACGGCCAAGCAAAGGTCAGGTGTGGGAAACCTCAGCAGAATCCGAATTTGAAAGAAGAGGGTCCATTGTATTGTTATAGTTCCTTTAGAGAAGTTGGAATTTGGACGAATCTAAATCATACAGAACGTTGGCATCTTGGATTCAATCTGTACATCTGGAGTTTGGGCAGGGGTAGGATGGCAGGTGAGCATCCTGAACAGTTTGTGTTTGATGAACAGTTTGCCTTCAATCTGTGCCAACTCTTGGCTCACAATCTCAGTCATAAACAGGCAGTTAAGATGGGGTGGCACATAATGTGAAAATTGTGGATGGCAATAGTTAGCACCGTGCCAGGGATCCTGGTTTGATTCCGGCTTGGGTCAGTGAGCGGAGTTTGCACATTTGTCTGTGTGGGTTTCCTCCGGGTGCTCTGGTTTTTCTCCCACAGTCTGAAAGATGTGCTGGTTAGGTGCGTTGACCTGAACGGGCGCCAGAGTGTGCCGACTAGGGGAGTTTCACAGTAACTTCATTGCAGTGTGAATGTAAGCCTTGTGACTAATAAATAAACTTTAGACCTTTTCCTCCCACAGTCGAAAGATGTGTGGGTTAGGTTGATTGGCCATGCTAAATTGACCCATAGTGTCAGGGGGATTGGCGCAGCAAATATACAGGGTTGAGGGAATAGGGCCTGGGTGGGATTGTTGTCAGTACAGGCTCAATGGGCCGAATGGCCCCCTTCTGTACTGTCGGGATTCTATGATTTTAAGATAACTGTTCAGATGTTACACGACCCACCTCAGTGCCTTGGCGAGAGTCAATGCTTTCAAATGCTTTAGGAGGTGGGAAAATGTAGAAGAGTTGCAGTTTGCTACTGCCTTTCTCCTCAGCAGTGACTTTTCCCTTTCCAGCTTACTTCCAACAAAGCCTCAAAATCCTTTCATACACCATGTCCGTCGGGTTGAGTTCGGCTGGAGCTATTTCTAAATGAAGGGTTGCAGTGAAAGGAACTCAGTGTGGATTCAATAAAATGTCACGTGAAGAGAAAGTTGTGTTTGAGTCAGTGTACGGCCAAGTGATGAGTGGGAAATTGTAACGACCATGTTGGTTTCCACCACAGTTAGAATTTGGGGCCCTCGTAATCTTTAAACTGCTCTCAAATCTTATATTTGGAAAAACGTGGGGGAGGAGTAGGAATATCAGGCAGCACGGTTTGGACATCAGAATTGCAAACAAGAAATTGCAAATGTTGCCCAAATGGTTGGAAAGCTATGGAGATATTCCAAGATTACTGTAACATTTTTGTTTAAAGAAATGGAGCTGTTTAATGTTCAGTATCTCAGTAAAACCGAATGTTTCAGTCCCTCGGACATTTGCCACTCGCTGTCATCTGCTTTTATAGCTTTATATTTGCACACGTCTCACAGTTGGGATGGCATAGTAGTAGAGAGGTTAGTACTGCTGTCTCACAGCGCCAGGCTTGGGTTACTGTCTGTGCAGAATCTGCACGTTCTCCCCATTGTCTGCGTGAGTTTCCTTCGTGTACTCTGGTTTCCTCCCACAGTCTGAAAGAATTACAGAATACCACAGTGCGGAAAAGGCCCATTGAATCTGAACTCACATATGAAAGGCCCTGACCTGCCCACCTAATCTCACTTGCCAGCACTTGGCCCGTAGCCTTGAATGTGATGGTGTGTCAATACTCGTCATTTTTAAAGGATGTAAGGCATCTCGCCTCCACCACCCCCCCAGACAGTGCAATCCAGACCGTCACCATCTTCTGGGGAAAAAAGATTTTCCTCAAATCCCCCCTAAACCCCTACCCCTCACTTTTAACTTGTGTCCCCTCGTAACTCTCCTTTCAACTTCAGGGGACAGTTGCTCTCTTTCCATCTGTCCATGCCCCTCATAATCCTGAGCACCTCAAACGGGTTGCCCCTCAACACGTGCTGATTAGGTGCATTGTCTGTGCTAAATTCTCCCTCAGTGTACCCGAACAAGCGCCAGAGTGTGGTGACTAGGGGAATTTTCACAGTAACTTCACTGCAGTATTAATGCAAGCCTACTTGCGGCACTAACAAGTAGACTTTAGTTTGCTCGGCACTTTGTGGAAGTGAGGTCTTCCCATCCTGAGGCTATGGGAGGGTTGAGAAGGGGGCAGAATTCAACCCAATATTTCTTCTTAATGTCACAATCAGGGAGTGACGTGGGTGGCAGTGGTTGAGGTTGTAAGATGAAGACTATCGGACATCAATTTGATGGGCAAATGTCAATAAGTAGAAAGGCGGGCTAGTGTGGGGGAACAAATCAACCCAGATATATTTACATCCCATTACTTTCATATTTCCCATGAGGGTGAATGATAGGCAGTATTCTGGCAGGGAAATCTCACTTGCCATGAATCGATATCTCTCTTTTCATTTTGTCACAATGGAGGGCACATTTATACCTTTCATTTTTCCACTTAAAATTCATTTTGCGCAAGAAATCCATCGTAGTCACGGGGGACTTGAGAATTGTGCCCTATTGAGTGTCAATGGCTACACTTACTGCCGTGCTTTTAATTTACACCGCTGTCATAGCTACCTCAGTGGCGTAAGGCAAAAATAGTCAGTCTGCGGAAATAGAATTGCGTCCTACTAGAACAACGCCTAGAGGAAGGGAGGGAGAGTGGACCTCCCGAGACTATCTAGGAGTGAAAAGTTGAATGACAAATACCATATCTGACAATCGGACTAGAGGATACTCAAGCTGTTCTCGCAGGATTCATTATTTTTGTCCACAAAGTTTAACCAGTAAAAGGGTGTAACACGATGGATTTGTACGGTAAAATTAGCACACTTTGAATCTCGCCCTCTGACAAAATTTTTTGTAAATTGTTTTTAAAATCTGTACAAATTTTAATGGCATCAATGTGCGTCTTAGTATTTTGTCCCTCTGAAAACGATGTTCATGAAACAAAGGTTCCTCACGCAGAAACAGGGACCAAATAGAAAATTGGAACTTGGGATTCTGATTACTCGTACACTTGTATCTCGTGCGTTGATAAATTTCACCTTTTGAAGAAGCATGTAAATATTTTTAATAGGAAATATATCTTAAATGGATTTTGGTTGTCTTGTATATACTCCTTGTAGAGTTGTAGCAATCTAGACCTTACAGTACCTGTCTTTCCAATTTGTAAACTGTTTTATTCAAGTTTGCTCGCCATGAGAAATGATTTAAATAAAAAAAAAGTTTTGTCTGTTTTTTTTTAATTATATCTGTGATGTGTCCATTTATGAAATAAAAACTAACTGAAACATCTTTAAATGTCATTGTGTTTTTGATGCACAAATCTTGAAAAAGAAATCAAAGAATGAAGGTATGGGAGATCTCTGGTGATCTAAGTGGTGATAAAGGGGGTGTTTAGCCCAGTTGTCTGGATGGCTAGTGTGTGGATCAGATTAACCACAAGGTTTGAGGGACAGTACTAAGTAAATCTGTACAAACCGTTGGTTACACATCCATCGCAATAAACTTTGGGAAGGATTTCAAAGCCATGGAGAGGGTGCCAAAGAGAATCACTGAAAGGATGGGAGAGATTTGAGATGGGATTAGAGACAAGGGAAACTGGAGCTATCTTCGTTGTTACAAATATTGCTTAATTGAGAGCTGCAAACTCTCGTTTCTCAACCCGAATTGAGCCCCCAATTCATGTGAAAACTGAAGTAACTCCTGCCAATTTCTTTACCAAGATTTTCAGATTGAATCTCCCACGCTCTGAGCACAGCGGAAAGTAGTTAGTGGGATTCTCTCTGAACATCATGGGGTGATGCCTATTCCCACCAGAGGGGTTGGCAACATACCACTGAGTGGGTCACTGGGCATGCGCCAGTCTGTTAGCCATGAGATTGGCACATGTACCGTGACCCATCAGCGGGACTCCCGACCGCTGGCTAGCCCCACAGCACCCCCCCCGCCATTTCTGCCCCTCCAATCCCCCCACCCACTGACTGCTGGTCTCCCGGGACCTCTTCTAGCTTACTCATATGCTACTCCTAGTAAAGAAATCATGGCAATTCTAATTGCCTTCAGGCAGAGAACTGAAGAAAAGGAAAGGGGATTTTGATTTGATTTATTATTGTTGGATGTATTACACAGTGAAAGGTATTGTTTCTCGCACGCTACACAGACAAAGCATACCACTCAGAGAAGGAAAGGAGAGGGTGCAGAATGTAGTGTTACAGTTGTAGCTAGGGTGCAGAGAAAGATCAGCTTAATGGGATAAATGCTGAGGGAAAATACGAAATAAACCTGTATAAACCATTGGTTACACAGCCGTTGCAATAAACTATGAGAAGGAGCTCAAAGTCATGGAGAGGGTGCCAAAGAGAATCACTGAAAGAATGGGAGAGATTTGAGATGGGTTTAGAGACAAGAGAAATTGGAGCTACTTCATTGTTACAAATATTGCTGAAATAAGAGCTAATTGAGGTTTGCGGAATTGTGAGAGGTTTTCTGATAAGGCATATCAAGCTAAACTCTTCACTGGTCAACAGGAAGAGGGCATAATTTAAGATCATTAAACTGAAATAACTATACAGGCTGGGATTCTATCAAAAAAATTCTAAGCCACCAGTTTGTGCGAAAACGGGAGATGGAAGACAGAGGATGGAGTGCTTGACATCTTCCCACTGCCGTGCCATCTTGTCAGTGATGTGGGAGTTTGGCCCTCCAGCCCAAAGACCAGCTAAGATAACTTATTAACCAATCAAGGGCCTCTTCTCACTATTGCTGGCATTTTACCAGCACTAGGTGTTCTCTCCATGGGAAAACCACCAGGTGAACTCTGGCAACACTTCAGCAGGCTTCTGTTGGTGTATTCCTTGGATCACAAAGTGCCCCTCAGCAGCATGTTCTGCCCTCATAATCACAAATTCTCTCCTCAGTGACCGACCTTGACATGACCATTCCACTGACCCGCATTATAAGGCCCCGTTCTTCCACAATCCCCTCCTTTTTCAAGGTGCAGTTCCAGCAGCTGCCACTTCTCCTGATGGCGCTGCTGAAGCTTGAGCAACTGGCTCTTCATTTGACCAGCATTTATGGCAATCGATGGCCCTTCTTTGAAGGGATAGAAGCATAAATAGTATCAGGTTGGCTGCTTAACCATTATAATCTGTGGCTGTTTCCCCCAGAAATGGCCAAGATAGAGTCACTCCGACTTTCCAGCTGGTCTTTGGGGCCTCTGCCACAACAATAGCTCTGAGCTCAGAACCCTGTTTCTCTCTCTGTAGATACTGCCAGGCCCACTGAGTGTTTGCAGCAGTTTCTGATTTCACTTTTCAACAACTGCAATATTTTGTCACACCTGTTGACCTTTATCCACCGTTCCTCTCCTGGGTAGGAAAACAAGTGAAAATGAGGAAAGCCTGTCGATGGAAGACTTAAAAGAAATAGAACTGAAATCTAAACTACTCACTGTGTGGTCGCTAAAATTCATTCCTCTCCAGCATCCCTTCGCATCCACAAACCATCATTCCCCGAATAATTCCCTCATCACAGTCAAGGATCAGGGATTCAAATAGTGCAACATCACTTTTAAAAATGTAATTGAAAAGCCAAATGAATTACTAATGTGCAAAGCATAGGATTTTCCAATTGGGATTCTAAGGATCAAATGGCTTGATTTTAACAAAATTAGAAAAACTGACTGAGACATGGTCACAGGGCTGCAAAGTGGTTAGCACTGCTGCCTCATAGCTCCAGGAACACAAGTTCAATTCCCTGCTTGGCTCACTGTCAGTGTGGAGTTTGCACATTCTCCCCGTTTCTGCCTGGGTTTCCTCTGGGTGCTCCAGTTTCCCCCCCCCCCCCCCAAGTCTGAAAGACATACTAGTTAAGTGTATTGACCATGCCAAGTTATCCCTCAGTGTACCCAAACAGTTGTCATAGTGTGGCAACTGAGGCATTTTCACAGTAACTTCTTGTGGTGTTAATTTAAGCCTACTAAGTGACACAAATAAATAAACTTAATTTCCATGCTTACAAAGTAAAGGGAAAAATAAGATGGATTAAGAGAATGTTCCGATTCCTACACATGCTATTTACGACTTGCATGAGGAACTGGGCACAG
This sequence comes from Sphyrna mokarran, assembly GCA_024679065.1. Lineage (NCBI taxonomy): Eukaryota > Metazoa > Chordata > Chondrichthyes > Carcharhiniformes > Carcharhinidae > Sphyrna > Sphyrna mokarran. Next base: position 8,180,028 of record JAGIQG010000024.1, read on the forward strand.
CAATATTAATAAAATAGAGAATCAGACATGAAACAAATTGGGTGCACTGGAAGAAAAGCTCAAAGACCAGAGTTGAAACGCGAATGATCTGAAGCCATAATATAGTGACTATTCTTCAAACAATGAGAACAATCCACCTCTTAAACATTCAGATATTTTCAATAAAGGTTTGTACAAGAACATGGTAGATTTTGCTAATTTATTGATTTCATTGAAGGTTAGTTGTTGATTAAGATCATGATTGTGAATTAGTAGGATTGGCTTCATCAGACCAACTTCTCTTCATAGTTTGCAATTCTTGACAAACTCCGCAGTTTTTTCCTGCTACACATTTCTTTCTTTGTTGCTTAAAGTTGATTTATTATTAGACTTACATTAACATTGTAATGAAATTACTGTGAAAACCCCCGAGTCACCACACTCTGGTGCCTTTTCGGGTACGCTGAGGGAAAATGTAGCATGGCCAATGCACCTAACCAGCGCATCTTTCGGACTGAGGAGGAAGTTGAGGCCCCAGGAGAAAACCAATGCAGATACAGGGAGAACATGCAGACTCCACACAGACAGTGACCCAAGCTGGGAACTGAACTCAGATCCCTGGGGCTATGGAGGCAGCAGTGCTAACCACAGTGCCAGCCTATTCCCATACGTGAGATTTTATAATGTGGTGGATATTGATGGAAGCCAAAATAAAATGCTGATTATTTTCAGTCTCCTTCAGCAGTTCAGCTGAGTTTCATTTTCCACTACTATCTCCTTGCTCAGAGGTAAACCGGCTGTAAGATTATTAATGAGCTGTGATCTACTACGGAGATTCTGTAGTCCCCAGGCTTATCAACATACATGGAGCTACCTCACTTAGATTCAGTGATTTTCTTTATATTTCCTCATAGTTTTGAGATGATTGTTATGACGAGAGGCATTATTGACCAAGATAAAGTATACCCAGAAGTTCAACAGGAAAGCATTAATTTTTCATAAGGAATCAGACTGGGGGTAGACCATTTGGCCCTTCAAATCTGCTCCACTAATAAATATGATCATGGCTGATCTTCACTCTCAACTCTTTCTTCTTGCATCATTACCCTATCCATTATTAATCAAAGATCTATCAATCTCTGTTTTAAATATATTCATTGACGGAACTGTCTGGGGTAGAGCATTCTAAAGATCCACAAGCTAGTATATGAAGAAATTTCTCCTCACAGTCCTAAACTATTGTCCTTTATTCTGAAATTGCAATTTCCTTCCTTAGACCTCAAAGGTTGGCAATGGCTGAGTGGTATTATCATTATGGTTATTAATCCAAAAACTCAGTTAATGTGCTGGGGTCCCAGGTTTGAATCCCACCACGGCAGATTTTAAAAATCTGGAATTAAGAATCTACTGATGGCCATGAAACCATATTGATGTATTTATTTTATCCTACAGGTACTTCGGTCTGCCTTGTTGTCCAACAAGGGACGTACACGCGATGGGTCGTGAGAGGGCTGCTCTTGGATTTTTTTCGAGAGTGTCCTAGTGCTTCACGTCGTTAGTGTGTGCTTGACCTGGACCAGTTGATGGGCAACACGACAGCTCAGTGACTATCGCTGTGCTGTGCAGATACATGGATTTGGGCCTGTGTCTGTGGGAGTTTGCGCATTCTCCCCGTGCTTGCATGGGTTTTCTCCGGGTGCTCCGGTTTCCTCCCACATCCCAAAGATGTGCTCTTAGGCTGATTGGCAAAACAAATTCTCCCTAAATTGTCTCAAAATTGGTTCCAATGCATAGACCTATAAACATAGACAGGGATCATGGGTAGAAGTGGGAACATCGAGCTCATTGGGCCGAAGGGCCTAATTCCCTGTATTGTTTTGTCCTTTGTTCTTTGTTCTTTGGCTCATTAATGTCCCTTTAGGGTAGAAACTCTGCCACCCTTACTTGATCTGGCCAGTATGTGACTCCAAAACCACAGCAATGTGTTGGCACTCAACTGCCGTCCAAAGGCAACTGGAGATGGGCAATAAATGCTGACCCAGCCAGTGATGCCCATGTCCTATGAATGAAGAAAACAAAATGATGAGGAGATCAAAACATGTCCAGGTATGGTCTTTCCATGGCCTTCTATGGATGCAGTTGCATATTGTCTTGTCCTGAATTTATTTTAGAATTCATTGGACTCTAAGATTTAATGAAGAACAGGAAAGGTTCAGATAAGACTTTATATTCAGCAAGTTGCCTAACTGATGCGGTGTGGTAGATGTTGCATTGAGTTTCTTTCAAATGCTTAGTCCTTACCCTGAAGGAACAGGTAACTTCCCATGGTGGAGGGGCGAAATGAGGTATGTTTTCCATTCACTTCACTTTGGAAGTGGCTGTAAATAAATGCTGTTTATCTGTCTTTCTGCCAGGGCAGCAGGATGGCACAGCGGAGGGTGACACAATGGCAAAGTGATTAGCACTGCTGCCTCTCCGCGCCAGGGACCCAGGTTCAATTCTGTCCTTGGGTCACTGTCTATGCAGAGTCTGCACATTCTCCCCATGTCTATGTGGGATTCTTCTGGGTGCTCTGATTTCCTCCCACAGTCCAAAGACGTGCGGGTTAGGTTGATTGGCTGCACTAAATTGACCCTAGTGTCCAGGGAATTATGCCTGGGTGGGATTGTGGTCAGTGCAGACTTGATGGACCGAATGGCCTCCTTCTGCACTGTAGGGAGTCTCTCCCATGGAGTCACTGAATTAGCTTTATGATACCAAGCATTGAAAAAGATGAAGCTGTCCCTGCCTATGCTGACGAACTCTTGACTTTAGCTCCTTATAATAGCTATTATTGTGACAATGAGCAGATAGCACGCACTGGAATCAGAGCATGATTAATTATGTCTTTAGCTCAGGATGCGTGTTCTTGAGGGGTGCAGAGGTCAACATTCTTGGTTTCCAAGTTATGATTCTTCCCCTATTGTTTGAATGGATTTTCTCTCTTCCGTTCATGTAACAAATGAAAGAACAATGAGGAAAGAATGAAAATAATGAGAACCGGTGGGATATTTTTCTAAATATTAAAGAAATACAAGAGATCCAGCTGTTTAAGCTAACGCACCTCATTAACTCCCAATAGGATTCACATATTGATAAAATGCTTGACTGTTTTCCCCAAGAGAAGGCCAACAATCCTGACTGTTTTCCTTTGCACACGTTAGGATCTTTGACCTGTGGAGGAAGATTACCTTCTATGAGCAGGCTACTTGAATGAATGCTCACTCTATGGCTTTCACTCAGCACTCGTTCACCAGCTCCTGTTTACTTTTGCTCATTTCCTCTTAAAATCCATTCATTCTTGTTGACATTGAAGCACAAATTTGTGATGTCTCCAGAAATACCTGCCTCAGGGTATGGGAAATGGGAAAAGGAGGGGGGCAGTTAATGTTAGAGTAGAGAGGGCTGGGGAGGAGATGGGGGTAGTGCTAGAGGTTAGGGCATATTATTGGTAAAATAACAGGGAGCAATGTTGAGGACGTGTCAACACAAGGTTAGACAGGAGACCGATTAGTTATCTACTTCACAGAGACAGACAGCCTGTTTTCATTACCAAAGAACTCACTTAGGTAAATGCAGGGGGGATGTGCCTGTTGGTGGGGGAGTTCAGAATCAGGGGTCACAATATCAGGATAGGCCATTTAGGAAGGAAGTGAGGAGACATTTCTTCACCCAGGAGTGGTGAGCCTGTGGAATTCATTACCACAGTGAGTAGTTGATGCCAAAACATTGAATGGATTCAAGAGGTGAATGGATGTCATACTTGGAGCGAATGAGATCAAAAGTTTTGGAGAGAAAGCAGGATTAGGTTATTGAGTTGGGTGATTATAATGAACAGTGGAACAGGCTCAAAGGATCAAATGGCCTCCTCTGGCTTCTCTCTTCTATGTTTCTATTAAGAACAGTTTTACTGCAGTCAGCTTTGACTGCAGTCTCATTGTCCAACCGAGGTCTTAAACAAAGAACAAAGAACAAAACAGCACAGGAAACAGGCCCTTCGGCCCAATAAGCCCACGCAGCCACCCTGATGTTCCCACCTCTACCCGCGATCCCTGTCCACGTTTATAGATCTATAATGGCACCCAATCAGATGGCTGGCAGCTCTGACCATGAAGAGGAGGTGGTAGAGGTGGGTATAATTGCTGCATTTAAAAGACTTTTGGACAGGGACATGGATGGGACAGGTTTAGAGGGCTAGGGGTCAAATGCAGGCAAATGCAATTAATTTGGTTTAGGAAACCTGGTTAGCATGGACCAGTTGGGCTGAAGGGCCTGTTTCCGTGCTGTATATCACGATGACTCTATGACGGTGTCCTCAGACAGGTACATAAAAATTAAAATTTAGGCCTTCCGGGGGATCATTTTGCCAATGGCAGCACATGCCCACCCCCGCCCACCCTTTCCTCCTACCCCCACTCCACTCACCATCACACAATGGAGAGAAGCTTACACCCCACTTCATGGAGAACTCCCCCCAACTAAATATTGTCCCTGTCCAAATGTCTTTTAAGTGTTATTATTGTACCCGCCTTTAGCACCTCCTCTAGAACCTCTTCTCCACCTTGAGCCCCCCCGAGACCTCCTGTCTGTCTCAACGATGCCAATCTTTTCCAGTGGGATTACTGAGGCATGTCATAGAACACTACAGCACAAACAGGCCCTTCGGCCCATGAGTTGCGCCGGTCACATCTATACCTAGATGTCAGCCGTCCCAACGGCCTTCAGGTGGCCAATGAGGAAGCTGATCTCAGTAAAAGTGTCGTGTTAGTCCCACTGCCAGCAAGTGTGGCTCAGGATGAGCTTATCGACTTCTTATTAAAGCCCACAATAAAATTCAGCCCACAATTTGATTTTGCTGAGTATACAGCCCAAACTCAGATTAGTGAAGTGGTATGGTTTAGGTTAGAAAAGTGCTCTATAGAGCCCGCTAGGATGATGAGCATGAAATGTTTCATATCAGGTATGATTCAAATGGCCCATTAGGGAGCTTTTATCAAACAAAGTTTAGTTAAGAATGTAGTTTATATGTATAGTAAGAAAATTAGCAATAGTTTCTTTCAATCGCAATGACACAAAAACAACCATACTAATGTATAACCCTTAACAAAGATCTTGATAATGTTCCAATTAAACCAATCCCGTAGACAAAAGGCCCTTTTCACAGTTTTAACACAGCACAGATTAATATTCACATGATAATGGAATTTGAGTCCTTTGGCTGAAGATCCCTGGATTCACTCTGAACGGTTTGAAGACAAGACAGTTTCCCAAATCACCAGAGAGACTCTGTCCAGTCCCCAACAACAGCAAGTTTTCACCCTTCAGAAAAAACAAGATCTTGTTTTCCGCTAACCAACAGAATTTTCAAAACAACTGGGAGAGAGGAAAACGCTTCTTTTCAGCTTGCTGCCCTTCCAAAACTAAAACTCAAACTTGCAGCTCCAAACTGAAACTGAAAATGAAATCCCTGTCACCTGACCTGCCCACAGTTTTATTTTTTCCTCCCAACAATGACATCATCTAAGGCTGTGAGCGTGAATTAAAAAGAAAATTCTTAAAGGTACATTGAAGTCACACAATGGAGGGTAAATAATGTTGCTGAAAAGAGACACGATTCATTGAAGCTTTTCATCTTGCACTCATCAGGACAAACACAAGAATGCCAAAGGCTCATGTTGGGTTGATGAGCAACATGAAAAGTTGAGGCCAATGAGTCTCTCTTTTCACCAATATCTGTACCACCTAGTGATTGATGGTAATCATGTTGATTGATGATTAATCAATAAGTATTCTTCCTCCATCTAGTTGATTGGATTGATTGTTGAATGCGATGGCTGCTCTCATTTCCAGTGCTGTTGCTTGTGTGCACAGCTATTTATAGCAAGCGACTAATTATTTGCAACTGAATCCTAGTCAATAACTTTAACTGAGTAATAACCAGAGGGATTCAGTTGTTCCTGAAAACTGCTGCTTCATGATGTATTAGTGATAAATCATCATGTTATTTTGTTAGGACAAGACAAGGGAAAAAACACCAAACCCTTGTGTTGTAAATCTGACTAAACCTAAACAAATCCTATCTCTAGGATCAGTCCATTGGTTGTCAATGTGTGTGTAATCAGAGGCTGGTCCAATATCCAACCTGTTAAAGTCTGTTAGAAATGTGCAACCTTCTGCACTTTGTTGAGTGTTTTCCCTGGATCAATATACATAAGCTAAGTAAATTCAATCTTTCAAAAAATGTAGTGCGATATATTACAGGACCACTAAGAGTCAATGCTTGCTTGTCAAGCGAGGCAGCACAGCGGTACAGTGGTTAGCACTGCGGCCTCACCGCGCTAGGAATCTGCATTCAATTCCCGGCTTGGGTCACTGTCTGTGTGGTGTATGGAGGCTGTCACTGTATTTGCATGAGTTTCTTCCAATTTCCTTCCACAGTCCGAAAGATTTACTGGGTTAAGTGCATTGGCCATGCTAAATGCATCTGAACTGGTACCGGAGTGTGGCGATTTGGGAATTTTGACAGTACCTTCATTGCAGTGTTAGTGTAAATCTACTTGTGACATAAATAAACAAGCACTGTGCAACCCTGTAAAGACTTGAATACCTTTTTCAGGCTGCCCCAAGCATTGTACAGCTGATAAATTTGTTTGGAAACTGTACTCTGTGGCAAACATGGAAATCAAATCTTGCACAGTAAGATGCCAGACATTGAAAAAAGGATGACTGTCCAAATCAATGCTGATGGCTGAGGGATGACTATTGGCCAGGACACAGGAGAATTCTCATATGCTGCTTTGAAAGGAATATCATTGCTGAAACATTAAGAGATTAACCTTTACAGATAGATCTGCTAGTTATTCACAGTATTTTCTGCTGTTGTAATCCATAGAATCCTTACAGTACAGAAGAATGCCATTTGGCCTATTGAATCTGTACCGACCACAATCCCACCCAAGCCTTATTCCTATAATCCTGCATATTCACCCCATTAACCCCCCTGACATTAGGAGCAATTCAGACTGGCCAAGCAACATAACCCACACATGTTTGGACTGTGGGAGGAAATCGGAGCACCTGGAGGAAACCCATGCAGTCATGGGGAGAATGTGCAAACTCCACACAGACCCGAGGCTTGAATTGAATGCAGTTCCAAAGCGCTGTGAGGCAGCAGTGCTAACCACTGTGCCACTGTGCCGTGCCATAAATTTTTAATATTTGCAGCATTGTGCAGGAGATCATACAGGATGTCCCACATGTTGGAATGTTCCTGGGTATTCCAGATTTTGTAACACAACAACTCAGAACAGAGGACAGAACAGAAGACAATAGAACATAGAACAAAACAACTGTGCCTGACTAAAGGGACACCTTAATAATCATGAGGGAACTGGGTGTCAAAGATGCTCAGTTGTGTTCTCTCTCCATGGTGAAGACTTCATTGAAGCAGGTTTGTTCCAGACTCATTGAGATCCCAGCAAGGTATGGAGCATTTTGTACCATTTTCTATAAGTTGCAGTCAGAGGCAGGGAGGGAGGGAGGTAGATGCCTCTTTGGGGCGCAGGTGGTGGAGGGCAGCCAACTCACAGCTCCAAACTGGGGTGAATGGTCACGGCTGACAAGGGCTCATGGTAGCTGGTCTTTCTGCACTGTCAGTAATGGTCTGTCTATAGAGTGTCAAAGAAGACAATTGGAATAGTGTCAAAATCTATCTTCGTGTACACAACTGTCATTACCCTGGTCAAAGAGCAATGTCTCCATGTGCAGTCATGCATGAACATGAGGAATACCATCTCTGATCCTCCAGATTGTGTTTTACCTGAAAGGTGTGGTTTGGGCTGTCATGTCTAGACAGAGATCTGGTGAAGGGTTTGAGATGGAGGGAATCCAGTGAAGGACCCTCTTATTAAATGTATAACTTCAACTCGTTCACACATCCACTGAGGCGTCAATGATGCAGGCTGCAGGTAACCCTGCCTTGATAATGGCTGTCATCAGACGTGGGGATGGAAGGCCCTTATTGGTTAGCGCAGGATCAGGAGGAGGAAGAGGCAGATGCGAGTGAATGCAGTTCACTACAATGGTGAGCATTAATCATGGGTTTATCACAGGTCGTGCTCTAATCTGGAGAGAAGCAAAAGTCAATGCCAAAGACACCAGTCATATGTCTGGAATGTATTACTCACACCTGCCAGCTCCCCAGTAGCTATAGAGGAGCAATGTGAAGCTGCTGGCCTGCTTTGAGTGAGTGCCTGCCCGGGTACTGTTTAAATATGGTACATGGACCTTTGACCACCTGAGCTAATGGCAAGGTGAGTGATTTCCTGCCTGCTCTGCCACAAGAGATTCACTGATCCTCTCACAGATGCCTAATTAACAGCTAGAAAGCAAAAGATTGCACATGGTTACTTATCCAATGGGAATTAGCTGATTTTCCCACCAGAGTGGAAAATTCTGCCTACAGAATGGTTACTACACACAGGAAGGCAATTCAGCCCATTATATCCATGCTGATCCTTTGCAAGAACAGCTCACCCAGTCCCATTCCCTTGTGATCCTGCAAATAATTTCTCTTCAGATATTTGTCCAATTCTCTTCTGAAAGCTCCAATTGAATCTGCCTCCATCAAGCTGTCAGACAGCACATTCCAGAAACTAACTACTTGTCCGAGGTTTAGCCTTCTATTATTGCTGCCTCTTTAGCCAATCACCTTTAATCAATAAAAGCAAATTATTGCAGATGCTGGAATCTGAAACAAAACAGAAAATGCTGGAAAATCATGGCAGGTCTGACAGCATCCGTGGAGAGGGAATGGAGCTACCATTCCAAGTCTGGATGACCTTTCATCAAACAACCAATATCTTTGGTCTCAGCCCTTCTACAAATGAGAAAACTTTCTAAAGGCAACAGTTCCTCTCTATCCACTCTGTCCAGACTCTTCGGACAGAATTTTCCCATCCTGCTTGCCACAGGAATTGTAGCAGGTGGGCGGGTCACGGGATGGGGGGAGGCAGTGTGGTGGGGAGGAAGGGAGGAACCATGTAAAGGTCTGTTGACCTCAGGCTGGAATTTATGGTTTTGGGGCGAGGGTAACGGGAAAGTCCTGCCCCTCTTGTTCGATTGTCTCTGTAACTCCACACATGAACATCAGGAACTGAATCCATTCAGATCGATACAAGAGCAACTTGAAAACTGATGGGATTACCAGTAATTGTTTGTAATAACGCGTTGATTTTTAAAGATTTCATTTATTAGTCACAAATAGGCTTACAGTAACCCTGCAATGAAGTTACAGTGAAATTCCCCTAGTTGCCACACTCTGGCGCCTGTCAGGTCAATGCACCTAACCAGCAGAAAAGAGGAAATCGGAGCACCCAGAGAAAACTGGCATACACATGGAGAGAATGTCCAAACTCCACACAGACAGTGGCCCAAGTTGGGAATTGAACCTGGGTCCCTGGCACTGTGAGGCAGCAGTGCTAACTACTGTTCTTGTTGGAGACAATCTCAGGCTTAATCTGTTCATGTTAAAAGACTAAATAACGCCATTCTTCATTGAAGCTGACCTTTTATGTTGTCTAACCAAATTTTGTTACAGATCATAACATTGTTGTTCAGTGTCCACAGATTAATTTAACGGATCCAGTATAAATTATTGAAATCCTCTCGGGGCAGGAGGGTGAATATCATTCTGAAAGTAGAATTATTGAATGGTGAGAGAACACAAGGAGATTGTTTGTCCCATTGTGTCTTCTCTGAGTCTCTAAAGGAGCAGTTTGCTAAGTGCCACTCCTCTCAGCTTCTCCCTATAGTCCTTGACCATTCCTCCTTTTCAGATAATAATCCAATTCCCTCTTGGAGAAACTATCCCCACCCCCCAACCCCTGTCATTCTCCTGAAAGATAGCACCATGACAGATTTTTTAGCATCTTCCCAGACTGGCAGTTGGATTCTTGTTTTAACATCTTATCTAAGTGATAGCACCTCCATCAATGCAGCACTCCATGAAACCATGAGAATGGCAGCATTAATTTGTGTACTCAGGCCTTGGAGTGGGATTTGAACCCAGAACCCTCTGATTTCAGGGTAAGTGTACAGCCGTTGAACCACAGCCAACACACCAAAACTTTCTCTTGGCTTTTTTTCATGGAATGATGGGAAAAAAAGGGATGCAATTTCTTTGCAGGAAATTAAAATATTATGATATGGCTGATGCTAAATTCTGACTAATTCCCAAAGAGAAACTTACAACAACTGCCAAAATGGTTTGTGCAGTTTGTATATTATGAGGAGAAATTCTGAAATCAAGAGATGATGTCCCTGACTACTTGTGGTGATTTAATGGCTGAATAAATATTGATTAAAATTAAAGAACAAAAAAATTACCCTTAAATTCAAGATTGCCTTTATATAATAAATACTACTTTAAAGCAGTTTTAAAACATCTTAACTACCCTCAGGGTTAACCTTCCCCTTTTCAGTATAACAACAATCCTTAGAGATTTTTAAAATTATAGAATCCCAATATTGTTTTTACCACACGCTGCCCTTTTTCCTTTGGCTGTCCTCTGAGGCTGACAGTAAGCAGTTCACCAGGTCTGGCCTGGTTTACACTGTCTTCTGAGTGATCTGACCAGCTACCCCCTCTCATTGGCTTCAAAATTTCCTTAAATGTGTTCTATACCTTTGATCTCACAATTACTCCAACCAGTCTCATCAGAAATGTTTTCTTCCAAGAAATGATTAAATATATTTCTTTACCTCTTAGGCTTTGAAAAGATAAACCCATCCTATCATTATTTTACTTATTTACTTCCACCTTTTGCATCTTGTATATATCCCCCTTTGAATTAAAGCAACTCCATTCGAAACTATTCCTATTTTGCCTTTATGTAAAATTTGGATTGAAGTTCTTCTTGGTCCACTAACATATCAAAGTTCACATCTTACTGTTTGTGAGACTCTTTCAGCTATTTTGTCTCTGACTCCAATTACCTCATACTCACAACACCCCAACGACTTGCATTCCAGTACATAAGAAAGATGACAATGATATTACCAAAGCAAAAATATTACATTTTCTTGTTTTTTTGACAGAAACAAACATTTAGCACGTGAAATTCCATTCCATTAGCTATGAGGAAAGTTTGGGGAAACTTAGTTTGTTCTCACTTAAGCGACAGAGGTTGAGGGGAGATCTGATAGAAGTCTACAAGATTATGAGGAGCATGGACTGAGTGGAAATCAGAAGCTTCTTCCCAGGGTGCAAGAGTCAATTACTGGGAAGCATTGGTTTAAGGTGTAAAGAGGAAGGTTTAAAGTAGGTGGATGAGGCAAGTTTTTAACACAGAAGGTGGTGGTTGTCTGGAACTCACTGCCGGAGAAGGCAGTGGAAGCAGATACGATAGTGAGTTTTTAAGGGGCATCTTGACAAATACACCTTCCCTGGCACTGGCAAGATGGCACCCTCATTGCCTTCCCTCACAACTTACAGCTCCCCACTACCCCCGTCCCCACCACCGTCACCAACACCATCACTCTCCCCTCCACACTTCACCTAATCATGAAGATGGTAAATAAATTATTGACAAATGTGATAGTAAAGATGTTCAATATTCTGCATCTTCGCCACATGAAATGGAATTACACGGGGCAACAACAAAGTTGTGAGGGGTTGATCTTTCCCAGTCTCAAATCATTTACATCTTCCCCTTCATCCCGAATCAGTTGAAGCTCAATTTCCTCTGCAGGGTAATTATTTGCTCTGTGGTAGTAGGCCCCTTTAAGGGATATGCGTCGGTTGGAAGGCTCATGCGACCCGATCGCCCAATGGGGAGTGAGGTGGGGATCTTGGGGCAGACTGTGGGCATTTGCAGTCAGATCAAGCTGAGAATGACAAAGCTCTGTAAATAACCATTGTTGTTGATTAGCTAACTGGTGATCGCCAATTGTTGCCCACTTACCGCATACTCAAACTGAGTGTCAAAATGCAGCAGCTGTAGGACTATTGTGTGAGCAAGAACCCTCGGGGTTAGTTTCTGAAATGCTGTTGATAATTGTTTTAGACAAATTATTAATTCCAGTCATTAACCGTGATGGTTTTGCTTTTGTCTGGAAATTTAACACTGCTCTTAATTCTTGCTAGCCTGACACTGTGCTGTCGCTCCTCCTGATGTGTGACTTCATCATTCAATAATAAAAATGTCAAAAATCCTCTCCATTGTTGCAATAAAAATGAGTCAGAGAATGCACAGTGAGAAATGATTGATTTGTACAGGAAATAGAAGCAGTTTTTTCAGGTAGGCTAGCTTTCAATGTCCTCACTCATTGTGTTCAGACCAGAAGTATTTGTACATATTGCATGCATATGAATTGAGTTACTTGTGTGATTTGTGTCAAAGGTTTATATGTGCAGGAGCATTTAATCTGGGAGGTTTTTCCAAATATGAAATTAGTTACATTAATGAATTGAGATTTCAACATTCCAGTGGCCACAGAATCCCTACAGTGCAGAAGGAGGCCATTAAGTCCATTGAGGCTGCACTGACAACAATCCCACCCTAATCCTATAACCATAACCCTGCACATTTACCCTGCTAATCCCCGTGACTTGCCCCTAACAATAAGGAGCAATTTAGCACGGCCAATCAACCTAACCTGCACATTTTTGGACTGTGGGACAAAACCTGAGCACTCAGAGAAAACCTATGCAGACATGGGGAGAACGTGCAAATTCCATACAGACAGTGACCCAAGCTGGGAATCGAACCTGGGGTCTCTGATGCTGCGAAGCAGCAGTGCTAACCACTGTGCCACCAACCTGCCATTTATGTGAGGAGTTTGCACATTCTTCTCATGTCTGCCGGGGTCCTCCGGTTTCCTCCTACAGTTCAAAGATGTGCAGGTTAGGTTGATTAGCCATGCTAAAAATTATCCCTTAGAGTCATGAGATGCATATATTAGAGGGATTAGTGGGTAAAATAGGGAATAGGTGGCTTATGGTCAATGCAGACTAAATGGGCTAAATGGCCTCTCTCTGCACTGTAGGGTTTCCATGAAAAAAAATCCCGTGGTCACGGACATGGGAACAGGGAGCAGGAGTTAATTTGCTGACTTCTCCACCTGAGGCCATGTTTTAGCTTCAACTACTGAGAAAATTTGCTTTGCTGAATTTAATAATCACATTTGGGATAATTCTGGAAATCTCTCCTCCCTATTGATCTGGAGCCCTGGATAAATAATCTAGAGAATGTGAGTTTAAATTCCCTCAATTTAAAAATCTGAAAGGAAATCTGCTGTCTGTAAAAGTGAACATGAATCTGTCAGAAAGAAATAAAGAAAAATGTACACACATCTTTCAGGACCTTCCAAAGGGCTCCACAGCCAATGAAATGCTGTTTGAAGTTGTAATGTCAAATTGTCATAAAGAAAAAACCCAATTGGTTCATTAATGTCCTTTAGGGAAGGAAATCTGCCGTTCTTACCTGGTCTGGCCTGCTTGTAGTTCCAATTCCACATCAAAATGGCTGACTCAATCCTCTGAAGTGGCCTAGCAAGGCAAATAGTTGTCTTAAAGGGAAAGGATCATCTCCATTGACTCACATATAAAAACTGAAAATATTGGAAAAACCCAGCAAGTCTGTATGGAGGAGAGTTAACGGGTGGGATTTTTTGATCGTGCTCCCTTCAATGTCCAAAAATCCAATCCAAGATCAACAGGCCTTTGCATATCCACCCTGCTCACTATGATCACCATGGTGGACAGGAAGAATCCACCCAACATTTCTGGCATATTTGTTGGAGATGGCACAGTGGCACAGTGGTTAGCACTGCTGCCTCACAGCTCCAGGGACTCGGGTTCAATGCTGGCCTTGGGTCACTGCCTGTGTGGAGTTTGCACGTTCTCCTCGTATCTGCATGGATTTCCTCCAGATGCTCCGGTTTCAAAGAACAAAGAAAATTACACCACAGGAACAGGCCCTTCAGCCCTCCTGGCCTGCACCAACCATGCTGCTCGACTGAACTAAAAACCCCCTTATCCTTCTATAGCCTTCTATTCCCATCCTATTCATGCATTCGTCAAGAAGTCTCTTAAAAGTCACTATCGTAACTGCTTCCTCTACCTCCCCTGGTAGTGAGTTCCAGGCACCCACCACCTTCTGCATAAAAAACCTGCCTTGTACATCTCTTTTAAACCTTGCCTCTTGCACCTTAAACCTGTGCCCCCTAGTAATTGATTCTTCGACCTGAGGAAAAACCTTCTGACTATCCAATGTGTCCATGCCTCTCATAATCTTGTAGATTTCTGTCAGGTCACTTCTCAACCTCTGTCATTCCAGTGAGAACAAACCAAGTTTCTCCAACCTCTCCTCATAGCTAATGCCCTCCATACCAGGCAACATCCTGATAAATCTTTTCTCTACCCTCTCCAAAGCCTCCACGCTCTTCTGTAGTAGAATTGAACATTATATTCCAAAGTGTGGCCTAATTAAGGTTCTATAAAGCTGCAACATGACTTGAAAATTTTTAAACTCAATGTCCTGGTCAAAGAAGGCAAGCATGCCGACTGCCTTCTTGACTACCTTCTCAACCTGCATTGTCACTTTCAGTGACCTCTGTACCTGTACACTCAGATCCCTCTGCCTATCAATACACTTAAGGGTTCAGGCATTTACTACATATTTCCTATCTGTATTAGACCTCCCAAAATGAATTACCTCACATTTGTCCGGATGAAACTCCATCTGCCATCTCTTTGCCCAAACCTTCAAATGACCTATATCCTACTGTATCCTCCGATGGTCCTTGTCACTATCCACAACTCCACCAACCTTTGTGTTGTTCGCAAACTTACTAATCAAACCAGTTATATTTTCCTATATTACAACAGATTCCAACACTGATCCCTGAGGAATGCCACTTGTCACGGCCCTCCATTCAGAAACGCACCCTACCACTGCTACTCTATGTCTTCTATGACCAAGCCAGATCTGTAAGCATCTTGCCAGCTCACCTCTGATAGCTTGCAACTTCACCTTCTGCACCAGACTGCCATGAGGCACCTTGTCAAAGGCCTTACTGAAGTCCATGTATTCAACATACACTGCCTTACCCTTATCAATCATCTTCATCACTGCCTCGAAAAACTTGATCAAGTTAGTGGGACACGATTTCTCCTTCACAAAGTCACGTTGCCTCTCACTAATACGACCGCTTATTTCCAAGTGGGAATAAATCCTGTCTCGAAGAATCCTCTGAAATAATTTCCCTATCACTAACGTAAGGCTTACCAGCCTGTAATTACCTGGATTATTCTTGCTACCCGTTTTAAACAAAGGAACGACATTGGCTATTCTCCAATCCCTTGGAATCTCCTCTATAGCCCGTGAAGATTTCTCTCAAGGCCCCAGCAATTTCCTCCCCTGCCTCTCTCAATATTCTGGGGTATATCCCATCAAGCCCGGGGGGCTTTTCTAAGAGAGGTTAGGGCCTGAGTGGGATTGGTGTCAGTGCAGACTTGATGGGCTGAATGGTCTCCTTCTGCGCTGTAGGGATTCTCTGAAGTCTTCTTCAAAACCCTTCACTCAGAGATGGACAATCGAAGTCATCTCCCTGTCAGCAATAGCCGTGTTCATTCTAAAGTACGCTCTTGAGAAAAGTGGTATTGATTAGCATTTCCGGAATATTGCCTCTGAGTGCCTGACAAATTCCTACTCCATTTACACATATACAGCTCTACACCAACAACAACTTGTATTTATATAGCACCATTAAGATGCTTTTCACAGCACATGTCAGAGAGTCATGATTGGAATCTGCAGGCCAATCATTCCTCACTCTGGTTCAATGTTTTGTGTGTGTGTATGTGTGTGTATGTGTGTGTGTGTGTGTGTGTGTGTGTGTATGTGTAAGTGTTTGTGTATCCATATGTGTGTGCACATGTTTGTGTGTGTATACACGTGCGTGTGTATGTCTGCGTGCACATGTTTATGTGTGTGTGCGCGCAAGTGCGTGTGTGTGTGTATGGTGTGCGCGCGTGTTCGTGTGTGTGTGTGGTGCATGCATGTTTGTGTGTGTGTGTGTGTGTGTGTGTGTGTGTGTGTGTGTGTGTGTGTGTGTGTGTGTGTGTGTGTGTGTGTGTTCCCTCTGCTTCAGTCAAAGACTGTGCCCAATGAGCCTATGTGAACTTGTATCTGTTTCTTAACCACTAGTCTTAACTTTCTTCCTGACAAGGGGGAAGCGAGGAGGATGGGTTTTATTATTTTGGGGATGGATTTTGTAATTCCAGGAAGTTCACTGGAGTGGATCTCATGTGTTCGGATTCCAGTGACTCCGGGCCTGCTGGTTACTATTAACTCCATGAAAGGTTACAGCCCTGTTTGTCCAGAAAATTTAATTAAACACATCACTGGTTATGGTGAGCAAATCCCCGATAAAAAACCTTCAGGAGAAAGTGATAGGAAACACCTGTAACAAAGTACTCTCTGTACCTGGTCAAAGCCAATGAATTTACCTGCCTTCTGTTCAAAAAAAGCTGCTTATAAACGAATGAATATATCTGTTTTACACAGATAAATATCATCTATATCTCAAATGGATTTGATATTTTCTTTAAATTGGCATGCTGAAACTCTGCACAATGGGTGGAAATCAGTTTATTGCAGAGTGGATATATCAGGAATGTTAAAACCAACTGTGATTTTGTGAGAGTGATTTCCACTCAATTGGATAGATTTTTTGTGATTAATGATTAGTTTTTGCAGCTAGACACCAGCAACAGTTGTTCGTCACTTTCCTGCATTGTTGACAACAGAAAGTGTCATTGTTGCTCATTTAAACTAGAAATATAAACTGGAGCTGGCAGATTGACACATTTGTATTTCACAACGAGAGTGAGTTTTATCTAAAATATTAACTCTCATTTCCAGCTGAGTTAGTGGGTGGGATTTTTCCGGCCTCGCTCATCCCGAAACTCCTAAAATCCCATCGGAGGTCAACAGACCTTCCCGTGGTCTGCCCTTTGCACCCTCCGATTCCCAGGGCAGGCAGGGCTGTAAAATTCCAGCCACTGTTTTCAATTATTGGCTTTTTCTTAATTAATAAATTGTCAAAGGTTGCCATAGTCCCAGATCACCATAGGCTGTTCTCCCCTTTGAGGGGAAGAGCTGACTACTGGTGATTTAACCTGAGGATTACTGCACCTCAGAGGAAGAGTGAGGTTGAGAAGACCATGTCTTCATGAATAACCTCCATTTCATTATAGATCTGTAATATTTACTTGTACATTTCTTACATTGAGGTAATTACATTGTAAATTATTTATTCTTATGGAATGAGGTGATGAAAAATCCCTTGATTCATTGCAAGTGTCAGTAATGAGTTCCGCCAGCACTGTTCCCTATTTGAGGGCTGTTATATTTTGTTCATTCGTGGGACAGGGACATGGACATCACAGGCAGGCTAGAGTTTATCTCCCATCCCTTGTTGTCCTTGGAGGGCAGTTGAGAGTCAATCATATTGCTGTGGCTCTGGAATCACCTGTAGCCCAGATCAGGTAAGGTCAGCAGATTTCCTTCCCTAAAGGACATTAGTGAACCAGATGGGTTTTAATTGAAACATGGAGTATCTCAATTGTTAAATTGTTATTTTTTTAAAGTTTTATTTATTTATAAAGCACTTGGGGTGAATGGGATTAGAGATTATGGGGAAAAGGCAGGAGTAGGCTATTGAATTGGATGACCAGACATGTTCGTAATCCTTTCATCACGCAAGCCAGCCTCCCACCCATTGACTCTATCTACACTTCCCCCCTGCCTTGGCAAAGCAGCATAATTAAGGACCCCAAATACCCTGGGCATTCTCTCTTCCACCTTCTTCCTTCGGGAAAAAGATACAAAAGTCTGAGGTCTCATACTAACCAACTCAAGAATGGCTTCTTCCCTGCTGCTGTCAGGCCTTTGAATGGACTTATCTTACATTAAGCTAATCTTTCTCTATACCCTAGCTATGATTGTGACACCACATTCTACACCCTCTTGCTTCCTTTTCAATGAATGGTGTGTTTTGTATGTACAGCGCACAAGAAACAATACCGTTCACTGTATACTGATGCATGTGAAAATAAATAAATAATTCAGAAGTAATGATTGGCGGAGCAGGCTTGACGGGCCAAATGGCTTCCTCCTGCTCCTATCTTCTAAGTTTCAATGTTTCTATTTTTGTGGCAGCTAAAGTGATGAAAGTGGCCGTAATCCATAATGAAGAACGTAGCATTATCAACAAGCCTTCTTCAGAGTTTATCCAACAATTGGAAATGTGTTATTACCCAAGTCAGAGTGAAATTTATTGATTCCACTCCCTGTATTCAGCTGGTAATGAGTTTTGAGCAGTCACGCGGTGTAAGATTGCCCTCCTGAATGCAGTGATGGACACAATCTGCCACATCAGTTTTGTGATTTGGATCTGAATACTCATTCGTAAAATGCCAAGGACGCTTTGATTGTGTGATTTGGAAAGGATGAGGTGAGCTGATTTAAACTGAAGACATACATTGCTGTAGTGTTTGGAAAGTATCATTGAGATGGGTTTATCAATAAAATGGGATACCGCGGAAACTCCCCCAGAAATTCTCCAAACAATAAATAGTTGGAATTTGAACATGTAATGGTAAAGAAATCAGTTGATTCAGGAATTCTATTTTGCTGCTACAACTGGGACATCTTTAACAAAAGCAGACCTAGCTGTGTGGAAATCTGGCTTCCATGTTCTCAAGACTACAACAGAAAAACAGTCCTTTGGTGTTGAAACGTCTGCTGCTGTGAAAGGCGCTAGGCCAATGCAACTCTTTCATGCCTTTTTACTTAGCTGCCCTCTGAAATGGCCCAGGAAGCCCTTAGGTAAAACACCTATACCCTGTTCCTGAATAAAGTCCATTCCCAACTTCCTCAAGGCAATTGGGAATAGACAATAAATGTCAGAATTTCTACTGATACCCCAAGAATGATCAAATAATCAGATGTTCATTCCAAAGGTGAGAAAGGATTTTCATCTGAGTAAATTTAGTGAATTTGCATCTCAGCACTGATGACGAATGATGGAGATGTATGAAGGAAATGCCGAGTTAAATGGTGAACTGACCAAATAAGTTGCTATTTTCTCAACTTTGCGCTTTGCTCTCATCCATTGAATTTGAATGATATGTTGTGAATCTCTCTGGTAAGACAGTAACCAAAGTAAATATGATGATTATCAGCAATCAATTCAGCTGTAAAGTAATGGTTGATCTGTGGAATTATTTGTTTTGTTGAAATGCGGCGTGTTACTGAAAAGTTGGGAACCCATGGCCGGGGCAATTGAAGGCACGGCCATCAATGGTGAAATGATTTAATGTAGAGATTCACAAGTGACCAGGATGAGAGGAAGGCAAGGATTTGTGTAGTTATAGAGGTGAGGAGGAAGGGCAATGCGAAAAGATTTGAAAACAAGGATGAGAATTTTAAAGTCAAGTCTTTGCTTGGTGAGGAACCAATGTACCTCAGTGAGCACAGGAGAACAGGAAATTGTGAGAACAATTCATTAAAGATCCTTAGACAGCACCTTCCAAACCCATGACCACTTCTATTTAGAAGGATAAGAATAACAGATACACGGAGTTCCCCTCCAAGCCACTCACCATCATGACTTGGAAATATATGGCCGCTCGTTCACAGGTCAAAATCCTGGAATTCCCTCCCTAATGGCATTGTGGATAAACACACAAAACATGGACTGCAGTGATTGAAGAAGACAGCTCACCACTGCCTGCTCAAGGGCATCTAGGGATGGGCAATAAATGGCTAGCCAGCGACACCTATGCTCCATGAATGAATGAAAAAAAAAGTCCTGAAGAAATCCGCACTGTACCAGTTTTCCAATAATGAATTCACCCTTCTCCAAGTGACTGTCACTTATGTCCCAGATGATCATTTCTAAAAGCCTCCCAGCAGCAAAGTTAGCTCACAGACCTATCATTCCTGGATTTATCCTTACTTGTGCATGGTGGCACAGTAGTTTATACTGCTGCCTCACAGCTCTAGGGATCTGGGTTCAATTCCAGCCTTGGGTCACTGTCTTTGTGGAGCTTGTACTTTGTCCCCATGTCTGTGTGGGTTTCCTCTGGGTGATCCAGTTTCCTCCCATAGTTGCAAAAATATGTAGGTTAGGTGGATTGATCATGCTAAATTGCCCCTTAGAGCCTCAATTTGCATAATTTGCAAATTATGGTGGTTGACGTGGTTGAAGGAGGGGCAAGACTGGCAGTTGAATATTCCAGGATATAAGTGTTTTAGGCATGACAGAGTTGGTGTGAGAAAGAGGCGGGGGAGTGGCTGTATTAGTTAAGGACAACATCATAGCAGTGCAGAGGGAGGGAGGTATGGATGATTTAGGAATTGAGTCTCTATGGGTGGAGTTGAGGAATAGGAAGGGAGTGGTTACTCTGTTGGGTGTTTACTACAGACCGCCCAACAGCCCGCGGGCCGTGGAAGAAGGGATATGCAGGGACATTTTAGATAGGTGTAGGAAAAATAGGGTAGTAGTAGTGGGAGATTTCAATTTTCCTGGAGTAGATTGGAGAGAGCCCAGAGCTGTAGGAGTGGACGGGGAGGAATTTGTACAATGTGTTTTGGAAGGGTCCTTGGAGCAGTACGTGGATGGCCACGTAGAGAGGGGGCTATACTGGATTTGGTTCTGGGGAATGAGCCAGGGCAGGTGGTTGACATCGAGGTAGGAGAGCATGTGTCAAATAGTGATCACAACTCTGTCTGCTTTAGGATATTAATGGAAAAGGACGAGACCTGCCCAAAAGGGAAGGTATTTAACTGGGGGAGGGCTAGATACAGCCAGATTAGGCAAGATCTTAAAGATACCAACTGGGATAAGCTTTTCGAGGGCAGGTCGACGAGGTACATGTGGGAGTCTTTCAAGGGAAAACTAAACTCTCTGCAGGAAAGATATGTGCCGGCAAGGAGGAAGGATGGGAAAGGTAGGATTAGAGAACCGTGGCTTACCAGGGATATTGAGGACTTGATCAGGAAGAAGCGAGAGGGTTACATTAGATCTAAGCAACTGGGGACTGAGACAGTGCTGGAAGCTTATAGCGAGTGTGGACGGGATCTTAAAAGGGGTATTAGAAAGGCAACAGGGGCCACGAAGTGGCTCTGGCAGGTAGGATTAAGGAAAATCCTAAGGCATTTTACACCTATGTAAGGAGCAAAAGGATGGTTAGAGGCAATATTGGACCTCTCAGGGACAGAGGAGGGGATCTATGCTTAGAGCCTGAGGGAATGGGGGAGATCCTGAATGAATACTTTGCGTCGGTATTCACGCAGGAGACTGGCCAGATGTCTGTTGCTGATGTTGACAAAGTTGAGGATCAGTTGAGGGAAATAAGGATTACGAGGAAAGAGGTGTTGGGGCTGTTAGGCAGCTTAAAGACATATAAAGCTCCAGGGCCTGATGGCATTTACCCCAGGCTGCTAAGGGAGTTGAGGGAAGACCTAGCTGGGCCTCTGACGCAAATCTTTGTCTCTTCCTTGGACACAGGTGAGGTCCCAGAGGACTGGAGGATAGCAAACGTAGTACCGTTGTTTAAAAAAGGTCAGAGGGATCACCCAGGGAACTATAGGCCGGTGAGCTTGACTTCAGTTATAGGTAAGCTAATGGAGAGGATCCTCAGGGACAGGATGTATGAGCATCTGGAGCGCTGCAATCTGATCAGGGATATGCAGCATGGCTTCGTCAAGGGGAAGTCTTGTCTTACAAATCTAGTGGAATTTTTTGAGGAAGTGACAAAAACAGTTGATGCAGGACATGCTGTTGATGTCGTCTACATGGATCTCAGTAAGGCGTTTGACAAGGTTCCTCATGGTAGACTGATAGAGAAGGTGAAGGCGCATGGGATACAGGGCCAGGTATGTAGTTGGGTCGAGAACTGGCTCGGGAGGAGGAGACAGAGGGTAGTAGTGGAAGGCTCTTTTTCCGACTGGAAGCCTGTCACTAGTGGAGTGCCACAAGGCTCAGTACTAGGTCCTCTTCTATTTGTGGTCTACATAAACGACTTGGAAGTTGGGGTAGGTGGTGAGATCAGCAAATTTGCTGATGACACTAAGATGCTTGGATTGGCGGGTACAGAGGAGCAGTGCCAGGCAATACAACAGGACATAGGTTGGTAGACTGGGCAGATAGATGGCAAATGGAATTTAATCTGGATAAATGCGAGGTGATGCATTTTGGCCAGAAAAATGTAGAAGAGAGTTATAGGATAAAAGGTAAAACTATTCGGAGTATAGAGACGCAAAGAGACTTGGGGGTGCAGGTTCACAATTCTCTGAAGGTGTCTTCACAGGTGGAGAAGGTGATAAAGAAAGCGTATAGTATGTTAGCTTTCATAGACAAGGGTATAGAATACAAAAGTAGGAGTTTGATGTTGCAATTGTATAGAACGTTGGTTAGGCCTCACTTGGAATACAGCATCCAGTTCTGGTCGCCGTACTATCGGAAGGATGTGGAGTCCTTGGAGAGAGTGCAGAGGAGGTTTACCAGGATGCTGCCTGGTATGGAAGGACTGTCTTATGAGGAACGATTAAATAGACTGGGGTTGTTTTCCCTTGAAAGACGTCGGCTTAGAGGGGATCTCATAGAGGTGTATAAGATTATAAGGGGTATAGATAGAGTAAATGGTGGTAAACTTTTTCCACCTTCAGAAATGGATAGGACGAGGGGTCATGGCCTTAGGGTGAGGGGGGCTATGTATAAGACGAATATTAGAGGGCAGTTTTTCACACAAAGGGTAGTGGGGGTGTGGAATGCACTGCCGAGTAAGGTGGTGGGAGCAGGCACACTAGGGCTGTTTAAGGGTCTCTTGGACAGCCACATGAGCGTTATGCAGATAGAGGGATATAGTAGGACTGTTTAACTATGTCTTTTTTTCCACAGGTAATTCGGTCCATACTTGACCAACAAGGAGCATGCATTCGGCAGGTGGTGCGAGGACAGCTCTTGGATGTTGATTCATGGGTTGCCTGGTGCTTCATGTCGTAAATGAGTGCTTTATCTGGACCATCTGAAGGGCACCATGACAGCTCAGTGACTATCGCTGTAGCTGTGCAGACACTTGGAATTGGGCCGGTGTCTGCGGGAGTTTGCGCGTTCTCCCTGTGGTTGCGTGGGTTTTCTCCAGGCGCTCCGGTTTCCTCCCACATCCCAAAAATTCGCTCTTAGGCTGATTGGGAAACAAATTGTCCCTACATTGAGACTCTTCCATATTAGGAATAACCTAAAATTAGAATAGAATAATGGAATTGTTACTATATAGTTATGACGGCGGCGCGGGCTCGTTGGGCCGAAGGGCCTGTTTCCTGTGCTGTGTTGCTCAAAAAAAAAAAATTTAGGGAGATAAGTCGGGTAAATACTTGGAGTTGCAGGAATACGGCCTGGGAATATACTGTTTCAGAGTTGGTGCAGACTCAATGGGCTGAATGGCCTATTTTTGCACTGTAAAGATTCTCTGAATCCTTTTTCTGATCAAGGGTGTAACATTTGCAACTCCCCAGTTCTGAATTTAAGGAGGAGTGAAGGATAATAGTCTGTGATTCTAAGTAACCTTGTAATTTTGCCCTTGTTTCCCACAGCGTCCTGAGGGAGGGCTGCTGGGCTGAAGGAAATTACAAAGGTAGGAAGGGGCAAGACCATCGAAGTATTCACAGCAAGAATGATAAGATTGAGGTGTCATTGGCCCAGTGGCCAATGGAGGTCACGTAGTATGGAGTGAACAGGATTCGGCGTATAAGCAGCAGAATTTTGGATGAGTTACAATGAACAAGAATGTGGCCAAGGTTACATTGGATTAACCAAGCTGTGAGCTGGTAAAGACATGGCTGAGAGTTTTAGCCATGATGTGGAGATGCCGGCGTTGGACTGGGGTAAACACAGTAAGAATTCTGACAACAGGTTTAAACCCAACCAATTTATTTGATAGAAACCCTGAAAGCTTGTGAGTTTACTATCAAATAAATTGGTTGGGCTTAAACCTGGTGTTGTCAGACTTCTAACTGAGAGTTTCAGCAGCAGAGGATGAACTGAGTGAGGCATTGATATAGAGATAAAAATCAGTGGCCTTATTTATAGCATTGCCTTGCGGTCAGAAACTCATCTCAGGATCAATGAACAGCCCAACTCAGCTCCTTCCCCACTGCCATCAGACTTTTGAATGGATCTACCTTATATTAAACTGATCTTTCTCTTCACCCAACTTGTAGTGTTGACACTATATTCAACACCCTCTCCTTTCCTTCTCCCCAAACACTGTAAGAATGGAGGCTTTGTTTGTATAGGTCACAAGGAACAATTCTTTTCACTGTATCTCAATACATGTGACAATAATATCAAATCAAATGAGATCAAAATTGTCCCAGAATGGGAAGGGGGGGGTGCTGGTGGAGGTCAGGAGCAGAAATGAACAGATAATTCAGTTAATGACATAGAATTCTACAGTGCAGGAGAAGGTCTTTAAGCTCACCGAGTCTGCACTGATCACAATCCCATCCAGGTCCTATCCCCGTATCACACATACTTACCCTGCTAATCCCTTGACACTAGGGGCAAATTAGCATTGCCAATGAGCCTAACCTGCATATCTTTGGACTGTAGGCAGAAATTGGAGCAGACACAGGGAGAATGTGCAAACTCCACACAGACAGTGACCTAAGGCTGGAATAGAACCCGGGTCCCTGGAGCTGTGAGGCAGCAGTGCTAACCACAGCACCACCGCGCCACTCTCCTTCCGGCCATGTCCAGAAGCTTTTTTTCTTTGATGTTATCTCACCTTTCTGTCTTACAGAGCAAACAGAACAAAGCTACATTTTGAGATTCAAGTTTTCTCCCATTCCCCCATATATATATATGTATAAACACACACTCACAAAACCACATTGGCATATACATACAGATATGAGGTAGCCCTGCACATAAGGAGGATATGGAAATGGAAGAAATTCAGGAGGTGCTACTAAATATCTTATTGAAGTGGGGAAAGGAAAACTCTGAACAGAGAAATAATCTGATTGTGGTGTTGAATGTTGTAAAGTCAAGAAAATAATTTTCACCAAACACGTGTGCTTCTCATAATGGCCGTGGTTCTTTAAATGGGTGAACACAATGATTGGAGTTGATTTTATAAAATGGATACTCTGTCAAACATACCTCAGATGCAATACTTCGAAAGGAGACAAAACATAAACAAGAAAATACAGAACATTCCAGAATTCCTTTCATGTTTTTTTGGTGAGGTTCATCAAGACAACTCTCACATTCTTCTGACATAAAGCCAAAGCTATCCTGTACTTTCCAAAAACAAAGAGACATTAATGAAAGTTCAGAAGCTTCCCAGATGTGGAAGTAGATTCTGTTTCATTTTGAATTAGACACTTTTGGGTGAAGGTGTCCAACTATAAGATAAATTGTCTCAATCCTTCCACTTCTCAGATAAATCAGACAGGACGTACTCAGTTAGGTTTGTTGTGGGTGGTTTGCGGTTGTCTGTTTTATCTTAATTCCACAGAGGAAAGATGATTATTTTCTGCCTTTTCTTTGTCAAGCTTTTCTTGATCTGATCTGGGGTGAGATTCTCTGCCCTCCCAGCTGTGTGTTTTCTGCCAGCGGGAGGTGGCATGTTGTTTGTTAGCGACGGAATTCTCTGGTCCTGCTGCTGTCAATGGGAATCCTATGTGAATGGCTGGAGAATTCCAGCCAGAATATTATTATTTCAGAGACTGATTTTGCCATAAAGCAGAATTTTGCGGCTCTGTCAGACTGCACTACTTAACCAGTTCTTACAATATCTGTATCTCTTGTTCTCCATTGTTGCAAGTTGAGTAGAGCTTTCATAAAATATGAGTGGACTTAGTTAGTGGAAGTAATTCATTGTCACGCATGGCGTGATCCCCCTAAACTATGGCATTGTGGCACAGTGATTAGCATTACTGCCTTCCAGCTCCAGAGATGCAGGTTTGATTCCTGGCTTGGGTTTCTGTCTTTGTGGAGTTTGCACATTCTCCTCATGACATGAGTTTCTTCCAGGTGCTCTGGTTTCCTCCCACAGTCCAAAAGATGTGCTGATTAGGTGCATTGGCCAGGCTAAATTCTCCTTCAGTGCACACAAACAAGTGCCAAAGTGTGGTGACTAGTAGATTTTCTCAGTAACTTCATTGCAGTGTTAATATAAGCCTACTCGTGACACTAGTAAGAAAAACCAGGTTGCTCTTAGTTTGCTGTTGTGTCCTTAAAGGGACAGTCACCACAATCACATGTCAGCCCAATGCGGCATGTATTAAAATATCCACTGTTTTAAACTACAGCAGAAGTCTGAGTGTGCAGTGCTGTTATAGCATATTAATATTTAATTGGCACAGCGCTGCTGTATAAATCAGGCGCTAATTTGCTCATCACTTTATGAGTGGATTTGTTTAGTTTTTTCCCTAATAAGGTATTATATGCATCAACAACAACTGGCACTTGTATGGATCTTTGATATGTAGCTAATCATCCCTCACAAGAGCATTATCAGACATAATTTTACACTTAACTGCATAAAGAGATAGGAGGACAAGTGACCAAAGGTTTGGTTGAAGAGATAGGTTTTTAAGGAACTGTTGAAGGAGAGAGATATGGATAGGGAAGAATCTTAGAGAGAATATGTAGATTTAAAATGCTGAACTGAGCTCCAAGATAGGGAATGATGGCTGAGACAGACCTGGTGCAAATAAACACCAACTTCACCAAAGGTCAACAAAATCAAATCAAACCAGGAGTGACAAGTTCCACTCTCCCATTTTGTTAAATAATTATTTGAATTTGGTATTTGCATTTTTTTATCATTTCCACAGGCACAAGCTTCCCTCTTCTATCTTGGTCGTTTATCATGAGCGTGTTGCAGACTGGAGGAAGGTCAATTTGAACGGCATTGATTTTGCCACTCACCATTTGTTCAAAAACAGAAAGGTGTTTTGATTTGCTTTCCCCTTTTATAAGTGATAATGTCCTTCTCTCAGTTTTGGTGTGATTCAATTTTCTAGTAATAACCCCACAGCAAATTTAAGATAGGGTGAACTTCGGGTATGGGTGATGCTGACTCAATGGGCTGAATGGCCTCCTTCTGCACTATAGGGTTTCAATATATGAACTCAAAGGGTTAGTTTATTAGCGCACAAAATGCGGGAGGAGGGTTGTGACATTGTCTCCTTTTGCTCAAATTGTGAGAGAAAGAAAGATTTAATGCACAAAGACCACAGAGGAAAGAAATATTGTTTCTCAAAGGTTCCAGATTCCAGAATCAAAGTCCAAGCAGATGGGTGGGTTGAAAACCAATACTAGATATTCCACCTTTCTGTGTTGTTAAATTCACACATTGAGATAGGCATGCAGAGATGAATTGTATTGTATTCAATGTATTGTAGGCAATGATGTAGGATTTCCAATAGAAACAGGCCAAAATTCCTTGTCTATGCTGCTGCTCGTTAGATGGTAAATTGCAGTACAATAGGAAAATATTGCTACATCTACAAACAAGAAGCCCATGTCACATGATTCTCACCTCTCCATTCCGGCTTTGAAAAGGGACATGCATCCCTTGCCTGGGTGCCTGAGGTTATGACTGTGTCAACCATTAAGAGTTGAAAGGAAGATTGTGGGGCCTTTTCCAATATACTTCTCTTGGAAATTCAGGGAAGATTCACGAAGCAGGATCCTGGAATGAAAGCACTAACCAACCTTTCCATGCTAAGGAAAGGTTGGTCAGGTTGGACCCACACTCAATGGAGTTTAGAAGACTGAGAAATGACCTTGTTGAAACAGATATGGTGGCACAGTGGTTCGATTACTGACTCAGGTCACTGTCTGTGTGGAGTTTGCACATTCTCCCCGTGTCTGCATGAGTTTCCTCCAGGTGCTCTGATTTCCCCCACACTCCGAATGACGCGCTAGTTAGTTAGGTGCATTGGCCATGCTAAATTCTCCTTCAGAGTACCTGAACAGGTGCCAGAGCGTGGCTCCTTTGACAGCATGTTCCAAATCTGTGAACTCCATCACCTAAAAGAAAAAGGGCGGCAAATGCATTGGAAAACCACGTCCTGCAAGATCCCCTTCATCTCACTTACCATCCTGACTTAGAAATGTATCACTGTTTCTTCACTGGCACTGTGCAGCACAGTGGCATGCTGGTAAGCACTGCTGCCTCACAGCGCCAAAGACCCGAGTTCAATTCCGCCCTTTGGATACTGTATGTGGAGTTTGCACATTTTCTCCGTGTCTGTGTGGGTCTCCTCTGGGTGCTCTGGTTTCTTCTCACAGTCCAAAGATGTGCAGATTAGGTGGATTGGCCATGCTAGTGTTCCAAGGTGTCTAGGTAGGGACATTAGTGGAGTAAATGTGTGGGGCTACAAGAATAAAGCCTGGGTGGGATGTTTTGTCAGAGACAGGCTCTCTGGGCCAAATGGCCTCCTTCTACACTGTAGGAATGCTAAGATTCATTGGAGCATAATCCGGGAACTCCCTTCCTAACAGTTCTGTGGGTGCTACACCACATGGACTGTTGCGGTTCAAGAAGGCAGCTCACTACCATCTTTGAAGGGCAATTAGGGATGGGCAATAAATGTTGGCCAGCCAGCGATGCTCAAATCTCAAAAACAAAGGAGAAGAAAGCAGAGATCACTGATAGAAGTTGAGCTCTTTGACTTCATAATAATACGTTGGCCCCAGAGATCCTTTAACAATATATAACCAGAAGCATCTGCTGTATTTCATTTGGGTTTATTTGGCTGTAGAGGTAGAACTGAAGCCCACACAAAATGGAAACAGAAAATGCTGGGTGTATGAGGTGCATCTGAACAAGAAAGCACAGCTTAATTCATCATGTGAGGAGCCTTCATCACGAGTTATTTTTGTGGGTCTTTGGAGTTTATAGCTGCCTGCTGTAAAACACAGATAATTGATCTGATCACTGGATTAGTCAGAAAAATGAAAACATGGAAACCCTTCAATCAGATTGGCTTCAGAACCTTTTAAATTCAATACCCAGGCAGGCACTAATTCTCACAGCAGTTGCGGATGGCCGGACGTAAATTCACATGAATAAAATATTCAATTGAGTTAATGTTCTGTGGATTTATTTGAGTGCTTCATATCAATATTAATTAAATGCAACAATAATATAGATGTGTAGAGATGCCAAGTGTAAGCATTGGGAATTTGTATATATTAGCAGATTACTTTTGATATTTGCTTGTATTAGCCCAACAATGCTCTATTGCGCTGTCAAAGCAGTTTAGTAATCACCTTAGTGAGATATCCACGCTTGACAACTTATTGGAAGCTTGTTAACTCAGATATTCTACTTAAATATTCAAGAGCTTTGAAAAATATGAAGCTGTCTTAGCTTCAAAATGTGAAATATGAATAAACCGAGAGACACATGATGATATGCAAGTAGGCCCTTCCTGCCAATAGGATACACCCAAAACTGAAACATCTCCCCAAGAAATAAATGATTATTGTTAATTCATGTTAGATCCCTTGTCAGAATTCAGGCTAATTCCAGCAACTTTATCTTCATTGTTTCAAAGAAACATCAGAAATTGGAAACAGGCGCCTCCTCCACTATTCA
Organism: Sphyrna mokarran; assembly: GCA_024679065.1. NCBI lineage: Eukaryota > Metazoa > Chordata > Chondrichthyes > Carcharhiniformes > Carcharhinidae > Sphyrna > Sphyrna mokarran. The sequence continues at coordinate 8,209,741 of JAGIQG010000024.1, forward strand.
TTTTGATTATGGCTGATCATCAAATTCAATAATCTGATCCCATCTTCTCCCCATGTGCCCGGATCCCTTTAGCCCCAAAATAAATATGTAATTTCATCTTGAAATCACACAACATTTTGGCCTCAACTGCTTTCTGTAGTAGTGATTTCTGCAGTGATGAGCACTTCTTCCTCACAGCATCAAGGACAAAGAACAAAGAACAGCACAGCACAGGAAACAGGCCCTTCAGCCCAACAAGCCCATACTGCCATTTTAACATTCAGTGAATGCCTTATTCCAATCCTTCTTCTACCTATAAGTTTTGCCTACGCCTCTTGGACTCCACAGTTCTGAGTACAATTCCCGGCTTGGGTCACTGTCTGCATGGAGTTTGCTCGTTTTCCATGTGTCTGCATGGATTTCCTCTGGGGTCTCCCCCATTTCCTCCCACAGTTGTGAAAAATGTGCTGGTTAGGCAGATTGGCCATACTAAATTTTCCCAGTATACCCAAATAGGTGCCATAGTGTGGCGACTAGGGGATTTTCACATTATCTTCATTGCAGTGTTAATGTAAGCCTACTTATGACTAATAAATAAACTTTTAAACTTTAGATTAACCACTCTAGGTGAAGAAATTTCTCCTCATCTCAGTCCTAAAAGATTTAGCCTTTATCTGCAAACCATGACCCCAAGTTCTGGGCTCCCCCACCATCAGGAACATTCTTTCTGAATCTATCCTGTCTAATCCTGTTAGAATTTTGTAAGTTTCTATGAGATCCCCTTTCATTTTTCTAAATTCCAATGAATATAATCTGGGCTAGTCTCATATGAGAAGGACTTAGTCTCTCCTCATATGACTGTCCTGCCATCCTAGGAACCAGTTCTCTTTGGTCAATTCTATCAGTTACATTCTCAAAGAATTCCAGTAAATTCATCAAGTGTGATTTCTCCTTTGTAAATCCATGCTGGCTTTGCCTAATTATATCACTAATAGATGCTGAGTTATGAAATCCTTGATAGTAGACTCTGCAACTTCCCCATTATTGACGTTAGGCTCACTGGTCTATAATTCCCTGTTTTGAGCCTACCTCCCTTTTTGAATAGTGGACTTACATTAGCTACCTCCAATCTGTAGGAACCAGTCCAGAGTTCAAAGAATTTTGGAAAATAGCCACAGTTGGATCTACTATTTCCTTAACTTCAATCAGTCAATGCTTGCTCCACTGGAACCCACACCCACCCCGTGTTCTCACCTAATAGGCTACAGGATTACCAATAAACCGTTTTCTTTATGTTAAGGTATGCACTAGTAATAACTTGCGTTCATCATCTATTCTTAACATCCCATAATAGATTACTGAAAAATACTTTGACAGACCATATATGCCTCAGGCTAAAAACTAAAGTTTATTAAAAAATAATGGCCCAAATATTGTAGGTGCATCGACAGCAAAACTGTCAGCAATCATTATCATCGTTGCTTGCAGAACTGACAGCATCTAACATGCACAATTGAATGTAGAATTTATTTATTTCGTAAGCTGTCGGAAGTGCTGGCAAGGCTGCTACTTATTATCCATCCCAAATTGCCTTTGATCAGATGGTGGTGGCTTGCCTTCCAGAACCACTGTGGCCTGTATGATAAAGGTACTCCCTCTATGCTGTTAGGGGGGAGTTCCACGATGTTCCTGTGCCAATGAAGGAATGCCAATGTATTTCTAATTGTGGAGAGTATGCAATTTAGAGGGGAGCCTACAGGGGGTAGTATTTCCCATATGCCAGTCACGTGCTGCAGTTTACACTGTCGAAGTGAGTTGTTCATAGAATCAGTGAATCCCTATAGTGCAGAAGGAGGTCATTCGACCCATCGAGCCTGCCACCCAGGTCCTATCCCCGTAACCCCGCATATTTACCCTGCTAATCCCCCTTACTCTGAAGGGCAATTTAGAATGGCCAATCAGCCTAACCTGCACATCTTTGGAGTGTGGAAGGAAACCAGAGCACCACAGGAAAACCCATGTAGACATGGGTGGAACGTGCAGACTCGTCACAGACAGTGACCCGAGGCAGAAGTTTTGTATCTGGATTCCTGCACTATGAGGCAACAGTGCCATCATGACATCCGTAGTACATTTGTAGATGCTACTCACTACTGTCATTATGCCATGCTGGTAAAGAGAGTGAAAGGTCATAGCAAAAATTTAGAAGTCACTACCTTGTTTCCTACTCCTTTGCAATGTGCATTATTGATATTCACATTGATGGAAATCGATTAGAAATCACTGAATTGATAAAAACTTTTTTTACTGTTACTGACACTGTGAAAACCATTGAAAAATTTACACGTTGTTAAATGAGGTGTAGATGCATTTTTAACCATACAAGTAAATCATTATTGCTGAATAAACCCTTGAAAAGTTTATTTTATATTTGTGGAATATCAGATTTCTCCATTCCAAGCTGAAAATTCTTTGATTTTTACCATATGGAAAGCATGTTTTTAGTTTGCTTGTGGTATCTCAGCCTTGATCCTATGTGTACATCACAATCTTTGCTTTCTCTAAAAAGTGAATGATAAAAACTGCTTGTTACTTTCTGGTTTGCAGCTGCTGAGAATTCTTCAATATGATTGGCTGCTTGCTGACATCACAGGATTCCAACAATCCCGTCTCTCTCATGCCAGAATGGAATTAATGTTGGGAAAGATTAAGTCTACACATCATTAAATCTTTGCGGACAATTTTTTTTGAGATCAGTATCTATCACCTCTGTGTTGACCACAAAATCTGGGCCAATATTAGAGAAAGCAAGTTTAAACCAGACATGTTATAATCTTTCATTAACGTAAGATATCTCCACCAAAGCAATAAAAACTGAGCAATATTTTAGGGGTTTTCTGTCATGATTTAAATAATTTTGTTACTCTTGGTATTGTGTTGAACAGATAGAATCCCTACAGTGTAGAAGGAGGCTTTATAGCCCATTGAGTCTGTACCTGACCTTCTGACAGAGTATCTTACTAGGACCCTCTCCCTCACCTATCCCTATAACCCCACTAATCCTCCTAAATTATGGTATGTTGACAGAGTAGTTAGCACTGCTGGCTCACAGTGCCAGGGACCCGGGTTCGATTCCCAGCTTGGGTCATTGCTTATGTGGAATCTGCACATTCTCCCGTTCCTGCGTGGATTTCATCCAGGTGCTCCAGATTTCTCTCACAGTCCGAAAGGTGTGTTGGTTAGGTGCATTAGCCATGTAACCCCACATATTTACCCCACTAATTCCCTGATAGTATGGTCAATTTAGCACAGCCAATCATGCGAACATGCGCATTTTTGGACTGTGGGAAGAAACCAGAACATCTGGAGGAAACCCATGCACTCACAGGGAGAATGTGCTGATTTCATACAAACAGCGACCCAATGCTGGAATTAAACCTGAGTGCTTGGCACTGTGAGGCAGCAGTGCGAACTACTGTGTCACTGTTCAATGATGAAAAGCCTTTACGTTTTAAGGGAAACTATTAGGGATGATTAATTTCAGATTGTATAGCAGTGCTGATGAACTAACAAAAGCACTCTGTATGTACAGCCAGTTACAGGGCGATTCTAGCTACAGAATTATTGATCAAAATCTGCTTCAAAGGTGCTTGAATGATCATTTGACCACTTCAGCAATAAAGCAGGGCTGTGAGACTGATAAGCAAAGCTTCCCAGAGAGACAGGCTTCTTATTTCCAGTCTCCTCGAAGACCTGGTATAATAATAAATAGAGCAGACTATAAAAACAAGAACATCATCCTCCAGTGATCACAGGAATTGTTTTTATCATCTGGGCTGCGAGATGACTCCCATGATTAAAGTGACTTGCAAAAGGATACAAGGCAGACATGAGGAGAATTTATTTTTCCACACAGCTGCTTGTTATGATTGTGAATGCAGGGTTGTGAGGAAAGAGCAGAGGAGCCATGTTTTCGCTAAGCTATGCACTAACCGTGGCATGGAGCAGTCTAGAAGGTTCCAGGCCAGCCTTATTCTGGGTTAAATACTGCATACCTGCACTGGAAAAACTGGGAATGTTGTGTGGGTAATTGCACTCTTCAAAGAGATGGCACAGGCATTATGAGCCAAATGGCCTCTTGTTCTGCCTTGCTCTACGATTCAGTAATGGGACGAGAGAACTTCAATTCTACAGAGCTAGCTCAGAGTTTTGAACATACTTCCTAACTAAAAACACCAGTCAAGAAAAGGAACCCCACTCTGTCCTGTGATGAGATGGTAAAGTCCTTTTCAATTTAAAGTGATCACTCTGACCTCTCAATGTGTGACACAGCTTCACATTGGTTCAGTATTGAGGGTGTGCAGCACTGCCAGCGGTGCCGTCTTTCAGATGAGACTTTACTCTGAGGCTCCATCTGCTCCTCAAATGAGTGTAAAAGATCCCAGGGCACTAATTCAGGAAGAGAAGGGCAAATCTCCGCTGGTGTCAAGGCCAAAGTTTACCTTTCAACCCACAATTTTGAAATGTTAGATGTGTGCTATAAACATGACCAAGCTCTGCACTATCATGGTCACCTCCTGACTCATAGTTATTCAAGAGGGTAAGTTTTTCCAACCCCTAGCCCCGTCACAGTGAGATCCATCTTATTCCCATTCAGTTAGTGTAAAGTTCAAAATCCAGCCCACAATTGTAGGCACCTAATCCCAGTGGTACAGAGAGAGTGCTGCACTATTGGAGGTGCTACCTTTTGGATCACAGAGGCATTGTACCAAATTTCCCCTCTCAAGTGGATGTTAAGTAGATTGTGTTAGTGCTCGAAGAAGAGCAGAGGAGATCTCCTAATACATTATCCAATGTTTATCACTCAACAAACAACATTAAGACAAATAAACTCTTTTCCTCTCCCTGGTATCTCGCTCTGCACAAATTATTGCCACATTTGTTTACATCACAACAATGCTACACTTCAAAAAAAACTAATTGGCAAAGAAATGATTTGACACATTCGGGGGCTGTAAAATTTGTCACATAAACACAATTGTACAGTGAGCCTCCTGATAGATTTTCATGAGAACATTATTTTTCCTCCAATTTTTCCCTTCGCGAATTGAGTTACACTGGGTTGCAGTTCTTTAATTTCATACACATGGCTATTCCTCATGTGTGAGGTTTGACAACAAGTGTTGGAAGGATTATTCAACTGCTTATTCCAATATAGCCATGATGTGGAGATCCCGTGTTGCACTGGGATGGGCACTGTAAGAAGCCTCACCACACCGGGTGAAAGTCCAACAGGTTTGTTTGGAATTACAAGCGTTCGGAGCACTGCTCCTTCATCAGATGAGTTACCATTCCAATGATATTCCAGTCAGTATCCTACCTAAAAAAAACCCTCTCTCCCCTAGTCAGTATCCTACATATCAATCTCCTTAAATTTGGGTTTCTGCTGCCTGTATCCTAATTCACAGCAAGTCCAATCAACAATCATTCTCTCTTGCTCATTGGTCTATATGGCTTTTGCCTTGGCAATGCTTTAAAATTTATATCCTTGCCTTCAAATCCCTCCATGGCTTCACTCCCCAGCCCCACCTCCCTATCCTTATAATTTCCTACAGCCCCACATCTCTCTGAGATATCTGCACTCCATCAATTCTAGCCTCTTCCCATTCCCAGTTAAGCTTTCTCTATCATAGGCCTTCGCAGCCCTAAAGTCTGGAATTCCCTCTTTAAACCTCGACCTACCTCCCTATCCCCTCTTTCAAGATGCAGCTGAAAACATATCTCTTCTGCAAACCTTAAAGTTGTTTGCTCTGATAATTCTTCACACTTCTCCGTGTCAAATGTTTGCAAGAGCTCTGGGATGTTAGAACTAATTGTAGCATCTGACACCATGGTTAGTGATAGAGTCTGAGACAGAATCACTGGGATAAGTGCTGAGAACATTCATGCAGCAAATCAGAGATCAGGAAAGGGCCCATGTACCATCTAATTATTGTTGATAGCTTCAACACAGTTATGCTCCATGGTGAATAATATCTTGTATAAATATGAAATGCTTTGAGGAAATGTACGAATCCGCTGAGTTGGCTCTTTGCCAAGCTTAAAGGAGTAGGTTTTGCTAATTGACACTTCAGTGAGGCAAAGGTGAAATTCTGATGTGCCTGTCACTAGAATTTGATATACTGTTCTGCATTGAAATTAATGTAGCTCGATGAATATTCAGTTCTTCACATCAATGTAACATTCCAAGGCATTGCTGAGCGGTAGCCAGGGTAGGCAATGATTGCACAGGACAGCAGATATTGAGATGTCATTTTAACCCTCACCCCTTCACCTTTGGTCAATACTGGGGGCATGAGACCCCAGAGTAACTGATCCAGGTCTCACTGGATCTTCCCTTAAAATGCTACCTTTAGTCTCAAATAATCAAAAGCAACTATCAACTCAAGAAAAGGAATTATACTGAGAAATTTGACCAATTGCATCTCATCAAATCTTCCTGATATGGAGATGCTGGCGTTGAACTGGGGGCGGGTGTGGGGGGCACGGTAAGGTGTCTCACAACACCAGGTTAAAGCCTATTAGGTTTATTTGGAATCACAAGCTTTAGGAACACTGCTCTCTCATTAGGTGAGTGAAATTTTCTCGAATTACAGAGGAGACATGACATAGAGCCAAAATAATAATGGGTGGCATAGTGGAACAGTGGTTAGCGCTGCTGCCTCGCAGTGCCAGAGACCCAAGTTCAAGTCCGACCTTGGGTGCCTGTCTGCGTGGAGTTTACACATCCTCCCCTTGTCTGCGTGGGTTTCCTCCAGATGCTCCCGTTTCCTCCCACTGTTCAAAGATGTGCAGGTTAGGTGGATTGGCCATGGTAAAATTTCCTTTTTAATGTTCCAAGTTGTGTAGGTCGGGGTATTAGCCATGGTAAATGTATGGGGTTATGGAGATAGAAGATCTAATCTGTTAAAGAGTTGATGCAGACTTGGTGGGCCAAATGGCCTCCTTCTGCACTGTAGGGATTCTATGAATACGGTTCCTGATTAGTTGTGAGTGTTGGAGTGTGCTGTAAGCAGCTTCATGAAAAACATTTTAAAGAAAATGTTGCCACGTATATTACAAAGTGTAATTGGAATAACTGGGAAGGGCTGGGGTGCCATTGTTAACAGACTCAATTTTTTAATGAACGTATTATGCTGGGAGTAAAAGTATATGATTCCTTTAATTATTTGAATATTTTGAATTCAGTGGGGAAAATTCTAAAGCACTCAGATTTTCACTCAGCAAGTTACAATTCTCTGTTAGTTTGAAATGTGAGATCTCAGGATCACCCACACCCTGTCCAACTGTCTCATCTGAAGACCCCAGAGTTAAAGGCAAGTCTTTGAAACTCCAATATTAGGCAGTTCCTGCTATTAAAACATGAGTATTCAGAAGTTGCAGGGGAGATAAACTAAACACAGTTAACTATTGAGGAATTTAAATCTATAAACATTGCAATTTTACTGACTGATGTTCCCTGGCTGATTGGGTTGAGGCATGGAGTCATTCTGGAATTTTGGAATTCTCCAGCCCCCCTTTTCCTCCTGACCATTACAGGGGAATCTCTGTTCACACAAGCGGGACTGGAAGATCCTGCCAACGTGAAGGGCTTATAAGTTTCAACTATAGACTCATTGCGGTGCAAAAAAAGGCGATTGGCCCATTGAATCAATACTGGCTCTCTATAGGTAAATCCAGCTAGTCCCCTGTAGTTCTGAAAGTCTATTACCAGCAAGAGCCCATCCAACTTCCTACTGAAATCATTAATCATCTCTACTTCCATTGCTCTTCTAGGCTCTGTGCGTTCTAAATAATCATCACACACTGAGTAAAAACCATTCTTCCTCACATCTGTCCCATTCTACCCCCCCTCCACTCCCCCCATCCATATCTGACTAGGTAATGGCCTAGTGATATTAATCTAGATTATTTATCCAGGTACTCAACTAATGTTCTGGGGATCCGACAGGTCTTTTTGGTAGCACAAGCTCTCGGAGCATTGCAATGTTTATCTCACATGAGATGATGTAATCTGTATCAATGATCCAGCATGTCTTGCAGAGGTTGCCATGGCAGGGTTGTGTGGTGTCATGGTCACTGTTCTCCTGAAGGCTGGGCAGTTTGCCATGGATAATGGTCTATTTGAAGTTGTGCAGTTGTTTGAAGGCAAGAAGTGGGAGTGTGGGGATGGTCTTGGCGAGATATTCGTCTTCATCGATGATATATCATGTACCTGGTGGATGGTGAGAAACCATCCACCAGGTATACGGTACATACTCTTGCAACTCGGCCAATGTTGTCTACCTGATACGCTGCAGGAAATGATGCCCCGAGACATGGTACATTGGGGAGACCATGCAGACGCTATGACAATGGATGAATCGACAATCACTGTCAAGGAACATTTCAGCAGTCAAGGGCATTCAACCTCTGATTTTTGGGTAAACATTCTCTAAGTGACCTTCAACGCACATGACAACACCGCATCACCGAGCAATGACTGATAGCAAAGTTCCGCACATATGAGGATGGCCTCAACCGGGATCTTGGGTCCATGGTATGACTTGCTTGGGTTTGCAAAATCTCACTAACTGTCCTGGTTGGAGACAATTCACACCTCTTTAACCGGTGCTTAACCCTTTCTCCACACATGTTGTCTGCACCTCTGAAGACTCAATTATACTTTAAGACTAGCATTCCAACCATTGTCTTGTAATTTCTTGTAATTGAGTCTGTGTTTATATATGCCCTGTTTGTGATGAAGGAGCATCGGTCCTAAAGCTCATGTTAGCAAATAAAGGTGTTGGGCTTTAACCTGGTTTTTTTGATTCAGATTTGATGCTGCATTCTGGGATCTAAAAACATTGTTAAATTGACAATCAGCATGGAATTTTTTTTTCTGTGTGATTCAAACTGTTTGTGTGAGTGGGAAAAATATTAAAATATATAAAAAACAAGCACAAAACACAGCGAAACACAAGCCCCATCTTGAGGAAACCAATAAAGATATCTTCTTGAAATAAAAACAGGACATTTTGGAAAAACTCAGCGGTTTTGACAACTTCTGTAGGGGAAGAGAACAAGGGCCTAAATCTTCCAGTGTTAACCAACACCAGAGTCAACACGGTGAAAGGCTTAATATCACAGGCAAGCCAAAGGTCCATTGACCTCGAGCGAGAATTTTCAGTCTCAGGATAATCAGGACTGAAAAACCTTGCCAGAGTTAATGTTTCGAGTCCACTTGACTCTCCATCCTAAAAGAGCAGGAAAATGTGTTGGATAGTAAACTGTAGCTGGGAGAGATTGCAACAAAGATGTAGGAAACTTAAGAACAAGCCATAAATAGACCAGTGTGTGTGTGTGTGTGTATGCGCGCGTGCTTCTGTGTGTGTGTGTGTGTGTGTATGTGAGTATGTGTATGTCTGAGTGTATCTGTGAGTGCATGTGCATATGTGAGTGTATGTATATATGTATGAGTGTGTGTGTGTGTGTGTGTGAGTATATCTGTGGGGGGGGGGGGGGGGGGAGGGGGGATTATTGCATTAAGACAATGTCACAAAAAGGATTATGCACACAAGCCCCACTGTGCTACTCGAGCACTGCAGAGCGATGGGGAATGTCAATGCGGGGGGGTTGGGGTGGGGGTGCTGCAGTGGGATTCACGACCAATCGCTATGTACGGGAAATCACCACGAGGAAATCTTTATTTTTGCGTTATTAGTGAGCCCAGGATGGGAGCATCCAGGCTCGATAATGTCTCCTACCCTACCGGGACACACCTCCCCCCCCCACGACTGGGATCCCCTCGGCGGACACTATAAAGAAATTCAGCCTTGTGAAAATACATAAACTATTAACTTGCAGCATTGTGCTCTTGTATTCATTTCAAGGACTGTCATTACTGACTTCAATCTGTAACGGCTTTCTGTCAATTGCTAAACATTCCGAAGCTTCCAGGCGAATGCAAAATGGCAGCAAGTGAGTAATGGCCTGAAGTTAAGCGAGAGGATTTAAAATCAATTGAATTAAACAGTTCATTTTAAATTGTTTTATCCAATTGCTGTATTGTTCAGCAATTAACCAAAATTACAGTTGGAAAATTCCTCGGCCAGAAAAACAACTGTTTGAAATCTTAAGCAGAAAACACAAGTGGCAACGTTCAACATAAGATTAATCAAGGAAAATTCAGGAATTGTTCAAAGCCTAATTGTAAGTCTGAATTGCCAGCTGTGCAATCAGGCAGCCGTGTTGTTTGCCTGACAATAGCTTATCCAGCCAAACGGTGCTTCAGGAGAAGCTGCCAATCACTAATTTGATGTAGGTCTTTCAGAAACTCTGTAAGTGGCAGCACAGTAATATTTGCTCTTTGGAATGGCGCTGAAGATGATTGCAGTTATATCTGTGTTGAGGCACAAACCCAGCTATCAAATTCTCGATCAGTGTCTCTTCTTGAGTCCAGCCCCTCTCAATGGACAAATCTTCCTCCTTTTTGGGGGAAGAGTGAGGGTGGGAGGCTGAAGTTGAGGGCAAGAAGTTAGAGAGTGGTCTACCTGGCCCCACTAATGTGGAATGGCAGACCCAGCATCTCTTTTCTAGCCATTGGGATAGCAGGTTGGGGGCCAGTGTCCATTGGAATTCAGAAGAACTAGAGGTGACCTTATTGAAACATGTAAGATCCTGAGGAACAGGATAAATGCTGAAAGGATGTTTCCCCTTCTGGGAGAAACTAGATTGAGGGACATAGTTTAAAAATAAGAGGTGTTCCATTTCTCTCAGAGGAGTGTGAGTCTGTAGAACTCTCTTCCCCAGAGATGGTGGAGGCAGAATCATTAAATACATTTAAGTCAGATATAGATAGATTCTTAACCCCCCCAACCCCACTCTTCCACCAAAAAAGAGGAAAACTTGTCCATTGAGAGCTGCTGGACTCAAGTAGCAAGAGACCCTGACCTAGAGTTCAATAGCTGGGTTTGTGCTTCAACACGGCCATGAATGCAATCATCAGGAGCACCATTACTGTGCTGCCACTTACAGAGTTTCAGAAAGGCCTGCATCAAATTAATGATTGACTCCAATACCCTTTCCTTCACCCCATCTCCCCTCCTGCCTCCACTGTGTTGGAATGAGAGAATGAATGAGTTTTTGCGAAGCCTGTTTTTATCCAGGAAATGGGCCTGCTCCCTTAAGGCTGAAATAATCCTGGCACTGGCTTGCACTCCTGGAGATGCCCCCTGGCATTGCAACACAGTTGGTGATTGAAAGACTGTGGCAGCACCCATCACAGCTGGATGTGGCATACACGAGAGATCCAGCAGCTCACCAGGAGAGAGAGAAGCAGATTCTGCAAGTAAATCCTATTAGCATTAAGGCAATGTCATGTCAGTGCATTTCAAGCCTGCATTCCCCCAGAAAGAACAATGTATTCTGCTTTTTGACCCTTGTCCTTTCTTCCTTTGTGTTATTGCAGCAGGAGTGAATCAGGAACTGGCCTCTATTAAAGGATCTCATCGCCGGGGCTGCGGTCTTTTTAAACTTCTCAACCTCATCAATATTTTATAAGGATCAAGACTTGGATCGTGTAAATTCAAATTCTCCAGAAATATAGCGGTTTCTTTCAACACCAGGGCTGGAATTCTCCAGCTATTCACACTCTCCCACTCTTGCCAGTGAGAATAGAGAATTTGACGTTCAGTCAAAACTCCATTCACTGCAGCAGGACTGGAGAATCCCAGCTGTGGGTGAGATTGGAGAATTCTGACCCAGAAAATTTGTCAATCACTACATTTATCTTATTTGAAGCATAATCACAAAAACCTAAAATAAAAAGGCATTTTATGATAACTGGTCAGAGTTAGGAAGTGTTACCTTATTTAATAGATAACCTGATTGCAAGTGCAGGCAAGAATGCCTTCCTTACTCAACATGTTGGGAGGTATTGGATTTAATCAGTAGCAATACTCCTAAGGCAATATCCAATTTTCATGTGGGGACTGTAGAATTTCACAACACAATTGGAAGTTACTCAGACCATCATCGTAACTGTACAATTCTCAAAGAAATATCCACACCATCCTACTTCCCATACTTCTCTATTTTATATCAGATGTGAAATGTATGATCAATTCTATCCCTACCACTGTTTCTGATGGGAACATTCCATGTCCTTACAACTCTGAAATTTATCAATGGTCATCAGATTTCATTTGGTTGAAAAAATTATTGCTGGGGACAACTTGGTAACTGCTGTAAGAACGGATTTAGTTTCAAGGGGTAAAGAAAGGTTTCAAACATTGACAATGGGATAGACTGATTAATGAAAATAAGTTATAGAGAAGAAAAATAAAGTTTTATTATATATAGTCAGAAAATCTTGTTATATCCTTTTTATAAATAGGAGAGTATATATGTTGAGCTGGGAGGCACGATGGTACAGTGGTTGGCACTGCTGCCTCACAGTGCCAGAGACTTGGGTTCAACTCTAGCTTCCAGGTGACTGGTGTGGAGATTGCATGTTCTCCCTGTGTCTGCATGGGTTTCCTCCGAGTGCTTCGGTTTCCAAAGATGTGAGAGTTTGGTGGATTGGCCATGCTAAATTCACCCTCAGTATCAGAGGGACTAGGAGGGTTAATAAGAATGGTTATGGGGATAGGGCCTGGATGGGATTGTTGCCAATGCAGGCTCAATGGGCCAAATGGCCTCCATCTGTAGTGTCATGATTCTACAATTCTATGACTGTAAACATCTTAATGAAGGTACATAGGGAAAATAGCCTCAAAAGTAAATAGTTCACAAAGTACAAAATAATGACTAAGAATGGATTGATAGATAATAGATATTGCTGAAGTCACAACTGAATACCAAAAATGCACTGGAAAAAAACAACTGAACAGGTGAGATTTCAATGGTAAAGTTTTATATGTTCTGCCAGAAAGGCCAGAAAGGCCACACAGGCTCCTTGAAAGATTAGCATGGTGGTTAGGTTGAGGAGTAGGATGTGGCTGAAATATAAATAAATAAATACCTGTATAGTTTTCATTTTCACCATTGAAGATGATGCAGCAGTAGGTACAAATGATACTGACTCCTTAAAAGTGAGTAAATGGCCTTAGTTTTGCCAGAGACACTGAAGTTTGATCAAGTTTCTGAACCTGATGCGTGGAATGCTGTATAAAATTGGAGAAGTGCTTTGCAGGCTGTTAATTTAGCTGACTAATAATTCTTTGAGGGCTGAACAAGTTTGAATTGACTGGAAAAAGTATTTGATGCATGAATGCTTACACAAGCACACCAAGCCCATCCATTGATATCTACATTGGAACATTCATCCTGTTATAATTGTTCTGTCAGTATGGCTGATTTGCATCTTAACTTTATTTACCCAGTTTTGTTTCACATGTTGTAAGTAAAGCTTTGTGTGTCTAATAGGCTTGAATTACGTCATTAAACTATAGCATAATGGAATTCTATATTAAAGAAAATTCAGTGATTCACAGTTCAAAATGAAATGCAAACTAACACTAATATTTTTAATTTTAATGTTTAGTTTTGCCTATGTTTGGGAACTCAAATGATTAATATATATATAGTATATTACACATATCATAGAAGCTTGAGATATTATACAGTCAGCACATTTTAGAGAGTTCTTGCACATCAAAATCTCCCACTACAACCATTAATGATTGGAGGAAGAGAACCAGAGTGAGAGACTGGGGAGATAGAGCTAGTATGAGAGAGTGTGGGAGATAGAGTGAGTGTGAGGGAGTGGAGAGATGGAGTTAGTGTGAGGAGGTGTGAAATGGAGTGAGTGTGAGGGGAGTGGGGAAATAGAGTGAGTGTGATGGGGATGGGGAGATAAAGCGAGTGAGAGGAAGAGATGAAGAGATCGAGCAAGTGTGAGGGGGTTGGGAGATAGAGTGAGTGTGAGGGGGTGGGGAGGTCGGGCAAATGTGAAGAGAGGGGGTGGGGAGATAATTCATTGATAATGTGTCTATCCCAAGAATCAATAAAAATGTCCAACAACCTGTTGATTTTGGTTTGGTAGGTCTGAAGATGGCTTCATAGTCATATGTAGATTAACTGTTTCTATTGACTCTTAGAACTGTTGACAAATATACACTAAAGGGTACAAGCTAGAAGCTTTCTTCATACTTACTGATACTCACAGCTCCGTCCAACACTAGATTGACTCTGGGTGTGGGTCCTGTGCTCTCTTACATCACTGTGTAAGCAGTACTGTATGTGGTCCCACATTAACCCTCTATGTGCTAGATCCTTACACTATATAGTTTATAACTTCCTATCTTTTATTTACAGTTTACTATCCATAGGGACTGAGGAACTCAAAATCAAATTAAGACAATCATTCTCAAGTTGTTTTAATGTTTACAGTGCAATTCCTTTATGAAATAATTTAGAAAGGATGAATTTTATTTTCTGCTGGCTACAAGAACCCAAAAGGTTAAGTTACTTGACTAAACTGTCAACATCCTTGGAGTCCATCGACCAGAAACTCAACTGGACTTGCCACATAAACACAGTGGCTACAAGAGCAAGTCAGGGGTTGGGAATACTGCAGCAAGTAACTCACCTTCTAACTCCCCAAAGCCTATCCACCATCTACAAGTCACAAGTCAGGAATGTGATGGAATGCTCTCCACTTGCCTGGATGGGTGCAGCTCCAACAACAATCAAGAAGCTTGACACCATCCAGGATAATGCAGCCCACTTGATTGACGTCACACCCACTCCCTCTACCACCAATACTCAATAGTAGCTGTGTGTATTATCTACAAGATGTGCTGCAGCAATTCACCAAAGATCCTTACACAGCATCGTCCAAACCACGATCACCTCCCTCTAGAAGGACAAGGGCAGCAGATACAAGGGAAGACCACCACCTGCAAGTTCCCCTCTAAGCCATTCATCATCCTGACATGGAAATGTATTGGCATTCCCTCTCAGTTGGTGGAATTCCCTCCCTAACGGCATTACGGGTCAACCCACAGCACATGGACTGCCGTGATTCAAGAAGGCCACCACCTTCTCAAGGGCAGTTAGGGATGGACAATTCTGGCCAGCCAGTGGTACCCATGTCCCACAAATGAATAAAAAGCAGTATGTGCTTTTCTGGGAGAGTGATGACAGTCATCTGAGTTTGGGAGGCTGTTGTTGGAGATAGTACCAAGGGAGCTTTTCTTAGCCTGCGATACATTATACTTGACCTGGAAATATGACACTGTGGGAAAATATCCTACTTCCCAACACCAGACTCTGTCTTAAGGAGCACAAATTTAAAGAGGAAAATTAGGTTACAGTTTCCATCGAATTCACTCACCGTCACCTTTGTAACTTTAACTTACAGCTAATGTTCATTTGAGAAAGTATTGCTGTTTGAATACACCATCTGTCCTTTATTTTAAGGGGACTTTGTGGTTTAACTGAATCATAGAATCCCTTCAGTGCAGAAAGATGCCATTCAGCCCATTAAGCCTACACTGACAACCATCCTACCCTGGCCCAACCATGTTAACCCCACGTATTTATCCTGCTAATCCCCCTGACATTAAAGAGAAATTGAGCATGGCTAATCAACCTAACCAACATGTCTTTTGGACAGTAGGTGGAAACTGGAGCACCCGGAGGAAACACATGCAAACAGAAAGAGAATGCACAAATTCCACACAGACCCGAGGCTGGAATCGAACCCAGCTCCCTGGCGCCATGAGGCAGCAGTGTTAACCATAGTGCCACTGTGTCACCCATCAACTGCTGTGGATTTATTTTATAACAGTGCCAGTAAATTAAAGAGATTGAATTTTGGCTTGACCAGGATGCTATCATTTTTGGCGAGTAAATGTATCGCAATATATCAGTTAACGAAAAACCTGGAAAAGTACAGGAATATCTATTGTTCACATGTGATGTCTTCCTTCATCCTTTGTCCATGAGATGGTCTCTTTTGTCCTTTTTTGCTGCATTCATTTGGAGATGGTTCTTCACAGGAGTAATGCTGGCTGGAAAGATTTTTTCTGCCATTTGGTGTTTTATTCTCAGATTCCCACATCTCCGCCTGAAGTCATTGGCCCTTACTAACACATTCTGTTATTCTCCCAAGTGGCACGTTTTATTTGTGAGCTGAGGAACGGTGACACAATGGTTGGTTCTGTTGACTCACAGTGCCAGGGGCCCAGGTTCAATTCCTCCCTCAGGTCACTGTCTGTGTGGAGCTTATGGGCCCAATTTTACCATCAAGTTGTACCCATTTTAGGATCAAAAGCTTGGCAAAGTCGGGCATGAGGTGTGCAATATGATCCGTTCTCACCTCCACACCGGTTCTCACTTTACCAAGGTCTGAAAATGACCATAATCGGGACAGTGCCCAAAATGGGTGTGATGACCATTTAAATGTATTTGCACTTCATTGAAAGCTTTGACTGAGGATAATCAAAACGTGAGCATTTAAACATTTCCTGGTGTGATCAAATGCTGAAGGATAGGATAGAGGCTCTAATGGGAGGATGTAGTGGTCTGAAGGTCATGTTTTTGAGAAGGTGTATCCAGCTGGATGATGACTCATTGAAACACATTTAAATTAACTTAATGGACTGCACGCCCAACTTCATTGGTACGTCCCCCTTTACCACCACATTTGCCCATCCAGAATTGGCACAAAACAGACATGATCCACAGAAGTCCAAATCGGGTGCTCCAGCTAGTGAGGACATAAGTGCCAAGCATCTGATGGCCTTCTGCTTGAGATCAGTGGTGGGGTGGGGGGTGCAGGAGAGATGGGAAGGGGGTGGTCTGCTACCACTCTTCCTGTGATCAGTGAGGGGGAGAGTTTCCAAGTTCACCATTCTGACTTGGAAATATGTTACCATTCTTTTGCAGTCGCTGGGTCAAAATCCTGGAACTCCCTCCCTAACAGCACTGTGGGTATATCTGTGCAGTAAGAAATCTCACAACACCAGGTTAAAGTCCAACCACTTTATTTGATAGCAAGCCCACAAACTTTCGGAAACACTGTTCCTTTGTCAGGTGTGTGCAAAGTTCTGCACCACATGGACTGTAGCTGTTCAAGAAGCAGCTCACCACTACCTTCTCAGAGGCCATTAGAGATAGATAACAAATGCTGACCTACACAATAACGTCCAAATTCCATAAATGAATTTTAAAAAAAGTTACTTACAAATATTTGCCTTGCTTCCCATGGGACACAGATTGTGTGTGGCACACATTTTCCTCTACAGATTCACATTTATGGTGAAAACAACAAATCCTGAGATGCATCTCTCACTTAGTCTGACACAAATGTCCCAGGAGTTAGATTTCCCTAACCATTTACTACCAATACCACAAGCACAGTTTAACTGATCATTTATCGGCTTATGGTTTGTGAGACCTTGCTGTGTGATACTTCCTGTATGACAACAGTACTTTGTTGGTTGCAATGTACTCCGGAACATGCTGAGGTTGTGAAAAACGCCATACCTCTTTCCTTCCTTCCATGGCTGCTTCTATTCATTGTTGGGATGTGAGTGTCACTGACAAGGTCAGCACATTGCCCATTCCTGAATGCTCTTGAGAAGCTGCTGTATTGTAGTTTCCTAAAACTACAATTTAAAAATAATAAGAATTGCAGGAACAGAATTAAAGGGAAGCAATGGCCAAGCAGTTTTATTGCTCGACTATTTGTCCAGAAACTCAGCTAATGATCTGAGGAACTGGGTTCCACTCCCGCCATGGAAGATAAGGGAATTTGAATTCAACAAAAGAACCATTTGGAATTAAGAATCTACTGGTGAAACAATTGTCGGAAAAATCCATCTGGTTCACTAATGTCCTTTAGGGAAGGAAATCTGCCATCCTTACCTTGTCTGGTCTACATGTGACTCCAGGTCCACAGCAATGTGGTTGACTCTTAACTGCCTTCCAAGGGCAACTAGGGATTGGCAATAAATACTGGTCTGCCAGTGATGCCCATGACCCATGAATGAATATAAAAAAAATACCCAGAGATAGAACATAGAACATTACAGCGCAGTAGAGGCCCTTCGGCCGTTGATGTTGCGCTGACCAACAGAATCAATTTTATGACCTTCTATCCTAAACTATTCCAATGCCACCCATATGCCTATCCACTGCCCATTTGAACACCCTTAAACTTGACGAGTCCACAACTGCAGCAGGCAGGGCATTCCATGCCCTTACTACCCTCTGAGTAAAGAACCCACCTCTAGCATCTGTCCTATAACTACCACCCCTTAATTTAAAACTATGTTCCCTCATGTTATCTATCTCCATCTGAGGAAAAAGGCTCTCGCTATCCACCCTACCTAACCTTCTGATCATCTTATATGTCTCAATTAAGTCACTTCTTAGCCTTCTTCTCGCTAATGAAAATAACTTCAAGTCCCTTAGCCTTTCCTCATAAGACCTACCCATCATACCAGGCAACATCTTGGTAAATCTCCTCTGCACCCTTTCCAATGCCTCCACATCTTTCTTATAATGTGGCGACCAAAACTGTACACAAGATCTGGGAACATTTATTGTTGCAAGAAGTGTGTGTGTTAATACAGTTCTGTATAATGTGTACCAATATGTAACAATAATCAAATACTCAAATAATCATATAATCAAAAGCAGTGTACGTATGTTGAACATTTCTCTGCAGCAGCTAAAACAAATCGCCAATCACATCATTTTTTTTTTCTCCACTGACTCAAGAGTTCTGCTCTAATAATTAGCATTGTTGGAGCATCAGCTGTCGGTTTCAGTCAGGCAGCGTCTCCATGCTGGGTATGCGCAGATAGCCTCAGGAGGGAAGGAATGACAAGGGTCATTGCTGAATGGCACCGCTGGTTCCTCTGAGTACTGGTTAGCACTCACAATACACTGGGGCCATCTTTCAATTCCTCCATTTGCTGTCGCTCTTTTTATTTCCCAGCTCCTTCCCTTCCCCAGATGGCACTGGTTCCATAACACAAAAGCAGAATGCTGCGGAGGTAGGAACCTCTAAATAAAAACAGGGAAAAAAAATAGCTGGAACTACTCAGCATCTGTGGAATGAGACAGAGTTAATGTTTCAACTTGATGATCTGTCATCAGAACCATTCTGACAAAGGGACATCAATCTGGAACAATTGCCTCATCTCAATTACCAAGGCTACAGCAGGTGAGTTCAGCCTTATTCAGAAGAAGTAGTTTCTTTAAGATATTCCCACAGTATTTAAGCTTTAAAGGAACCAAAATATAAGTTTGTCCAGTATTTACTGTAATGTCCTTAAGACATGAAAGGAGAAATTATCAACTATTAAATCAAACTTTGCCTTTTTATTTATTCGAAAAGTGAGCCTTGCTGAATCAAATGACGGCTGCCATAATTCACATGATTCATAACTTGGATATAGTCTCTGAAACTTTCTACCAACAATTACAGGGCAAAACATCATTCTTGCAAATTTCACACCTCTCTTTGTGAAGACATATTGCCACCAACAAAACCAAGGAGCAGCAAACAGCTTCGCAGCCTAGACATAGAGAGAGCCATTGGAATCTGTTAAACCAGCAGAGATGCTGAACACCAACATCCATCTCCTGAGGTAATAATGGATTTTGGTAAATATTGTGAGCAGCAAGGTTTAAAGGAGATGTATGAGGCAAGTTTCTTACCCAGAGGGTGTTAGGTGCCTGGAACTTGCTGCTGGAGCAGGTAGTGGAAGATGCATATATGACAGTGACTTTCAAAGGGTATCTTGACAAATACATAAATAGGATCAAAATATTATCCCTGGAAGAGTAGGGGATTTTATTTCAGATGGGTAGCATAGAACATAGAACATTACAATGCAATATAGACGTTTCGACCCTCGATGTTATGCCAACTTGTGAAACTAATCTAAAACCCATTTAACCTACACTATTCTAATATCATCCAAATGTTTATCCAATGACCATTTAAATGCCTTTAATGTTGGCAGGGCATTCCAAGCCCTAACTACTCTCTGAATAAAGAGCCTACCTCTGACATTTGTCCTATATCTATCACCCCTCAATTTAAAGCTATGCCCCCTGATGCTAGCCATCTCCATCCGAGGAAAAAGGCTCTCACTGTCTACCCTAACTAATCCTTTGATCATCTTATATGTCTCCATTAAATCACCTCTTAATCTTTTTTTCTCTAATGAAAACAGCCTCAAGTCCCTCAGCCTTTCGTCATAAGACCTTCATGGTCTGAAAAAGCTTGGAGGGCCAAAAGACCTCCTCCTGTGCTGTAATTTCCTTTGTTCTTTGTGTTAGGGAGACTAGCAGGGTAAATACATGGCGTTAGGAGAATAGAACCTGGGTGGGATTGTGGTCAATGCAAACTCGATGGGCCAAATGGCCTCCTTCCATAGTGTGGGAATTCTAAAGTAAATTTGTATATGCTATCACAGCTTTCACAACATGGAGTTTGAGTTCTTCAAAATAAGAATGGGAGGAAGCAAATGACTGAGCCCCTTGAGTGAATCCTGCCACTCAGTCAGACGTTGTTGATCTATATATCAACACCATTCACCTGCCTTCACTTCACTTCCTTTGATACTCTCACCCATTGAAGCTCTTGTGATCTCAATCTCGAAAATAACATCTGACCTCCAATATTAGCAACTTTGTGGAATGAGTGAGTTCCAGATTTCCGCCACCCTTTTGTCCAGTTCTAATTTAAAGACATGTCCATTTGTTTGGGATTGGCACACTGGAGAAAACTGTCTCTTAATCCCCTTCTCTTGATTCCCTGAATTATTTTAATTACTTCAATCAGATACTCCTCAACCCTCTAAACTCCACAGCATTCAAGCCAGTTTGTTATTCACCAGAGGGGACATTATTGAGCCCAGCATTCTGTAGCTTGGAAGAAAGGTGTGGAATGTTAGCCAAGGTTCCCGCTCTTCATTACGTGGGTTTCCTTTGGGTGCTCTGGTTTCCTCCAAAGATGTGCGGGTTAGGTTCATGAGCCATGCTAAATTGACCTTTAGTGTCATGGGATTAGCAGGGTAAACACGTGGGGTTACGGGGATAGGACCTGGGTGGAATTGTGGTTGGTGCAGACTCAATGGGCTGAATAGCCTCCTTCTTCTGCGTTGTAAGGATTTGATAAGCTGAACTCCAGAGACTTGAACACTGAATGCAGGCTTATGCTTCTGTACAGTGATGAGGGAGTGCTGCACTCCTGAGGTCACGCTACACAAGTGAGATATTAAATTGAGACCCCAAATTGCTCTCCCAGATGGGATAAAAGATTGCCATGGCACCTTCTCAGTGGAGAAGGTGGAATTCTTTTTGGTTTTCATCCAAAATTCATCCATTGAACAAAATTTAAAAAATCAACGTGGATTATCTGTTCATTTTTTCACTGCTGTTTGTAGGATCTTGCTGTGTGCGAATTGATGACTGATTTTGACATTGTTTACTTTTCAAGGGTAACTTATAGATAAAGTGACATGAGGAAAAACATTTTCACACAACAAGTGGTTTGTTGTGCTGTCTCAGAGTGTGGTGGATGCAGGTTCAATTGAGCCATTCAAGAGGGAACAAAACTATTAGCTGAAAAGGAAAGATGTGCATTTACAGCAAAATGATAGGAGACTGGCACGAGGTGAGTTGCACAGTCAGAGAATCAGTGTAGACATATGGACCGAATGGCTTCCTTTTGCATTGTAGCAACTCTGTGATTCTTTGATTCTGTGAATAGAATGCAGGTGGCATGGTGGCAGAGTGGTGAGTACTGCTACCTCACAGCACCAGGGATCCGGGTTCAATCCTGGCCTCAGTCACTGTTTATGCGAAGTCTGCACATTCTCCCCGTGTCTGTGTGGGTTTCCTGCAGATGCTCCGGTTTCTTCCCACAGTTCAAAGGTAGGTTCAATTGTGTGTTTGGCCATGCTAAAATGTCCCATGTTATCAGGAGGTCTAGCTAGGACAAATGCCGAGGGATAGGTGCTTTGTGGTTGGTGCAGGCATGATGGGCCAAATGGAGACAGGAATAGCTTGTTTATCTGTCTCTGGAATGGGGATAAGTGAGTACTTTCGTAAAAAGTAGGAGAAAAATTGAGCAGAAGGAAGACAGTAAATGAGTCCATCACCAATTCAGGGAGAGATTCTACAGTGAGGGATTGAATGAGCGTTACACTTTGAGATATGAAAGCAGCCCATTGTCTAGACTGATGGCCTGTTAACTAATGTTCAGCATCATGCGCAGACTCTGATTAACATAACGTTTGTCAAATCCACACAGAAAATCAGATGAACTGACAAGCCTTCCCACTAACAAGAGATTTAAGAGAGATTTATAAAGATAATGCAGAAACCATAATTTATTAAACATCTAGTTTTGCCATAAAATTAAGTTTGTGACTGAGTATCTTTTTAACTAATCATAGATTCACTGCGATTAACAAAATGGCTCAAGAAATTGATTTCCCAGAAGGAATTGGTTGAAAGTTTCTTGGCGATAAAGTTTCAGTGAGTTTAATGTTCCAGTCGAAATGTGTGTGTGTCCTTATGTGCAACTACGTGTTTACCCAAAATTACAGCTTTTAAAAATACTTATCATATTTTTCTCTTGGATTAGCAGCGATATTAACAGCATTGTAGAACTTTTGAGTTTAACATCCATCGCAAGTGGGAGATTTAATGTCTTGATAAATGAGAATGGTCTAATGTAATGCACAAACCTCAACAATTAATCTGCCGAGACCAGAATGAATTTCCTGCTCCCTGTGTTTTCGACAAATAGCATCTTTTTATACAGTGCTTTCAACATAATGACATGACCAAGGCATTAAGGGGCATTATAAAACACACTGTTACACCCAGCCACATAAAGAGATACTAGGTCAGGTGACTAAAAACTCGGTTGAAGCTGCAGGGTTTAAGAAGTGTCCTATGGGAGGAAAGTCAAGCCGAGAGGCAAGGAGGAACAGGGAAAAAAAATTCCAGAGTTTGGAGTGTAGGCAGCTGAAGGCACGTCCATGAATGGTAGAGTAATTCGGGGATGGCCAAGAGGCCAGACTGAGAAGACCACTGGAATTCTACTGCACCATCTGCGGGTGAGATACAGACAATGGGAAGATCCGGTGACCTCGGGCAGGATTTTACGGTTTCAGGAAGAGAAAGGCTGTAAAATCCCATTCCGCAGGTACCTGGAAGGGTTGTAGAGATGGAGGAAATTACAGATGCAGGCAGGAGAGAGCTAGACCACTGATAGATTTGAAAACAAGAATGAAAAAGCAAGACCTTACATGATTGAGAGCCAATGTCAGGTCAGCAAGTATAGAGAAACAGGACTTAGAACCATAGAATCCTCACAACGCAGAGGAAGGACATTAAGATCATCAAGTCTGCACTGATTCTCCGAAGAGCAGGCCCATTCCCCATCCCTGTAACCCCATTTACCAAGCTAATTTACCTAACCTACGCATCATTGGACACAAAGGGGCAATTTAGCATGGTGAATCCACGTAACCTACACATCTAGAACGCTAAAGGGCAATTTAGCATTGCCAATGCAGCTAACTTACACATCATGGGCGCTAAGAGACAATTAAGCCTGGCCAGTTCTCCCAAACGTGCACATTTTTGGAGAATGGGAGGAAACCTCGATCAAATCAGATACAGGGACAATATGCCGACTCCATTCAGGTACCCAAGGCCAGGAATTGAACCCGGGTCCCTGGCACTGTGAGGCAGAAATGCTAACCACTTACCACCATGTCGCTGATTAATTTTGCTTTTTCTGAGTAATACAGAGTGCGTTATTAGGGCAAGTTGAGAATTTCTGCTCGGTTTACAGACACAAGAAAGACACAAATCAGATTCAGATTTGCCTAAAATCTTCAGATATAGAACATAGAACATTACAGCACAGTACAGGCCCTTTGGCCCTCAATGTTGCGCCGGCCAGTGGACCCTCTAACCTAAACTATTCCAATATCATCCATATGCCTATCCACTGAACATTTGAATGCCCCAAAAGTAGGCGAGTCCACAACTGCTGCAGGCAGGGCATTCCACGCTCTCACCACCCTCTGTGTAAAGAACCTGCCTCTAACATCCGTCCTATAACTACCACCTCTTAATTTAAAGTTATGTCCCCTCATGTTGGTCATCACCATCCGAGGAAAAAGGCTCTCACTATCCACCCTATCCAATCCCTTGATCATCTTAAACGCCTCAATTAGGTCACCGCATAACCTTCTTCTCTCTAATGAAAATAACCTCAGGTCCCTCAGCCTTTCCTCATAAGGCCTTCCCACCATACCAGGCAACATCCTGGTAAACCTCCTCTCCACCCTTTCCAATGCTTCCACATCTTTCTTATAATGCGGCGACCAGAACTGTACGCAATACTCCAAGTGCGGCCGCACCAGAGTTTTGTACAGTTGTAACATAACCTCACGGCTCCTAAATTCAATCCCTCTACCAATAAAAGCTAACACACTGTATGCCTTTTTAACAACTTTATCAACCTGGGTGCCAACTTTCAAAGAGCTATGTATTTGTACCCCAAGATCCCTCTGCTCGACAACACTATTAAGGGTCCTTCCATTAGCCCTATATTTCATATACCTGTTATTCCTACCAAAGTGAATCACCTCACACTTATCCGTATTGAATTCCATTTGCCACCTCACGGCCCAGCTCTGCAACCTATCTATGTCCCTCTGCCAACTGTAACATCCATCCTCGCTGTCTACAACTCCCCCCACTTTGGTATCGTCAGCAAATTTACTAATCCAACCCTCTACACCCTCATCTAGGTCATTTATAAAAATGACAAACAGCAGTGATCCCAAAACAGATCCTTGAGGTACACCTCTTGTAACTGCACTCCAGGTTGAATATTTCCCACCAACCACCACCCTCTGTCTTCTATCAGCTAGCCAATTCCTAATGCAAACTGCTAAATCATCTTCAATCCCATGCATCTGCACTTTCTGCAGTAGCCTACCATGGGGAACCTTATCAAACGCTTTGCTAAAATCCATATACACTACATCAACTGCCTTACCCTTACCTACCTCTTTGGTCACCTCCTCAAAAAACTCAATAAGGTTTGTGAGACACGACCTACCCTTCACAAAACCGTGCTGACTATCCCTAATCAATTTATTTCTCTCTAGATGCTTATAAATCCTATGCCTTATAATTCTTTCCAAGACTTTGCCCACAACAGAAGTCAGGCTCACCGGTCTATAATTTCCAGGATGGTCCCTACTGCCCTTTTTGAACAAAGGGACAACATTTGCCATCCTCCAGTCTTCTGGCACTATACTTGTAGCCAACGACGACATGAAGATCAAAGCCAAAGGCTCTGCAATCTCCTCTCTAGCCTCCCAGAGAATCCTAGGGTAATTCCCATCTGGCCCAGGGGACTTATCAATTTTCATACCCTCAAAATTCGCTAACACCTCCTCCTTATGAACCTCAATCCTGCCCAGTCTACAACCTGGTATCGCAGTATTCTCCCCGACAACATTGTCTTTCTCCTGTGTGAATACTGATGAAAAATACTCATTCAGTGTCTCTCCTATCTCCTCAGGCTCCACGCACAACGTCCCACTGCTATCTCTGACTGGCCCTAATCTTGCCCTAACCAATCTTTTATTATTTATATACCTGTAAAAAGCTTTAGGATTCTCCTTAATCCTATCCGCCACAGTCTTCTCGTGTCCTCTTCTAGCTCTTCTCAACTCCCTCTTTAGCTCCTTCCTGGCTAATTTATAGCTCTCTAGTGCCCTAACTGAGCTTTCACGTCTCATCATTATATAAGCCTCCTTCTTCCTCTTCACCAGAGATTCAACTTCCCTAGTACACCATGGTTCCCTCACTCGACCACTTTCTCCCTGCCTGGCAGGTACATATTTATTACGGACATGCAGTAGCTGTTCCTTAAATATGCTCCACATTTCAGATGTCCCCAGCCCCTGCAATATCCTGCTCCACCCTATGCATCCTAAATCTCTCCTAATAGCCTCACAATTACCTTTCCCCTAGCTATAACTACTGTTATTCGGTATGTGCCCATCTCTTTCCATCACTAAGGTAAACGTAACCGAATTGTGGTCACTATCACCAAAGTGCTCACCCACCTCCAAGTCTAACACCTGGTCTGGTTCATTACCCAGTACCAAATCCAATACAGCCTCATCTCTTGTTGGTCTATCTACATACTGAGTCATGAAACCCTCCTGCACGCATTGAACAAAAACTGACCCCTCTAACGTCCTTGAACTATAGCTTTTCCAATCGATATTAGAAAAGTTAAAGTCCCCTATTACAACTATCCTGTTACTTTCACACCTATCCAGGATCAACTTTGCAATCCCTTCCTCTACTTCTCTGGAACTTTTTGAAGGCCTATAAAAAACTCCCAACAGTGTGACCTCTCCTTTCTTGTTTCTAATCTCAGCCCATACTACTTCAGCAGACAAGTCCACATCAAACGTCTTTTCTGCCACCGTAATGCTGTCCTTAACTAACAATGCCACTCCTCCCCCTCTTCTACCACCACCTCTGCTCTGACTGAAACATCTGAACCCCGGGACCAGCAACAATCATTCCTGCCCCTGCTCTATCCACGTCTCTGAAATGGCCACAACATCGAAGTCCCAAGCACCAATCCAGGCTGCAAGTTCATCCACCTTGTTGCGTATGCTCCTCGCATTAAAGTATACACACTTCAAACCACCCTCCCGTTTGCCACTATACTGCTGCAACCTAGAAACCTTATCCGTGACCTCCCTATTCACATCCTCCTGTATACTGGCACAACAATTCAGGTTCCCATCCCCCCCCGAATCAGTTTAAACCCTCCCGAATAGCACTGGCAAATTTACCCCCCCAAGGTATTGGTACCTCTCCGGTTCAGGTGCAGACCATCCCTCTTGTAGAGATCCCACCTTCCCCAGAAAGAGCCCCAATTATCCAAATACCTGAACCCTTCCCTGAGAAGATGAAGATGAAGAAGATGAGAAGTTGTGATCGCTATGGCCAACTCTTGGTCTTACCTCTTGTGTTTGTAAGGCCTCTCCTTATAGTGGTTGTTACTATTTTACAAAAGAAACTGAAATTTCCTTTCCTGCACAGTGAGATGGAGAGTAGCTAAACTTGCAGGCATGAGTGACAAAGGCTTCCTCATCTGTGCAGTTGTGAAGGGCCCACCCAGGGGAGCTTGAATAACCACTGGAGGGAATAATTCACATCTGGCCCTCTAATGCGGGTTATCTATCAACCCGAGGCCTGGTGCCTTCAGCTGTGGAGAAATTCTCAGGCTGTTCTCCTTCAATCAGTGATGTTTGCAGGAGGGAAATATCATCACCATTGGATTACAAAAAAATGGAAAGGATCTTCCAGTCCCTGCTTCCAGGGCTGGCGCTAAGTAAAGGTGTGGAAGAGACATTATCAAAAAGGAGAGAATCACTTGCATTAATATAGGGCTTCTCGTAACCTCAGGATCTGCTAAAGCAATTTATTGCCAGTGAAATACATTTGTAGCGGAGGAAAGGTGGCAACTATTTCAAAGTAGCCTCGAGTCAAAATCATAGACTAATGCCAGCAGCAAAAAAGCCTTTCTCAGCCACAGAACCTTGATGAGGCAGACTGTGAGATAAGCTCAAAATTCAAAACCACCAGTAAAATATCGAATCAGAGAATTACACAGTGCAGAAGAGGCCCTTTGGCCCATCATGTTTATGCTAACATATGTGAAGCATCTGACCTTCCACCTCATCCCTCTTGTCAGCACTTGGCACGTTGCCTTGAATGTTATGGCATGCCAAGTACTCATTCAGATACTTTTTAAAGGATTGAGTCATCCCGCTTCCATCACCCTCCCAGCGAGCACATTCCAGACTATCACCACTTGCTGGGTAGAAAAGCTTTTCCTCAATATCCCCCCTAAGCACCCCACCCCTCACCTTGAACTTATGTCCCTTCAAGACTAACCTTTCTACTAAGGGGAACAACTGCTCCCAATGCACTTTGTCCATGTCTGTCATAATCTTGTACACCTGTCTTCTCTGCTCCAGTGGAAACAACTCAAGCTTATCCAAACTCTCTTCATAACTTAAATGTTCCATCCCAGGCAGCATCTTGGTGAATCTCCTCTGCAATCCTTCCAATGTAATCATATCCTGTAATGTGGTGACCAGAACTGCACACAGTACTCTCACTGTGGTCTAACCAAAGTTCTACACAACTCCAACAAGACTTCCCTGCTTTTGTAATCAATGCCTTGATTTATAGATTTATAGAATTGCCACAATGCAGAAGGAGCCCATTTGACCTGTTGAGCCTGCACTGACAACAATCCCATCCAAGCCCTATCTCCATAACCCAACATATTCATCCTGCTAATCCCCCTGACACTAAAGGGCAGTTTAGTATGGCCAACTCATCTAACCTGCATATCTTGGTTGGAGGAAACTGGAGAACCCGGATGAAACTTACGCAGACACGGGGAAAACGACCAAACTCCATACAAACAGTGACTCGAGGCTGGAATTGAATCTGAGTCCCTGGCACTGTGAGGCAGCAATGTTAAACATTGTGTCACCGTACTGCCCATAAAGACAAGTGTCACATTTGCCTTTTTCACCACCCGTGCTTTCAGAGATCTGTGGTCAAACACACCAAGATCCCTTTGTTCCACAGAACGTCTTAGTGTCCTACATTCATTGAATATTACCTCCTCAAAATACTCCTTCCAAAGTGTATTACCTCACACTTTACAGGATTAAATTCCATCTGCCACTTATCCACCCATTTGACCATCCATTTATATCTTCTTGTTGCCCAAGATACTCTATCTGTTAACCATCCGTCCAATCTTTGTGACACCCACAGACTTACTAATCCTACTCCCCATATAGTCAGCGATGTAAAAATGATGAATAATAGGTGATGCAGCACAGATTCTTGTGATATGCCACTGGACACTGGCTTCCAGTCACAAAAGCAGCCTTCTGTCATTGCCCTCTGTCACCTACAACTTAGTAAGAGGTCTAACAACACCAATTTTAAATCCAAGCGATTTATTTGGTAGTAAACTTGCTAGCTTTCGGCCTTTGTGCCTTCGTCAGGCGAATGAGTGTTCTGGTCTGCAATAGCACACATATCAGCATAGACAGTTTACAGATTGCTGATTAGAATGCGAATCCTTACACCTAACCTGGCCGAAAGCTATCAAGTTTACAATCAAATAAATCGGTCGGATTTAAAATTGGTGTTGTCAGACCTCTTACTGAGTTTATCCCAGTCCAACGCCGGCACCTCTACATCAGACCTACGACTGAGCCAATTTTGAATTCACTTCATCAAATTACCCTGTATCCCCTGTGAATTCACCATCTTTACAAGTCTCCAATGCGGAATCTTATCAAAGGCTTTGCTGAAATCCATATCGACTACATCGACTACACTACCCTTATTTACACACCTGGCACCTCCTCAAAAAATTCCATTCAAATTTGTTGGGCATGACCTCCCTCTGATGAAGCCATGTTGAGAATCCCTGATCAAATCTTGCCTCTCCAAGTGGAGATAAGGGAAATGCTTGGGGTGATTCTCCCATTCTGACCCACTGATTTTATAGTGAGATAGGCCAGGAGATTCACTGGATTTGCGCATGCATTTCTGACGCACGCATATCTCTCAGCAATGGAAATCTGGCACGGCTGGGACCACGCTAGAAACCAGTGAGAATACCAGGTAAGTTATTTTAATCTTATGTTGATGTGATTTAAATGTGGAGCCTGAAGAGATTGGCGAGGCACTGAATAAATATTTCTCTTCGGTTTTCACGCAGAGTGCTGGAAATGTAGCTGTGGAGAGCACTGAGGTACAGGGTTGCAAATTGGGGAGTATTGTAGTAGATAGGGAGGATGTGTTAGAAATTCTCGAGGGTTTGAAGTTGGATAAGTCCCCTGGGCCGGACGGGATTTACCCTAGGATTCTCTGGGAGGCAAGAGAGGAGATTGCAGAGCCTCTGGCTCTGATCTTCAGGTCCTCGTTGGTTACGGGTGTGGTTCCGGAGGACTGGAGGATGGCGAATGTGGTCCCATTGTTTAAGAAGGGGAAGAGAGACCTTCCAGGGAATTATAGGCCAGTGAGTCTTACTTCTGTTGTGGGCAAGGTATTGGAGAGAATTATTAGGGATAGGATTTATAGTTATTTAGAGAGAAATGAATTGATTGGGGATAGTCAGCATGGTTTCGTGAAGGGTAGGTCATGCCTTACTAACCTCATTGAGTTTTTTGAGAAAGTGACCAGAGAGGTGGATGGGGGTAAGGCGGTTGATGTAGTATATATGGACTTTAGTAAGGCTTTTGATAAGGTGGCCCATGGAAGACTTCTACAGAAAATGCAGATGTGTGGAATAGAGGGTGATTTAGCTAATTGGATTAGGAATTGGCTGGCAGATAGAAGACAGAGGGTGGTGGTTGATGGGAGATATTCATCGTGGAGTTCGGTGACGAGTGGTGTGCCTCAGGGGTCTGTTTTGGGGCCCCTGCTGTTTGTAATTTTTATAAATGATCTGGATGAGGGTATTGAGGGATGGATCAGTAAATTTGCAGATGATACTAAAGTTGGTGGTGTGGTAGATAGTGAAGAGGGGTGTTTTAGTTTACAGAGTGACTTGGACAAGTTGCAGAGCTGGGCCGAGAGGTGGCAAATGGAGTTTAATGTGGAAAAGTGTGAGGTAATGCACTTTGGCAGGAACAATAAATGTGTAGAGTATAGGGCTAATGGTAGGGCTCTTAATAGTGTTGAGGAACAGAAGGATCTTGGTGTATGTGTCAATAGATCCCTGAAAGTAGGCAGTCAAGTGGATAAAGTTGTTAAGAAGGCTTATGGAGTCTTAGCTTTTATTGGTAGGGGGATTGAATTTAGGAGCCGCAGCATCATGTTGCAGCTGTACAAAACTCTAGTGCGGCCGCACTTGGAGTATTGTGTGCAGTTCTGGTCGCCACATTATAAGAAAGATGTGGAGGCATTGGAGAGGGTACAGAGGAGGTTTACTAGGATGTTGCCTGGTATGGAGGGCAGGTCCTATGAAGAGAGGTTGAAGGATTTGAGGTTGTTTTCGTTAGAAAGGAGGCGGCTAAGGGGGGATCTTATTGAAACATATAAGATGATTAGAGGTTTGGATAGGGTGGACAGTGATAGCCTTTTTCCTAGGATGGAGAAAGCTAGCACGAGGGGACACAGCTTTAAATTAAGGGGTATGAGTTATAGGACGGATATCAGAGGTAGGTTCTTTACTCAAAGAGTGATTAGGGAGTGGAATGCCCTGCCTGCAGCTGTTGTAGATGCGCCAAGTTTGGTGGCGTTTAAGAGGTTAGTTGATAAGTATATGGAAGAGAAGGGAATGGTTTAGTAGGAGGGGCATTGCTTTTTATTTTGGTCGGCACAACATCGAAGGCCGAAGGGCCTGTTCTGTGCTGTATTGTTCTATGTTCTATGTAATTATCAAGCCCAGGACTGATTTCTCCAGCCCCAACAGCATCTCCTATCCAGCCGGTACAATTTCACTCCGGAGGGTTTAGAGTAACTCCCCACTTTCAGAGAATGAGTGAGAGACCTCGCTGGAGTGAAGGGGGGGATAACTGGGACCCTCAGGGGTAGGGTGGTGGGGGTTGGTGCCCGCTGGTCATCAGCACCCTGGCAGTACCAGCCTATGCCCCCAGCACTGCCCAAAGAGTACCTTGTCACTCTCCACCTGCCATAGGGCAGTGACAAGGGGGTGGGGAGGGGGGGGCAGTGCCAAGAAGGTGGGATCTGAGCAGCGGGGCTTAGGAGGTGGGCCAAGGTGGGGGGCGATCCATGGGGGTGGCTGGCCCCACTACCCACTCTGCAGACTGGATCGCTCAGAGCTGGAGGGAGGCCAGCAATTGGATCAGGCTGGGAATGGTCTGCTGGGTGGGTCTGCCTCCTATGGGAGGTGGGGAGGCTCTGCAGAGTTGGGATGGTTGGGGAGGGTATTGTCACTGCTAGGGGGTGCTGGAGGTTGGGGTACTTCAAGTCGAGGGGATCAGATCTGGCTTGGAGGTCATGATGGGGCCATGGGTAAGGGGGTGGGGGAGGGTTGGAGAGGCAGCACTAAGGAGGCCCTTGGCTGGCAGCAAATGGGAGACTAACAGATCGGGGCTACTGCGCATGTGCAGAATTCCGGAACTGTCAGACTCCATCGCAAATAGCTCTCCCCCCATCCCCCCAACGAGCTTTTAATGATATTCACAATTGTGACTTCTGCATTGCGTAGAGTGTTGGAGATGCGAGTCTGAACTCCCACTGGAAAAAAACAATCATAATTTACAGCACTTTTCCCCTAAATTCAGCACTTAAAATTCAGTGTGTCTACTATTTCAATGACTCTGAGTTGAAGGATGAAATTGACCAGCAAGGTTTTGGAATGGCAAAGGGGCCGTTCTTCACTCTGATGTTCTCACCTCAACTTGAACTCAGCCAAACTGCTCTTGAATTTTACCTGGAAGAGGCTGTCATATTTTTGATTGACTTAATGTTCATTTTAATCAAAATTTGTGCTTGAGGTTTGGGGAAGTTACTGAACCTTTTCGGAGCTTTGATAGTTGAAACTAGGTACAGGATGCTGCTGGTTCTAACAGCTGCAGGCTGTGTTTATTTATGACAAGTAAACCATCACTGGTAACACATTTCCAAAAGAGGTCACAAAAAGTTGTAAAATGGATTGCATCCAAGAAACAGACATGTTTTAAAATGTTTCACTGTGATGTTAGGCCAGGAATCTGCAGAAATTTTATTCCCATGAAAAGAAAGAGATCATGTCTGAGGATATGCAGATGTTTCAAAATGCTAATTCAATCTTAACTGCTCTGAAAGTTCAGGAAAGAGACAAACTGAGTTTGATTGCTGATAGGGGAGTTCCACGGCTTATTGCCGAGTGTGTTTGAGGCTGGTGGGTGAGGTGGGGAGTGTATGTAAAACAGGCCTTTAGGCAAACCCACCCCCTTCCTTGCGACCCCTGAGCTGTCCCCTGTGGGCAGTGAAATGCAGAAGAAAGCGGGCAGCCACTAATTCCACCACCTCAGATAAAAAGGCAGGTGGGAAATGGGGGCTGGTTCATTCTCTGGGGGTGGAGGGGGAGATATCCCATGTGTCACAGAGGCAACCACCCCTACCAAGATGTTACCCCACTCCCCCATCCTCGAAAACCCAACTCCCACCCACCTTCCCCACAGCTTTTGTGTCTTGGATCACCCCCTACCCAAAAAAACGTACTTTGGTCTAGCATCCCTAATACTTCTTCCTGGAGGTTCCCTGGCAGTGTAGACTTAACTGTTAATCCTCAGCCAATCCTGCGTTCTGACACCAAATAGCTGCTGGCCAATCAGATTGGTGGCAGATCTCGAATAGGGCAGTCTCTTTCTCAGCTCCTGAAGATTACCCCCAGCAGATTATTGCTATGGGGCAGCCTTCTTTAAAGTTGATTGGTTCACAGCCAATCTTGTGACCAAGGTGGGTGGGGGGCATCAAGCAATACTCCCCCCTCCAAACCCCGCAATCCCCTCCTCCCATCCTAATGACGACAAGTCAAAAGGGATGGCAAAATTACAGAATGGATTTTCAACATAAAGATATTGTCAGTTAAATATCTAATATGGTGGTTTGCACAAGGAATTGAACACTTTATTGGATAATTATAGTTGAAGGTGGATTTTTGTAAAAGTGCAAACAATTGCGGTCCCAACACTGATCCCTGAGGCATACTACTAGTCATAGAACACCAAACAGGGAAGTACCTATTTATCCTCACTCTTTGCATTCTGTTAATTAATCAATTCTTTATCCATGCTAATACATTAATGTAACACCATGCACCTTTATCTTATCTAGCTAATTGATCATATCTCCAGCAGCTGCCTAGCTGTTAAGCTAAGTACTCCAACAGCCCTTGCAGCAATGTTTGTACCTTTTTACTTGCAGCACCTTGTCGAATACCTTCTAGAAACCTAGATAAACCACATCCACCAGTTCGCCATTGTCCACCATGCTCATAATGTCCTTAAAGAATTCCACTAAATTAGTTAAATATGACCTGCCTTTCATGACCCATGCTGCATCTTCCCAATGGGACAACTTCTATCCAGATGTATTGCTATTTCTTCCTTGATGATAGATTCAAGCATTTTCCCCATGACAGAAATCAAGGTAACTGGCCTATAGTTACTCGTTTGCGTCACATTTGCTGTTATCCAATCTGGGGGAAGCATCCCAGAGAACAGCGAATTTTGATAAATTACCCTGAGTGCATTTGCTTTTTGTCCCTGCCTCTCTTTTATACCCTGGGATGCATTCCACCAGGACCAGGAAACTTGTCTGCTTTTAGCTCCATTAGTTTGCCCAATGCTACTTCTTTAATGATAATCATCATTTCTATGTTCTCATCTGCCATAGCCTTCTTGTCATCAGTTTTTGGTATGTTGTTTGTGTCTTCCACTGTGAAGGCTGACATAAAATATTTGTTCAATGCCTCAGCCATTTCCTCATTTCCAGTTATTAAATTCATCTTCTCATCTTCTAAAGGAACCAAAGTTTACTTTAGCTAGTTTTTTTCATTTTATAAATTGTAGAAACTTTTGCTGTTTTTATATTCTGAGCTAGTTTACTCTCATAATCCATCTTATAGCTTTTATCGTGGCTGTTGTTGACCTTTAAAAATTTCCCAATCCTCTTGTTTCCCACTAATCTTTGACACTTTGTATGCATTTTCTTTCAGTTTGATACCTTCCTTTATTTCCTTAGATATTCACGGCTGATTATCTCTTTTTCTACAGTCCTTATCACTAGTATATCTATATTTTGCTGAGCACTGTGAAAAATTGCTTTGAAAGTCCTCCACAGTTCTTCAATTGTCTCACCATAAAGTTTTTGCTCCCAATCTGCCTCAGCCAACTCCTCCCTCATCGCATTGTAGTCTCCTTTGTTTTAAGTATAAGACTTTGGTATTGGATTTTACCTTTTCACATTCCACTTCTATTTTAAACTCAAGCTTACTGTGATCGCTCCTTCTGAGAGGATTCCTAACTGTGATATCATTAATTTTTCCTGTCTCATTACACAGGACCAGATTTAGGATGGTTCTCTCTCACAGATTCCATTACATACTGTTCAAGAAAAGTATTATGGATACATCTTATGAACTCCTCCACAAGGCTGCCTTGACCGATCTGGTTTGACCAATCTACATTAGATTAAAATTCCCCGTGATAATTGCTGTACATTTTTATATGCATCAGTTATATCTTTGGTTATTTCTCACCGCACCATGATGTCATTATTTGCTGGTCTATAAACTACGCCTATCAGTGACATTTTCTCCTTACTATTTCTAATTTCCACCCAAACAGATTCAACCTTTTTCTCCAGTGATACGCACAGGTAATTATACAGTCATAGAACTTCTACAATATAGAAGGAGGCCATTTGGCCCATTGAGTCTGGACCACAACCCCTCTTATTTTCCCTGCCAATCCCCCTGACACTAGGGTTAATTTAACATGGCCAATCAACCTAACTCACACATCTTTGGACTGTGGGAGGAAGCCAGAGCACCCAGAGGAAACCCACATAGACATGGGGAGAACATGCAGAACCCACACAGACAGTGATCCGAGGCCGGAATTGAACTTGTGTCTCTGACACTGTGAGGCTGCAGTGTTAACCACTGTGCCACCTTGCCGGGATGTTTCCCTTTGCCTGATTTTGGAATCTCCCCCACAGGAATATATCTCACCTCATAATCTTAAGTAAGTGTGTGTGAGGAAGTAGGAAGCTATTAGTTTGGACAAATTAAAGCAAGATCTGATACTCTCTATAATGAATGGTTAACATGTCTTTATTTTAAAACTGGGTGACAACCTAATTAAAACAATTAACAAACTGAATAACTTTCCAATAGGATGCTGTACAGATAATACAAGACTGATGAATGAAACAAAGGCTTGTAAATTCTAGTCATTCTCAAAAAGAGATATATATATATATATATATATAACCAGGTACATGTTAGAATCCTGAAGGTCTTTGCTGTTTAGGTCTGACACATTTTCCAAGTTGATCTATTTTTCGATTGTAGATGGTAAGTTTTATGAAGACGCAGGACTTTATATGAGAGACTCATTTCTCTCTCCCTTTACCTAAAGAGGTGGCAAGATTACTGTAACAGTTATTTCCACTTGTCCAGATTTAAATACCTAGAATTACCTCACAGTATTCCTGCAATTTGAGTGGCTTGAGGCTATCAAAAACACTCAAATTTAAATTCAATTGGTTTTGTGTCTTTGAG
Organism: Sphyrna mokarran; assembly: GCA_024679065.1. Lineage (NCBI taxonomy): Eukaryota > Metazoa > Chordata > Chondrichthyes > Carcharhiniformes > Carcharhinidae > Sphyrna > Sphyrna mokarran. The sequence continues at coordinate 8,246,138 of JAGIQG010000024.1, forward strand.
TGCTTGTTTTAAATTCATGGGTCCAATTCAAAAGCCTGTTTGGCTATTCTGGAACTCTGGCTGCTAGGCTTTTGACACAATGTTGCAAAATTTGCTTCTGCAGCCTGCTTTTTTCAATTTAAAAATCCAAGCACAAAACACATACTTTTTAAAGGGACAATGCTATATGATCTCTTTGTTTAGCTTCAGCATTTCTTTTCACTATTTACATTTGTCAAAGATTGCATTTTTAGCCTTATATATGCAAATTCATTACACTCCATAGAACCTATATCATTCACTACTGCCTTGATGTCATCCTTAAATAACACAGCTACACCATCTCCCTTACCTTCCTGTCTGCTCTTCCAAATGGTCTGGTACCTCTGGATATTTAACTCCCAGTTATATAACCACATCTCTGTAACGGCCACTACATCATACTCATGTACAATGATTAGTGCCATCAGCCCATAGACCTTGTTTTGAATGCTACAAGCATTTAGGTAAAGTGCCCTTATGCTAGTTTTAATACATTCGTCAAGAATCCTGACACCTCCATTCATCTCCTGAGTTTGCCTTCCTTTTAACTTTTTTTGTAATTTTCCATGTAGTTGAAGCCTTCTTCCTACATGCTAACCTAATATTTCCCGTTAACCATTATACTTTCTGTAGTTTTACCCTTTCCTCCCCCCCCCCACTTGCTATTTAAAGTCCTTGTGACTACCTTATTTCTCCTTTCTTAGTCTCTTGCTTTCACCTTCATTTCTCAGTGGCCCTGCTATCTAATTACTGACTGAGGAGAAATGAAGTTAAGGTGAGTCCTTCACTCAAGATAATTACAACTACAATAATGTAGGCTCCCTGCTTGCGAATAACTCACGTCCTGACTCTCCAAAGCCTGTCCACTATATATAAGACACGAGTAAGGAGTGTAATGAAATATTCCCCACTTACCAGGATGAGTGAACAAAGAATACAGAACAGTACAGCACATAAACAGGCCCTTCGGCCCTCCAAGCCTGTGCCTATCATGATGCCTGCCTAAATTAAAACCATATGCATTATAGAGCCCACATCCTTCCACTCCCATCCAATTCATGTATTTGTCTAGATGCCCCTTAAATGCAGCTATCATACCTGCTCCCACCACCTCCCCAGGCAAAGCATTCCAGATATTCACCACCTCTGTATAAAAACTTGCCTCGCACATCTTAAACGCTATCCCCCGGTACTTGACTTTTTTACTCTGGGAAAGAACATCTGACTGTCCACTGTCCATGCCACTTGTAAACCTTTACCAGGTCACCTCTCAATCTCCATCGTTCCAATGAGAACAAATTGAGCTTACCCAACCCCTCCCCATACCTGAAGTGAATTTCAACAAGAGAAGCTTGACACCATCCAGAACAAAGCAACCTGACTGATTGATACCCTTCATTCAGCCCTTTCCCACAGTGGCAGCAATGTGTATTATCTACAAGGAACTCACCAAGGCTCATTAGGCAGCACCTTACAAACCCATACTGCTACCATCTAGAAGGACAAAGGCACCACCACCTGCATATTCTCCTCCAAGCCACTCACCATCCTGACTTGGAAATATATCGGCTGTTCCTTCACTGTCATTGGGTCAAATTCCGGAAATTCTCTCCCTAACAGCACTGTAGGTGTACCTACACCACATGGACTGCAGCAGTTCAAGAAAGCAGCTCACCACCCCACCTTCTCAAGGACACTTAAGAATGCAGAATAAATGCTGGCGTAGCCAACAACACCCACATTCCTTGAAAGAATAAAAAAAATTATTTACTCTCTTTAACATGGTAAAATATCTAATAGTGTTTCACAGAATCATCATCAAACAAAACTTTAGACCGAAATGCAGGCGGAATGTTGGGGCAGGTGACCAGAATGTTTGGGATTTTCCAGTCCCATAGAGTATATTTTCCAAAGGTAAAGGTGGCTCACCACTGATCCCCAACTTGATCTTCCAGTCCCACTGATGTCCATAGTATTTCATGTATCTTTCCTGCCCCCGCCCAAGGGATCTCAGTGCAAGATAAAGGAGGTGAAATTTAACAGAACACATTGAAAAAATCTTCACATGATTGACAATATTTTTTGCAAATTACTAGAACATGGATAAAAATAATTTGAGATGATGGCCAGTTTTGAATAACAAATCATGAATTACAATTATATTAATTAATGTGATGTGGGACTTTTAATCCTGATCGCATATTTGATAAGTTTTCAAATGCTTTCTTTGGATGAATTAGAAGAATTAGGGGCAAGAGAAGGCTATTAGGCCCTTCAAGCCTATTGTATCATTCAATAAGATCAAGGCTGATCTAACTTTGGCCTTAACTCCACTCCACAGTGAATAGGAAGGACCCATTTCCTGCCTCTCCCTCTTGACTCCCTCTTCAAATGCTCAAGTTGGCCTTGAACAAATGGCAAGTCATGTTGCAGCTTTATAGAACTTTAGTTAGCCCGCACTTGGAATATAGTGTTCAATTCCGGCTGCCACACTACCAGAAGAGTGTGGAGGCTTTGGAGAGGGTACAGAAAAGATTTACCAGGGTGTTCCCTGGTATGGAGGGCATTAGCTATGAGGAGAGGTTGGAGAAACTTGGTTTCTTCTCACTGGAATGACGGAAATTGAGGAGTGACCTGATAAAAGTCTACAAGATTATGAGAGGCTTGGACAGAATGAATAGTCAGAGGCTTTTTCCCATGGTGGAAGAGTCAATTACTGGGGGGACACATTTAAGATGTGAGGGGCAAGGTTTAAAGGAGGTGTATGAGGCAGATTTTTTACACGGAGGATAGTGGGTGCCTGGAAATCATTGCCAGGGGAGGTAGTGGAAGCGGATACAGTTTTAAGGTGAGTCTTTACAAATACATGAATAGGATGGAAATAGAGAGATACGTTCCCTGGAAGGGTAGGGTGTTTTAGTTCAGTCAGGCAGCATGGTCAGTGCAGGCTTGGAGGGCCGAAGGGCCTGTTCCTGTGCAATAATTTTCCTTGTTCTTTAATGTTTGTTCATGTTCAATGACCCAACCTCAACAGCCTTATATAAAATATTAGTGAGGTCACATTTAGAATACTGTCACCACACTGCCAGAAGAATGGGGAGGCCCTGGAGAGAGTACAGAAAAAGTTTACGAGGATGTTGCCTGGTATGGAGGGGATTAGCTATGAGGAGAGATTGAATAAACTGGAATTGTTCTTCCTGGAAAGAGGGAAGCAGAGCGGTGACCTCAGTTTATAAAATTATGAGAGCTATGGATAGGGTGAACAGTTGGAAGATTTTTCTCAGGGCAGAAATAATCACAAGGGGGCATAAGTTCAAGGTAAGGGGAGAGGGAAAGATTCGGTGGAGATGTGCGGGGGAAGTTTTTTATGCAAAGAGTGGTGAGGGCCTGGAATGCAATGTCAAGTGAGATGGTTGAGGCAGATATCTTAGTGACACTTAAGATCTTTCTGGGTAAGCACATGAACAGACAGGAGGGATATAGAGGGATATAGGGGGTTGGTCTAAATAAGATGATATGATCGGCACGGACTTGATGGGCTGAAGGGCCTGTTCCTGTATTGTACTGTTCTTTGCTGTCTGTAGAAGAGAATTCCAAAGACTAATGACTCTCTGAAAGGGGAAATTCATCTTCATCTCTCTCTTCAATGGGAACTGCCTTGTTTGGGAACTCTGTTCCCTCGTTCTAGATTCCCCTCAAGACAGAAACATTCTTTCAGCTCCAACTCTCTCAAGCCCCCTCAGGATTTTTAGTTTATTTATTAGTGTCATAAGCAGGCTGACATTAACACTGCAGTGAAGTTACTATCAAAATCCCCTAATTAAGGTGGCACAGCGGTCAGCACTTCTGCCTCACTGTGCCAGGGAACGGGGTTCGATTCCTGGCATGGATCACTGTCTGTGAGGAGTTCGTATGTTCTCCCTGTGCCCGCATGGGTTTCCTCAGGGTGCTCTGATTTCCTCCCATAGTCTAAAAGACATGCTAGTTAGACGCATTGGCAATGCTAAATTCTCTCTCAGTGTACCCAAACAGTGTGGCAACCAAAGGATTTTCACAGTAAATTTATTGCAGTGTTAATGTAAGCCTACTTGTGATTAATAAATAAAATAGTCACCACACTCTGGTGCCTGTTTGAAAATTCCAGTAGAAATATATCCCTCCTTAAGTAACGAGAATTAACTGTACACTGTCTCATGGTCTCACCAGTATCCTGTGCAGCTGATGCAAGATTTCTCTACATTTATACTCCTCCCCCTTTGTGATATAGGCCCAACATTCCATTTTCCTTCCTAATTGCTTGCTGTATCTGCATGCTGACTTCTGTTATGTATGTACAAGGACACAGTGATCACCCCTGCCTACATTCACTCCTCACTCCTTGAAATGACTGATTAAACATTCTTAATTACAGCCTTTTAAAGAATGGAATTGTCCCATAACTAATTAATCAGATACTTCCCACTGTGTTTGCACTCTGGGTATGTTAAGTCTCCCACGACCTCGTTGCTGTGTTACCCGATAAATAACCTATTATTAGAAAGAAGTATTTTAATGATGCACCTTTGTGGGTGTGAGATCTGAACTGAGGGCATTTGGAAGCGATAAATGTTCTGCAGTAAGAAGTGTTAGTAATAACTGTTGTCAGCTGAGTGGAAATTTTAGTCTTTACTCTGGACATATCCAAACAAGCATCTGAATATAATCCGTCTCACTTTCCGAACCAGATCTCTCTCCAGCTTGCAAAAAGGAGTTGTGCTTCTCTTTCTGTTTGCTTTGTATTTTGGATGGCTTTACTGTTATTACTTCATTGACAAGTGTACCATTTGCATTGATCACTAATCATTATAAGAAGGGGCTTTGTCATATCACAGTTCTGCAGTGTTAAGCCTTTTGCACTGTATTGAAAGTCACATCAGTGTCTAATCTCATGGAATAAAGAGAATAAAATTAAAGAATGAAATAAAAGGAGAGATTAGTAAAAATGTTCAAAGGTAAATTTCAAAAAGTAACAACTGACGGGGGGCGATGGGGACAGGATGGCTGAGTGAGTAGAGTTCTAGTCACTGCAGAAATGTGATCACAGCAGACAAACAGTAGAGATTTACAAAGAAGCTGCCAGGAGTGGATTATTGCAGCTATGAAGGAAGATTGGAGAGGACAGCCTATTTTCTTCAAAGCAGACTAGTGAGATTTAATTGAAGTGTAGGTGACATAGTAGTGCAATGGTTAGCACTGCTGCCTGACAGCGCCAGGGATCCGGGTTTGATTCCCGGCTTAGGTCACTGTCGATGTGGAGTCTGCACGTTCTCTCTCTGTCTCATGCATTTCCTCCGGGTGCTTCAGTTTCCTCCCACAGTCTGAAATGCGTGCTGGTTAGATTCTTTGGCTATGCTAAATTTTCCCTCAGTATATTTGGACAGGCACCAGAGTGAGGTGACTGGAGGATTTTCACAGTACTTCATTGCAGAGTTAATGTAAGCTTATTTGTGACAATAATAAACAAACTTAAATTATGAGGGGCATTGATAGAGTGGATGGGAGGATCTATTTCCCTTAACAAAGAGGTCAACAAACCCGGGGTATTATTGGCTGAAGAGTTAGAGGGGAGTTGAAAGGAAGTTTGTTCACCCAGAGGTAGCTGGGTGTGAGTGGGAGGGGGGGTCTGGAATTCACAGTCTGGAAGAGTGACCCCGCTCACATTTAAAACCTATAGAATTAGACCATGAGCTGGAAAGTGGGGTACACCTTTTCAATTGGAAAAGAAATGAAATGCCAAAATGGCCTCCTCTTGTGCCTCGCGACTCTATAACTAACAGCGAGATAATTGCCAAATGAAAACAAAGAAACCAGCTTCAATTCTGCTGATTAAACCGGGATTGGAGTGAGTTTTTAACTCCAGATATGATGCCGCAGGAATGAAAGTTATGGCAGGGGTTCAAAGTGAAATGACTTGAGCAACCTCAGTCCAAGCAAGACATGATTCCACATAATGCCCAAGGTTTGGTGGGAAACTGGTACTCACAAAGCAAGAAACAAAGTGGCAGGGAGCAGCATTGGAGAGGCAGGCATGGAATGTAAACAATAGCATGTGCAGTGAAGGGAAATGACAGCTTGTCCTCTGCTGTTTGCATCATGCCTGACTCAAGAGAACTTTATTGCCTGGACAATAAAGAGAAGTGGAGAATATTTGGCTTTTCCAGGAAGGTCATTCCACACCAAGATTAACTATAATCAGATCCGATAACCAGCATTAGAACCAAAATGTCCTGGAAAGTTAATCCAGTTCTCTTAGTCCATTGGTTCTCTCCAAGGGGAGCGTATTCTGATTCTGGGCAGTTAAATGAAGCACACCACAATGCTGACACAGGCGAGAGGGGTCCTAATAATAGCCCCATCTAGAGGAAGTACTTTCCACCTACAGGCATTCACTTCACATTGGCTCACTGAGAATTAAACCCCTTCCTTTCAGCTCCGCTGAAGGGTCATCCAGACTTGAAATGTAGGCTCTATTCTCTCTCCACAGATGCGGCTAAGTTTCTCCAGCATTTTCTGCTTTTGTTTCAGATTCCAGCATCCGCAGTATCTTAGCAGAGCTTGACTGTTCAATCCTAGAGCTCCAAGGAGGTGAAATGCTATTGCATGAGCACAGTGAGGGGAGGCAGGAATATTTGCTTTCTCTGTGAAAGGAGGTATCCATTTTTCAACATGTATATGAAACTTGGTTCTCGCACTGTAGCATAGAATGAGCACTCATGAGGTGGAGATTATGGTCGGAATTTTACTGGCATGTCTGCCCAAGGGTCATACAATCCCGCCCGAGGCCAATGGCGAATGCCGTTCTCCAAGCTTCTCCGCCCCTGGAATTGGAGCAGGTGTGCCGGTAAAATTCCAGCCTACACTTTGTTTTTGAGAATGTGTTTAATAATCATCACAAATTCTTCCTTCAGCCCAATGCAATATTACTACCAAAGCTTTCTTCTAAAAACATTCTCACTTGTCTTCTTTGGAAGCAGTTTAGACTTGAGTGGTTTGAACACAGATTCAGATAGAAATTATCAATGAAAAAACACAAGTGTGGGAGAATCTGAAACAGAAAACACAAGAAGTTGGCACAGTGTCACAGTTCCGGCAATATCTGTGGAGGAAACAATTGGCACTCAGTCTTGAAATGAAACACATGATAACAAATTCAGTGAAAAGAGGAAAGAGGACGACCGAGAGCCTGGGAATGGAAGATTAATCTCAAGGACACAACTGTGAGCAACCCAGGGAAATACTATTAGCACATTTTCTTTGAACACATTCTTATTAATCATAAAAGTGTTAGAGATGGATGGGAAAGGCTTAGAGAATCACTGATTTGTTGCAGCACAGAAGAAGCCCTTCAGCCCATCATATCTGTACTGGTTCTCCCAATGAAAAATGCACTTAATGCCATTTCTCTTGCCTCTCCCTGTAACCCTGTCCGTTCTTCCTTTGCAGATAACAATCCAATTCCCTTTTGAATATTTCGATTCAACCTCCTCCACCACATCTCAAGCAACACATTCCAGATTTTAACTAATCGCTTCATGAAAAAGCTTTTCCTTATGTCGCCGTTGTATCTGTTGCTACCAATTATATTAATTCTGTGCCTTCAGGTTCTCAATCCTTGCCCCAGTGGGACAGATTCTTCCTCTCCATTGTGTCAGACACCTCACGATTTTGAATATGTCTAAGAAATCGTCTCTCAACCTTCTTTTCTCCAAGGATTCCAAAGCTGTTGCAAAAATCTTGCCCCTATTCAGCACCTGACCTGTGACAGAGCAGACCTCACCCGGAAACCAATGAGTCATTGGAGTCCTGTCGTAGACTCCATCACCACACAAGGTGATATTGGACCAATCTCGACTTTGTGAAACTAAGGATGCTACAGGGATTTGATAGTTTGAGTTATAAGGAGAGGCCGGATAGACTAGGACTTTTTTTCTGGAGCATAGAAGGTTTAGTCGTGATCTTATAAAGATCTATAAAATAATGAGAGGCATAGATGAGTTAGATAGTCAACATCTTTTCCCAAAATAAGGGAGTCTAAACCTAGGGCATAGGTTTAAGGTGAGAGGGGAGAGATATAAATGGATCCAGAAGGGCAATTTTTTCACTCAAAAGAGTGGTGAGTGTCTGGAACAAGCTGCCAAAGGTAGTAGTAGAGGTACAATTATGTCTTTTAAAAAGCATTTAAATAGTTATATGGATAAGTTGGGTGTAAAGGGATATGGGCCAAATGTGGGCAATTGGGACTAGCTTAGTGGTAAAAACTGGGCAGCATGGACATGTTGGGCTGAAGGGCTGTAAACCTCTATGACTCTATAAATGGTATGCGAGTGAGTTAGAACCATACACTGGGGTTAAAAATGTTTTTTCTTGGCCCTTTTTGTAAATCCTCTTTTGGCATCTGTTCCTTTGCAGCACACTGATCAAATCCTGTGATTTTTCATGTATGAATATTTGTGACTACAAATAAGGCAATATTTCAGCTCCAGATTATAAATTGCATGTATCTGCAATCACTGAGTATCAAATTCCTTCTCAGTCAGAAAATTAACAGGGAACAATACAATATCATCAATTTTTCTCCAACACGTTAATAAGAAGCAAAGACTGGCATTTGTGCCTTCACGGCATCAGGACAACTTTAAACAGTTCACAGCTAAGGGAGCAGTTTTGGAAAAACAGTCACTGCTCTAATGTAGGAACAAAATGGCAGATGCTGGGTGCAGCAAGTCCCTGGGGATGGCACGGTGGCACTGTGATTAGTACTGCTGCCTCACAGCTTCAGCAACCCCGATTCAATTCCGGCCTCGGGTGACTGTTCCTGAGGAGTTTACACATTCTTCCCATGTCTGCATGTGGTCTGGTTTTCTCCCACAGCCCCATACGTGTGCAGGATAGAGGGATTTGCCGTACTAAATTGTCCCTTAGTGTCCTAAGATGTGTAGGTTATGTGGTTAAATATATGAGGTTATGGATATAAGATGCTGTGTCTTAGAATTGGTGCAACTCAATGGGCCAAATGCCTCCTTCTGCACTGCAGTAATTCTATGATAAACAAAAATCTGATCAGGACCATTAACTGGATGATATGTTCTTGGATGTTGGTTTATCCAGGGGGATCTTCCTCAATCTTCCTAAACAAACCTGTGGGATCTTTTATATCTGCCCACAGGATAAGACAGAGTCTGAGTTTAAGATTTCACCTGAAAGATGGTGGCCAGAATTCTCTGATCTCCCCGTGACTGGGATTCTTCCATCCCGCTGCAGTGAACAGAGGTTTGGCTGAGCGCCAAATCTGATGTTCTTACTGGCAGCGGGGCGAGAGACCAGTGAATTCTGGCTGGCACCACCAACAGAGCAGCACTCCCTCAGTACAGTCATCTGCTCAGATCTTTAACATCAGATCTCACACAATGAGCGGCCATTTATTATCAAGCTGCAGTTACTCAAAACTAAAAGCTGGTCTTGCCTTTAAACATTGTGGTTTAAAGCGTGTTCCTGATTTCCTTCTGAAATCACTGAGTTGTGAAGCTACTGTTTTTTACTCTGTTGCAAATTCCCAGGTTTATGCTTTTTTGTTTCTCTCCCTCCCCCATCTCCACGATGGTTTCTGCTTTAAATGCGGGCTCCCTTTCCCAACCCAGGTACTTGCTGCACTGTATTCATTCCTCTGGTGTTTATTCTTTGTGCAATAAGAAGCTTGGCCGTTCATGGTAATTCTCTATAATGCTTCTGAGGGGTTTCTGGGAGTAAAGATAAAGCACAACTGATGCATGAGTCTTTGTCTTGATGCACAGCCTGAACAGATGTGAGGGATTTGGGAAAGGACAGAATGATATTAATGACAGCTCCCCAACAATAAATATTAACGTGAATTACAAAAAACTAACAGGAGCCACTGTTAAGCATTGCTCAGTTCTGATCACTCCCAGCTCCAAGTCACAAAGATTCGAGTCCCACCGGAGGCTTGAGTGTAAAGGTCAAGACTAGAGGATCTTAAGACAAAGGAGCAGAATTTGCCTCTCGGCCCATCGAGACTGCTCCGCCATTCAATCATAGCTGACATGATCCTCATCCCCATTCTCCTGCCTTCTCCCCGTAACCCTTGATCCCTTCATTGATCAAGAGCCTATCTATCTCTGTCTTAAAGACCCACAATGAGCTGGCCTCAACAGCCCTCTGTAGTAATGAGTTCCACAGATTCACCACCCGCTGGCTGAAGAAATTCCTCCTCATCTTAGTTTTAAAGGAGCGTCCCTTCACTCTGAGTTGTGTCCTCGAGTTCTACTCTCTCCCACTAGTAGAAACATCTTCTTGATGTCCTCTCTGTATCAGGTCTTCTAGATGAGATGTTAACCAAGGCTTTGGGCTGGACTTCTCCAGAAATTGATGTCCCACTGCAAGTGCCAGCGAATAATGTGGAGATGCCGACATTGGACTGGGGTAAACACAGTAAAAAGTCTCACAACACCAGATTAAAGTCCAACAAGTTTATTTGTTAGTAAATGCTATCTCCACTCACATAGTCCACACCTTTAAGACTTGATTAGCTGTAAAGACTCACATTATAGTCAGTTTTCTGTAAACTGTGTGTGCCTTTATATGCTCTGATATAAAGAGCCTTTATGTGCTCTGATCAGAACTCCCCACTCACCTGACAAAGGGGCAAACCCCAAAAACTAGAAGTGTTTACTACCAAATAAACCTGTTGGATTTCAACCTGGTATTGTGAGACTTCTTACTGTGCCAGCGAAAATAGGGAATTTGGTGCTCAGCCAAATCTGTGTTCGCTGCAGCAGGATGAGAGATCCCTCCGGTGTGAACAGCTGGAAAATCCTGCCCTTTGTCTGCTCTCTCAAGTGGATGTTACAGGCAGCACTGTGAAGAAAAGCCAGGGAGTTATTCCCATAGTCCTGAACTATATTTATCCTTCAGTCACAGATTTCTGTGTGTTGTCACATTGCTGATTGTGGGAGCTTGCTGTGCACAAGTTGGCTACTGCTTTTCCTACATTACAACAAAAGCGATACTGGGGCAGCAGAGTTAGCACTGCTGTCTCACAGTACCAGGGACCTGGGTTCGATTCCCAGCTTGGATCACTTGTGTGGGTTTCCTCCAGGTGCTCTGGTTTCTTCCCACAGTTCAAAAATGTGTTGATTAGGAGGGTTGACCATGCTAAATTCACTGTCAGTGTGAGAGAATTATCAGGCTAAATATGCGGGGTTATGGGAATAGGGCCTGAATGGGATTGTGGTCAGTGTAAACTCAAAGGGCCGAATGGCCTCCTTCTTCATTGTAGAATTCTTCAAAAAGCATTAATAACATAGTTGACATAATATTAATAGTAGAAACCACGTCAACTTTTAAGAATAAGATGGTTGGTTAAAGAAAAGGCAAGTAAAGCAATATTGGAATAACAGCAAGAAAATGTACATACTTCATTGGCAGGGAAGTACTTGGTGGCATTTAATATTTGTGAAAAATGTGACCTAAATGCAAATCTTTTTTTCTGTTTTCTCCTTTAACCTTAACTTTTACTTCAACTCTCCAATGTAACAACATTAACTTCCTACAAGGGAGGTTACTGCAACATCATTGTCTGTGTGTTTTTCTTAGTTTTAGGATTATCATTTTGTCTTAGACTAAATATAAATTAAATACAATTCAAGGGAACTATTTATATTCTGTAATCTCCGATGGTAAAAATAGCCAAGCCTTTCATCCGCTTGCAGCTTTGTTTGCTCCACAGTGACACCACTGGTCTGTTAGGAAACTGCCGCACAATTTGAAAAGGTTCTCCACTGTTGAAGATTGATTAGATAAATAGAAACAAAATGGTAATTAGGTCCATTCAGCTCATTTATCCAACTTGTTGTTGACATTTTTTCCCCATTACGTTTCCTAAAAGCCTAGTCCAAGTGTTAATTACCCTGCGTGTAAAGAAATTCTTCCCGAGAGATGTCTCAGTCTTCTGGTTTCACTCCATTAGATTTATCTTTTCTGTACTGTTTACTGTCTCCTTGCTGTTATTCCAATATTCTTTTATTTGCCTTTTCTTTAACCAACTACCTTATTCTTAAAAGTTGACATGGTCTCTACTATTAATGTTACGTCAACTATGTTATTAATTTTTTTTGTAGAAACCCTATGGTGCAGGAAGAGGCCATTTGGCCCATCGCGCCTGCACCAACAATGATTCCAACCAGTCCCAATCTCTATAACCTCATGTATTTACTCTGCTAATCCCCCTAACACTGAGGGACAATTTGCTATGGCCAATCAGCCTAACTTGGAGTGTGGGAGGAAACCAGACCACCCAGAGTAAAACCCATGTAGAAACAAAGAATGTGCAAACTCCACACAGACAGTCATCTAAGGCTAATATTTAACCCTAGTCCTTGGCATTGTGAAGCAACAGTGTTAATCACTGTGCCACCGTGCCAGTGGAGGATATTGATTGATGAAATATGTTGAGTACAGAGTACAGGTTTAACATCAGAAGCACCTGATACTGATGTAACTCTGATGTAATGACACATGACTAAGTAGCTGGGATCTGGGGGAAGGAGTCCAACCTCATACAGAGTCCTGACAATATACACAGAGCTGTAAATAAATGATAGTGGTTTCAACAAACTAAATCGTACCTTGCATTAAGTTGATCTTTTTCTACACCCTAGCTATTACTGTAACACATTTTGCACTCTCTCATTTCCTTCTCTATGAACAGTATGCTTTGTCTATAGCATGCAAGAAACAATACTTTTCACTGTATGTTAATACATGTGTTAATAATAAATCAAATCAAATCAAATCCTTGAGTAGCTTACAAGAAAAGCAAACAAACTTTGAAGAATCTCATTTGACATTGAATATGTGACAAAACACGATGGCAGTGGACAATGAGTAAAAGATCCAGAAAAAAGCTCCAAGAAGCAGTTTCAGACTTAACAGTTAAAGAGATCCTTAAAAAATAGATAAAAAGAATAGATTCAAAGACTCACCAGAATGTTGACGCATCGCAGATGCAGCAGGCGCAAGCTGAACCATAGACTCAGAATCTAGATAGCAGTGAACACAGGTCAGAGTCAACACACAATAGTAATGAAGCAAAAATAGGTTCAGAAATTGACACAAATATGGAATCTGCACTCTCACTCCCAAAACCTTGTTGAAATGTCAAAAGCTGATAAAAAAAAACTTAGTCATGGCTTAACTAGACAAAGGGGTTTTCCAGATTGGGTACCACTTCCTTTTTGCACAAAAAAGATAAAAGATTAGGTCAATGCTGTGCTCAATACATTGGAACAATTGCTGAAAACATAATAGCAGAGAGTCAAGGAGACTTCAAATTCTCAAGGGGAGGTCTTCTAGTCTTTTTTCAATGTTTGCAAAAATTTATTCATACAATGGGCAAAGTTTAATAAGCAAAAACAAAGGTGAAAACATGGATTTGTTCATCAATAATCTACATAAGCTGTCAGAAAACTGTTACTACAGAATATGAAGGAATGAGATGATTTATGCTTGCATCGATGAATATCAATCATATCTCTTGCAAATGAGAAAGATGTAACTTGAATAAAGCTGTATAAATTGTGAGCCAAACTGAACTTGAAAGTGTGCCGACAGACAAGTGAGTGTAAATTAGACACAAAGTGGTGTTCATTGGCAATGACTGAGTGAGGCCAGAGAGAGAAAGCAGAATCCTGCAAAAACAGTGGAAAGCAAACCAAACACCACCTTGAAATGCTCCTGATGTGGCAGGAAAAACCTGCACAAACAGTAAAAATGCCCAGCGGGGTGAACTGAGAGACACAACAATGAGAAGTTAGGACATTTTAAAATTGTTTGCTGATGTAAAACATAGCCTACAAAAAGGCCAACCCATGCACAAGAAGTAAAAGAACCACAAAACAAAGATAAACATATCAAGTGGAAGTACATGAAACAGAAAATAAATACTTCAAGTTTAATATTCCAGTATTTACTTTCTGTTTCATGTACTTCCACTTGATATGTTTATCTTTGTTTTGTGGGCATTTTTACTTTTTTAGCCCTTTCTTTAGTTCAGAATTTGCCATCGGTCACTTTTCACATTCTGCCTGTTCTACGGAATGCTAATTTGTTCTGGATCACCTTGGATATCTGTGATCTCTCTCCAATCCCCTGTTGCTTGGCAACAACACAGTTCTTTTCTACTTTTGTGTTTGTTTTAACTTCTATCCAAGAAAAACCTCATTAGAATGCAGGCATCTTTTAAAGTGAAACTAAAATATAAGATTCTTCCCTTTCTTAACACACAAGTACAAAAATACAAATCAAACTTAAAATTATAGCTTATTCCTAACACCTACATGGGGTTAAACAGCATGGGAAGAACAGAGACACAAAGAAATTCTGAACTTTAACTTCTGGAACACAGCACGAAACTGATCAATGCTGAAGCCTGGGAAGAGAGTGCAGGTATGAGGGCAACAGAAAAAGGTAAAATAATCAACAGAGTCCCACAACCAAGATCATACAGATTGAGACTGCTCGGGGAACTATAGGGAAAAGCTGCGGCATCTTAATGTCCTTGGATAGAAAGCTACTAGAAGCTTGGGCTGACTCCACAGATCCTGATGAAGATGGAGAAGGAGAAACAAGACAAGACTCTCCAGGAGATGGACACTGGCACCAGCAGGAGGGAGAGTGAACAATGCCCTCAACCTCTGATTTAAATCAGAATGAAATAAGGGAGATTGTTTAAGTGACCTCAGAAACTGACCCTGTGAAACCTAAAACTCTGGAGGGAGATGTAGAGGAATGTGTACAATTGAGATAAAACTTGAAGGGAGATGTAAAGGGTTAACATTAGAAGCACTTGATGCTGAAATCTCTGTGGTGTAATGTGTAACAACCTCAATGAGGCTCATGAGACAGGCCTGTAGAGTATGAGCTCCCTGATTGAGGTAATGATCCCGTGACCAATCAAGGACTCTCATGTATATATAAATCGAGGAATGTCAAGGTTATTGGCTTTTCACATTCTGATCTTCTACCTGAAGCATTCTTAGGAGTGAAACTGAAATTGTAAATAAAAGGAAGTTAGTGAAGGGACATTGACCTCTGGGGAGTTATTTCATAATGACATATGACTAAGTAACAGAGATCTGGAAAGAAGAGAGGTTATACCCAGGGCAGCTTTCCTAAGATGTACATGGAGCTGTAAGTAATTGTTTTAACAAATTGCAGTCCTGAGTAACTAATAAGGAAAGTTGACAAACCTCGAAAAACTCCAACTAGACTCCAAAGACACAACAAAAGATTGAGAATTAGTGAAAAAGGAATAGAAGCTGGGTATCCGTGGAGAAGGAGTACGCAGTGTCCTCCAGTGTGCTTGAGACATTTGCACACAGTGAAAACGTGATGTGGAGATGCCAGCATTGGACTGGGTAAACACAGTAAGAAGTCTCACAACACTAGGTTAGAGTCCAACCAGTTTATTTGATAGTAATCCCACAAAGGAACATCGTTTCCGAAAGCATGTGGGATTACTATCAAATAAACTGGTTGGACTCTAACCTGGTGCTGTGAGGCTTTTACACAGTGAGACCACAGAGCTGGTATGCATTATCTCCCTACCCATCCCCAAAATGTTATTTTAATTTATTCCGTTAAGTTTCCTTCAAGATATTGTTATTTGTTGCGGTACCACTTTGAGTTCAATAATAGGCACCATTGTACCTAAACAAAAACAGTAGAAAACAGGACTGTTAAAAGATTGGTTGGTTGTATGCAGGAGGCAGAGGTATGTAATGTTGCTCTGTGAATAGATAAATCATCAGCAGGGGGGTTTGTATCTCAATTCATTCTTCACCATCTGGCTTGGATTCATTGTGACATCTACTTCATGATGTGGAGTTACCAGCGTTGGACTGAGGTAGGTGCAGTAAATAGTCTCACAACACCAGCTTGAAGTCCAACAGGTTTCTTTGGTAGCACAAGCTTTTGGAGCGCTGCTCTGAGCCACATCCTGTAAATTAATTTTAAAGAAGTGTGACCCCCAACCCGCAGCAGGATGGTTAAGCCTTAACTGCCTTTTGAAATAACCTAACAGCCGCACAGTTGCATTTGAGAAGAACACTCATACCAGCTTTCTAAGGACAATAAGGGATGAGGAATAAATGCTGACATTACCAGTGGCACCCACACCTCATGAAAGAATGGAAGCAAAAAAAAAACTCTTATTTTCTTCTTTTAAAGTTGGAGTGCTCGGATTTAAGTATTAATTACAGCAAATCACTCTGGATTTTACATGAGAATCACAATACATTTGTCTAATTATCTCCGAAAACAAGAAATAGTATATTTTCTAACAATCAACATAGAAACTAGAAGCAGGGGGAGGCCATTCGGCCCTTCAAGCCTGCTCCACCATTCATTTTGATCATGGCAGATCATCAAATTCAATACCCTGACCCCCCCCCTTCCCCCCATATCCTTGATCCCTTTAACACCAAGAGCTAAATCTAATTTCCTCTTGAAATTACACTATGTTTTTGCCTCAATTACATTCTGTGAGAATGAATTCCACACACCCACCACTCTCTGGGTGAAAAAATTTCTCCTCACCTCAGTTCTAAAAGGGTTTACCCTTTTCTTTACCCAGAGGGTGGTTCGGGAGTGGAATGCCCTGCCTGCGGCAGTTGTAGATGCGCCAAGTTTGGTGGCGTTTAAGAGGTTAGTTGATAAGTTTATGGAAGAGAAGGGAATGGTTTAGTTTGAAGGGTCATTGCTTTTTTCATAATTGGTCGGCACAACATCGAAGGCCGAAGGGCCTGTTCTGCGCTGTAATGTTCTATGTTCTATGTTCTTTGTTCTTATCCTCAAACTGTGACTCCTAATTCTGGATTCCCCCACCATCAGGAACATTCTTTCTGAATTTACCCTGACTAATCCTATTAGAATTTTATAAATTTCTATGAGATTCCCTCTCTCACCCTTCTAAACTCGAATGAATAAAATCCTAACCGACTTTAGTCTCTCCTTAAATGACAGATCTGCCAATCCAGGAATCAGCCTGGTAAATCTTCGCTGTACTCTTTCTATAGAAAGGGATTACATGGAGATTACATGGAGTTTTACTTGCAGATTAAATAATGCAGCAAGATATTGAAAACGGTACCAGATTTTATAAAAGGATCAAGGAGCTTGACATGCTTGTCAAGACATATTTCTTAGAGATATTGTTGGTGAAAAGAGTTGAGATTTGTTTCTTGGCATGCTTTCTCAATAAGAAGTTGGGGAGGCCATTCTTAATTCATCAGTTTGAGATGTTGCACATGAGCAATGGGATAGACTTTGCCTAGGAAATTCTGGTGGTTTGGCCAGAAAAGATCCACCTGCCTTTTGGTGAGAAAGAGAAACCGGTTTTATATTCTGCCAGCTTACGACCAATATATCTTGATGCATTCTTGGGATAGGAGTATCGCTTTAAGGCCAACATTTGTTGCCTATCCCTAATTTCCTTGGTCTCAAGAGTCCAACTGGAAACATTGGCAGTATAACTGCAGCTTGGGACATAAACAGGTTTGACACAATGTGAGATAGAGTGTTCATATTTGGTAGTTTCATTACACTCGGTATTTTTCTCTTTTTAATGAATTTGCCACAAGGCATGCTATTCCGAGAGAATCAAATCTCAGTCGCTGTCTAACTCTGTCTCTTGCCCGAACACTTCGAAAGGATTTATTTTGTAATTTTTCTGTGGAAAACCTGCCATTTTGCAACCAAATGAAGGAAGCAGCTTGAGTTTTAATTCCAGGCTTTTTCTCGTTTGAAATGCCCAGATGAAATAAATGCAGAAATTAGCCTGAAGTCACACATTCATTTGGAAAGCCTGCCATTTCAGAACGTTGTGGTTTGCTGCCAGGTTTTATAGTCCACCCAGCTTAAGGGTGCAGGCAAATGAAGTGGAAAATGTGCAGTGAGAGTGAACCGATTCACAGAACGCTTAAACACAACATCTCACAACATGAACTGCAGCATCCCAGGCCACACCTGCAGCTTTGGAGGGCTCAGATTGTCCTACATTTGACTAACCTGAGCTGATATTAACTGTGCGTTGAGCAAGTTTAAGTTACATTGAAAAAACGGAAAATTTCCGAATCCCTCCAGTCTTCTCCCCTTCTCCCTGAACATTTCCATTTGTTAATAGCAAATTATTGTGGATGCTGGAATCTGAAACCAAAAGAGAAAATGTTGGAAAATCTCAGCAGGTCTGGCAGCATTTGTAAGGAGAGAAAACAGCTGATATTTCGAGTCTAGATGACCCTTTGTAAAAATGTTTTTTTTGCAACATCAGCTGTTTTCTCTCCTTCTAGACCTGCTGAGATTTTCCAGCAATTTCTCTTTTGGTTTCCATTTGTTTCTTGGATCAGATGTCTATCTGCCAGTCGAGTGTGAACTGATTCTGACCTTATGCTTGCACTACAGAATGATCCCTTAGTCTAAAGTGACTGAGGTCAATCAAAGACTCCCGATGATTTTAATGGCAAAATACTGCGAAAACAGAGAAAGCTGAAAAACATCAGCAGGTCTGGCAGCATCTGTAGAGAGAGAAAACAGAGTTAACGTTTCATGTCTGCATGGACTTTCCTCAGGACTAAAGAGAGGGAAAAATGATTAAAAATAAGATGAGTTTGAACAGCTGGGACAGTGATTATTTGGAGCAGGGAAAGATTGCAACAAGGATGTAGCAATACTTAAGGACAAGTGACAGATGGGTTGGTAAAGCAAGGGAGAACTAGAACACAAAAGCAGGGATGTGCTGCTTTGTAAGGCACTGGTCAGACTGCTTTTGGAATATCGTGAGCAATTTTTTTGATTTGATTTGATTTATAATTGTCACATCTATTAGTATACAGTCAAAAGTATTGTTTCTTGCGTGCTTCACATATAAAGCATAACGTACATAGAGAAAGAAAGGAGAGATTGCAGAATGGTGTGTTACATTCATAGCTAGTGTGTAGAGAAAGATCAACTTAAAGTGAGGTAGGTCCATTCAAAAGTCTGATGGCAGCAGGGAAGAAGTTGTTCTTGACTTGGTTGGTACGTGACCTCAGACTCTTGTATCTTTTTCCCTACAGAAGAAGGTGGAAGAGAGAATGTCCAGGGTGAGTGTCGTCCTTAACTATGCTGGCTGTTTTTCTGATGCATGGGAAGTGTACACAATGTCAATGGTGTGAGGCTGGTTTGCGTGATGGATTGCGCTACATTCACGGCCTTTTGTAGTTTCTTGCAATCTTGGATACAGTAAGAGCTATATCAAGCTGTGATACAACCAGAAAGAATGCTTCCTATGGTGCATCTGTAAAAGTTGGTGAGAGTCATAACTGACGTGCCAAATTTCCTTAGTCTTCTGGGAAAGCAGAGGCATTGGTGCGCTTTCTTAACTATAGTGTTGCCAACGAGAGAGCAGGACAGGTTGTTGTGATCTGCATACCTAAAAACTTGAAGTTTTCAACCATTTCTACTTCATCTCCATTGATGGACACAGATGCATGTTTTCCATTACAGTTCCTGAAGTCAATGCCTACCTTCTTTGTTTTGTTGACATTCAGGTAGAGATTATTATCATCACATTAATTCATCAGATTCTCTATCTCTTTCATGAACTCCATCTCGTCATTTTCTGTACTCCATCTCGAGACATGACTCACCATGGTAGTGTCATCAGCAAACTCGAAAATTGAGTTGGAGGGGAAATTGGCCACACAGTTTTGGTATATAAGGAGTAGAGTAAGGGGCTAAGGACATAACGTTGTAGGGCACTGGTGTTGAGGGCGATCGTGGAGAAGGTCTTATTGCCTATCCTTAATTGATTGCAGTCTGTGAGTTAAGAAGTTCAGGACCCAGTCACAGCGGGAGGAGTCGAGCCCCAGGCCATGGAGTTTGGAGATGAGTTTCGTAGAGATAATAGAACATAGAACATAGAACATTACAGCACAGAACAGGCCCTTCGGCCTTCGATGTTGCGCCGACCAATATAAAAAGCAATGCCCCTCCAAACTAAACCATTCCCTTCTCTTCCATATACTTATCAACTAACCTCTTAAACGCCACCAAACTTGGCGCATCTACAACTGCCGCAGGCAGGGCATTCCACTCCCGAACCACCCTTTGGGTAAAGAACCTACCTCTGATATCCGTCCTATAACTATCACCCCTTAATTTAAAGCTGTGTCCCCTCGTGCTAGCTTTTTCCATCCTAGGAAAAAAGGCTATCACTGTCCACCCTATCTAAACCTCTAATCATCTTATATGTTTCGATTAGGTCCCCTCTTAGCCGCCTCCTTCTCTAACGAAAACAACCTCAAATCCTCAGCCTCTCTTCATAAGACCTGCCCTCCATACCAGGCAACATCCTGGTAAACCTCCTCTGTACCCTCCAATGCCTCCACATCTTTCTTATAATGCGGGGACCAGAACTGCACACAATACTCCAAGTGCGGCCGCACTAGAGTTTTGTACAGTTGCAACATGACGTTGCGGCTCCGAAATTCAATCCCCCTACCAATAAAAGCCAAGACTCCATATGCCTTCTTAACAACCTTCTCGACTTGACTGCCTACTTTCAGGGATCTATGCACATACACACCAAGATCCCTCTGTTCATCTAGACTACTAAGAATCCTACCATTTGCCCTATACTCTACACATTTATTATTTCGCCATAGTGCATTACCTCACACTTTTCCACATTAAACTCCATTTGCCACCTCTCGGCCCAGCTCTGCAACTTGTCCAAGTCCCTCTGCAAACTATAACACCCCTCTTCACTATCTACCACTCCACCGACTTTAGTGTCATCTGCAAATTTACTAATCCATCCTTCAATACCCTCATCCAGATCATTTATAAAAATTACAAACAGCAGGGGCCCCAAAACAGACCCCTGAGGTACACCACTTGTCACCGAACTCCAAGATGAATATCTCCCATCAACCACCACCCTCTGTCTTCTATCTGCTAGCCAATTCCTAACCCAATTAGCTAAATCACCCTCTATCCCATACATCTGCATTTTCTGCAGAAGTCTTCCATGGGCCACCTTATCAAACGCCTTACTAAAGTCCATATATACCACATCAACCGCCTTACCCCCATCCACCTCCTTAGTCACTTTTTCAAAAAACTCAATGAGGTTAGTAAGGCACGACCTACCCTTCACAAAACCATGCTGACTATCTCCAATCAATTCATTACTCTCTAAATAACTATAAATCCTATCCCTAATTATTCTCTCCAATACTTTGCCCACAACAGAAGTAAGACTCACTGGCCTATAATTCCCTGGAAGGTCTCTCTTCCCCTTCTTGAACAACGGGACCACATTCGCTATCCTCCAGTCCTCCGGAACCACACCCGTAACCAACGACGACCTGAAGATCAGAGCCAGAGGCTTTGCAATCTCCTCTCTTGCCTCCCAGAGAATCCTAGGGTAAATCCCGTCCGGCCCAGGGGACTTATCCAACTTCAAACCCTCGAGAATATCTAGCACATCCTCCCTATCTACTTCGATACCTTCCAGCTTGCTACCCTGTACCTCAGTGTTCTCCATAACTACATTTACATCACCCTGCGTGAATACCGAAGAGAAATATTTATTCAGTACCTCTCCAATCTCTTCAGGCTCCACGCACAACTTCCCACTGCTGTCTATGACTGGCCCTAATCTTGCCCTAACCAATCTTCTATTCTTAACATATCTAAAGAAAGCTTTAGGATTCTCCTTAATCCTATCAGCCAAAGTCTTCTCGTGTCCTCTCTTAGCTCTCCTCAATTCACTCTTTAGCTCCCTCCTGGCTAATCTATAGCTATCCATTGCACTAACCGAGCCATCAAGCCTCATCCTGACATAAGCCTCCTTTTTCCTTTTAACCAGCAAAGGAAATGCTATTGTCATTAAATAGGAGTCTGACATAGGTGTCTTTGTTATCCAAGGTGTTCCAGGGTTGAGTGTAGGGCCAGGAAGATGGCATCAACTGTGGACCTGTTGCGGTGGTAGGCAAGTTGTAGTACATCCAGGCAGGCTGGGAGGCCAGAATTGATTCGTGTCATGATTAATCTTCAAAGCGCTTCATAATGATTGATGTCAGAGCCACTGGCCAATAGTTATTAAGATATGCTGCTTAGCTTTTCTTTGGTACTGGGATGATAATCATCTTTATGAAGCAGGTAGGGACTTAGCATAAAGAGAGGTTGAAGATGTCACTCTAAGGAAAGATGTGCTGGCCTTGGAATGGGTCCAATGGAGGTTATAAGAATGATCCTGGGAATGAAAATCTTAACTGATGAAGAGTGTTTGAGGACTCTGGGTCTGTACTTGATGGAGTTTAGGAGGATAAGGGGGGATCTCATTGAAACTAACAGAATACTGAAAGACCTGGATTGAATGGATGTGGGGAAGATGTTTCCATTAGTCAGAGAAACTGGAATCTAAGGGCACAGCCTCAGAGTAAGGAACGACCTTTTAGAACCGAGGAGGAATTTCTTCAGCGAGAGGGTGGTGAATCTGTGCAAATCATTGCCAAAGAAGGCTGTGGAATCCAGGTCAGTGCATTCAGTTAAGGCAGAGATAGATAGGTGTTGATTGGTAAGGGGGTCAAAGGCGGGAAAATGGATTTGAGAAACATATCAGCCATGGTTGAATGCGGATCAGACTCAATGGGCCGAATGGCCTAATTCTGATCCTTATGATCTTATGGAGGGTTTATTCATAAGAAAAAATGTTTGGGATATAAAAAAGGGGTTAAATGAAGGAGAAAGGTCACAGTCTGAAGTTATTGAACTTAATGTTGAGTCCTGAGGGCTGGAAGATGCTTAATTGGAAGGTGAGATGTTGCTTCTCTAGTTTGTCTTGGATTTCTCTGGAGAACTGCAGCAGGCCAAGGATAGACATGTGAGTTTGAGAGCAAGATGCTGAGTTGAAATGACATGTAGGAGAGAAGTTAGGGCCATACTTGTGGGCTGAGCGAAGGTGTTCCAAAAAAGGATTTCCCAGGCACCCAATGATTTTCATTTTAACAGTGACAGGAATTGCAATCAAGCTGAAGTGAATTTGATTCCTGACAAGGAAATGAAGCAATAAAGAGAACAAAGAAAATTACAGCATAGGAACAGGCCCTTTGGCCCTCCAAGCCTGCACCGACCATGCTGCCTGTCTGAACTAAAGCCTCTTATCCTTTCGGGGGCCATATCCTTCTATTTACATCCCATTCGTGTATTTGTCAAAATGCTCCTTAAAAATCACTATCATATTTAAGTGATGCCTTGTGATTTGGATTTAATCAGGCAGAACCACGAAATACATCAGATGTCAGAAATTTCTGAATAATTGGCCAAAACTTTGTTTATGTTATGACTTGAAATTAGTACAAATGCATATGTGGAAAGACACAAATGCTGGAACTTTCCCGCTTCGCTATGGCAGTAAGAATACTGTTCTACGTGCCAGGCCCAACGCGATTCTGGGGCAGACAAGCAGTAACATTCCAGCTGAAAACTCCATTGCAGAATGGACATTTTCACTCAAGCAGTGAAAATGTTGGTATTTAAAGTTATGTGGGGCAAATCCTCCTAAACACGGGCATTCACACTGTTCCTTGTTTCTTCATTCCCACCTTTCCTTCATCCAGCAGTCCAATTTAAAATTGATATTTGTCGATTTTCTGCCTCAGACATAAACCCGCTGGGAGGAACTTTTCCTGATTCTCCGTTTTATATCCTTTACATTTCAATTCTGCATTTAGGAGATGATTCACATTCCAACCATTATCTTGCAATTGAGTTTGTTCTTTATATATGCCCTGTTTATGAACTCAATCCTGCACTCACCTGATCAAGGAGCAGTGCGCCAAAAGCTCGTGTTACCAAATAAACCTGTTGGACTTTAACCTGGTGTTGTGAGACTTCTTACTGTGTGTTTAGGAGTGCTATTCTTCCAATGTAGATGTTAAAACACGACCTTGTCTGCCATCAAATGTTACTTGGAGTTAGATAAAGAGGTATTGGAGTCTGTTGTTATGGGTTAATCTCAGGTTGGCTGGCTCCTTACACGAGATGAGATTTTGCTGGAGTTCATAGAATTCCTACAGTGCAGAAGGAGAACATTCGGCCATTCAAGCCTTCGCTGACCACAATCCCATCCAGGCCCTATTCTTGTAACTCCACACATTTACTCCGCTAATCCTCTGACACTAGGGTCAATTTAGCACAACCAATCAACCGCACGTCTTTGGACTATGGAAGGAAACCAGAGCACCCGGAGGAAACCCATGCAGACACAGGGAGAATGTGCAAACTCCACACAGACAGTGATCCGAGGCTGGAATTGAACCCAGATCCCTGGTGCTGTGAGGCAGCAGTGCTAACCACTGGGCCACCGTGCCAAGTTATTTGCATCCTAACTATTTGCTGAGCTTAGGTGGCACTGCAACATAGCTGGAGCAACTCTCTGAGATATTTCACACTCACGGTATGATACATCACCTTGACATATCTCCTTATGCACACAGTCAGTAGCTATCATAAGATTTAACCCTTTACCCTACAGGGAGAAGGCTTGTGCTAATGTGGGCCTGGGCTGAATAGTCTGTTTTTGTGCTATGGATTGATTTTAATAGTTTCTAATCTTATTTTAGACCCTTCAACCATTGAAAAAAAGTCTGTTTCTATCCACCCTGGGGGAAGATTAGGCATTTGGTTAGAATTCACCTCTAAGAGTTTGAAAAAATTGCTTTAAATGCCAGAAGCCAACTATTTGACCTGTGCACTTTTATGCTTGGAATGGAATAAACGGCATTTGAGTGTGGATACATTGTATTAGCATATTGTCGACTGCAGCAGTATCGCTTCATTATATGGTTTACATCGCTTCATTATGGGAATAGTGATTTATTCCCATGAGCAAGATGTCAAATGTCTGACAGTAATAGTAGTTTGAGTAAGGGAGTTTGAAAACATCAATGGAATATCTATGGTTGTAACATCATATAAAACTGGCAGCCAGTGTCAGTGTGGCTCAATGGATAGCACAGTCCTCTGAGAATCAAGAGGTTTTGGATTCAAATCCCAATCCAAGGAATTGTGGATGACTTTACTATTCCCAGGGCTGAAGGAGAGCTGAGCTATTGGAGAAACCAGCAGTGATCTTACTTCTTGCTCCGTCAGCCAGTGGGTGGGAAGAACAAGTAAGATTGCGAGAGAGCCGAGAGATCAGATTCCTGCCTGATTTTTCATCTGTTGTGATCTTATCCACAGCGGATATTCGGCAAAATCAGCCTTGCACCCTTTTTGGTTAGGGAGGGGAATTCAGCCACAAAGATAGGCTATAACTGGTGAGGCAGTGAATGTCAGATCTCTATGTTCTGCACATGTGCGAAGGAGTTCTCTGTTACTACCTGCTGGCTTTTGGTCAGCTTAGGCCATTCCCAGTTTTCCTGTTGGTGGAAAATGGATCTTCCTTCAGTTTTTGCTCAGGTAAGATTCAATTTTTAACTCTTTCAAGCAGGACACAATTCTCTCCTGTTTTCGGCTTGTTTGGCACCTAGAATTTTTTGGTAAATCGCCCTCATTATCGTTTGGATGAGATCGAAAACTAAGACCCCATCAAGTGGATGTAAAGGATCCCTATTTCAAAAAGCAAGAGCTTTCTCAGGTATCCTGTAAATTCCTCAATCAACATCACAGAAGCACTTCATCTGGTGTCATGGTGATGTGCCTTGTGCATGATTGATCTAACTCTTTACCATTAACAGCCAGTCAATCATATATCAAAATGTATAAAAGAGGACTTAAAAAGCAAACAAAGACACAGACTTAAGATGGCTGCCAGAAGTCACCTGTTACTTAGTATTTCCAGTTGTCCAGTTTTCTGGAAGGTTCTGTGGATAGAGAAAGAATGGCTCAACAATGATTTAATAACAAAAATGGCAAAAGTAATTTAAAATGGCTATTCTGACTGAGAAGTAAACATGCTGGGAATTTTGGCCAATTTATAGATTAAAATCAGGTGCAGTGGTAAAAAGGTTCTGGCCGAGGAGCAGTGGTCTGAAAATTCCGGTGTCCATCAGATCAGGGAAGTTATTTACATTAACCCAGATATTGTACTTCCTATTCATGGCTGCTATGTTTGGAGGAAGCAGTTAGAAATAAGGTTTAGTTCAAAAGTAATTTTACAGGATATTTGAATCATGTGATCAGTTTCTGGTGACACAGTCGGCTGGGTAATAGAGAATCTTCCGGAAGCGAGTGGAGAATTGTGGATAAAAGGATATGTGAGTTCTTTGTAAGACATCAATACCTCAAAGAGACCAGCTTTCGCAAAAAGATCTTGTACTCTGAAGGATACTTCAGAGACAAGAGGACAGATTCTATATCAAGGATATTTCTTGGCCAAGGTTTTTTTTAAAACTCAGCAGTATCTATTTTCAGTTAAATAGTTAAAATTAATGTTCAGTTAACGTGCAGTTTAAGAGTTAACGTTCAGTTGAAAGTTGATGTTTAGTTAGCGTTAAAAGTTCAATAAAGAGTAAATGAGTTGCAACTGTTTATGTTTGAATTGAATTTGTACTAGAAGTTTTAATAATAAAACAATTGAATTACTGTCCTTGTTTGCCTTATTAAAGTGGAGTACTTGGAAGGTGTTTAAATTAAAACCATGTAATAATTCCAAGGTAGAACACAATTAAAACATGTCCAGACACCCATATGAAAGTTCACACTGAGAACTACTTTTAAAGAATTTACTGGAACTGTATTGGATCTCACATTTGTGTTTCTATAACGCAATCTCTAAATGAAGACAGGAAGTTTATCAGGGTATTAACTATATGGAAAGATGCTTTTCCAATCCCATCAATGCAGAAAATAAATCATTAAGAAGCAAATGGTTAGGACAATATAGGCCATTAGATAGATACTCTCTGTCCTGGTATCAGCTAAGCAAATGCCTTCTGAAATCATAATGGGAAGAGCGGTCATGGGTTTGATGTAGCTATTTTCTGAATATATTTCACCATAGTATGCAAGCAGCTGTGAATAATCTGCTGAACCTGTCGGGGGAACAATAATACTCTTCCACTCCCCTCCTCTACTAAATTCATTATCCTATCTCTATTCCATTTTAAGATCTGGCACAGAGATAGTTTTTCATCAAAAGGAACCTCAGCTTATGGCGGGAATTGTTCCTAAATCACCTATTGAAGGGTTAAATTTTATTCTGGGTAATTTAGTTATTTAGCTAGTGGAGACAGTATTGTGGTGACAATTATTTTGCAGCAGACAATAACGATGTTAATCATAAAACCAACTTTTGAAAATTATTGTGGCCAAAGTGAGACACTTATTGCAAATAACGATCAACTGAAGGAAATCTGAATTGACATTTTAAAAAAGTGAATTAAGAGCAATTGGAAATCACTCGCAGAAAGTGGAACACTTTTCTGAGGCATTAAACTTCCTAAATGATAAACTTGTGAAAGAAAACTTGAAGGTCGATCTTCCGTTAAAACTAGATAAACTTCAAGCAACAGAAGTCTCTATGAAGTATCACAGAAAGTGCTTTGAACAGGAAAAGGAATCATTTTCAAATCAGAATAACTGGTTGAATTCAAGATTAAAAACCAAGACTAAGGAATTGTTAGAACTTTGCCGTGAAAAGAACAATGAGATTCTTGAAGCTGGAAGTGAAACAGGAGAAAATGAAAGGAGATATGTAGTATAGAGTGTCACAAATTTGAAGCTGCTTCTGTGAATAAAAATTCCTGATGATACTGTGATCCAGTTAAGCAGAAAACCAATCATAGTAGCATTAATGTTGTATCAAACTCTGTAATGGACAATAGAGAAACTGAAGTACCTGCAATCTGGGAATTACAAAGAGTCAATAACTCCCAAGTCAATGGCCAGATACACTGTTTAAAGTTTATTTATTATTGTCACAAACTGGCTGACATTAACACTGCAATGAAGTTACTGTGAAAATCTCCCAGTGGCCACACTCCAGTACCTGTCTGGGTACGCTGAGGAGAATTTGGCACAGCCAATGCACTGAAGTTTTGGACTGTGGGAGGAAGGCGGAGCAACCAGAAGAAATCGACACAGACTCCACACAGATAGTGACCCGCAGATGGGAATCAGACCGGGGTCCCTTACCACTGTGCCACTGTGCTCCTTTAAAAATGCTTGCCAGTGCCGTGGGCAGCACAGTGGTTAGTAGTGCTGTCTAACAGTGCCAGAGACTCGGGTTCAATTCTGGCTTTGGGTCGCTGTCTGTGCGGAGTTTGCACATTCTTCCCATGCCTGCATGGGTTTCCTCTGGGTCTCCGGTTTCCTCCCATAGGTTAGGTTGATTGGCCATGCTAAATTAATCCTGACGTCAGGAAGACTAGCAGGGTAAATGTGTAGTGTTACAGGCAGAAGGACTGGGTGGTGTGTGGTCAGTACGTATTCGATGGGCTGAATGACCTCCTTCTGTACCAAAGGGATTCAACTTTAATGAACAAGATACAGCAGTTGAAATACAAGCAAGTGGACAGTTTGCAAAAGATCACTCAAAATTGGCTGAGCGTTGGACTGATGCAGTTCATAAGTTAAACAGTTAGAATGAATTGTAACACATCAGACAGGGAAAGTAATTGACGGTCCCCAAAAAGAAGTGGGAAAGAATCTATTTGAAATGGCATTTGGTGAAGCAATAAGATCACAAATCACTCAGAGATCAAAGCAAGCAGGACTATGAAATTCTTTGACTGAACATAACATTAGCAACATCCTTGAAATGGTTAGGAAAGACTTACTGAATAGAGAAGAAATAAGTTACTAATGCAAAAAGATGCCATTTTGTGAAATTAAAATGAATAAATAAAATTAAATTTAAAGTTTATTAACAGAGGGTTTGAGCTTAAGAGCCATGGGGTTATGCTACCACTATCCAGGACCTTGGTGAGACCACATTTGGAATATTGTGTTCAGTTCTGGTCACCTCACTATAAGAAGGATGTGGAAGGGTTGGACAGAGTGCAGAAAAGATTTACCAGGATGCTGCCTGGTTTGGAGGGTCAGCCTTATGAGGAAAGATTGGGGGGACTAGGGCTTTTCTCTTGAGAGCGGAGGAGGATAAGAGGCGACTTAATAGAAGCTTATAAGATGAAGAGAGGAATAGATAGAGTGGATGTTACTAGGGGGCATAGCTTTAAGGTTCATGTTGGGAGATATAGGGGGATGTCCGAGGTAGATTCTTCGCTCAGAGAACGATTGGGGTGTGAAATACATTGCCTGCTGTAATAGTGGAGTCGGACACATTAGGAACTTTCAAGCGGTTATTGGATATGGAGCACACCAGAATGATAGAGAGTGGGATAGCTTGACCTTGGGTTTGAACATAGCTCGGCACAACATTGAGGCCGAAGGGCCTGTACTGTGCTGTACTGTTCTATGTTTCTATGTTTCTGTGAATATTTATGAGATTTGAAGTTGGTAAGTGAGCGTGAGAATGAACTATGCCTGCATTCAATGAAAAAATTATTGTACCATGAAATTAAACATTCTTTGCTGAGGTAAAAACTGAGAATAAAAGGAAAAAAAAGACTTGAGTTGTGCTAATGCTGTGATGTACAAATTCTAACAATGCTTTTACACCTAAGCAGCACAATGGTACAGTGTTTAGCACTGTTGCCTCACAGCGCTAGAGACCCAGATTTGATTCCTGGCTTGGGTCACTCTCTGTATGGAGTTTGCAGGTTCTTCCTGTGTCTTGCATGGGTTTCCTCCAGGTGCTCTGGTGTCCACCCACAGTCTGAAACACGTGCTTGTTAGGTGCATTAGCCATGCTAAATTCTCCCTCAGTAAGCCTACTTATGACAGCAATAAAATAAAACTTTAAAACTATTTGTTTTGGTCAGGATATTGTGATGTTACAATACGACACATAGTTCTGAAATAAGATGAGATGTTTACTTTAATGATATAATAAGTTATTCTGTTAGACATTTATGATCTAATGTTTGTATGGCAGATGTAGTGCCACTATAAAGAAATCTTCACAACTGTGAAACTTTCTTTCAAATGGGAGGACGTGAGGAAATACAGATAGTTTGTCAAATTTATATTCACATTGTGGGTAATTGAAATAAAGTATAAATCTCTAAATAAAAATAATCTATCAATCTGGGTTCCAGCCTGGGACCTGACAGTGATAATTTCAGCTGAGATCTTTATTTTATTTGTGACCTGCTTTGAAAGTTCTGCCACCTTTCCTTGCGACGTCTCCTCTTTTTCACTCAGCTGGGTCTTGAGTTTGTTCGGAGTGTTATTAAATCCATGTTGCTTCTCTTTGTGATTTTTCAGAGGAATAAACTGTGACCGGAGGGATCTGGTGTAGCTTGTGAAAGTCTTTCAACAGTTTCACTTTGCTTTCTGCACCTGAATTGTTTCATCTTGAATTCTTGTGAATTTCAGCAGAGTCTCCTTGATTTTTTTTTGAGCTGTTCTTTCATTCTGCCTTTCATGATAGTCTTCACTTCTTCGTGTTGCTGAAGGGTTTTGTACTTTGTTTGCATTTGATCTTGAAGGGCAATCAGCTGTTGGGCTGTGTGGATTTCATAGCCAATACTCTTGAGACCAAGCTGGTGAACCAGCTTTGCACTCTCTCCAAAGGATTTGAGGTTGTTTTCATTAGAAAGGAGGCGGCTAAGAGGGGACCTAATCGAAACATATAAGATGATTAGAGGTATAGATAGGGTGGATAGTGATAGCCTTTTTCCTAGGATGGAAAAAGCTAGCACGAGGGGACACAGCTTTAAATTAAAGGGTGATAGTTATAGGACGGATATCAGAGGTAGGTTCTTTACCCAAAGGGTGGTTCGGGAGTGGAATGCCCTGCCTGCAGCAGTTGTAGATGCGCCAAGTTTGGTGGCGTTTAAGAGGTTAGTTGATAGGTATATGGAAGAAAAGGGAATGGTTTAGTTTGGAGGGTCATTGCTTTTTTATAATGGTCGGCGCAACATCGAAGGCCGAAGGGCCTGTTCTATGCTGTAATGTTCTATGTTCTATGTTCTAAAGCTTTTGAATTGATTTGATTTGATTTGATTTATTATTGTCATATGTATTAGCATACAGTGAAAAGGATTGTTTCTTGCTTGATTTACAGACAAAGAATATCTTCATAGAGAAGGAAACAAGAGCGTGCAGAGTAGTTTAACAGTCATAGCTAGGGTGTAGATAAAGATCAATTACTATACTCCATGTTCTTCTAGCTGTATAGTCATCAGAACTACATGCAATATTCAAGTGCAGCCTAACCAAAGTTTTTTTTTACAGCTGCAACATGGTTTTCACTCAATAATTTAAAATAACCCATTTATTTCTCACCCATAATGAAGTACCAATCCTGGGTACTGCTAGGCATGGCTGCCCCCTCCATGCTGCTCTCTCCAGGCTTGACTCTGCAGGCAGTTTAGTACAATGTGACTCTCCACATCATACAATAGGCACTAATGTTCTCCAGTCCCACTTTGACCCTTACTCTGCCTTTGTAGATGATGTGGAGTTGCCAGTGCTAACCAGGGGTGGGCACAGTAAGAAGTCTCATAACATCAGGTTAAAGTCCAATAGA
This sequence comes from Sphyrna mokarran, assembly GCA_024679065.1. Taxonomy (NCBI): domain Eukaryota; kingdom Metazoa; phylum Chordata; class Chondrichthyes; order Carcharhiniformes; family Carcharhinidae; genus Sphyrna; species Sphyrna mokarran. The sequence goes on from JAGIQG010000024.1 coordinate 8,277,855, forward strand.
TTTATTTGGAATCACAAGTGCTGTCCTTTCATCAGGTGAGTGGAGAGGTAGGTTTCACAAACACAGCACAGGTAGACAGACACAATTGCGCGATAATTGTTGAAATACAAACATTAACTATTATCTTGCAGTTGTGTCTTTATCTGTATATGCCACTCACCTGATGAAGGAATAGGGCTCTGCAAGCTCGTGACACCAAATAAATCTGTTGGACTTTAACCCGATGTTGTGAGACTTCTTACTGTGCCCACCCCAGTCCGGTGCCAGCACCTCCACATCAGATATATGCCATGTTTATGAAGCCTGCCTCTCCACTCACCTGACGAAGGAGCTGGGCTCTGAAAGCTCATGATTCCAAATACACCTGTGGGACTTTAACCTGGTGTTGTGAGACTTCTTACTGTATAGATGAAGAGCAAGGGGAAGGGGATGATGTGGAGCATAAAAACCAGAATGCACTAGTGAGACCAAATGGCCTGTTTCTGTGCTGTCCATTCTGTGTAAATGTATGTAACTTGCTGCTTCTGTTTTGGTTCTTTCATTTGTTGGGTGTAATGTAATGATGAAACACGATTATTAATTCTATCGGCTTTTGGCTGAGTAATTGTCTTTGCCCAAAGCTCAGTGATAAATATCCATCTGAATTATTAATTGCTTCATGCTCTGTTCCCAGGGCCAGCCTTACACTTCACAAAGCTGCTAAACAGCAGACGTCACACCATTGCCGAAGGTTCCTGTATTAGTTATTCAGATTCCGAACCTGAATACTGAAGAATGAGATCATTTGAACTGAATAAGTGTAAGCAGTAAGTCATGAAGGCTTTTGGCAGTATAATGTATTCAATTTAACTAAGAGGTAATTGTGTAAACACCAGCATTGCAAAACAGATGCATATTTACGAGATAGATTCCAGAGTTACTGAACAGGAAGGAATTCAATTTGTTTCATTTTCAGGGTCAAGTTTTTTTGTGTTTAAATTCTGTAGGACCGTGGTTCAGAATAAATAGAAATCAGGCCATTCAATGCAACAGCTCTTTGCTGATGTTTATACTCCACATATCACCTTAATACAAATCCCCCCCCTTCCCCTGTCAAACCTTGCCATCTTAGAATCCCTACTGTACAGAAAGAGGCCATTTGGCCCATCGAATCTGCACCGACCACAATCCTACCCAGGCTCTATCCCCATATTCTTACATATTTACCCACTAATCCTTCTAACCTATGCATCTCAGGACACTAAGGGCAATTTTGGCATGGCCAATCAACCTAACCCGCACATCTTTGGACTGGGTAATATTAGACTGTTAATCAAACAGCCTTTTTCTTCTCATTTTCAATATTTTAATATCTGTTTTAAAGAAAGTGCCTCATGAATGTGTCTAATCAAATGCCCTAATGATTTTTCTCTGGGATCGTAAATAACAGTGTTGGAGATGTTTTTCAATGTCTTGACACTGCTGGAGGTTTGGCAATCTTACATCCTATACCTTGATGAGGGTGATGAGATATTGATTGACTTTGCTATTTGGGGACAGTTTTGCCTCTTAAATCCAACTTGAAAGAAGAGCAAAAGCGTCATTCACATTAAAATTGATGTTGTCACGCTGTAGTGCGAAATTGTCCAAAGAAAAGTCATTTGATATAAAGGTCTTGCTCAGTGACAAACTCCTGTTCCTTTTGTAACAAATGAGTTTATCAGGGTGAAGGGTATCTGCTCAGTGTTCAGAGGCCTCTGTCTCCCTGTACTGTGATCTTGGCTGAATGAGTCCTGTCCATTCTTGATTGTGTCATTTTCAGAAGGTGCTCTTTTTCACAGAGAGCTGACAGAAGCTGACTAGATCTGTCCAAATGAATCAGACCTCCTGTCTGACAATGATGTCAGAAGAGATCAAAAATAGAACTTAAATTGGATAATAGATTTGGTAATATTTGAGAGAAAGGTTTTCATTGATCAATGGCTCCTCACGTACAACAGTATTGCCATGCTCTGGTTTAAGACACATCAATATCCATATCTGTGTATCCTTCATTTGTTGATTTCCTTGTTGCAATTTTCTGGCATTCTGCAGATCTTTATTGTCAATGAACCGCCCCAATCCTAAATATCTGATGGGAACAGTTTTTCAATGATAGTGAAGAGGTAAAAATGGTGTAGTTTGTTTTCTGCTTTTGAGATGAGGTTTTCATTCGATAAATCCAAGAAATTTGCAAGTACTTTCAGCGCTGCTGTCTTACAGTTACGGGGACTTTGGTTTGATTCCTGGCTTGGGTCACTGACTGTGTGGAGTTTGCATGTCCTCTCCGTATCTGCATGGATTTCCTCTGGGTGCTCTGTTTTCCTCCCACAGTCCAAAGGTGTGCAAGTTATATTGATTGGTCATGCTAAATCGTCCTTAATGTCCCAGGATATGTAGGTTTGTGGAATTAGCAGGGTAAATTGGGGTCATTGGGATAGGGCCTGGGGTGGGATTGTTGCTGGTGCAGACTAAATGCCCTTCTTCTGCAATGTAGAGTTTCTATGATTTCTAAGATAGGGTCCTGGACAGAACCCCAAATTAAGTTAGGAAGCCAGACAAGACCCCAACAATTTCAATTTTTTGGCATGAATGTGAAGATAGGTTATTTCTGCCCAGGAGTGACTTCAGTAACAAAATAGAGAGTTTTTAATAGCAAAACAAACATTTAATAACACAGTTTAAATATAATTCTAACAAATGAAGCAGCTTAACTATTAACAGTTGAACAATGTTTAAAATGAAAGGGAGCAACTTTACTTTCTAGCTTATGGCTATTCCAGTTCCAAATATGCCCCATTCACCATACTTAAATAAATACAGTTAGCAGACCCAGCATACTTGCTACAAATTATGTTAACATTCTTGAAGTTTTCAGTGAGATTTTGTGGAAAGAGAGTAAGTTCTCAGGAATAAGCTACACATGCTTCTGACTTTAACAGACTTCCAACAGCAGTTGTTTAGATTTTTTTCCTCTGTTTAAGACCCAGCTCTGCACAATAACCACATTATCACATGACCCTGTCAATCAACCTAATCCAAAACATCCAGGGGAAATCTCCATTTATAAAGAAACATCCATTAGCTCTTTCTTAAATATACATGATGGGGGCAATTCTTCCATCCCACTGCACTGCTTGAGTACTTCAGCAGACCAGGTGGCCATTTTGTAGGTTTCCCTCTAAGTATCATGGCCTCCGCGTGCCTTTGGCATTAAGGTTTACCCTATCATCAGTTCCATACCAGAAATTGGCATCGAGCTCATTTCAATATTGAAATTGGCATTTGCATTTGATTAGCGGGCCCAGGATTGAATTCTCCGGACCTGCTAACATTTCCGCCCTGTTGGGACTCATTCTGTGCAATGGGATTATCTCCTGCCTCCGCTAATGGAGGGCAGGCATCCTGACCCCATTGGAGGGAAAAGAGGCCATAGAGGCCCTCTAGAAAGGTTGGGTGTAAGAGAGTGTGCCCCTTGAGAAGGGGCAGCCTAGCCTCCAGTACTGCTTAAGGGGCACCTTGGCACCGCCCATTATGCACCATGCAGTGGCAAGGATAGCTCCCTGTCACTTGTTAATTCAAGTCTCTGTCTATTTCCATCCTGACCTCTCTGTCTTTGACCTTTATATATTATTTGAAAGAAGCCCTTTCATTTGGCCAACTGTATTTGATGCTCCCAACACAGTCTCCAGACTAAACATAGACTGGATGGTCACTTTGTGGAACACCTTCACTCAGTCCACAATCCTGACATTGACCTTCCTGTCATTTGACATTTCAAATTATCATCATCTTGCTCCCATGTCCACATGTTCATCCTTAGTGTGCTGAAATGTTGCAATGAAACCCAGTGCTAACTGGAGGAATAGCACCTCATCTTCCTATTAGGTATTCGGATTTAACATTGTGTCCAACAACTACCAATTATGAGCTCTCCCCTCATTTTGACCCTCTTCTTTAATCTTCTTTGGCCTACCCCCAAACCCACGCCCACTCTCACATGTTTTGTTTTAACACAATACTGACTTTCGTTCTATTATTAACGTATTCTGCTATTGCACCTTTATGCTGCTATTAGTACATATTTTAGTCTTTAACACTGCCATTAACACTCCCTTTGTCTTGTGCCATTAATATCCATGCCAAATCTCTCATAGGTCATATTTATTCCTGAACTTTGATCTTGCTCCCCTATTCCAGCTCCTGTTATATAGTGTTTCATCCATCACATTTCTTCCTCTCTGTAACTGTAAGGAAGAGTAATACGGCTTCAGTGTTAACTCTGTGTTTCTCTCTCCACAGATGCTGACAGATCTGTTGGGTTTTTCCAGAAGTTTTTTCTTTATTTCAGATTTCCAGTTCTGCAGTATTTTGCTTGAATTTTTGAGCTTTCCTTGATATTGTGACTGATACTTGTCGCTTAACCAATACCTAGGAACCAATTATCCGGTCATTGTCACATTGGTGTCTGTGGGAACTTTCTGTGCACAAATTGGATCGAATTATTTATTTGCATCATTCACACGCTCTCACCGATATGTTTCCTCCTTTTATCTATGTCATTGGGCCATCATATCGAAAGCACTTACATCATTCAACCATCTCTTGTTATCACTTCACATTCAAATTACTTTGGCAAGTGTTATTATTGATGGATATAATGCACTCGCTGCTGTTTATTGGATTAGAGACTGCAGTTGAATGAGTGATATGAGCTTTAAATAGAGCTGATTTATCTGTGTGATTGAGATCCGGAGCCCCATGGTGTACGGTCCAAAGATAACATCGAGAATAAAATCAGGCATGGAAAGATGAGAAAGATTGAGAGAGATAGAGGGTGGACGGTGAAAAGGAGCAGTACAATAGCAATAGCACCAACACCAGTGGAAATTAGGAGAGAGTGGGTAGTGGGAAGGAGGAGGGACAATTTTTAAAATTCTTTCATGGGATGTGGGGAATGCTGACAAGGCCACCATCTGTTCCCCATTACTAATTGCCCTTGAAGCGAGTGGCCATTAAGAGTTAAACAAAGAACAAAAGATCAAATAACTATTCAGCACAGGAGTAGGCCCTTTGGTCCATTAAGCCTACCCATACGTGATTTCTATCACTCTATTTGTCTCCCATTCATGTATCTATCGAGATACACCTTGATGTGTCTACTTCCGCCATCTCCATTGGCAGTGTATTTCAGGCACTGCTTCCCCATACTGTGCATGGAAAGTATTCCCCGCATGTCTCCCCTAAACTTGCTCCTCTCACTTTAAACCAATGCTTTCTTACAGTTGACCTTTCCAACCTTTGAGAAAAAAGCTTCTAACTATCTACCCTATTTATACCTCTCATAATTTTGTTAAGCGTCAACTCTGTTGCCATGGGTTTGGAGACACACATAAGCCAGGCTAGGTAAGGACAGTAGATTAAAGGACATTAATTTAGTTTACTTATTAGTGTGACAAGTAAGCTAACATTAACGTTGGAATGAAATTACTTTGAAAACACTTAGTCACCACACTCTGGCGCCTGTTCGGGTACACTAGGGAGAATTTAACATGGCCAATGCATCTAACCAGCACATTGTTTGGACTGTGGGAGGAAACCAGAGTACACAGAGGAAACCCGTGCAAACATGGGGAGAACATGCAGACTGCACAGACAGTGACCCAAGCCAGGAATTTTACCTGGGTCCCCTGCACTGTGAGGTGGTAGTGTTAATCACTGAGCCACCAAGCTGCCCCTGTGAACCAGATGGGTTTTTACAACAATTGGCAATGGTTTCATGATCATCAGCAGATTCTTAATTCCAGATTGTTTTTTATTGAATTCAAATTCCACCATGGGATTTGAACCCAGGTCCCCAGATCATTATCCTGGGTCTTTGGATCATTGGTCTATTGACAATACCATTACGCCATCACCTCCCCTTCATGTATGATATAGATTGAAGCCAATGGAAAATTCTAAACATGAGTGGAGGGGGCAGAGACCAGGAATCCTGAGTCTACTTATATTCCATCATCAATTTAACTCCATGGAAACTCAAGCTCATCCGTTTCCCAGAGCAATACTGGCCCTGAACTGGAGAATCAGTTTCAATAACAAGCAATGCATCTAACTTATGGACTTCAACGCGGATAAATGTGTTGTGGTCCATTTTGGCAGATCCAACGGGATGAATGAGTACACTATCAAAGGTAGGAGTCTTAGCTATGTGGAAGAGCAGAGGGATCTTGGGGTCCGGGTCCATAAGACTCTCAAATTGGCCTCCCAGGTGGAGGATGTGGTTAAGAAAGCTTACGGTGTACTGGCCTTCATTCATCAAGGGATTGAGTTCAGGAGTCAGGAAGTAATGCTGCAGCTTTATAGGACCCTTGTCAGACCACACGGAGTACTGTGCGCAGTTCTGGTCGCCTCACTATAGGAAGGACGTGGAAGCTATTGAAAGGGTGCAGAGGAGATTTACAAGGGTGTTGCCTGGATTGGGAGGCATGCCTTATGAAGACAGGTTGAGGGAGCTGGGACTGTTCTCCCTGGAGAGACGAAGGTTGAGAGGCGACCTGATAGAGGTTTACAAGATGTTGAGAGGAATAGATAGGGTGGACTCTGAGAGACTATTTCCCAGGGCTGAAATGGTCGCGACGAGAGGGCACAGATTTAAGGTGCAGGGAAGCAAGTACAGAGGGGATGCTAAGGGAAAGTTTTTCACTCAGAAGGTGGTGAGTGAATGGAATCGGCTGCCGTCGGTGGTGGTCGAGGCGAACTCGCTGGGGTCTTTTAAAAGACTTCTGGATGAGTATATGGGATCCAATGGATTGGGGGTTATAGATAGGTCTATGGCTGGGTAGGTTTTGATGTGTTCGGCACAACTTGTGGGCTGAAGGGCCTGTTTGTGCTGTAGTGTTCTATGTTCTATGTTCAAATCATGAGAGACAGGAAGATACAAGAGCCTGTTGTACTGGAATATTCCTGTAAGTCTTGGAAATAGTTACAGGAGTGGGGGTGTTGGTTGTTCCACACACAAGATGATTCAAGATCATCATTTTTTCATAACCTCGACCTTTAGAATATTACTCATTAACCTTAACTGCCTGTTCTCCCCTAAGGTATATGATAATTATGAAGGAATTATTTGCTGCTTCTGGTTTGCTTATGGGTACTCGTTGCTTCTATTAGTCTGCAGTGTTCCAGGTCTAATGATTAAAAACCTTTTGAAAGCATCATTTTAAGATATAACAGTCCATGCACATTTTCTCCGTTGAGTTATACATGGTTGACTTGTACCTTCCTGGAATCACAACTATCCGCCTGTAACTGTATACAACTCCTTGGCGGAGCTGTAGTCAATAAAGACAGAAAGACTTACACTTGCCTGTCACTACCTCTATCTATTCCTGGTTAAAGTCCAATAGGTTTATTTGGTAGCGCTTTTTTTCGTGTCCAAATTTGTGCTATCAAATAACCCTGTTGGACTTTAATCTGATTGTTGTGAGACTTTTTACTGTGCTCACCTTAGTCCACATTATGGAATATTCCTACAAGTCCATTAAATCTGGAGTATGGTGTTCAGTTTTGGTCTCCTTATTTGAAGAAGGATGTGGTGGCATTGGAGGCAGTTCAGAGGAAGTTTGCCCAGGCTGATTCCAGGGGTGAAAGGGTTGACATATGAGAGAGAGAAAACAGCTTGGGCTTGTACTTGCTGGAGTTTAGATGGATGAGAGGGGATCTGGCAACAATTCGGATTCCACCGTGCTATGGGGCAGAGAGTTTCACAAATTCACCACCCTCTTCGAGAATTCATTCCTCCTTATCTCAGTTCTAAATCTACCGCCTCTCAACCTATACCCTGTGACCTCGTGTTCGAGATTGCCCCACAAGAAGAAATATTTAGTCTACATTTACTTTATCAATCTCTTTTAAAATTTTATATACCTCGATCAGATGCCCTCTCAAGGATAGTAGCACTGGAGAAGGTGCAGAAACATCTCCCTACTTTCAAGTTCTCCAAGCTCCGCCTATTGGTTGATGCGAGTTACTGTGAGTTCCCCTCGGTATCTGATTCCGTGTCCATGTACTGACCACATTCTACACTACAATCTGTCTCAATAGGAATCCTCTTTCCTTTGTGTCCCCTCCTTATCTGTCTCACTTAAATCATTTCCTATTCTTTCCTTAAATGTTGCTCAGAAGTAAGATTGTGTGATTCCTGCAAGGTGGTTAGTTTTTATAAATATTGCATGAATTAAAGGTCACAAGAAAATTATCAAAGTAAGTTTGACACTGGGCCACAGAATGGTTCAACTGGGCAGGGTGGAAGGGTGGGGGTGGGTAGTAGTGGAGGGGGCAGGTGGTGCATTGATTTGGGGGGGTTTGGGGACTGCGATCTATCTCTTATGATTGCACGGCTATCAGAGGCTACAAAGATAGTGAGGGGTGAGACCACAAAGGGGTTTGGGGGAGCAAAAAAGATAAGGCCATTACAGACTCTTAATCAGCTGCACATTCCAGAATTTTCCTTTGTTCTTGCAAATGCACAGCTAACCCAGAAGTGCGTGAAATTGCATAAATAGATGTTGGGCACACTTCCCGATATCATCTTGCACTCACTCAATATTTCAGTCGGAGGCACATCTACAGACAATCAAACTTAACACACGAAGGGTCCAATTTTACCCCTATTTTCACTTGGCCCATCTCCTTCTTAAATTTGGTTGTGAGCCTATTCGATTATCGGAATAACCCATTTCATTCGCTAATGTCTTTTGGGGAATGGGCATCTACCAGCGTGCAAAGCAGTCACAGTAAACAGCGTTTCTTCATTTATTTATGGGATGTGGGCATCGCTGGCAAGGCCAGTATTTGCTGCCCATCAATGAACAGCCTTGAGAGCAGCTAAAAGGCAACCACATTTCCCTGGGTTGATGGAGTCTCATGTAGGCCAGACCAGGTAAGCATGACAAATTTCCTTCCCTAAAGGACATCAGTGAACCAGATGGGTTTTTTTGACAATGCTTTCATTGTCACCAGTACTTAGACTAACTCTCAGGACCTACCTCGCATTAAGTTGATCTTTCTCTACACCCTAGCTATGAATGTAACATTACATTCTGTACTCACTCCATTCCTTTTCCCCTATGTACTCTATGAATGGTTTGTTTTGCCTGCATAGTGTGCAAGAATCAATACTTCTCACTATATATCAATACATATGACAATAATAAATCAAATCAAATTAATTGAATTTAAATTCCAAAGATGTGCGTGTTAAGTTAATTGGCCATACTAAATTGACCCTGGTGTCAGGGGATTAGCAGGGTAAATGCGTGAGACTATGTGGATGGAACCTGGGTGGGATTGTGGTCAGTGCAGACTTGATGGGCTGAATGGCCTCCTCCTGCACTGTGGTGATTCTATGATTTCATGAAATTCAGCTCCCATGTTGGGATTTGAACACATGCCCTAAACGATAACCCTGGTTACAGGTTCAATGACATCACCACCGTATGTCACCCTTTCCCTCCTTCCTCTGTAATTCACAGAATGTGAACTCTCTTCTGAGATTTGCATCCCAGCCTTACTGCTGTTTTGAACTTGGTTTAAAATGAAAGCTCTTGGCAATATTAGCCAAGTCAATGGAGAGTAAAAACTGGAGTTAGAGTATATACCAGTTTGCTGAATTATTACAAGCTCCCCCTCCCCCACCAACCCCCACCCTCACTCACACTACTGGCACAGATCAATCTCACCGTCTGGTGTTTCTGCTGCTGTGACTGGTGCCTGTTTGATTCACACCATTAATTAATCTTTTGTGTCAGGACAACTTGAGAACGGAGTCAGCCTCAGCAATGTTACGCTCTGCCGTAACAAACTGCCTTTTCATCCCACCATCTTAAAACCTAATCAAGTAAATTAAAAACTGCTGAGAAACATAATGAAAGCAATTACAGCTTCGCATATAATAACATCCTTTAAAGTTACTAATTATTTGCCATATGCTGTGCACCTGATCCCTTTTCATGAGTTAAGTGTTTAAGGTACTCGGCCGGTTTAGTTGTGCACACTTCTGAACTGAGGAGCATAATTTGTGTTCTTCATGGTACATTGAGTGCCGAGAACTCAAGGTAATTAAATATGCTATTAAAACGTGTCCCTCAATATTATGTCCTCAGTATATCTCTGCCACCTTCTCCAGAATTACAAGTTCTGGTCTCTTACACATTCCCTCAGCTCTGTCACAGGTATCTGTGCCGTCACCCAAGGTTCTGCAATACCCTCCTGAGATTGGGTTTTTCACAAATCTCTTTTTTTGTGTTTCATTAAAGGGAATTAAAAGGCACTTTGACTAGTCATTTTATAAGGAAAGGAATGTTATTTAAAATGCGAGGAGATGGTGATATTAAATCAGTCAGCATTGGACCAGCTTGAAAGGCTTTATGGCCTTTTCTCCAAATAAATATGGGGGGGTGATTTCAGCGAACAAACAGGAGTTAACCTTTTGAGGGTAAACGTTTGCCCAATTCTTACAAGACCATGAGGGGGAAATGTACCAGGGACTTCCAGCATCAGTTTCTAAGGGACTTGGTAAGTTATATCCAGTCAGACAGGAAATGTCCCTAAATAACAAGGACCATCATCATTTTCACCTAAATTGGGAAAGTACTCTCTCATCTCTGGAAATTCATAGTGTTTGGTAGCAAAGATTGCAGATGGGCATAATCCTGGCATAAGGGTTCACAGATTTGCGTAACATATTGTGAGCAATGATGTGAAGGATCTAAAGGGGGGGGTGATGACCTAATGGAATGGTCACTGGACTAATAATCCAGAGACCTAGGGTAATATTCTGGGGACTTGGGTTCGAATCCTACCATGGCAGATGGTGAAATTTGAATTCAATAAAAACCTGGAATTAAGAATCTACTGAAACCATTGTTGATTGTCTGAAAAATCCATCTAGTTCACTACTGCCTTTATGGAAGGAAATCTGCCTTCCTTACCTGGTTTGGCCTACATGCGACTCTGGACTAACAGCAATTTGTTTGACTCTAAATGCAGTTGCTCTTGGATAGCTAAAGATGGGTAATAAATACTGTTAGCCAGCCAGCGACGCCCTTAACCCATAAATGAATTTTCAAAAATTGACATCTACTTCATTTTGTGTGTCACCTGGCTGTATGCAAATCATCTGTCAGACTTGCTCACATATCAGCAATGGTTCAAAAGGCAATTCACTGGATGTGAAGCACTTTGGGACATCCTCAATACTGTGACAAACTGTATATTTGGATCACGCCCCATGACGCAGGCACTCGTGTAGTGAACAGAGACCTTGTCACAGGTGCAAGAAGAATCTAGAATGAAGAGAAGTTTTCTGGGAGAGTCCAAGCACCAAAAAAATATATTTATTTGTGGGAATTAGTGAAAATTAATGAATAATGTTGTTGGTTCTCAGTCTTTCTGATAGAAGTTGGTGGCATGATGGCACAGTGGTTAGCACTGCTGTCTCACAGCACCAAGGACCTGCATTCGCTTCTAGCCTTAGGTCACTGTCTGTGTGGAGTTTGCATGTTCTCCCTGTGTTTGCAAGGGTTTCCTCCGGGTGCTCCAGTTTTCTCCTACAGTCCAATTGATTGGCCATACTAAATTGCCCCCAAGCGTCAGAGGGATTAGCAAGGTAAATAAGTGGGATTATGGAGATAGAGCCTGGGTGGGATTGTTTTCAGTTCACAATTGATGGGCCAAATGGCCTCTCTCTGCACTGCAGGGATTCTATGAATCTATCTATAAAGTAAGTTTATTTATTTGTCACAAGTAAGTTTACATTAACACTGCAATGAAGTTACTATGAAAATCCCCAGTCGCCACACTCCAGTGCCTGCTTGGATACACTGTGGGAGAATTTAGCATGGTCAATCCACCTTAGCAGCATGTCTTTCAGACTGTGGGAGGAAACTAGAGCACTCGGAGGAAACCCACATAGACACGGGGCAAACGTGCAGACTCCACACGGACAGTGACCCAAGATGGGAATCAAACCCAGGTCCCTGGTGCTGTGAGGCAGCATTGCTAACCACTCTGCTACCATGCCACCCCAAAATGCCTGATTCAAAAAGTAACATCTTGATGTACATCTGATGTGAATTTTAATAGAAATAATGACTGACAAATGAACAGAGCATTTTGGGAAACAGTGAATCCTAACATGATTCCTTTTTAATTTACTCCCTAAAACCAGGTTTCAGTTTGCATCTGAAAACTTAATTCAGGATGTTTCGGGTCCAGCAATGTTTGACAAATTGGAAATTAGTCAACTATAAAACACTACAATTTGTCTCGGAAACCCAAGCAGCACAAAAGAAGTTTAAAAGACAACCTTTCTTTTCTCCCTCTGTTTTATTGGCAGGATGCTAGCTAACTTTGATTGCTCCTCTTGTCATTTTTAACTCTGCTGGATTCTTGATGTGACTATTCATCTAAAAAAATGATCAATTCTCACAAGGCTTGTTCTCACCGAGGATGAAGAATGTTATTTTAGATCCAGTGTCTGAAGCTGGCTCGCATGGCGCTGCTAATCTGAAGGAGTTTACGTGCAATCCTGGCCTGCATGCTTTGTAAAGGTCGATAATAAATCAAAATGATATTGTAATCTGCGAACAAATCTTCACAATATTATGACTTTCTGCACGGATGATGGGGATTAACCTGATCCAGCTAAAATTGCATGGTGTATTACATACAGCTCCTCCCTTCCCATCTCTGCCCACTCCCTGCACCACAGTTCCAACTTTCTTCTCTTCCTGGAGAATATCTCTAAATGAGCCTTCCAGTCAAATTGTCTTGAACACCCCCCCCCCACCCCTATTCTCCCCCCCAACCTATCTCCGAAATTTTCATCACAACCATATCAAAGTGCCCAAGGGAAATGGCCATCGTGTATAATTTTGTTTAGGATTTCCCATTGATATTTTCCTCCTCAGTAACATTCATAACGCACTAAGTGCCGAGCAATAACCAATCCCAATGTGTCAGAATCCAACCATGTTTCCCAAATGATATTCAGTAGCAACACTTCCACTGAGTTTCTCGCAACACAACCCCCCACTGTCACAAATTTTTGAATCTCCACCAACTTTTATAGACGCACCATAGAAAGCATTCTTTCTGGTTGTATCACAGCTTGGTATGGCTCCTGCTTTGCCCAAGACCACATTTACACTCGAATGGGGTAGATTGAGAGAGGTGGATACTCAGCAAGACTTTGGTGATCTGATGCATCAGTCACTGAAAGTAAATTGCAGATACAGCAGCTTGTAAAGAAGGTAAATGATATATTGGCCTTTATAGTGAGAAGATTTGAGTTTAGGGATAGGAGTTTTACTGCAATTGTACAAGGCTTAATGAGGCCGCATCGAATATAGTGCGCAGTTTTGGTGTTCTTATCTGAGAAGGATGTCCTTGCTATAGAGGGAGTACAGCAAAGATTTAACAGACTAATTCCTGGGATGGCAGATCTATCATATGAAGAGGGATTAAGTCGGTTAGGATTATATTCACTGGAGCTTAGAAGAGTGAGAGGGGATCTCACAGAAACTTATAAAATTCTAACAAGGTTAGACAAGGGTAGATTCAGAAAGAATATTCCCAATGGTGGGGGAGTCCAGAACTAGAAGGGTCATAGTTTGAAGATATGGGGTAAACATTTTAGAACTGATTTGATGAGAAATTTCTTCACCGAGAGGGTGGTGAATGTGTGGAATTCCCTCCCACAGAAAGTAGTTGAGGCCAAAACGTCGTGTGCTTTCAAGAAGAAATCTTGGTGCTAAAGGGATCAAAGGATATTAGGAGAAGAGGAGGATCAGGATATTGAATTTGATGATCAACCATGATCATAATGAATGCCAGAACAGGCTCGAAGGACCGAATGGTCTCATCCTGCTTCTAGTTTCTATGCTTCCAAAGCACGTTAATATTAAGATAGCTACGTAACAGGGGAGAAAGGAATGGAAGGATTTGTTGATAGAGTGAGCAGAAATGGAGCAAGAGGAAACTCAGGTGGAGAAGAAATACCAACACAGACCAGCTAAGCTGATAGGTCTTTTCTGTATTAAATGATTTCTGGTGAGCATTCCTCTATTGAATATATGTTAAGGATAGAGTGAAATGCAAGGTTGAAAAAGAAAAAGACAAAGTTAAAACAGTTGTTCTGCTGGCAGCATGGTGACACGGTGATTAGCACTGCTGCCTCATAGCTTTAGGGTCCTGTGTTCGGTTCCCAGCTTGGGTCATTGTCTGTGTGGAGTTTGCATTTTCTCCCCATTTCTGCATGAGTTTCCTCTCACAGTCCAACAATGTACAGGTTTGGGGATTGGCCATGTTAAATTGCTCCTTAGTGTAGATTAGGGGATTGGCGGATTAAATACATGGGATAGGCTCTGGGTAAGGTGCTCTTTTGAAGAGTCAGTACAGCCTCAATGGGCCAAATGGCCTCCTCCTGCACTGTAGGGATTCAATGATTTCCTGGCTCTGCATGTTGGTGGATTTGGGCTGTTTGAGTTTAACTTTGATCCATTCCTTTCTTATGAACTTATTCATCCTTCTGACATTAATGTAGAGAAAATTGTTAAAAATAGATTTCAAACTAAGTAAAAAACAGTTTTTGTGAAACTAAGATGTTCCTGTCTGCTGAGGGCCCTCTGGCATCAATGGTTTTTCAATTGAGGCTTCTGATTTACATTACTGCTGCCGCTATCTGTATCCTATCTGTTGGAGAAGATTCTCTTGCCAGCATCTACGAAATACTAAAATATCTAAACAGAGAAGCAGGTTTTAATGGTTCCTCTGGGTCAGAGAGAGCTGTCCAAGGCTGATGTTTCAGACAGATGTGTGTTTGGAGGTGGTGACTTGCAGGTTAATATTAAACCAACTGCCTGGTTCGGCCATTGGGAAGGACACGAAGGATCCTGTTATAACTTCTGAAGAAAAATGAGGTTTTACCTTCGCTGTTTGACTGGTAAATCTGACCGAACTGGCTTGTCATTTTGAACCTGTCCCATTTTCATTTTCATTGAATCCAACAGGAGTACAATAGCCCTGCTTCACCCCCAATTAAGGCACAGTATCTTGATCAACGTACGAACGAGAGGTGAACAGAGGATTAAAAACCACATACAAGTGTAGGCTTTGTGGGCCGAAGGGCCTGTCCTGTGCTGTATTGTTCTTTGTTCAATCAAAAAAGATCATAAAATCCGTACAGTACAGAAAGAGGCCATTCAGTCCATCAAATCTGCACTGACAACAATCCCACCCAAGCCCTATCTCTTAACCCCACACATTTATCCTGCTAATCCTCCTGACACTAAGGGGCAAATTATCATCACCAATCCACTGAACTTTCACATCTTTACACTGTGGGAGGAAACTGGAGCGTCCGGAGAAAACCCACACAGATACGGGGGGGAATGTGCAAACTCCACACAGACAGTGACCAGAGATAAGAATTGAACCCGAGCACTATGGCACTATGAGGCACCACTGTGCCACTCCTATCACCAGATCACCAGAGAACATTCTCTATCATTTTCGTGTCTCTCTTTCTTTCTAGTGGTGTCCCCTCTCTCTCTCTCACACACTCTCGCTCTCACTCTCTCTCGCACTCCAAGAGGAATTTTCCTGTCCCACCTGCCATGGGAATCAAAGCGCGAGGCGGGGGCGGGGGGACAGGGGGTGAACTATGCAAAAGTCTGTTGAGCTCTGATATGATTTTCTGATTTTGGGGAAGGCACAACAAAAGAACCCTGCCGTCTATCTCTCCCTCTGCTGGCCTGTTGATATTTCTCTATGGCATTGCCTCTCTCTCTGTCTCCTTGCACACTGCCAGCTGTTTCTCTGCCACTTGTTTTGTTTTATTAATGATAGAAATATATTGACAAGAGGATTTCATTAAAGATGAATGGTTTTTGCCTCATAACTCCAATCAGGGCTAGAGTAGCTCTCTGTGTCAGTAAGTGGAAAATTGTGTTAAGCTGAATTGTAACAATGATTCTGTCCTATTTCTGAACTCCAACCAGTTGTCAGAGAGGCAGTTATGGTTTCCATTGATGAGTTGTTTGGTTCCTTCATCTCATGGGGATAAATCTGTGGATTTCCCTGACTGGGGTAGCATAGTAGCACAGTGGTTAGCACTGCTATGTCTCAGTGTCAGGGACCCGAGTTCGATTCCCAGCTTGGGTCACTGTCTGTGTGGAGTTGGCACATTCCCCCCCTCGTCTGTGTGGATTATCTCCAGAGGCTCTGGTTTCCTCCCACAGTCCAAAGATGTGTGGGTTAAGTGGGTTGGCCATGCTACATTGCCTCATAGTATCAGGGGAACTAGCTAGGAAAAAGAATGAGGTTAAGGGGGTAGGGCCTGGTTGGGATTGTGGTCAGTGCAGACTCAATGGGCCAAATAGCCTCCTTCTGCACTGTGGGGATTCTATGATTCTATGAAATTTTCTCATTTTACCAGTAGAATCGCAAAACGATACATCAGAATATTGCTGTGACCATGCAGGCTCTTGGATAGAATTGTGGTGATTGGTCCTTTAAGAGTCCATCAGCAGACTAACGGTCACATGACTCTGGAAGCTAATCGGGGAGCACCCTTGGTGATCTTGGGTTTCTGTTCCAGAACCATCTCAGGAGCTGACTGGCAGCCGTGAAACTCGAAGCCTCTGAATTATTGTCATGTGTGAAAAAACATTATGTAGATTGATCCAATCAGCTGTCGACAACCCCATCAATCTTGTGACTGACTTTCTATCGAAAGTCACTCACATTCGTTGATTGGCAGAAAGAACACTTCAGCGAGCCTGAGTTCACCACATCCGGGGTGTCACAGACGGCACTCAAGTAGCCATTAAAGGTGTAGTGGGTCAGCTTTTGTGAACCGGAAGGGTTCCTGCTCCATGAATGTGCAGACTGTGATCAGGAGCCAGATTTACCAAGTCTGTGCAAGGTATTCTGGTAGTTCCCATGATGCATTTAGTTGATGACATTCCCAAGTGCTTGTGCTGTTTGTGGCTTTACCTCAGCCAGACAATTTGTTGCTGGGTGACAAAAGGTATCCATTGAAAAGGCAACTCATGATATCTCTCTGACATGCTAGACAGAGGCAGAGAAGAGGTACAATCAGAGTAGGGTGGCGGGGTGGCACAGTGTCAGGAACAGAGTTCGATTCCCAGCTTGGATTACTCTCCGTGAGGAGGTTGCACGTTCTTCCCATGTTCGCATGGGTTTCTTCTGGGTGCTCCAGTTTCCTCCCACAGTCTGAAAGACATCCTGGTTAGGTGCTTTGCCATGCTAAATTCTCCCTCAGTGTACCCAAAAAGGCGCCAGAGTGTGGTGACTAGGCGATTTTCACAGTAACTTCATTGCAGTGTTAATGTAAGCCTATTTGCGACACTAATAAATAAACTTCAACTTAAAAGAGTCAGGCCTTCACAAAGTCAGTGA
Source organism: Sphyrna mokarran (assembly GCA_024679065.1). Taxonomy (NCBI): domain Eukaryota; kingdom Metazoa; phylum Chordata; class Chondrichthyes; order Carcharhiniformes; family Carcharhinidae; genus Sphyrna; species Sphyrna mokarran. Next base: position 8,295,360 of record JAGIQG010000024.1, read on the forward strand.
TTGAGAGGACCATGGGGGTGCTGAAGATGTGGTTCCACTGCCTGAAACAGCAGGCAGAAGCCCTGCAATACCCCCCAGAGTGAGTGCTTATTTTTTATGGTCTGCCAAACTCTGCACGACTTGGCGATAACCAGGAGGCACTCATTCGAGGATGAGGCCACCGAGACAGCATCAGAAGAAGATTCTGGAGATGGGTGTGATGAGAAGCCCTGGCAGGCACAGAGTGAAGATGAGGGAACAGATATGATGGACCCACAGGCAGCAGGCACACCAGGGCAGTCTTGATTCAACGCACCTTCAACTCAGTTGCCAAAGCTTGTCTTCCATCTGAGCGCAAGGCCACTGTCTCCTTCACACATGTTTGTGACAATACAAGGTCATGACCCCAATGTCAGCTGGATAATAAAGTTTGTTGTCTCTGTCGCCTCTGATGAAACCGGCACCTATAAAAAACAAGGAGGAGATTCAGCGCATTGAAACCAAACCTTGATTGATATTTTTCCCAGAGATGAAACAAGGAGCGAAACATGGTTGTCATTGTTACACAAAGATGATACACCGATGAAATGAGCAAATGTCTCCTGATCATTGTGCTTTAACCCTACTCTTGTGGGCGCTGTGTCCTTGTGCCTCCCTCGCTGGCAGTGGCATTGGAGGTAAGGTACTGACTCTGCTGTTGTGTCGGCTCTGATGAGTGGTGGTTGTCCGCTGCGTGGCATTGCCAACCTCACACTGCACACTCCTCCCTCATCGCAGCCTCAGAAGATGCCACAGCTATTGATAGAGTGGCAGAGGAGCTGCCACCCTTGCCTGGAGCATCCTGAGAGGAGCACTCAGAGACACCAGGCAGCTCTTCCACCAGGAGGTACACCTGCACATCTCCGTTCACCACTGATGGACAGATACCCGACAAAGAGAGACTAGGTGCCTCATCCATCTCTCACATTGGCACTGTCTTCCTGACATCAGGGCTGGGATGAGTGTCTGCAGGTCTGACCACAATCTGGAAATCCCAGATTCTGTTTCAGAAGCTTTGTCTCCCTTCAAGTCGCCAGTCTCTTCATGGAGGAGGCTGTGTGCTCGCTGCTTAGAGTCACAGTGCACAGGGATCCACTCAGGCTCCTCCACGATACAGCCCATGGAGCCCAGACCCTCAGAGATCTCCATCCAATCTTCCCATGCATCCGACTGGATATCCAGCATCTCCTGCCTGATGGACAACTCCAGAAGCTTATCACCTGTCTCAGACTCAGTCTTGTCCTGAGTGGCATCAGTCCCCTGGTAGCTGGTGCCTCAGTCAGTCTCTCTCTCATCTTAGTAAACCGTGCCCATGCCAGAGTACATCTGCTTTCTGAGCCAATGACCTAAATCCCACTGACATGCCTGGTTGCGAGAGAGAGTGAGACAGGGGAGGATCTGTGACCAGTGCCTCCGGGCATGTCAATAGACAGTCCAAGGGCCCTGTCAGTATTATCAATCATCAGTGTCTGTGCTCGGCAGCGGGTGAGACTGATATCAACAGCATTGTGATTGCCCTGGGATTGCTGAATAACTGGAGATTCTGAGACAGCTGTCTCTCTGTGACCTGAGGATCTTCCTCTGCATTTGCATGCAAGCTCCAGGGCATCCATCTCAGTTGTGCTCAGGATAAGCAGATTGGCTGCCCCACCACAGTTGCTGAGTGTGCGACGATACTATAGCTTTTCTGTTCCCATAAGTACAACACTTAGTTAGCATTTCTACACCGTCACTGCATCAAAATCCTGGTGTAAAGCTGCCGGTGTTGGACTGGGGTAAACACAGTAAGTTTCACAACATCAGGTTAAAGTCCAACAAGTTTATTTGATAGTAAACCCACAAGCTTTCAAGCTTTGCCCCTTTGTCAGATGAACTCTCCACTCAGCTGACGAAGGGGCAAACTCCAAAAGCTTCTGGCTTTACTATCAAATAAACTTGTTGGACTTTAACCTGATGATGTGAAACTTCTTAAAATCCTGGAAACCTTTGACAAAACTTTCACTATCCAGGGTAACACTTCAACAAAAAGGTCCATAGCACTTTCTCACTGATAGCTAGGGATGAACAATGCGTTGTGGCCTCGCTAGCAATGTCTATATCTCGAAAATTACTCAAAAGATAGTTTTAATTTGGCGAGCATAAGTTTGTTCCAGTTCTTTACTAGCAACCAAGGGTATCTATTAATGTTTGTATTGTCTGATCTTCAAAATGCAGCATTGCTGAAACTGCAGTTGCCTCCCCATCCATTCTGTTCATGAAATGCATTGACACCTTAGCTGAATAAATTTATATTGTCGAATGAATCCATATTTTTGACAAAGGATATGGAACGGAGCCACGTTGCACACAGTATTCAGAAATTACCAGGATTCTGATCCTTCAAAATTATTTACATACCTGCTCAGAAATATCTGGGGTTTAGATTAAGCCTCATAAAATGTTGATTAATCCCAATTGTTACATAATGAACCCTTTTATATTCCCCAGTGACAGTTACCAGGATTGCCTGCAGAACGGACACCAAGACTTCCTCACTGTCATTCAGCACAAGACGATGCCCCCCCACCCCACCCCACCACACCCCCAACCATCAATGTAACAGATGACAATTTGTCCTGAAAGAAAAAAATTTGCTTTTTCACATAAACATGATTGTAACATCACTGCGGTGAATCTGAGACACGTCATGAATATGGAAAACCATCCTCGACATCTGGCTTCAGGATGACTTCAGGCAGAAAGTGTTTTAGTCAGAACGGGAACCGGTGGACCGTACAGCAATGAGGGGATGGTAATAACAGCAGGACCATGGAAAAGAACGTAAACAGCATCAGGTTCAAATTCTTTTGGAGGAAGAGAAATGAGGCCATTAAAATAAGTGCCCTATCTACCAGTCACAATGTGGAAGGGATGTTTAATTGGCATTATTAACCTTAATGATCATATTAATGCATTTGGAACTAAATTAAAAAATTCTAAATGGGGAAATTTCTATTTAATCAATTCTTACACTGTTGTTTCTAACATGTTGACTTCCTTTTAAAATGTAATTTTAGTAATCTCTCTTTTCCTTTCAGATCACAATGCTGTCACATGGATAGCTTTTAATTACTTTTTAAATTATTCATTAATGTGGTGTCAGCATTGCTGGCAGGGCCAGAATTTATTACTCATTTCTAATTGCCCTTGAGAAGGTGCCAGAGGTTCGTTTTCTTCAACCACTGAAGTCCATGTGTAATGTAGGCATGACAAATAGTCTCTCAACACCAGATTAAAGTCCAATAGGGTTATTTGGTAGCACAAGCTTTTGGAGCACCGCTTCCTCATCTCCAAACCAAATAAACGTATTGAACATTAATCTGATGCTGAGAGACTACTTATTGTGCTTATCCCAGTCCAATGCTGGCAACTCCACATCATGTGGTATAGGTACACCCAGAGTACTGTTAAGGAGGAATTTCCAAGATTTTGACTGAGTGACAGCGAAGGAACAGCCAATACATTTCCAAATTGGGAGAATGAGTGACTTGAAGGGAAACGTCCAAGTGGTTCCCACACATCTTCTGTCCTTGCATTTCGGGTGGTAGAGGTGGTGGGTGTAGAGGGTGCTGATGAAAATTCCTTGGTGAGTTATTACTACCGTGCAGCTATTGTGTGTGAGTGGAGACGGAGTGAATTTTTAGTCCTGAACTCCTATCTATCTTTAGAACAATAGAATCTCACAAAACCCCTATAGTGCAGAACAAGGCTATTCAGCCCATCGTATCAGCACACTTTCCAAAAGAGCATCTTAGCCAGGTCCTCCCTCCACCCCATTCCAGTAATCCTGTGCATTTATCATGGCTAATTCACCTAACCTATTCATCTTTGGACACGAACAATTGAGGATGGCCTAGCCACCTAACCTGCACATTTTGGAGTGTGGGAGGAAACCGGAGAACTTGGAGGAAACCCACACGGGGACAATGTGCAAACTCCACATAGGCAGTGAGCCGAGGCCTGACTCTAAACGATTCTCAAAATCAAAATGAGAAGGAGCTTTTCTCTTCTACCTTGCCCCTCTGAGATCAGCTTGTCCATGATGTTAATTGTATGAATTCAGGTAAAGTCTGGAGTTGGGGGTGAGAGGGTGGTGCATGGCACTGGGGGAAGGGGTGAGGGTCAGTGGCATTCACTTGATATTATATGCGTACAGATAAAAGACACTTAGGGTTTGTGTGAAAACTGGAGTAATTCACCTTGTTTTTTCAGCGGGAGTTCAGAGAAGAATCCCCCACCAGCGTGAACATCACTCAACTTCAAGGCTGGAGCCGATTCCCACTGGAGAGGCTGAAACCAGTGCGTGTAGTGCACCATTGTGCATGTGCTGATCTGTCAGTGCCAGGATCGCTGCACGTACAATGGCCCCACACCAATGGCTAATTTGATTGCTGGCCTGCCCTCCGCCACCCACCTACCCCCACTGCTCGATCTGTGGATCCCTGACCATTTCTGAGCCCAGCCCTGACCCTTCTGATCCGCCACCATCTCCAGCTCTCCCCGCCTACCGATTAGACTCCCGAAAGTAACACCCACCCGCAGTCCTGAACTTCCCTGAGCAGGCTGACTACATTGCAACTGATTGACCGCCCCCATCCTCCCATCCCCACCTACCTCATCCCACCCCCTCCAGTCAGCCCTGATCACTGGCCTCCCTGTTTCCCTCACTGATCCACATGCAAGATAGCAGTGGGTACACCTATCCAACCCCCACTGACTGCCCCCAATCCATGTTGTTGTTGTTGTTTTAAGATGATGAATGGGGTGCTGATTCAGCAGCTGCTTTATCCTGATGGTGTTGAGCTCCTTTAGTGTTGTTGCTTTGCTCATCCAGGCAAATGGAGAGTATCCAATCACACATCTGACTTGTGCTTTGCAGATGGTGGACAAGCTTTAGGGAGTCAGGTCATGAGTTCGATGTTGAATAATAATCATAAAATCTCTACAGTGCAGAAAGAGGCCAGTTGGCCAATTGAGTCTGCACCAAAAACAATGCCATCCAGACCCTATCCCTGTAACCCTCCTAATCCACCTGACACAAAGAGACAATTTAGCATGGCCAATCCACTTAACCTGCACATCTTTGGAGTGTGGGAGGAAATTGGAGCATCCGGAGGAAACCCATACAGACGTGGGGAGGAAGTGCAGAATATGCACTGATAGTCACCCAAGCCTGGAATTGAATCCAGGTCCCTGGCACTGTGAGGCACCAGTGCTAACTACTGTTTCGCCCATGGAGGTATAGGGATTGAAATAACTCTCACAAAGCCAATGTCCCTTCATTAAATGCAGTTTTAGTTATAGTAGTTAGCAATACTCAGCCAGAAACATCACAGTACTGAGTATATCCTCTTCAGTGGAAGTAACCAGACACTCCACATTATCTACCTCTGCGGGGCTCCTGAATTGGAATAATTAACTGCCTCAATCAGGGTGCTTATACTCTAACAGGTCCACCTTGTGGACCTCATTAAAGTCCCAATATGAAACCATGCTGGGTAGGTTTACCCAAGTGAGCCAATTTGGATATTTAATCTCTTTGACCTTGTCAAAAGCGAGTAATTTTAATGTGAATTTGAATTTCTGGCTGAATCCATAGGTTAGAGATAGTTACTGAAGATCCTTGTTAAACACAGTAGAACCCAAAAGCACCAGCTCTTTCAAGTTACATATTGATGCAATTAAACCATTGAAGCAAATATGTAATTATCAATTTGTGAGAGACAATTAGCTGATTTGGGTAAATGCAAACTAGAGCTACCAGTGTCCTGGATCTGTTATTTATTCTAATCTCAACAAAGGAAGCTTAATTCAGTAGGTAGAGAAACTTAATGCTATCAAATGTTTACAAGATCTGGTGTAACACCGTCTAACCAATGAACTGTTAAAGCTGTTCATATTTGTTTGACAAAATTCCTAATCCTTAATCAATTATTTTCCTCTTGGAAATTGAAAGCCTTACTTTGATGGCAAGAAACAGAACTGTATTTTTCTGTCCTGCCCCCCCACCACCACTGTTCCCCCACTCCCCCTCCCCCTCTCCTTTGAAATTGTATCTCAATATGACAAGGGCAGAAGACGTTATTTGAGTGTAACCCATGCAGGCATCCATTCTTCACATATAAGGCTTAGCTAGTGCACACACACACACACACAGTGGAATTTGAATTCAATAAAAAAAATCTGAAATTAAGAATCTACTAATGACCCTGAAATCATTGTCAATTGTTGTAAAAGCCCATCTGGTTCACTAATACCCTTTAGGGAAATCCATCCTTAACTGTTCTGACCTAATGGTGATTCCAGAGCCACTGCAATGTGGTTGATGCTCAGCTGCCCACTAAGGATAACTGGGAATGGGTAATAAGTGCTAGCCAGCCAACTATGGCTGTGTCTCATGAATGAATAAACAAAAAAACTCACATTCCTGCAGAGATCATTGCATAGCAAAGAGGTCTCCTTCTTGGCTCACTCACTAGGCCAATGCTGAAGCCAAGCTTTGTATTCCAATAGTGTTTGAAGTTATATAATTGGGGACATATTTGGGATCAAATTGTGAACCTCTCCGGCCTGTATGACTCACTGGCACGTGGGCAATATGAGCTCTTTTGTGGCTGTTGATTGAGAGGTTGGTGGTTCAAACTCACCCAGGTTCAGGCAGTTTGAATTCAAATGTGGAGTTTGCTGTAATAAGGAATGGTTGAAGTCAATAGCAATGCATTTTCCCTGATGTTGGGAAGATGGGTCTGCCCATGTTGCTGACAATTACCTTATCAATTGTCCTTCATGGGAAGGTTTGTGCAAAAAAAAACTTTGACCAGAAGTCCATCAGGCAATATTCTGTGTATAACATCCTCAAGGCCCCATGAGAAAAGATGGTGGATCCTGTCAGATGGTTCCTTGAGGAGACTGTCAGATATTTGTCAGAATATCTCAGTCAAAACTTTCAAACAGACATGGCACGGTGGCATAGTGGTTAGCCCTGCTGCCTCACAGTGCCAGGGACCCAAGTTCAATTCTCCATTTCAATTCCCAGCTCCAGGGTCCTGGATTTAATTCCTGGCTTGGGTCACTGCCTGTGTGGAGTTTGCATGTGTTTCTTCTGGGTGCTCTGGTTTCTTCCTGCAGTCTGAAAGATGTGCTGGTTAGGTGCATTGACCTGAACAAGTGCTGGATTTTGGTGACTCGTGGAATTTCACAGTAACTTCATTGCAGTATTAATGTAAGTCTCACTTGTAACTAATAATAACACCAGGATATGGCTGGATGATGGTGAGAAAGGCCCTCCTTGTGAATCCTGCATGCACCTCCTAGTGTGACACTGTGCTCAGTCTGTCAAGCATCAGTGATGGGGGTAGAGGTTGTTGCACACCTCCCCCTGATGTTGTGTCTTTGCAAATAAGATTTAGAAAGAGTTTAGTGGATTTTGTTGAGGTTCATCCCACGCATCTCTCGGACTCAGTGGGACACACAGATAAATATCAACTCTTACTGGACAATCACCATCTCAGTGAAAGATGCTCTTTGGTCTGCTTGAAAATTTGGCTTATCCTTGCAGAGAGTTAACATCCTAATGAGGCAGATCGGCATCTTCCAAAGTCTGGGACTACCTGAAGCTTGGGGTAGCTGCCACAAAGATTCAATGAAGAAATCATAGAATCCCTACTGTGCAGTAGGCGGCCATTCGGCCTATCAAGCCTGCACTGACCACAATCCCACCAGGCCCTATTCTGGTGACTCCACATTTTTACCCTGTTAATACCCCTGACATGAGAGGCAATTTAGCATGGCCAATACATCCAACCCACACACCTTTGGAGTGTAGGAGGATACAGGAGTTCCCAGAGAAAACCCATGCAGAGATGGGGAGAACGTGCAGTCTCCGCACAGACAGTGACCCAACCGGGAATCGAACCTGGGTCATTGGTGCTGTGAGGCAGCAGTGCTAAACACTGTGCCACTTTGCTGCTCCTGCCCTGGAGACACAGAATCAGCAACAGTTTTTTTTTGACAATCGACACCGGGTTTCACACGAGAATATCTTTTTCTTAAATTCCAGATTTATGAATTGAACTTGAATTCCACCCACTGACAGGATGGGATTTGAACCTGTGTCCCCAGAGCATTAACCTGGCCCTCTTGAGCACTAGTTCATTGGTGTTTCCACTACCTCCCCATCATTGGAATACGATGAACTTTAATTTTTGGATGTGACCTAATTATTGAGACCCAGTATAGCTGGTTTAACACGTGTTCCAATATACAACTTCAAAGAACATCAAAGCAGAGAAGCAGCTAATTGTCTCAGCTTTTTAAACAAACTATATCTGTCTTCTAATTATTTAACTGGCAGCGTCTCCTGTCTAGTAAACATGTCACGTATTGTGTTAACCCAGCTTCATGAGAAAGCTGGTAATTGCGTATTACAATTCCCAGGCTCTTTATTGTCCTCATTCACGTGGAAGTGTGAGAGCGTATCTCAGTTGCTCACAATTACCTTGTCACTTCATTTTTATGCATCAAAATGACAATTTTTGAGGATGTGATAACTCAGAGAAACCCTGCTGGTGATAGTGCTTTCTAATTTTAGAAAGCGCTTTGTTAAAATTAGACATTGCAAAATCCATCCAGGTCAATCATCCCAAAATAGACACGCCATTACATTTTGAGATTGTGATTTTAACTTCAAAACCTACAGTGCAGAAGGAAGCCATTCGGCCCATCAAGCCTGCATCAACTACAATTCCAACTAAGCCATATTCCCAATAACCCCCATGCAGTTACCCTAACTAGCCCCCCTGACATTAAGGGGCAATTTAACCTGGTCAATCCACCTAACCTGCACATCTTTGTGCAGTGACAGGAAACTGGAGCACCTGGAGTAAATCCACACAGACACAGGGAGAACATGCAGACTTCTGCACAGTGACAAGCCAGGAATCGGACCCAGGTCCCTGGTGCTGAGAGACAGCAGTGCTAACCACTGTGCTGCCTCTCAATGTCACATTGACTGCAGTGATTCAAGAAGGCAATTTACTACTCTCAAGGGCAATTAAGGATGGATCACAACCCTAACCAATGACACCCACATCCTGTAGATGAATTTTAAAAAAGTATCATGTGCTATTTGATTTATTGTCACATGTGTTAGTATACAGTGAAAAGTATTGTTTGTGTGCTAAACAGACAAAGCATACTGTTCATAGAGAAGGAAAGAGTGCAGAATGTAAAGTTACAATCACAGCTAGAAGATCAACTTAATGTAAGGTAAATCCATTCAAAAGTCTGACAGCAACTGGGAAGAAGCTGTTCTGGATGATGGATCTTTGGTGGATAAATGGAGCTAAGGTTCAAACCAGCAACAATCTAATTGTAGAGTAGAGAAGGTTCAAGGACTGAAATACCTCCTTCTGTTCCTTTGCACCCAGACTAGCCTGATTATCCATGAGCTTCTTTTTACAGGTGTTAACATGGAGAGGTGGATAATGGAAAGATAGTGATACTTAAGTCAATATCACCCAGGGTGCTGTTAGGGAAGCCTAGGACTTTGACTCAGTGACATATTGCCCAGCCAGGATTATGAATGACTTGAAAGGAAACCTCCAGGTGGTGGTATTCTCAAATACCTGTTGCTCTTGTTCTTCTAGATGGTAATGTCGTGGATTTAGAAGATGCTATCAAAGAAGCCTTTGCATCTTCTTAATGGGATGCATGGCTGCTGCTGTTTGTCAGTGTTGAAGAGAGTGAATGTTTGTGAAGGGATGCCAATCAAGTGGGCTGCTTTGTCCTGGATGGTGTTGAGTTTCTTAAGTATTATTGGAGCCTCACTCATCCTGGCAAACAGTTTTCCATCATATTCCTGATTTATGTCTTGTAGATGGTGGACAGGTTTTGGGGACTCAGGAGATGAGTTACTCACCACAGGATTCCTAATCTCTATCCTGGTCTTGTTGCCCCTATGTTTATATGGCTGATGCAGTTCAGGTTCTGGTCAACAGTAACCCCACAGATGTCGAGAGTGGAGAATTCAGTGATGACAATGTTAATGAACATCAAGGGGTGATTGTTAGCTTCTCTCTTGTTGGAGACTGGCACTTGTGTAATGCAAATGTTACTTGCCATTTGTCAGCCTGGGCTTGGATATCATCCATGCCTTCCTTCATTTGGAGATGGACTGCTTTCAAATGCTTACCTAGCAACAATCTATTGAAGACTTGGACTGGTGTAGAGAGTTCTAGATTTCCTCTGCCTTGTGTAGAGGAAGTGCTTTTTGACTTCCTCTTTCTCTGGTTTTCCCCACCAAAGCTTCTTTGCAGCTATACTCTCAAATCTTTTTCATCAAAATAATAACATCAATCCATCCACCACTTAGCCTCCCAGTGGGAACCTGATTGGCTGAGTGCCCTCCTTCCATGCCATGAAGTTTTTGGTGTTTCCAAGCACAAGGAGATAAGATCCAAATTTATGCAGGTTCCACTTCACCATTTAATGTTTGAGCTCTGGAGCAGAATTAAATGTTGGGTTTCACCTAACAGCTCCCAGCACTTCTTTCCAGTAAGATCTATTGCCAATGGAGCAGCAGGCAGCACAAGGCTTTCTAGAAATCAAGAGGTAGAGATCCCATCTATGGAGAGGTGTCCACTATTTTTCATTGCAGTATTATCAGGGAGGTAGTGACTGCTGAAATAATGCACCCACTCCAGGATTATTGAGGGACCCAGGCTGTAGGCTGTCAATACCAGTGCAAGTCAATAAGAATCAAAAGAATTAAGAGCAAAGATCAAGGAAAATTACAGCACAGAAACAGGCCCTTTGGTCCTCCAAGCCTGCACCATACTTGCCTGCCTGAGTACGCTGCCTGTGTGAACTAAAAGCCCCTACCTTACCAGGGACCAAATCCCCCTACTCCCATCCTTTTCATGTATCTGTCGAGACACTCCTTGAAAGTCACTAACATACCTACTTCCACTACATCCCCCGGCAGCAAGCTCCAGGCACCCACCATTCTCTGTGTAAAAAACTTGTCTTGTACATCTTCTTTAAACCTTGCAACTTAAACCTATGCCCCTTAGTAATTGATTCTTCCATCCTGGAAAAAAGCTTTTATCCATGCCTCTCATAACTTGTAGATTTTTATCAAGTCACCTCTCAGGCTCTGACATTCTAGTGAGAACAAGCAGAGTTTCTCCAACCACTCATAATAGCTAATTGCCCTCCATACCAGGCAACATCCCAGTAAGTCTTTTTTATACCCTCTCCAAAGCCTCCACATCCTTCTGGTAGTATGGCAACAAGAATTGAACACTATATTCTAAGACATGAGCAATTCAGCCTCTCAAATTGCTCTGACATTTAATACTATCCTGGCTGATCTCAGCCTGAACTCCTACCTCAGGTTCACTAACCCTTCAAACCCTTACTGATTAAAAATACATCCATCTCTTCCTTAAATTTGCTCAAACTCCCAGCATCCACCACTCTGAGGTTGTGAATTCCACAAACTCATCACCCCTTGAGAGAACTAATTTCTTATCTTGGTTTTAAATCTTCCATCCCTTATCTTGAAATTATGACCTCTTGTTTTCAGATTGCCCCTGGAATAACACAATAGTTTATCCTCTACCTTCAGCAAGTTTACTCCTCCATTTGGCTCAGTCAATACAAACTCCCTTTGGTTCCTCTGTACTAACTGTGTCCATTTATGCCTTTTTTGATGATGAGCCAATTATCACCAATTGTCTTTAATAAGGCAATTAACTTAACAATGTTCAAGAAATGCTATGACTATATGAATGGAGTTGTCAAAGCATATTCTTGCTGGTACGCTGACACAGCTGAGTGATTGTGGGATAGTGGGCTGGGCATGTGGCTCTCAGTGAGTAGCCTCCCTTCCCTAGAGCATGTCTCCCGATTAGGCACTGAATCCTCTGAAAGTAGGAACCCCTCCTCCTCTAGGGAGCTACATAATGAGGTTTGCTTTTGAAGAGGCAGAATCAGATGCTTACTGAGGTATTAATTGGTTAATTAATGGCCTCAATTGGTGGGGAGGGTGGGGTGGAAAGACCACCCACAAGTCTTCCCACCTGTCCCTGACTTAATCGGGGCAGAGGTGGGAAGGTAGTGGGACCCACGCCCATCACCCTCCTGCTAATTAAATGTCTTCTCCTTCATCAACCTCCTGGAAAGGTATTAAATTCAAGCTCTAGTGGGACCTACCCCACATCCCCCTCAAAACCAATGTATCATCCCTGAATTATGGTGTCCAGAAATGATGTGTAGAAAATCCAGAATTCCTACATTTCAAAGTGAATGTGATCTGTGGGTTTTTTGGGATCAGAAGCACAGTGTTGTGTGGTTGGATGCATTGGATTGTTCAGATAACAGTTATACCATTTCTTTGTACATTTATGTGAATAAGATCCACAAAAGGAGCATTCTACACGAATGCTGGAAACCTGAAATAAAGATGGAAAATGCTGGAGAAAAAATACTCAACAGGTCTGGCAGCGTCTGGGGAAAGAGAGAAAAACAAAGTTAACAAGCAGGATTTTACAGCCTCTTTCGTCCCGAAATCCTAAAATCCCGCCTGAGGTCAATGGACCTTTCCACGGTCTGCCTCTCATCTGCTCCGATTCCTGTAGCAGACGGGTTGGTAAATTTCCGGAAAATATTTCAGATCGATTAGCTTTCACTTTAACTTTGCAGGAGACAAATGCTGTAGCGTAACGAGATCTGACAGCACATTAGAGACAGGAGACTTGAGAATCCATTGAGGAAGATAATGCAGAGATTGAGCACTGGATAATTCTAGCCTTGTCTGGAGAGACGCCATGAAATTGGGTTTAAAATCTGAGAATATTCTTCACATCCAGATATCAAGACTGAACATGAATGCACCTGGAGTATTGTGCAGTTTTGATTTGATTTGATTTATTATTGTCACATGTATTAACATGTGTAATTATTTATTGCTGTCAGCTCCATTACTGTTGATACCTTTTATTACAATCTACTGAGTAGGGTTGCCATCTCTGGCTAGAAATATTCCAGGAGATATCATCAAACTGTCTCTCCCTGAGACTCCTGCCAATGGCCACCCAACATATTAATTGTCGCAGAGCTTCACCCTCTTGTGGTTTCTCCGTGTGACCCGGTTTTGACACTTTGAAAACTTGCCCACCGGGTATGAATAAATTAGCTTGGCAAATGATAAAGTTGGAATGACTTGGCAACTCAACCAGTATAGAGAGAGATTTCTGAAGGTTTATCCTGTCCGTTCTCTGCACAGATGCTGCCTGACCTGCTGGGCTTTGCTAACATATTTTGGCATTTATTTTAGATTTCAGGCGGAAGTTGAAGATCCCATGGGACTATTTCAAAGAGATGGAGGATGGATCACCTCTCAATTGATATCAAAACAAATTCCCTGGTCAGAATTCTGCTGCAGTTTGCGGCACCTTACTGCATACAAATTAACTGCTTTGTTTTCCTAATTTACAGCATACACTTCAACTTGTGAAGAATATTTGTAGAAAGGATGACAATAAAACAGGACTGCTTTGTCCTGGATTTTTTTTTACTCATTTGTGGGTCTTGGGCATTGCTGGCTGGCCAGCATCTATTGCCCACCTCTAGCTGAGAGTCAACCACGTTGCTGTGACTCTGGAGTCACATGTAGGCCAGACTGGATCAGGACAGCAGATTTCCTTCCCTAAAGGACATTAGTGAACAGATGGGTTTTTTCAACAATCAAAAATGGTTTCATGGCTATCAGTAGATTCTTAATTCCAGACTTTTTTATTGAATTTAAATTCCAGGATTCACAGCCAGGTGCCCAGAATATTAGCTGAATTTCTACATTAATACTCTAGTGATAATACCACTGGCCTCTCCTTGCAAAGCTGGTGAAGAGCTTCTTGAGTGTTTTTGGAGCTGCATCATCCAGGCAAGTGGAGAATATTCCATCACACTCCAGATATGCAGGAGTCATTACAACACTTTATAAACAGCACTTTTCTTTTAGTTCAGATTGGTTAAAAATTTACATTAGCCCTGAAAATAATCATCCTCTGATCATAGGGAATGCATTTCATGTTAGACTGTAACCAGTGACAACCTTGTATTGGATGTAATGTGACTTTTGAGAACAAGATGTAAGGGTCAGCTGATCCAGTAAACCATGGAGCCAATTACAGAGCGATGCAATAGTCAGCTGATTCACTATAAAGAACTATGTGGAATTGTGGGTAGCATGGAGTGGCCCAGGGCTAAGTCTGGAGTAATGATGTTTCTTTGTTAAACCCTTTCTTTGATTTATAAATTGGAGTAAGTTTTGTTGTATTTTCATTCATTGCATTTTGAAGAGTTCCCTCTGAAGAAACATTTCAAGTGCCTTGGTATATTTAGCTTCATATCAACTGAACTGCCAAAGTTAGAACTGACAAAAATATTACTCATGGACAACAGGTCAGTTCAAAAAAGAAGCACGGTACATTGAAATGTCAATGCCACCGGTATTAACCGCTGCCTTTCTATTTCCTTTGAGGCTTTGAGCAGCTGGCCCAGACACCTTCCTGTTATAACAGGACAAATAGCTGAGGCCTCTTGTGCATCATGAAGCCGCGATTGCTTCAGTCGCTTGCAACCCTCAAACTCAATTCATGGAGGTAATTGAGTGGAACGTTATGGGCTTGGCAACGACACAAAAATGTCCCTTTTATTCCCAGATGCTTCTGACTTCTTGTTCTGAAACAGAGATAGAAAAAGCAGCAAATATCTTCCCTTGTTACAATCGATGGGATCTTGCAGCACGCATGACTCACCAGCAATCCAGAATCATAGAATCCCTACAATTCAGAACTAGGCCATTCAGCCCATCACCTGCATCGACAATAATCCCACCTGGGCCCTATCCCTGTAACCACGTGTTTATCCTACTAGCCCCCCTGACATAGCAGTTCATTTGATATCATAAGCTGGAGGTTTTGGCTGTGAAAGATGACAGAATGTCACCTCACTGATTATCAGTCTTTGTTCTTTACAGCGCTAAATGAGAAACATTTATCATTTATTTTTAGAATCACAGAAAACCTACAGTGTAGAAGGAGGCAATTTGATCCGTCAAGTCTGCACTGACCACAATCCCACCCAAGTCCTATCCCCATAACCCCATGTAATTACCCTAGCTGGTCCCGCCCCCCCCTCTCCCGACGCTAAGAGGCAATTTAGTATGGCCAATCCACCTAACCCACATTTCTTTGGATTGGGGGCGGAAACCCATGCAGAGAATGAGCAAACTCAACATAGTGACCTGAGGCTGGAATCGAACCCGGATCCCTGGCGCTGTGAGACAGCGGTGCTAACCATTGTGCCAACGTGCCGTTTATTGGGCCAGCTGAATTGATCCCCGACCTATGACAGTCCAGGTTAACAAGATTCTCCCTCTTTTTCAAAGCATCGCCGCAGCAGATTTATGATTTCGATTTTGTTTTGAGCTAAATTAGATCCTTCCTAACAATCCTCCAGAACCAAACCATCCAGCATTTTCAGGAACATGAGTATTTTAAAATGCTGCATTTCTTTTCGGTTTAATAAACAGTAAAGTGCCAACCAGCAAGAAACCAAACATAAGGGACGCAGTCTCTTTAGCCACAAATTTGCTGCTCTAATGCTCCGACAACCAATATTCTCATTTAATGTAGAAGCACCAAAAGCAGCTGCTATGGAAACCCGGGATTAATGGGACGCGCAGAGAGCTGAAGGGTCATTGCAGATAAAGGAAGATGAGGTAATGTCTGCGGTGAGGTGTCATCTATCACCAGGTGTTTGCCATTTCTCTGTATTGATTTTGCCTTCTCTTATCCTGCACTAAGTCTCCCGCCATCTCTCCCACCTTCCCCCACCACAACCTCAAACACTTTCACACCTCGCTGAAAGAAATTGGAGAGAGTTTGAAGGGTTTTACATTTCAGTAGACAAAAATGCACTTCAAAACTGCGGTCCAGTGAATGGTATTCTTCTCTTGGGGAGCGGTCACCGGGTTTGACACTTCATGGTTCAGTTCTCACATAACAAAAATAATACTGAGGCTCTGAAGAAAGAATTGATAGGAATGATACCAGAACTGGAAGCTTGTACCCATCAGGAAAGATTAAACCACTGGAACCTTCCTTTGTAGAAATGAGAAGGCCGAGGGGTGATCGCGTAAAGGTATTTAGTATTAGGAAATAGTTTGATAGAGCCCCCGGAGTGTGGGGTAGGTAGGGTGGGGGGGTGGAGGTGGGGTACTGAAGTGTTTTGTCCCACTCACCACAGGAATCATAGTGGATACTGACCATGCAAAGGTCCTTTGACTTCAGGTGGGATCTTCCAGCCTTGGGTTCAGTACGGCCAGAAAATCACTCTCCCCTCACCTGCCTAAAGGAGACGGGCAGGATTTTACAGTCCCGCTGGTCCCAAAACCATAAAATCCCACCCGAGGTGAACAGGCCTTTCTGAGGTCCAGCCCTTGCCCGCTCTGATTCCCACGATGGAGAGGGTCGTAAAATTCTGGCAATATTTCCAATTGTATGGGAATTAAAAACTAAAAGCCATAAACATATGATACTCACAATCAGGAATTCAAGGGAATTCTTTTACCTGCAGAGTGACAAGATTTTCGAATCTGCTACCACCGGGAATAGTTGAGATGAATGGTGGAAGCTCATTTAAGGGAAAGCTAGATAAATCTTTGCTAGAGATGAATGGAAGGATTTGCTGATAGGGTGAGATCAGGTTAGATACATGAATAGTCAGGGAGTAGAGGGATATGGACTCTGTAAAGTCAAAGGGTCTTTAATTTTGGACAATTTTGTGTGTCAACACAGGCTTGATGGGCCAAAGGACCTGTTCTTTACTGAACTATTCTTTGAGGTAGGTGGGAAGATGTTTGTGTGGAGCATGAACACAGCCCAGTGAAGCTGAATGATCTGCTTCTGTGCTGTACGTTCAAGGCAAGCCTTCAGCTTAGGGCTGGAGCTGGGAGGCTGATAGGATCTCCAGTGCCACAAAATTGTCGATATTTAATTAAAAGCCTAACTGAATTTGAAGCCTTTTTTTTAGGTTTAGTACACAGCAGCAGCAATCCTCTGACCTCGCCCACAGCTGGGATTCTCCTCTCCTGCTGCATTGAATGGAGATCTATCTGAGTGCCGAATTCTCCATTCTCACTGACAGTGCGTACAACATCAGGGAATTCTGGCCAACACTGGCATATGTTTTGGCCATTATATTCAGAAGGAATCAGGCACCAAAAATTAACTCAATCACATGAGAAAAACGTCCAAAGCAGAGGAGTGTACAATATAATATCCAGACTGAGACGTGTGTGTTCCCTATCCTACCATGGCTAAGTGAGTAAATGCACCATGTGACTGAGAGCCAATAGCCCTAAATCCCAGCCTGCTGATAGTTAGCTCACCCCCCCTCACCTCAAGGGGATAATACATTTATTATTTTGGTAAGATCAATCCCACTAAATCTTTACGTCCTCATGCAGGTGAATATCCTGAGGATCATTTATAATGCATGAAATTTAAACCCATCTTCCCACTAATTTGTATTTACTGAAAGATGTCATTATTAATGAATTCTGCTAGTCCACGTTACCCAGCAAAGAGACAAATCATTTCAAAAGAAGCAGAGGAGCTGTGAGGAAACCTTAGTTTTCCAAATTAAGTTGGTGTGATCTGCATTGGGGACCAGATCAGAAACTCCCCAGTGTATCATGAAGTTCACCCAGACCCTAACTTTTTTAGATTTTGGCATTAGGGTGAGCATAGGGTGTTGTGCTACAGATATGAATCAAACGATCTTTTAGGAAGTTTTACCAAAACAAACTTTATTTAACAACAATTAAATCAAATAACAAAGAACAAAACAGCATGGGAGACAGGCCCTTCGGCCCAACGAGCCCACACTGCCACCCCAATGCTCCCACCTCTACCCGCGATCCCTGTCCATGTTTATAGATCTATGGATTAAAAACCAAATTTGAGACAGTTTAGGGAGAATTTGTTTTGCCAATTAGCCTAAGAGCACATCTTTGGGATGTGGGAGGAAACCGGAGCACCCGGAGAAAACCCACGCAAGCACGGGGAGAATGCGCAAACTCCCACAGATCGTAACAAATCGTAACAAAAAGTATTAGCATAACTTTTATCAATTGAAATACTCAAACCTAACAAGGTACAACTCTTCACACCTCACACTCTCTTTAGATCCAATGTAAGCAATATCCCCATAGACATAGATTATGATCACAGTTTGGACACCCCTCATCTAAACCAACTTACAAAGAATGACAAAATGGGCAATAAATCAGGGCATTACTAGCAGTGACAGAGTTATATCCCACTATTAGTCACCTTCAGTAAAGAAAGACAAAAGCAAGGATAGTTTGACAAAAAATGGGGAAATAAAAATAATAATTAGTGTTGATTATTGAGGTCTACCTTTTCCAAGACAATTAGAGATGGACAACAATTATTAGTCCCTAGCAATGATCACATCCCACGAAAGAATGAAAAGTAACAGAGTGGCGGCTCAGTGGCACAGTGGTTAGCATTGCTGCCTCACAATCAGGGACTGGTGTTCAATTCCAGCCCCGGGAAGTATCTGTGTGGAGTTTGCACATTCTCCCTACATCTGTACAGGTTTCCACTGGGTGCTTCAGTTTCCACCCACAGTCTGAAAGATGTGCTGCTTTATATGTTGGCCATGCCCCTTAGTAGTCAGTGACGTGTAGGTTAGGTGGATTAGCTGGGTAAATGAGCAGGATTACAGAGATAGGCCTGGGCCTAAGTAAGGTGTTCTATCAGAGAGCATATCTGATGGGCCAAATGGCCTGCTTCTGCACTGTGGGGATTCTGTGAGAGAGGTTATGTTATTGATTCAGCAATCCAGAGGGCTGGGCTAATAATCAGGAGATGTGAATCATTGAATCATAGAACCATATGGTGCAGAAGGAGGCCATTCAGCCCATCGAGACTGCACCAGCCATAATCCCAACCAGGCCTTATCCCTGTAACCCCATGCATTTACCCTAGCTAATTCCCCTGACACTAAGGACAATTCAGCATGATCAATCCACCTAAACTGCACATCTTTGGACTGTGGGAAGAAACCAGAGCACCCAAAGGAAACCCACGCAGACAAGGGGAGAATGTACAAACTCCGCACAGACAGTGACCCAAGCTGGGAATTGAAACTGAATCCCTGGCACTGTGAGGCAGCAGTGATTTCAAATCTCAATACAAAATTCAGGAATTTGAATTTCATTCATTAAATACACATAATTTAAAAAGCTGGTATCAGCAATTGTCATATGATCCCAACGGGTTCATGAATGTCCTTTCAGGAAGGGAAACTGACTAAATCCATAGATCCGAAATCCACAGCAACATGGTTCAATCTGAAGTGGCCTAGCAATCCTAATGTCCTTCAGGAAAACAAATCTGGCACTGTTACCCAGTCTGGACCACATGTGACTCCAGACCCCAGGAATGGGGCTGACTCACAAACATTCTCTGGAATGATCGAGCAAGCTACTCAATTCAAGAGCACATAGGGATGGGGAATAAATACTTGCCAATATTTATACTGGGTGGATATAAAATAAATTGGCATTCAGCTCCACTGAAATTGCTACAAAAAGCTACAATCCAAATCGAAGGCAGCACTTCAAGCTTATCATTACTTTCTCAAGTACAATTAGGGGTGGCTAACAAATGCTGACCTAGTAAAAAAAGGCTCACGTCCTGTGAAAGAGTCAAAATAAGCAGATTTTCCTTAGCTCACTTACTGTGTTAAAATGAAGCATGTGATTCGAGAAATAATGCCTTGAGGACAGGGCTAAAATGGTGTCCCCTGTTAAATATGAATGAGGTGCCTGGGGTCTCAAGCACTAATTCATCTGGTCAGTTGAATGTAAGGCCATTACATCTGCAATTACAAGTGACCTCTGCAGTTTATCAATCACTGTTACTCAGGAGTGATCACTCTTCTATGACCCGCCAAGACAAGGCTGCCGTATTTCATGAGTAGGAGTGAAAAACGAGCAATGTTTCTGTTTGCGCAAAATCACAAGAAAGTCTCCTTTTGAACTTCTTTCGCTGTGAAAGGTACAGAACAAAGAGAGGCCTTCATTTACTGATAGACACTTCAGCATTAGTCACTTATTCGGTGAAATTGCATCTTGTTTAGGATTGAAATCCTCAGCCATTTGCACGTAACAAATTAGAAAAGTAGAAAAAGCCAAACATCATTCACAAAATCTGACACTTCTGGTGTACCTCAGACAGGAAAAGCTTTATAGCTTTACCAGGAGACACACACACAGCAATCTTATACAAAATTACATAGCTCCATCAAACGCAAGAATCAAAATCCAAGGGCAAAAGCAAAATGCTGCTGGAAGTGGAACAAAAGAATGGAGAAAAGTACGGCACAGGAACAGGCCCTTCAGCCCTCCTAGCCCACGCTGAACATAATGCCTTAACTGAGCTAAAAAAAAGACCTTCTGTCCCTACTCACCATGGCGGCACGGTGGCACAGCACCAGGGACCTTGTTTAATTCCTACCGTGGGTCACTGTCTGTGGTATTTGTACGTCCTTCCCGTGTCTGTGTAGGTTTCCTCTTGATGCTCCGGTTTCTTCCCACAATCCAAAGATATGCAAGTTTAATTAATTAGCCATGCTAAATTGACACTTGTTGTAGGAGGATTCGCAAGGTAACTATGTAGGGTTACGGAGATAGGACCTGGCTGGGATTGTTGCTGGTGAAGGCTCAATGAGCCAAATGGTCTCCTTCTGCTCTCTAGGGATTTTATGATTCTGTGATACTCAGTCCGTATCTCTCTATTTCCTCCCTTTTCATGTACCCATCCAGATACCTCTGAAGCGTTGCTAATATGTCTCCTTCCACCACCTCCCCTGACAATGAATTTCAGGCACCCATCACTCTCTGCGTGAAAAACTTCCCCCGCTTGTCTCCCTCTCACATGAGCCTATGCCCCCTTATAATTGACATTTTCACCCAGGAAAGAGCCTCTGACTACCCATCCAGTGTACGCCTCTCAAAATTTGTGGACCTCTGTTAAGTCTCTTCTCAGCCTCCATCTTTCCGGTGAAAATAATCCCAGTTTATTCAACCTTTCCTCATAGCCAACACCTTTGAGACCAGGTAATATCCTGGTGAACCTTCTTTGCAATCTCTGTGAAATTCCTGCATCCTTTTGATAGTGTGGTGACCAGAACTGCATGTGAAACTCCAAATGCTGCCTAACCAAGGTTTAATATAGCTGCAACACTATTTCTCAACTCTTGTACTCAGTGCCCTGGCTGATGAAGGCAAGCATGCCATGTACCTTCCTAATCACCTTGGCACTTGTGTTGCCACTTTTAGGAAACTGGAGCTGCTTGCCCAGATCCCCCTGTCTATTAATGCTCCTAAAGATTTTACTATTTACAGCATAATTTACACCTAAATTTGATCCTCCAAAATATATCACCTTGCAGTGATGAAAAATGACAAATATGAAATAAAAGCAGAAAATTGGGGAAATATTCAACAGGTCTGATGAAAGATCTACGATTCTGTTTCTCACTTCACAGATGCTGCCAGACCAGCTGAGATTTTCCAGCATTTTTTGTCTCTATTAGTGGAAGTTCAAATGTTGAAGGCACAACAGAAGTGTTGTTTTTTCCTAGGGTGGCAGGCAGAATCTGATTTCCCCAGGAAATGTTTCAGTTTGGTGACAATGCATTTTAACTCTTGCTAGTTCACAAATTAGTAAAGTTTATTTCCTTTCAAATAGACCAGCTGAGTTCAGGTTCCCTACCTTTTCCCTAATATCAGAGTGGGATCTGCCAGAAATGGGGTCGAGGCTTCCACATCCGGGTCCTGACTGTCAATTTCGAAGGCCTCTGGAGTCAAACAATCCTGGGAAAATCCAGCTCTGTGTCTTTGTTACTTATGGGCTGCAGTTCGTTGGGTGAGTCATAATCCCAGCATGGATCTGAATTGCGGGTCACTCAATTCCGGGTCAGGAACCTGGATGTGACTGTACAGGATTATTGGGTGCAATCTTCTGGGGAGCAGGCTAATTGAGCAACTGTCTCCCAAAATACCATCCCGCTAGAAAGAGCAACTGAGTTCCAGCATTGGGAGCTCCATTCAACGTTGGCTCTGTACAGGGGCACTGACCTGCTGGGAAGTATGGGCATTACTGAGGAGCAACAGTGGAAGTGTCTCTAGTGGGAAAGGAGCTCTAACCATTCCATTGAGCACAAGATCAGCTGAAACATCAGTCCACATGAAGTGTCTGATTGACATGTTTGCTGCTTGGGAAAACCTGAGCATTGCCCAGGAACCTGGGTTCAATTCGGACGATTCTTTGTGTGCCATTCAGAAGATTCCCACTCATTGCAGAAAAGGGACTGGTTTTCCTATTGGTTACCCGCCTTTGTCTGGGGGGCAGTTGTTGCCATTGGGAACCTACCTCTGAATAAAGCACACACAGAGGGGCATGTTGCAGAGCCAACCAGATATGATTCCTTTAACATTTCCAAATCCCTTCCTCCATTCAATAGGGGCAGCATGGTGGCACAATGGTTAGCACTACTGCATCACAGTGCCAGGGACCCAGGTTCAATTCCTGCCTTGTGTCACTGCCTGCGTAGAGTTTATACATTCTCCATGTGTCTGCGTGGGTTAACTCCGGGTGCTCTGGTTTCCTCCCACATTCTGAAAGACATGCCAATTAGGTACATTGGCCGTGCTAAATTCTCCCTCCGTGTACCTGAACAGGTGCTGGAGTGTGGCAACTAGAGAATTTTCACAGTAACTTCAATGCAGTGTTAATGTAAGCCTACTTGTGACAAATAAATAAATGTCAACTTCAACGTTCACCTCCAAAACCCCCTTCTGGGGGCTGGGGAAAGTCAGCTCAAAGGATTCATTGAGATGCTGTGTTTTATGGTTCATTGAGCATTACCTGATCATAGGGAGGGGACAATGCTCTTTTCCCATTTTTTTCCCCTTTTTCCCCTCGATCTAGTATTTTGTGTGTCATTTTTTGAAGGCACTGACCACCTTGCTGGGTTTGAGTTGCACCAGTCACTTTCTTCACGTTAGTCCCACGTTTGATGGTGTTTATTGACAGGCTGGTTGAATGATTGCATGAGCATTATCTTGGTGTTTCAATCTTCCGGCAACTGAATGATATCCCTTATCCCAACACAAAGGTCTGAATCTGATACAGTCGCGCCAAAATAACGCTTTGGTTCAGATCAGTCAGCACAGCACCATCCCAGAGTTGAGCCTGTGATCTATGTGGTGTGTGACACTCAGTAATAAACTAGACAGTGCACATATTCACTGCAGATCCTTTGTATTTTCATTTATATTTTATGATTCAAATAAAAATCCTGTAATGTGATTCCATAAAGTCATTGATTCAAGTTGGGATCGAAGTACTGTGCATTAGAAAGAAGATTACTGTTATGTTTTTACAAGCTAGTTAATTTGGGAAATTGCACACTTTGCTATGGATTGATGTTTGTTGGCATTTGCAGTTTCCCATGTATTTCTCACAGTGTTTCGGCAAAATTCAACTATTGATTTGATTTGATTTATTATTATCACATGCATTAACATATATTGAAAGTGTTGTCTCTTGCGAGCTATACAGACAAAGCATATCGTTCGTAGAGAAGGAAATGAGAGAGTGCAGAATGTAATGTTACAGTCATAGCTAAGGTTACAGAAAGATCAACTTAATGCAAGGTGAGTCCATTCAAAAGTCTGATAGCAGCAGGGAAGAAGCTGTTCTTGATTCGATTGGTTCATGAACTCAGACATTTGTTTCTTTTTCTTGAGTGAAGAAGGCGGGAGAGACAATGGCCAGGGTGCGTGGAGTCCTTAATTATGTTGGTTGCTTTGCTAAGGCAAGATCAATGGATGAGAGGCTGGTATGTGTGATGGATTGGGCTACATTCACAACCTTTTGTAGGTCCTTGAGGCTTTAGCCAAATCAGGAGTCATACCAAGCTGTGATACAAGCAGAAGGGTGCATTGTAAAAGTTGATGAGAATCGTAGCTGACATTATTTCCTTAGTCTTCTGCAAGAGTAGAAGTGTTGGTGAACTTTCTTAACTATAGTTAAGGTAGTTAGGGCGGCACAGTAGCACAGTGGTTAGCACTGCTGCTTCATAGTGCCAGGGACCTGGGTTCGATTCCCGGCTCGGGTCACTGGCTGTGTGGAGTTTGCACATTCTTCTCATGTCTGTGTGTGTTTCCTCTGGGAGTTCCGGTTTCCTCCCACAGTCCAAAGATGTGCAGGTTAGATTGATTGGCCATGCTAAAATTGCTGCTTAGTGTCCTGAAATGCATAGGTTAGAGGGATTAGTGGGTAAAACACGTAGGGATATGGGGGGGTAGGGCCTGGGTGGGATTGTGGTCAGTGCAGACACGATGGGCCGAGTGTTGGCATGGGGAGACTAGGACACATTGTTGGTCATCTGGCTGCCCAAAAACGTGAAGCTCTCAACCCTTTCTACTTCGTCCCCATTGATGTAGACAGAGAGATGTTCTCCTTTATGCTTCTTGAAGTCAATGACAATCTCCTTTGTTTTGATGATATTGAGGGAGAGATTATTATTGTCGCATCAGTTCACCAGATTCTCTATTTCATTCCTGTACTCTGTCTCATCATTGTTTGAGATGATCTGAAGTGACTGCCTCTTATTGATTAGAATCATTCACTCAATCATTCTGAGCTAAGATAATCCTTCAATACTTATGTTATTTGTCTTTCGAAATATTTGGGATTTGGCAAACCAGCAACGATTCCAATTCTTGCTGGTGGAAGATTTGCAGCACAGTGGGCAGAATTTACTGTTATTTGCACAGAATGCTGGCTGTGGCAAGAAAACCGGCTGCATATCTAGCTTACCTTGTCACGGTTTACGATGAGCAGGTCTTTTTAATTCTAATATTGACCAACTGAGTTCTGGTTTCCTGCCTTTTCCCTACCGTTAGAATGGGATCTGCCTGCACAATATGTGGAAGAAATGTCCCAGCGTAGAGGAACACTGGCTCTACAAACATTGGGTCTTTAAGAAAGATTCTCTAACTGCGATTTAAAAATACATTCTCCCCTATATGTGGATTATATTTATATCATGTTTATTGTGAGGATTATGTTTAAAATTCAGCTCTGGTTTATCTGCTGCTAATCTGCCAGCCTCATGCTGAGAAAGCAGGAGAATAATTGATCCGAGATGCCAAGGTGTTTGTTTTAATCTGAGCTAACCCTTTTTTATTTATTTTTGGTTTATCTCCTGGGGTTTCAGAGTAGGGTTTAATTAGGTTGATGGACAAGAGAAAGAATCATGTGACTGGGTAGAGCTAAGATTATGGAAAAATCAGTTTAATTTCCGCTTGATCCTGAAAGAAGCAAGAGGTGTGTGTGTGTGTGTGTGTATGTGTGTGTGTGTGTATGTGTGTGTGTGTGTGTGTCTGTCACTCTCTCTCTAGAGGCTTTTTTTTGAGTATCAGAAGAAAAGTGTCTCTTTCTGTCTCTCCATCTCCAAAAGTGCTTAAAGGCTCCAGTGATGCTAACAAGTAAAAGCAACGTAAGCCTCTGTTGTTTGCTAACTGCTTTTGAAGGGGAATTTAAGGCAACGAGGAATATTGCTCAAATTGGAACTAATGGAGATAGGTTAGTAGTTAAGAAATCATCTTGTCATTTCAACTGTTTCAGTTGGAAAATTTTAAACTAATTCATCTGTTATTTTTGATCTGTATTGTTAGAATAAAGTTTGTTTTGAAAAGGCTTCCGAGTGTGTTATTAGAATCACATCTGGAGTGAAACACCTTGGAGATGATTCTCTGAGCCCCCTGCACTGCTCCAACAACACAACAGGCCGGGAGATATCAGTGAGCTGTTTCACAGGCTCCCCACTGGGTGCCATGGCCTCTGCATGTCTCCGGGGTCAAGATTTTTGGAGTAACCAGCTGCACGCCAATTATCAGTGCGGAGCTAATTACAAAATGCTAATTGACATTTCCATTTGATTAGTGGGCTCAGGACTGAAGTCTCTAGACTCGTTAGCATTGCCAGCCCCCCAACCCCACACCCACCCCTGACAGTTCCCCTCTAATGGAGAACAGGCGGCCAATCCTGCTGGAATAAAAAGAGGCCATTAAGGCCCCCCAAGAGTTCAGGAGTGAGGTGGTTCCCCTTGGGCAGTGCCAACCTGCCAATGTCTGTCTGGCCTCTTGGCACTTCCCAAGAGGTACCTTGGCACTGCCCAATGCCCAATGGGCAGTGCCAAGGGGGGCAGGGCCTATTGGGTCAGTGGGACCTATTGGGGAAGCAATCAGTAAGGATGGGGGAACCCACTTCCACTCTCCACTCGGGTTTGCTGGCACAAGGAGGAAGGACAGTAATCAGAGCTGCCAAGGGTGGAGGTGTGGAGGGTGGGGGAGGGGTCAGGTCTATCAGGAGGCTTGAGGGGGTTGGGACTGTCAGGGCTGGCCGCATGGGGAGATATGGGGAAGACCAGGGAGTAGGGTCATTAGGGGTTTGCCCAGGGAGGTGCTGGAGACTAGCGATCAGGGGTAGAAGGGTCAACAAAAGCCACGATGGGAGATTGTAGGGCTGGCCAGTGGTGGTGAGGCTGGCATTGTGGGGCTACTGCGCATGTGCGGATTTCAGTGCTGACAGATTGGCACTGACAGTGCCCGCTCAGCACTATACTGCCAGCCTCTTGAACAGGAATGAGCCCCGCTCATTCAGTCTGAAATCCTGTTAAAAGACCAGGGGGAGTTCCTGCTGTTTACCTGTGAATTAGGAAATTAGAATTTTTTAGGGAGAATTCCAGCCATTATCCTCACACTAATGCCAAAACTAAAAAAAACTGTTGGGGTCTAACACTAACTTCTTAATACACCTTGGAGTTTCTGATATGGTCCTTAACAAAGGGGATCCCTAGCCCAACCCCACAAGAACAAACATACCCCCCCCCTCCCCATTGATAAGGGGAACCCTCTAATGGCTAAGGAGAAACTGCCCTGCATCACGAGGGCAATTCTTCTCGCCCCTCTCCAGCCCCCATGGGGAACTCCCCACTGACTGAATTCCCTTGAGGGGCCCACTGACATAGTGCTAGGGGGCGGTGACTGGGACAGTACCAAGGTACTGCTCGGGCATATCCCTCTACCCTTCCCAACACACACACACACACACACTTCCTCCCCACACACTTACCAATGTGCACCCAGCAGATTCCCTCCGCCTGGTTCCTATTTCAGAAAATGATTGTAAACTTCACTAATGTGGCAAATTCCAAATGTGGGCGTAACAAGACAGTGTGGGAGTCCACACATTATATTAAAATTAACTGGATCTTTTTGGAGTGGAACCTTGTTATGTCAATAGTGGGGGGATATGAAAACAAGGCCTCACCAGTGAGATTCTCCTTTTCTGAGTTTTGTGAAATCTTGTGCCAATAACGCAGTGAATATAAATGCCAAATTGCAGCAAATATTTTAAAGATAGAGTGACTTGCTGCTTTCCCCATTCATCACAACAATAATTAAAATCCAAAAATATTTCATTGTCTATATAAGTGATTTTCTGAGGATGCAAAAGGCACTACATAAATGTATGTTTTTTCTAAGTGTCAGAATCATAGAATCCTACAGTGCAGAAGGAGGCTATTGGGCCCATTGAGATTGCACCTATCACAATCCCACCCAGGTCCCTGGGTCCAACACTAGAACCGGGGGCACAACCTCAGGCTGAAGGGATGATCCTTTAAAACAGAGATAAGGAGGAATTTCTTCAGCCAGAGAGTGGTGAGTCTGTGGAACTCTTTGCCACAGAAGGCTGTGGAAGACATGTCACTGAGTGTCTGTAAAACAGAGATAGATAGATTCCTTATTGATAAGGGGATTAGGGGTTATGGGGAAAAGGCAAGGGAACAGGGATGAAAAAAAGTCATGAATGAATGGTAGAGCAGACTCGATTGAGTGGCCTAATTTGCTCCTATGTCTTATGGTCTTATGGTGAGGCAGCAGTGCTAACCATTTTTTTTTATTATTAAGCAACACAGCACGGGAAACAGGCCCTTCGGCCCAACGAGCCCACGCCGCCGTCATACCAAATACATTATCCTATTTTAATATTCCTATATAATAATATATATATTATTCCTAATATGGAAAATTTTCACCATAGGGACAATTTGTTACCCAATCAGCCTAAGAGCGAATTTTTGGGTTGTGGGAGGAAACCGGAGTGCCCGGAGAAAACCCACGCAACCACGGGGAGAACGCGCAAACTCCCGCAGACACCGGCCCAATTCCAAGTGTCTGCACAGCCACATCGATAGTCTCTGAGCTGTCATGGTGCCCTTCAGATGGTCCACATAAAGCACTCATATACGACATGAGGTACCAGGCAACCCATGAATCAACATCCAAGAGCTGTACCCGCACCACCTGCCGAATGCATGCTCAAATTATGGACCGAATTACCTGTGGAAAAAAGCCGTAGTTAAACAGTCCTAATATATCCCTCTATCTGCATACCGCTCATGTGGCTGTCCAAGAGACCCTTAAACAGCCCCAGCGTGCCTGCTCCCACCACCTTACTCGGCAGTGCATTCCACACCCCCACTACCCTTTGTGTGAAAAACTGCCCTCTAATATTCGTCCTATACATAGCCCCCCTCACCCTATGGCCATGACCTCTCGTCCTATCCATTTCTAAAGGTGGAAAAAGATTAACTCCATTTACTCTATCTATACCCCTTATAATCTTATACACCTCTATGAGATCCCCTCTAAGCCGACGTCTTTCAAGGGAAAACAACCCCAGTCTATCTAATCGTTCCTCATAGGACAGTCCTTCCATACCAGGCAGCATCCTGGTAAATTTGCCACAGTGCCACCCACAAGAAGGCTCATTCTAGAGGCTTGGGCAGGATGCAAATGGGAGGGCAAAGAAGTGAAGCAATGTTAATCAGCGATGAGATCATCATGATCGGGACATGCCAGAGAATCACAGGTTTCCGCTTCGTTGGGCCGGTGCCGAGAATTTCCTGGATAATCTGACTCATGAATTCTTTGCGTCTCTCCTCTTTGTTGGTTTGTGGCCAGAAGCAAAGCAGAGGATGAACAGTCGGACAACATCCTGCAAGTGATATAAAAAGAAAACAAGTTCATCAGTCTGGCTGCCTACGCATACACAATCTACTGACTAAAATAAAACAGATGGGGAAAGCCAGATTTCTAAGAGCCTGAGGAAAATATCCTTTACCAGTCTGAGTCCATTGACATTGGCTGATGTTAGTCTATCTGCACACGTGCATTCAGTTAATTCTTGGCTCCAGGGGGGATTGTAATTTTTACTGATGCTCTGAGATGAATGATATTAATTGGATTGTCCATGCTGTGGCCCACTCACTCTCGTTCTCCTTCCAGAGAAAGAAAAACCAAGCATGGCTGGCTCAAACAATATCAGCCATGTACCCATCCAGAATTAAAATAACTCCACTGCCCGTGTAAACATCAGCCCACATTTGGTGCTGCAATGAAGACGCAGGTCTTATGAGGAGAGGCTGAGGGATTTGAGGTTGTTTTCGTTAGAAAGGAGGCGGCTAAGAGGGGACCTTAACGAAACATATAAGATGATTACAGGTTTAGATAGGGTGGACAGTGATAGCCTTTTTCCTAGGATGGAGAAAGCTAGCACGAGGGGACACAGCTTTAAATTAAAGGGTGATAGTTATAGAACGGATATCAGAGGTAGGTTCTTTACCCAAAGGGTGGTTCGGGAGTGGAATGCCCTGCCTGCAGCAGTTGTAGATGCGCCAAGTTTGGTGGCGTTTAAGAGGTTAGTTGATAAGTATATGGAAGAGAAGGGAATGGTTTAGTTTGGAGGGGCATTGCTTTTTATATTGGTCGGCGCAACATCGAAGGCCGAAGGGCCTGTTCTGTGCTGTAATGTTCTATGTTCTATGTTCTATGAATGATGGGAAGGATTTGGCGTTGGAGCGAATGATGGACAGGGTTTGGAATGGGTAAATGATGGGAAGGGTTTGGAGATGGAGTGAAAGATGGGAAGAGTTTGGAGTTGGAGTGAAAGATGGGAAGAGCTTGAATTGTTCTGAATGATCTCACAGCAACATCTTGTTTAAAAATAGAGTATAATGACAGTGTGTTTTGCTCACTATTTGATGAAATTTGAATGTGTAATTTGGTAATTAAAGTATTTATTTTTTTCTGCAAAGAATGCTGACAGAGTTTGTGCTTAATGTCTACAGTAAAATATTTTAACATTTAAAGAAGAAACCTGCCTGGCCATTTTGGTGATAGCAGTTAAGGTGAGGGGTGTGGTTTGTTTTTGTACCAATGGGGACCTTGCCTGTTTTAAATGATGGGAGAAAAGTAAACACATCAGATTTTGGTTCTATCAGGCACATTTACATATTCCCAGAAAGAGACTGTGAGGAAAAAGATTATTGCCAGAATTTTACCAGTAAGCCCATCCAGAATCAGGGGCAGGGCTGGTTCACATAGTGACATAGTGACTGACCAGACAAAACATACCGTTCATAGAAAAGGAAAGGAGAGAGTGCAGAATGTAGTGTTACAGTCATAGCTAGAGTGTAAAAAAAGATCAACTTAGTACAAGGTAGGTAGATGTTTAACCTCAATTGATTTGAAGCAATAGACAATACTTACGATATCATGAAGCCAGCTGATGTTAAATCCTACGATATTCCAAACTGCAGAGAGGAATCTGGGAATGCCTGCTCACAGCTCAATTGTGCAATTTGATATAATACAGGAAAAGATGTGAAGACCAATGAAGGATATCCCAGATGTTTTTCTGATGAATTTAAACAAAAAATAAATGTTTATTAAGCAGAAAAACATACAGGAAGAATGTTAATTAGAAAACATTTAGCTACATTAATGATTATAACACAGTTTCTTTAAAGTTACCCAGTTCCAAATCCTGCTTTTTTTTTCTAATCTTAGTGTTAAATCTCCCCAAACAACATCCCATAGGAAATTCAACAATAGTTATCACGCTAAGTACCTATATCTTTTGGGATTGCTTCTGACGTAGGATAGAGACAATTAGCTTCTCAAACAAACTTTTTCAGGCACAGCTTGTTAGGAGTTGACACAACTTGTTGCTAGGGACTGTGGTTATAGGATGAACCTTCCTCTAATACATTGTTTTTCCTTTAGTTCTTCCCTTATCTAAACTAACCTTCTCAGAAATCAGTCTTAATTATTAATACATGAATTTACCTTTAAGAGTGTAATTGTGAAATTCATCTCAAGTTCCCGATTTGAAAATTCACCATATTTACTTTAACTTTTGATATTCTAACTCCCAATGTTACCAACTTGCTTTAGTAAGCATCTGTTTCCAATGTTGCTCAACCAACCAGCTTATCAAAACCTTAACTCCATCAATTCAGCCAATCTGTCTGCCCAGCATTTTCATTTTTATACAGTTTGTTTTCCTTTAATCTTACAACCACCAGAGCACATTCCCAATGACTTGGTTTCTTTTTGTTTGATTTCATCACAATTTCCTAACTAGGAGGATTATCTTCCCCTTGAGCTCGGAAAGATCCATTCTAAGATGTTCCCAGCATCTGGATGGAAATGATGAGACTATCACTTTTGGTCTTGGTGATGAACTGCATAGGTGATAAAACTTGAAATCACTTCCTAGAATGAATTTGAAATCCCTGGCCAACAGACCGAATTTCACACACTAACATGACACCTTGTAATGCATCAGTGTCTCTGATGTATTTGCTGAAGGATATGGCACCAGAGGACTCTTGGCGTGATTAACTTCTCACCATAAATCAGCAGCAAGTCATCCATAATACTGAGCTGTCTGTAGTGCTCAAAGCATTATTTCAGAATCAAAGTCTTTGCAAGATATGAGGGTGGCACAATAGTTAGCATTGCTGCTTCACAGCTCAAAGGACCCAGGTTCAATTCCCAGCTTTGGGTCACTGTGTGGAGTTTGAATGTTCTCCTTGTATCTGCATGAGTTTCCTCTGGTGTTCTGGTTTGCTCCCGCAACCCAAAGATGTACAGGTTAGGTTGTTTGGCCATGATAAATTGCCCCTTAGTGATGTGTGTGTTAGAAGGGTTGGCAATGTAAATATGTGGGATTTCGGGGTAAAGCCTGGGTGAGATTGTTGGGCCGACTGGCCTCCTTCGGCATTGTGGGATTTCTATATTCCAGCTATCCAATTTTGCAATAGTCCCTAATTTTAGTACCTGCTTCCCCTGCTTTTTATGCTTGTTAGATTTCATTGACCTTCTGTGTTGTTGCCTGTAGGAATTTTGTAGTCAATGAGATACGTGACTCTACATCTGCAATGAGATTTATAACTTCCCGTTCAGGAATGTCAGCACAATGCATGACAAGGCATCTGCTATTATTTGTAGTTTGCCTCGAACACACTTAATCTTCGTATCAACTTCATGAATATTAGGTGAAATTTCTGGACTCTACTTGGCATCTTTTCTACTTTTAGAACATAGAACATAGAACACAACAGCACAAACAGGCCCTTCAGCCCACAAGTTGCGCCGATCACATCCCTATCTACCAGGCCTATCTATAACCCTCAATCCCATGAAATCCCATGTACTCATCCAGAAGTCTTTTAAAAGACCCCAATGAGTTCGCCTCCACCACCACTGAAAGCAGTTGATTCCATTCACTCACCATCCTTTCAGTGAAAAACTTGCCCCTGACATCTCCTCTGTACCTACTCCACAGCACCTTAAACCTGTGTCCTCTCGTAGCGACCATTTCAGCCCTGGGAAATAACCTCCGAGAATCGACCCTATCTATACCTCTCAACATCTTAGAAACCTCTATCAGGTTGCTTCTTGTCCTTCGTCTCTCCAGAGAGAAAAGACCTAGCTCCTTCAATCTATCCTCATAAGGCATGGCTTCCAATCCAGGCAACATCCTTGTAAATCTCCTCCTTTCAATAGCTTCCACATCCATAGCTTTTCTGATGTTCATTCAAGATGACCAACAGCTTGTGGTCTGTCTTGATGTTGAGTTTCATCTGGGTGCTCTGGTTTCCTTCCATAGTCTAGAGATATGCGGGTTTAGGTTCATTGGCCACACTAAAATTGCCCCTTACTGCCCTGGAATGCTTGGTTAGAGAGACAAGTGGGGTAAATATGTGGGGCTGTGAGGATAGGACCTGGAGTGGGATTATTGTTGGTGCAGACTTGATGGGCTGAATGGCCTCCTTCTCTTCTGTAGGATTTCTATGATGATTCTATGAAACACATGATGGAATCCACACATCTACATGATTTCCCGTTTAGTATTAGGGATGGGGAATTCCATCAAAGTCTGTAATTTTGCTGTTCTTGGCAAAACTTGTCCATATCTTGCAATCTGCCCTGAATAAGCTACTCACACTTTTGCAAACCCACTCTTAGCAAGGCTTATTATTGGACCTCTTGAATATAATTGTTGAAATAGGACTTCCAATTACTTGCAGAGATCTTTCAAGTTATACCCACTCGGCCAGTGATATCCTGCTGTTTAATAGTGAAACTTGGGTTTACAATATTTCACGGACAGTAAATCTGCGAGAAAGATAAATCCCTCTGAAGTTCCTGCATTGCAAATATTCATCTACTTTCTATCTAATGTTTACCTTCAATTCAGCAAAGGAAGGGCCAGTACTGAAATACGAATCTATTTTCTCATCCCTGTGACTGACAGCCCTGGATGGGAAGAGAAAATAGATTGTTCCTTCAGTCATCCTGAACTCCTCAGCATGGGGTCTTGAACTGTGTGTTGGCTAACTGTCTTGTCATCAGGCTGGGCTATTCCATAGTCATACTTTGTGCAACATTGCTGAAATTGTCCTATTGCAAATCCCTGGATCATTTATTCCTATTTAATATAAAAAAGTTCTGTGATTGAATTCCACTCAGAAACCTTTGGCCACTGGCTCACTGCTTATTGTTTACAATCTCCTCTCTGAAAACACTCACGGATATTTCCTCTTAACACTGTCAAGTCTTTCCATTGCCCCCTGTTCTTCAAAAAGTATATTTGAAAAAAAACTCTCCAAAAGTCCTTTATCCTTGCTGTGGCTCA
The DNA here is from genome assembly GCA_024679065.1 of Sphyrna mokarran. Classification (NCBI taxonomy): domain Eukaryota; kingdom Metazoa; phylum Chordata; class Chondrichthyes; order Carcharhiniformes; family Carcharhinidae; genus Sphyrna; species Sphyrna mokarran. Next base: position 8,329,646 of record JAGIQG010000024.1, read on the forward strand.
GTTGGGTAACACCTTTCCTCTGATTCCATAGGTTCAAGTCTCGCTCCAGATCTCAAGCAAAAAACCCCATTCCAGTGCAATATTGAGAGAGTGCTGCACTGTTGGAGGTGCTGTCTTTCAGATGAGATGATAAAGCAAGAGCCCATTTGCCTGCTTAATGCGGATGTAAAGGGTTCCATGATTCTATTTCAAAGAAGGGTGTGCGAGCTATCCCTGGTGCCTTGGTCAATATTTATTTCTCAGTTCACACCACAAAATAGCAGGCTGCCTGGCTGGTCACCATTGCTATTTGTGGGATCTTGTTGTGCACAGAATTAGCCTTTGTGTTTCCTACATTACAACAGCGACCACGCTGCAGAAATAATTAATTGGCTGGAAAGCACTTTGAGATGTTTAGTGATCGTGAAATACATTTCTTCCTTTTGCTCTTTATCTTCTGAGTCCATCCTAGCCTCTTGTAAGACTGGAGACAGTAGTTGGAATTTTACAGGCACTGCCCTGATTCCAGGGGTACAAAGAACAAAGAACAAAGAACAAAACAGCACGGGAAACAGGCCCTTCGGCCCAACGAGCCCACGCCGCCACCCCAATGTTCCCACCTCTATCTGTGATCCCTATCTATGTTTATAGATCTATGGATTAAAAACAAAATTTGAGACAATTTAGGGAGAATTTGTTTTGCCAATTAGCCTAAGAGCACATCTCCAAGATGTGGGAGGAAACCGGAGCACCTGGAGAAAACCCACGCAAGCACAGGGAGAATGCGCAAACTCCCACATGAACAGATTGGGAATGGAGGGGATAGAAAACTGATTTAAAATAGGGATCATGAGCCTTGGGAGTCCCTGGGAAGTGTGTAAATAGATGATGATATTGATGTATTTGTTTTTATCCTACAGGTGCTTTGGTCCACCTTGTTGTCTAACAAGGGGCATACACGCGACAGCCGAGAGTCAGTGAATGACGTCCTCCATTGACCTTGGGCATGGTTGTATGACTCTCAGGCGGATGTGCCACTAAAATTTTGTCCAGTTTATGTATGAGATTCCTATTGTTTTTGCTTTTCCTATTTTGGGATCAGTAGGTGATTAGTAGTTAGGATGTTTAACCTATTTGCCGCGTAGTGCACACAGGAGAATGCGCAGCACCATACAATATCAAAGTGGCTGGCATGTTAGCACTGCTGCTTCACAGCACCAGGGACCTGTATTCAATTCCTACTTGGGTCAGTGTATGTGTTGTACATTCTCCCGTGTCTGCATGGGTTTCCTCCGGGTGCTCCGGTTTCCTCCTACATTCGAAAAGACATGCTGGTTAGGTGCTGGAATTTGGCAACTAAGGGAATTTTACAGTAACTTCATTGCAGTGTTTATATAAGTCTTACTTGTGACTAATAATAAATAAACTAAAACTAAACTAAGTCCATGTTCCCATTCATTTTAATATCTCCTAAGTCAATCAGAGTAGAGCACAGTGTTCTGATTTCAGATATAGCTGATTAATGAACCAAGAACAATCCTTTCATCTTAAGAAAAAGCCTGTGCATTTGTATTGCTATATTGTAATGAAACTGATTGTCACACACTGGTGCCTCTGGTTTTGGCCGGCTCCTCCGCCTCTCTTGCATGGTTTTGTAAAGGTCATGAATACAGAACCAAAATTTTTGACCATTATGAATGCTGACAGTTCATCTGCTGCTCCATGATGTCTCTGACATTGAGGCGTTGCAATGTCACCAGGCTAGCTTTCACTTTGAAACCTTTGTCCTGACAGACGCTTTGAAGAACAGTTTTCGCCGTCACTCACCAAAGGTTTAAACAAAAGGAGCAGACTGCAAATATATACCTAAAAAAAATGACAGTCTTGTTGAACAATGTGTTTTATTTTACAGACACAGAAAGGACTGTCGATGAAAATGAGCAATCACTTAACTTGCTCATGTGGCTTCCTCTGTCCCCCTGTTTCGCAGAGGGATTAACCCACTTATGTTAAATAGGTTAATTCCTGTGTCACAGTAATATAAGGAGGGATCTACAAGCAAGCTCATTTAGCATTCATCCACCAGCATCACTGACAGTGGCTCCCAAGCCATTGAAAGTGGAAGTGGAGGGAATAGTTGTCCCAGAAGCTTCTCTGCTTAAAATATAGAGGGTTGGTGTGGGATTATTGTCACAGCTTGGCCTTTCCTGAATCCCAGGAACGGAGCTATCTCTGCTGCCCAGTGCCCATGCTGAGTTGGCACCCTGGCCAGGGACGAGTGGGCTTTCAGAACACATGCGGCGGGTGTGTTGTAGGCAGGTCCAGGCCATGTCATAATAAAACGAACGAGATTGAGAAACCCGTGCTGGAGATGGAGTAGGCAGCTCGGTGGCACAGTGGTTAGCACTGCTGCCTCACCGCGCCAAGGATGCAGGTTCAATTCCAGCTTTGGGTGACTATCTGGAGTTTGCATGTTCTCCCCGTGTCTCCATGGGCTTCCTCTGGGTGCTCCGCTTCCTCCCACATTCCAAAGACATGTGGATTAAAGGGTTGATTGGCCATGCAAAATTGAAGGTCAGAATCAGGGGAATTAACAGGATAAGTACATGAGGTGACAGGGATAGAGCCTGGATGGGATTGTTGTCGGTACAGGCTTGATGGACCAAATGGCCTCCTTTTGCACTGTAGCAATTCTATGATTATTTGCTTGTTCTATGAGTACTGCACACATCCCCTGCAGCCTGCGTTGGACTCCTCTGTGGCTCCTCTTCTACTAAACATGTCAGCTTTGGAGAATTCCCATTGGCTCTTAGAATTCCCATTGGGAACCATTGGTGCCAGCAGAAACGCTGGACAGAAATAAAGCCACAAAGATGAATATTAAGCACAGCAACATAGAAAATAGGGAGTAGACCATTCAGCCTTTCAAACCTGCTCCTCCATTCATTATGATCATGGCTGATCATCCAACTCAATAGCCTGATTCCACCTTCCCTCATATCCTTTGATCCCCTTTGCCTCAATTATATTAAATATAATGTGCAGCTCTTGAATATTCCTTAAGACTAATCTTTCCACTCTGGTACTGAAAGATATTTAACAGATTTTAATAAATTCTGACTGAATGGATTTCCCAAATAGGGTTACCTCACATATTTAAAGTTTAATTTGAGCATACTTTGACCAAGACACAATGCTGTGGAGAGAGTAGTTTTAGTTCAAGTTCATGCATCTTGTAACTAGAACTTGTTACACTGTCCATAATTCATTCTTTACGTCACCCAGAAGGTCATCGATATGTATTGTCAAGAACAACAGACCCTGCGATAGGCTAGAACTCCTTGACATTTGGTTTATCTTGTGTGTATCACAATGCAGAATGGACATGACAGAGTGGGAAAGGAAATGCTCGCCCCAGCCAGTTTCACATGAGTGCAGAAGCCACTCCTCGATGAATCAGAATATGGTGGCATACTTTCAGAATGACCAACTCCTTCAGATTGTCTGCTTTACATTCTAGTGCAGTTACCATGGGAACAGCCCTCCTCTCTCCTCCCCGCTCGGTGAGACAATGAAGGGCAGCCATCTTTTCCTACCACCTGCTGCTACACCAATCAATCAATGACACCTCCCATTAGGAGGAGGGAGGAGAACAGCAGTGGTGCAGACCTCCAGAGATTTCAAAACACAATTGCAAGTCCTGTCAATCTGAAGAGAAACACAGGAGGTTCTACAGATACTGACTGGATTCCAAGGTGAATGGTTATTAAACCGTATCAGGTCTGATTTCTCGCTTGCTCCTTGTATAGCATTGCGATCAGTTTAATGTCTGAAAATACAATCCTCAAAACACACAATTTCTTTACTGTTGAACTTTCTCACAATCATTGCTCCTCTTTCATTCAATCTCTACAGTGCAGAAACAGCTGTTTGGCCCATCGAGCTTGCACTGACAACAACCCTGCCCAGGCCCTATACCCATAACCCCATGTTCTTACCCTGCTAATCCCCCTGACTGTGGGAGGATACCGGAGCACCCAGAGGAAATCCATGCTGACATGGGGAGAAAGTGCAAACTCCAACAGACAGTGGCCCAAGCCGGGAATCGAACGTGAATTTCTGGAGCAGTGAGGCATCAGTGCCAACCACTGTGCCACTGAGCCATAACTGTGTGTTTATGATAGTAAGCAGTCTCACAACACCAGGTTAAAGTCCAATAGGTTTAATTGGTAACACGAGCTTTTGGGCAATGCTCCAAAAGCTTGTGCTACCAAATAAACCTGTTGGACTTTAACCTGGTGTTGTGAGACTACTTACGGTGCCTACCCTAGTCCAACAATAGCAACTCCACATCTTGTTTATAATTGGGAAGTATTCTAGAAACCCGACTCACGGAAAGATGTCAAAACTCTGCCAGCTTTCCATATCCTGTTAGATTAGTTAATAGATCCTCGCGCTCACTTTTTAAATCTATCCCGAGTCCACTTCACTTCTACAATCTCCATCAGCCCTTTGTTCTTGTGTCTCCGTTCACAAGCTTATTCCTCAGACCTCCAGCAACCATACTAAATTCTTCTGGTATACTCTACCTGAATTCCTCCAATCCCAAATTAACACCCACTCTCTGCTTTGAAAGAACGCTGCTCTTTGAATATAACCTTTCTCCCCCTCAGTTTCAGCTTTTGTTTCTCCCTTTTCTCTAAGAGTGCCTGTGTTTATTGCCCAACTGTTCGTGTGAAGTGTACTGCCCTCTACCTGAGAAGCACAGCAGAACCCTTCCTACACTGTACATCACAGCAACATCGCCAGCCTCACAGAGCCAACCAAAGAGAAATTACACAGACCAATTTCTACTTTCCTATTCTGCATCCGCAGACCTAGTTATCTGTTACCCAATAAAGGCTGATTAACATTGGACTTGTGTCCTATTTGCATAATGTGGCTCAATTTACATATTAATTAGTCGTTAGCAGATGGAGAAGACTGAAGCTCGGGCCATTTGTTAATGGGCATTATGTTTAGTAGCAAGAATAAAATGCAAAATACAACACAACTAAATATTTATAGCAAAGAACCAAAACACAAATGGGTTTGTATTTCTGAATGAATGCCAAAGTCTACAATCATGGTTTAGCGATAAGCCTCCCTGTGTGCTCTCTGCGTCTAACCAGCAGTGTCTAACCACAAGGGATACTTAACATATATAAAGCAGCGCTTGTATTTAAAACCAAAACATATTTTAGTTCAATTAATAACCCGCAAACCCCAGGCTATACAGCATTTACGAAACAGCCATGCAATTACGAAATGTCTTATATTTATGTTTCAGGAGTACATCCCCAAAGTGCTTCTTGTAACAATGAATTGCTTTCAAGTTATGCAGACAAATGAGACATTTTAGGGAAAGGACAGGTCTATTCAGCGTCTCGATCAGATCACCCCCTCAATCTTCTAACTCGAGGGAATAAAAATCAGGTTTATGTCACCTGTCCTCGCCATGATTTAACTCTCTGTGCGCTGGTATCATTATGATAAATCTGCGTCACTTCAAAGGTCGGTATATTCTTCTCGTGATGGAGTGCTCAAATCCACAGTGATTAGCACTGCTGCCTCACAGCGCCAAGGGAGCTAGGTTCAATTCCTGGCTTGGGTCATTGTCTATGTGGAGTCTGCACGTTCTCCCTGTGTCTGCGTGGGTTTCCTCCAGGTGCTCCAGTTTCCTCCCACAGTTGGAAAGATGTGCTGGTTACAGTTTCTTTACTATTAGTCTCAAGTAAGACTTACATTAACACTGCAATGAAGTTATTATGAAATTTCGCTAGCCACCACACTCTGGCACCCGTTCAGGTAAGATGGAGTTTGCCCAGTGCTTAGATAACTCCTTCTTCTTTGGAATTGAATCCTCTTAAAATAAAGGCCAACAATTAGTCTTTGATCATGTAGTTATCTCTGTACTTCTGCTCCCATATCTCTTTGTTCCTCCCCAAATCTTAGTTTCTCATTAGTTAGAGAATATTTGGATTTATCATTCTCCAATCCAGACAGTACTGAGTGACTAATGCTTGTAAACAGCAAAGTGCCAGCAACAGCAATGAATCTGTTTTTGTTGGTGTTGTTTGAGGGAAGAATGTCAGTTTGATATCACAAGAATGCTTATTTCTTCTTTGTCGAAATAATATTTCAACATGCACCAGCATTGCAGGCAGGGTTTTGGTTTAATCGAGTTTCCAAATTCCACGAGGGCCAAATTTTAACTCCTGAGTCGGAGTTGGGAAAATTTCAGATTTCGCAAACCCGACTCAAGGGAAGTGAATGGTGTAATTCACGTTCCTGGAGGGTGGATATTAATGGGAATCGGACTTGCTGGCTCCAGAAATGTTTCAGAGGAGCTGCCAGCTAGTGAGGCAGCCTTGCTGCTTTGTCTGAGCTTTAGGAAAAGAAGGCCTTCGAGCCCTCATCGTTCACACCTCCTCATCCCCCACACACTCCGCATGCTCCATCCATCCCGCTACATGCCAGGCCAAGCACCTACTTACCGCCTGGTCCCTCGTGCCCTCCAAGTGGCTTACTACCCACTCCTTTTAAAGCACCTGTGCCAGGTTGGTGCCAATTCATGCAAACCCATGTCTCTCCTTCCAATCACCCTCTTCCCTTACCACTTCAATGTCAGTTGAATTCGTATTCACCATGGGCAGACCTCAGGAGCCACACTGAGAGTAAATAAAACTCTCAGTGTCCATTGATCATTTCACTATTTAAAAAAATCTCATTCATAGAAAAAACCATTTGATATATTTTATTTCTTTCATGTATTTAATCTGTTAAGAAAACAAACATTTATTTCAAGTACTTAATCCCCAAGAAAATCAACATTTGTATTCATAATCCCACATTAAAGTCTTTATAACCACTTGAAACTGTCAATCAAATTGCAAAATTGTAGCCCCTCCCCCTCACAACTATGATAATTATGGAATCAGTAAAGCAGTACTAATTCTATAATGATACTCTTCGGCCAACAGAATGCTGGTGGAATTACAAGCACTACAGGGATGATCTTCCCAGCTCATCATGCCAGTTGGTCAGCGTAGCAAGCTGGTAAGATTGCAAGAGAGGAGAAAACCGGAATTGTACTAAAGATATCATCACTGAATTGCCAGCATAATAAGCCTCGCATCAGGGAAGGGTGCAAGGCTGATTTTAATATTCATTTTCTATTTAAAATATTATTAGTGAGTCCAGAACACAATCATCGGGGTTCACTTGTCCTAATGGCCTCATCAATAGAGATTGTCACTGGTGAGGAGTACATATGGTCCCCCACCAACCAGGACCAGACATGATGGCCTCGTGAAATGATGTGAGATCTCCAGATATTGGGGCGCAAGGGTGGGCAGTGCACCTTGGACAGTGCCAGTTTGGAATCCTGGAAGTGCCCACTGGGCAATGCCAAGGGCCGGGCCCTAATGGGAGGGTGCAGAGCCTGAAGGGGAGGCAGCAAGTGGGAAGCTGCACACTCTGCAGTCGGGGTGATGATTGACCAAGAGGGTGGATGGAGGCAGCAATCAGCTGGTGGGGGGAAATGGATGCAGAGATAGAGCAGGGGTGGGCAGGATGGGCTGATGGTCATCCAGAGGGGAGCTGCGACTGGTGGGTGACCACAATTGGGGCATGATCGGGAGAGTAGAGGAGGACCACAGAGGGCACCAGGAGATCACGATGCATAGTGCCCTCTAGCAGTCAGCAGCTGGCTTTTCGGCATGAATGGATTAATGGGCTTTGTCCACTCTCCCTACTGGTGGGAATCACATTTTACCTTTCTTTTCCTAAGTATGATAAGATTTAATATTTTTTCTTGTTAAAAAAATCAGCCTGAAACACTCTCATTTTCACATTCAATCAGCACTTTGAATTTCTTTTGGTAAGATCATTCCCCATTTTTCAATTGCAAGTTTTTTTTTATTTAAATTGGGGATTCAAAGACCGCCTCCCACCCTCCCCATGAGCAAAAATGATTATTGGCACATTTCAAGGTGGAAGCACTGGAATCTGGTCCCTTTTGGGCCAGGGTATAAAACCTGAATGAAATTTCAGATCCCTAATCAGTCCTAATGCGGAGCTTGAACCCACAAACACCTACCCACAGAGTGAGAGGCTGCTGATTGAGTGGAAGTGGTTCAATGGTTTCTACCAATGTTGCATCATGAGCAGTTGACAGTTTGAGTAGTCACATGAATGGTTTAAAAGATATGGGAGAATCTCCATATCTTCATCTGGAGATTAGCAGACCACAGAGGAACATCACTATTCATGCCATTTCTTCAGTTTCTTCAATTTCCCATTGAATTGATGGTGAAGGATCAGGAGATTGCAGAAAATTTGCAAGCTATTGTTAAGGTAATAATTTGTGGAGAGCAGTTAAGAGAAAAACAGCAATGCATTTATTTACAGGTAAAAGCAATACAGAGGTTTGCAGCCTCAGGGCTGCAACCAGCTCCCAAGAAGGTTAGAAACATAGAAAACCTGCAGTGCAGAAGAAGGCCATTTGGCCCATCAAATCTGTCCAACAACAATCCCATCCAGGCCCTATCCCATAATCCCACATGTTTATCCCACAAATCCCTCTAACCTACAAAGTCCACCAATGCCTCTACTTTCTCAGAAGATGAAGGAAATTTGGAATGTCAGCTTTTACAGACGCACGATAGAAAGCATTCTTTCTGGTTGTATCACAACTTGGTATGGCTCCTGCTCTGCCCAAGGCTGCAAGGAACTACAAAAGGTTGTGAATGTAGCCCCATCCATCATGCAAAACAGCCTCTCATCCATTAACTCTGTCTACGCTTCTTGCTGCCTCGACAAAGCAACCAACATTATTAAGGATACCACACACTCCAGACATTCTCTCTTCCACTTTCTTCCTTTGTGAAAAAGATACAAAATTCTGAGTTCACGTACCAACCAACTCGAGAATAGCTTCTTCCCTGCTGTTGTCTGGCTTTTGAATGCACTTATCTTACATTAAGTCAATCTTTCTCTACACCCTAGCTACAGGTTGTAACATTACATTCTGCATTCTCTCATTTCCTTCTCTATGAACAGTATGTTTTGTCTGTATACCGTGCAAGAAACAATACTTTTCACTGTATGTTAATACATGTGACAATAATAAATCAAATCAAATCCTGGGATACTAAAGGGTAATATAAGATGGTCAATGTACCTAATCCACACATCTTTGGACTGTGGAAGGAAACCGCAGCAGTCGGAGGAAACCCCCACATAGACATGGGAGAATGTGCAAACTCCACACAGACAGTATTCCGAGGCCGCAATTGAATGTGAGTCCCTGGTGCTGTGGGGTAGCAGTGTTGATCATTGTGCCACCGTGCCACAAGTTCTAAAACAGAAACCTAAACTCACCAAGGTGATTCCCCCACCCTGCTACCCAATTGGTTCTTTGGGGCCTTACCTTTGGATTGCTCTTTAAAGGGATAATCACTATACTGATATTAAGAAAGGAATTACTCTTTGAGATTTTTGCAAGTCTGGAATGGGATAATTCCAAAAGAGTTTTGCAAGATCATATTTATCAGCTAGAGAAAACCAGTCCCATTTTTCACTGATCTCAGCCAATCTGAATTCTCACCATTTCTCTACATCTTTCACCTCCCCAGGTATGCATCCAGATTCCTCTTGGATTGAGGTGATGCTGTCAGACTTCATCCTCTGGATTGTTCCAGAACACAAGTCTCTCTTCTAGCTTTATGTCCCAAAAATGACCACGATTAACCCTCACCCCAGCGAAAATGGATCAGCACAAAGTCTACAAAATAATCAGGTTAAATGATCCAGAACAAAGCTCAGTATGTCATTTCATGTGAACAATATTCTTTACCCAAGGGAACTGTTAAGCAGAAACTGTCTCTGCCACAGGGTGGGAGGGGGGGTGGGGGTGAGTCATCCATATTGCAGGATAACAGTGGGTAACACAGTTGGGAAAGGAGAGATAATAAAGGAAAGAAAGCAATTATGTAAACACCACTTTAGACTGCATTTTGCAAGAGCTGTGAGTCCTGTATACAATCCCATGTGAGAGCAAGGGTTTCATCGGATTGGTGTTTTCACGAGGTGGAGTTGCCAGCGTTGGACTGGGGTGGGCTCAGTAAGAAGTCTCCCAAAACCAATTTAAAGTCCCACAGGTTTATTTGGTATCACGAGCTTTCGGAGTGCTGCTCATTTATCAGGTGAGCGGAGAGTTGGGTTTTTGGCCCATTGAGTCTGCACCAACAACAACAATCCCATGCAGCCAGCTCCACATATTTACCCTACTGATCCTGACAATAAGTGGCAATTTAGCCTGACCAATCAACCTAACCCACACATCTGAGGAAGGGAAACCGGAGAATCCAGAGGAAACCCACAGGGACATAGAGGAGAAGATGCAAACCCTACATGGACAGTGACCCAACCAGGAATCAAACTTGGCAACATTGCTAACCACCGTGCTGCCTTAGTCAAACATATGTACTTGTGTCCATCAGTGTTCAGCTGGAACTATCTGCTCCATCTGCGTAGAAATGCTTACAGCTCAGGGGGTTTTGTTTTTAACCTGTAAAACTTTCCGTCCTTCAGCGTATATTTCTAAGTGAAAAGCCATTTTGTTTAACTCGGCTGGTTAATGTCAATGCGGCTTAAGAAGCATAGCTTCCATTCCCATGGTGATAGCGGCCCTGGGCCTTCAGTGATCGCACCATTCCATCTCTCCGCATCTTGACCTCATTTTCCTCCTTGAAGACACTGCTTAAAACTATCTTTTTAACTAAGCTTTTGCTCATCTGACCAATATCTCCTCAGTTGGTTTTGTGTCATATTTTGTTTAATAGTTCTCCTTTGGAGCATCTTGGCAACATTTATGTTGTGTGAAAGGTACTATATTGATATAAGTTGTTGTTGTTATTGCTTGGGGTGCACTCGGACCATTGTGGTGGTCGAGTCTCAGCAACTTTTAATCCTATTTCCTACTCCATAATTGGCCAGAATTCTCCTCATTCTGATCTCTGTCCAGGACTCTGGACTGGGCAAGTACATAATTTGTAAATCTAGTTCCCAGCACAGGAACATGGGAACAGGAGTAAGCCTTCCAGATCTATTAGCCTGTTCCAATATCCAATCAGATCATGGCTGATCTGGCTAACATAGTAAGAAGTCTCACAACACCAGGTTAAAGTCCAACAGGTTTATTTGGCAACACAAGCTTTCGGACAGCACAGATGGTGATCCAAGCCTGGAATCGAACCCAGACCCCTGGCGCTGCAAAGCAGCATAGAGTCATAGAGGTTTACAGCATGGAAACAGGCCCTTTTGCCCAACTTGTCCTTGCCACCCTTTTTTTTAAACCTCTAAGCTAATCCTAATTGCCCGCATTTGGCCCGTTCCCTCTATACCCGTCATATCCCTATAACTGTCTAAATGCTTTTTAAAAAACAAAATTGTACCCGTCTCTACAACTACCTTTGGCAGCTTGTTCCAGACATTCATCAGCCTCTGTGCGGTGAGTCAACCTGTGAGCAATGCTTGTTGGGGGTGTTCAATTTAAGGGGGAGGAAAGATAGCGTATTTGGATTATGTATTGGCTTGTATTAGCAAATATGTATTAGCAATGCTAACCACTCTGTCACCATGCTGCCTTAACTCCACACAGTCACCCAGGGCTGATGGCATTGATGGTTCCATAGTAAATTCTTGCCTGCCACACAGGCCATTATAGTATATTTGACGCAGACTAATTAAGCAAATCATCCACATATATTTCCCCAAATAGGGAGCTGAGATTTAAAATAAAAATCTGAAATGATATTCATTAACTGGATTCTGCACAAGCTAACTTTAGGAAGTGCAAGGAAACAACCAATTTTCTAACGATATTCATAATTGTATTCCATTCCACTGTATATTTAAAGGGATTGGTGATTAATTCTGCATGAGAGCCACTTTGGAGATGCTTCTGTGACAATTATAGCTCCGGGACTGGTATCTTTGCTTCTAGACTTAACGAATCTATAATGATATTCAGAGAGGACACTCAATGTAAGGTAAGGAGTGCAGGAAACCTCACGTTACACACACTGAGCTTAGCCCCTGAACTTAGAAACTTCCATCTCTACATTTCACCTCCACTTTTGTCTCCACCTTTAAGATGCACCTTAAAACTCATCTCCCTACCTGCCCTAATGTCTGTTTATGTGGCTTGATGTCAAACGCTGTCTGATAATCACTCTGTTGATGCAGCTTGGGCTGTTTTACAATGTGCCAGGCGCTGTATCAGTGAAACTTACTGTTGTTGGACAGATACACAAGTCACCCAAAATGGCTGCTACATGTAAATGGTGTAGATGCCACATTACCAATGCAGCCTCCAGTCCCATTGGGAGGTTCAGGGCCTTTTCCTGTGAAAATTCAATGACTTTTCACATAACATCCTGCTGCAGATTGACTGGTAAAAGTACACAGTGCAGGCAATAATAAGCCATGAATTATTCAGCTTTGGCAGCATTGGGAAGCGTTGGCAAGATCTTTAAGTGACTCTAGGGCTCGATGCTGTAACTATTTAATTAATAAAGCAGCAGATGACAGAGATGCCTCACACAGGAATGTGCTCCACCTCTCCAGCCCCTTTTGTGCATTAAACAGCAGCTGATGGAGCCTCACGCATATAATTAGGGAACTACAAGTGCAAATCACTTAATTGAGAACAAAAACTGAACTGAACATTGTTGAATATTGGAGAATGACGCGAAGGGGCACGGAGGGATTAGAAGAACAGAACGCTGTTTACAGGTGTGTGTGTGTGTGTGTGTGTGTGTGTTCCTTCACCTTGTTGCTTCTTCTCTGCCTATTTCCCACACTAGGGACTTGTGACTTCATTTCCAGTGAATACATTACGACAGCAGAATTCAGTAAGCCAATACATAATCCAAATACATAATCTTTCCTCCCCTTAAATTGAACACCCCCAACAAGCTCTGAACAAGTTCAACGTGAGCAATAATCAATCACTCAGTCACTGTCAACATTCAGACAGTCTGGAAGTCATCACCCTTGGAAACATTGACGGAGAATCACAAGCACTTTCTTCTTGACTGGTGGTAACCTCTGGCTTTCTCATCTTTTCACTAACAACTTCAGTGGTTTGTTTGTCCAGCGTTGATGGAGGAACTAGAGCTTGTCTTGGCGTCTGATCTGTTGATAAGATGTTGCTTTCCTCATCAGTGTCTGCTGCTCTTGAGGGTTTTAGGGAGGTTCAGATCAGGATTTTGTACGGTTGAATCTGGATTCTCCGCAGGTTCCGATTCTGATGGATTTGTTCTCCCAGCTGACAGCTGGTCCACATGTCTCCTCCAGATAATGTCATCTCCGGCATGGACAGTATAAGAGACAGGTCCAGCCTGTGCAAGAATTGTGGTTGGATCCATTTCTCTGTGTGGAATGTGGAGTTATTCCTCGCCAAAACTCCTTATCCAGGGTGGAATCCTCTGTGCTTTGCTCTGCCTTTCCATCATTCTGTTTGTCCTTGCTGTTGCTGCAGTACCTTCTCTTTAGTTTCCAGAGGTTTTGACAGGTTGATTGCCGATCGTAATTGTCTCTTCATCATTTGTAATGCAGGAAAGCTGTTGACTGTGGAATGTGCGATATTCCTATACTTAAGTAGGAATGTGTCAAGGTGTTTGAACAGTAAATCTTATTCCCTGGTTGCTCTCAGTGTATACTTTATGATTTGGACAAAATGTTCTGCTTGTCCATTAGTAGCAGGATAATAAGGTGTGGATCTTAATATGTTGAAAACCAATCCCCTGTAAGAAACATTCAAACATTTGCAAGCCAAATTGAGGTCTGTTGTCACTTACCAGTTGTTCGGGGAATCCAAAATGAAACCTTTCCTAGTTTCTCAATAGTCTGCTCCAATGAAATAGACTTCATGTCAATGACTTCTGGCCACTTAGAGTGAGCATCAACTGTTACTAAGAACATATATCCTTCAAAACATTCTGCACACTCATTGTCAAGACTCTTCAGACATTTTCATGGATGCAGCAGTGCTAAGAAAGCAGGTTTCTGACCTTCACACAGGAAGAACATGTTCTAGCTTTCTGCTCAATTTCCACATCCAATCCAGGCTACTAGAAATAACTCCTCACTATTTAGGGGTAGCACAATGGCACAGTGGTTAGCAATGCTGCCTCACAACACCAGGGATCCAGGTTTGATTCCCAGCTTGGGTCACTGTGTGAAGTTTGCACATTCTCCGTGTGTCTGTGTGGGTTTTCTCTGCTTTCCTCCCACATTCCAAAGATGTGTGGGTTAGATGGATTGACCATCTAACTTCTCCCTCAGTGTCAGGGAGTTAGTAATATAGGCCTGAGTGGGATTGTGGTTAGTGTAAATGTGATGGGTTGAATAGCCCTCTTTATGCACTGAAGGAATTCTATGATTTCCTTCATCAGTGCGACTCTGCAATGGCCTTCATTTAGATTCTCTAACACCTGCTTTCTCGGTGATGGTGAAATATTCACTCTGAGCCCTTATAGAGGACATCCTAACTGTGCTGAGACTCCAGTCTCCTCAAGGAGTTGGATTTCAGGCTAGATCTAGTTTTGAAGTCTTTCCTCATAAAACCATAACTGTCATTCTGAGTGTGTTCTCTCACTTGCCACGTAGTGGTAGGTGAATTGTGTATTTGTTGAAAGTAGAAGCTATTCCTGTTTGAGCATTCTGACAGACTAACTGGCTGTGGCAATCTTGAAAGTCCATCGATGCTATGGGCTGCAATCTTTGCTGCTTAATGGTGCAAGTATGAAAAGTAATGTTCATCTTTGTATTCTACTTGCTGTTTATGACAGAATTCTTATGTGTGGTCCAAAAATGATAGTTAGTGGGTGATGGTCCGTCAACAATATAAATTCTCTCCCACAGAGGAGCTAATGGAAGTTCTTTATTCCAAAGACAACCCCTAATGCTTCTCTTTCAATCTCTACATTGTTACTTTCAGCCTTGCTCAAGGTTCGAGATACTAAAGCAATGGACCTTTCTTCAGCTAATGGCATGATATGAAAGACCACAGATAAGAGAGACTACTAGATAATAAGTATCTTTTGGGAACCATATCCCTCTATTCCTATCTTATTCATGTACTTATCCAGATGCATCTCCTGGCAGCAAGTTCCAGGCACCCATCACCCTCTGTGTAAAAAACCTGCCTCGTACAAGTTTGTTTCTAAAGTAGGATCAAAACATGCAAGAACTTCAGATTTAAGTAATATTTCTTTGTCTTACAAAGGTGGCACAATGGTTAGCACTGCTGCCTCACAGCACCCAGGACCAGGTTTGATTCTTTGCTTGGATGACTTGCATGTGTGGAGGTTGCATGTTCTCTCTGTATCTGCATGGGTTTCCTTCAGGTGTTCCAGTTTCCTCCCACAGTCCAAAGATGTGCAGGTTAGGTGGATTGGTCATGCTAAATTGCCCGTTAGTGTCAGGGGGAGCTAGCTCGGGTAAATGCATGAGCTTATGGGGATGGGGCCTGGATGGGATTGTGGTTGGTGCAAACTCAATGGGCCAAATGGCCTCCTTCTGCACTGTAGAATTCTATAATTCTATAATAGATGAAAACAATATTGGATTTATCAAACCATTTCCACTTCTCATTCTGACACAAGAGGCTATGTAATGGTTTCAGAATGTTGGCAGGTTTGGAACAATTCTTCTACAATAATTCAAATATCCTCGGAAGGAACACAACTGAAAGGTTTGCCTCCTGTCAATTCCACAAACATGTATGCAGTGTTGAGTAATGGGTATTGTTCCGCATATAACACTGGATTAATGATGACCTTAAAGTCTCCACAATTCCTCATGGATCCATAATCTTGATGACTGGAACTATCGGTGTGGCCCAATCACTAAAGGCTGCCATGTTCCAAGACTCCAGTCTTCACAAGTCATTCCAAGACAACTTCCATCTTTGGCCTAAAAACATATGATGCAGACCTTACTTTGAGTATTTTGCTTGGCTTACTTCTTTTATTTTCAGTTTAAAGTAATAGCTTTCTACCTCAAAAACAATTGTGTGCTTCCTTAGAATCTTGGTGAGGCCTGATTCTCCATTGGCCATCACTGGACTCTTGGACCATGTCAGCATTAGTAATAGTTCCAGGTCATCAAGAGAATGGATCCATGAGGAATTGTGGAGACTTTAAGGTCACCATTAATCCAGTATTGCATGCAGAAAAATATCCGTTAGCCCACATTGCAGAATTGTTTATGGAATTGACAGCTGAATTTGGCCCAGTCCAGTCGAATTTTCTCCATCCATGTACAACCCAGCAATGCTGGATAGTTGCCCTTTATTACATGTAGAGACAAATCTGCTGTTTACCCATAAAGGTGCATAATTACTGCAATGCAATCCTTCAATGGAGCCACTTCACCTGTGTATATCTTCAGCATTATCCTTGATGGCCTTAAAGGGGATTTAAGCTTCTTATTTAAGCTTCTCTAAGTGTTTAACAGTCTCTGGCACTAGCAAGATTGCTACCCCATCCTTACTGGCTGTTCAGCCAGCTGTGGAGTCATCTTAGTGAAAGTGAAGGAAGAAACAGCTGCATTTGTATCAAATTTAGTCTTTTCAAATTAATTGGGTTTAAGTTTCTTGTTATTCGTTCATGGTTACGGGCATCGCTGGCTGGGCCAACATTTATTTCCCATCCCTAATTGCATCTTGGAGGGCAATTGAGAGTAAAACACATCACTGTGGTTCTGGAATCATGTGTAGGCCAGGCTGGGTAAGGATGGCAGATTTCCTTCCCTAAAGGGAAGTGAAGCAGGTGGGCAGTGGTTTCATGGTCATCTGTAGATTCTTAATTCCAGATATTTTTTATTGAAATCAAATTCCATCATGTGCCATGGTGAGATTCAAACCCGGGTCCCCAGGACATTAGCTAAGTTTCAGGATTAGTAGTATGGCAATAACACCCCAAGGTCATTGCCTTCCCCTGGTTTTATGTCCAGCTTTTGTTATTCAAACTAATATGTTGGAAACAGTAATGGGATGGATGAACATTGGATCTATTTTCCTTTGGTGCAGTAATGGCTGTTTGTCAAAATCATTGACTACAATTAGGTTGGACCATATTGGTTCTGGAAGGATTATCAAATTGTTCTTCAAAATCTGATGTGGGACGTCAACAATTCAATGGGTTAATGTCGCTTCCATATGTCTTCACCTTTGATAGCACAGAGTTCCCTCAATACTGTAATCTCTCCCTCAATGTCAACAAAATGAGGGTTATTGTCGTTGACTTCAGGAAGCATAAAGGAGAACATGTCCCTGTCTGTATCAATGGAGATGAAGTAGAAAGAGTCGAGAGCTTCAAGTTATTAAGTGTCCGGATTACCAACAACTTGCCCTGGTTCCTCCCACCATGCCAACACCACCGTTAAGAAAACCCACCATTGCCTCTTCTGTCTCAGAAGACTAAGGAAATTTGGCATGTCAGCGGCAATTCTCATCAACTTTTATGGTTGCACCATAGAAAGCATTCTTTCTGGCTGTATCAGAACTTGGTATGGCTCCTGCTTTGCCCAAGACCATGGGGAATTACAAAAGGTTGTGAATGTAGCCCAATCCATCACACAAACCAGCCTCTCATCCATTGACTCTTTGTACACTTCTCAGAAAAGTTAATTAAGGATCTCACACAGCCCGGACGTTCTCCCTTCTACCTTCTTCCATTGGATAAAAGACACAGAAGTCTGAGGTCACATACCAAATGACTCAAGATCAGCTTCTTCCCTGTTGCTGTCAGACTTTTGAATGGACTTACCTTGCATTAAACTGATCTTTCCCTACATCCTAGATATGCCTGTAACACTACATTCTGCACTCTTGTTTCCTTCTCTGTGAACAGTATGTTTTGTCTGTAGAGCACACAAGAAAGAATACTTTTCACTGTATGTTAATACATATGACAATGATAAATCAAATCAAGTAATGCCAGCCTAGGGTGTATAGTCAAAGTCACAATCTGCTGACAAGGAGTTTATAAACTGTTCTACGTCACCAGAGCATACAAACGCAGGTCAAAACACACAGTGCTAAGTGGGATGTCAACAATTGGAAAGTAAAGAGGAAATTGCCTCATGATTAGGGAAACATTTATTAAGAACAGAATATGCTCCTTGATTCTAAAATGAACACTGAACTCAACTTTAGAGCTTTGGATTGTATCCATAAATTATTCCTACCCAGTTGCTGTCTGCTTCTTGCATGCTCGGAATTTGAAGCAACGTACTCAGATCGATCTACTTGATAAACATCTAAGAAAAGAAAAACCATCCAAATTGTCTCTTGCAGGAACAGAAATCTGTTTTTCCTTGCTGGTATTGTGGTCAGAATTTTACACACACTCCTGTCCGAGGCTGGTAGGATTGCACCCAAGGCCAACCATTCTGCGAGCCTAGTCCACCCCGATTTTGGGATGGGCACGTGGATAAAATCAGAGCCTTGAAACTTCACAACCCACCCTACAGCAAACCTGCTTCCTGAGACTGCTTTAACTGCCCTGCTGAATTCTTGTTGCTTTAGAAACTGGCCTGTTTATTATTGTGGGATGATTGCTAAAGCAGCCAATCGATATTGCTGGTTGTGGCTTTAGCATGGTGTCGGGGAGGGGAGAACGAGCAGGAAAAGAACTGTTTTTCTGGTTATGCAGAAAACACACACATTATTCAGCCGCTCAACAAGTAGATGATCAAAATATATGGCAGCCTTCTTTTAGCAAGTTGCTGTGGCTTTGGGAGGAATTTTTTCCTCCTGTTTGCCACGAGAATCGCAGCGGGCGGGCAGGATCGGGCAACACAAAGGTGCTTGACATAATGCAGAATTTTCCAGTCTTTTGGCAAGCTCAGCTGGAAAATCTCGCCCTTTATGTCACCATGTGTCACCACTTATGGGGATAACTCCATGCTTTTACCCTAGTTAGTCCCCTGACAGTAGCATTATTGGTAGACTATAAATGCAGAAACTCAGCTAATGTTCAGGGGATCCGGCTTCGAATCCTGCCGCAGCAGATGGTGAAATTTGAATTCAATAAAGAAAATCTGGAATCAAGAATTTGCTGATGGCCATGAAACCATTGTCGATTGTTGGAAAAACCCATCAGGTCCACTAATGCCTTTTAGGGAAGGAAATCTACTGTCTTTATCTTGTCTGGCCTACATGTGACTCCAGAGCCACAGCAATGTGGTTGACTCTCAACTGCCTTATGAACAAGGGCAAGTAACAATGTTGGCCAGCCAGTGATGCCTCAGTCTCACGAATGAATAAAAAATAAGATGAAGTGTCCTACAATAGCTGGACAATCAAGGCTGCTTCAACAAGAATGCTAAAATCCCAAATTTTACAAATAGCTGAGTGAGAGCCAGGATTGCCAATACTACGTGGGTGTATATTTGAAGGTTTCATCACCCCTGTGCCTCAAACATTTAGTTTAACAACATGCCCATCCTTGCAGCCAACCAACCAAGCAATCAGATTCCTTGTTGTGCGATTGGTTGATTCACGACTGTCATCTGAATTATATTCCCCCCCTCCATCCCATCTCCAATACTTTTAGAAATGAGAAACAAAATAGGGGAGACCTCTTGAAAATGCCAGTCGGCCTATGATAATTGGCCTTAGTATTTACCTCACTTGGCTAATACCTCTTTGAAGACAGGTGGTCCGACTGCCCCAATTGTGTCTCTGAGAAAATGGCCAAAGGGCAGGATGGTGCCACCCGTTGGCACCTGAAACCATGGGTTTACCCACCTCCATTCTCACTGCTAAATGGAGCTGAGATTTCCACCTGCCAACACGTTGCATTGTGCATGTGGCTTGTTGTTTTGAACTTTCATTGATTACTTCGATTAACGTGATTTAGCAAAATAAATCCAGCAGATCCACATGGAAGCAGCAGCTGGATGTCATTTAAGTTGCCCCTGATCTGTATCAGGACTTCACCTTGATGCTGTTAATGATTAATCCCCTGGTTTGTTGATTGGTCTTTTGCAGATATCAGTGACCTATGGACAAGGCACAGTATTAACAAACATTACCATTTGATTAAGGAGCTGTTGAGCATCACAAACAGAATATCCTAGTTGCTGTGGATTTTAAAAGGTCGTTCAAGGTTCCCTCAGCGACTGCACTGCAAGGTACCCTGCCCCAGTGCAACTGAGAGCTTCCAGGTTGACCAAGCGGCCTGTGTGTTAAGGTATGGTCCTTTATTTTGACTGTTTGCTCGGTGAACTTTATTTCCATGATAGTCTGTGGGAGAATGAGCTTGGGAATCTCAGCTGGGTGGAGTGAGTGAGACCACAAGACTGTTAGTCAGCCAGCAGGGAAACTTCACATGATAAATTATTGATTTTGGTGACTTTAAGCATTCCCCCTCACCCCCCACTCCCCTGCCTGGCCATTCTCTGTTCTCCACCCCGGTTCCCATCCCTGTTATGGTCAAAATCCCCTCTCCCATTATTCTCCCCATTCTGAAGCTAACTCCCCAGCAGTAGTTACAGCAGTAACTCCCCATTTGCTCTTTTGACCATACTTTCAGTCCACAAGGACTGCACCAGGAAGATTTGTTTCCAATCTAAATAGGTTTCATTGATTCCATAGAATCATAGACTCCTACAGTGCAGAAGAAAACCATTTAGCCCATCGAGACTGCACCAACCCCAATCCCAGACTCTATTCCCATAATCCCATCATTTACCTTAGCTAGTCCCCTAACACTAAGGGGCAATTTATCATGGCCAATCCACCTAACCCACACATCTTTGGAGTGTGGGAGGAAACTGGAACAACCAGAGGAAACTCACGCAGACATGGGGAGAACGTGCAAAGTCCACATCGACAAGTGACCCAAGCTGGGAATCGAACCCTTGTCCCTAGCACTGTGGGGCAACAGTGCCAACCACTGTACTATCACACCACCCATGTCAGGAGTGTTAGTCAGCCACAGAGGGGTAAGAAAACTCAGTTAATGTTGAGAGACAAACAGGACAAAGGTGCAATCTCTGATCCATTTCATCCTAATACAGAGCTTTCATTCTGTTTCTCCCACTGCTTAATTAAAACTTTAATATTATTCTGTTCTGACAAAAGGTCATTGACCCTAAAAGTTTGAACAAACGGGTTTAGCAGTTGAGGAGTCTGGGTCTATACAGGATGACGGGGGGATCTATTTGGAACTTACAGAATACTGACAGGCATGGATAGAGTGGATATGGAGAAGATGCTTCTACTAGTGAGAGAGATTAGAACTCAGAGGCACAACGTCAGAGTGAAGGGACACTCTTTAAAACCGAGATAAGGAGGAATTTCTTCAGCTAGAGGATGATGAATCTGTGGAATTCTTTGCCGCAGAAGGTTGTGGAGGTCAGGTCATTGAGTGTCTTTAAGACAGAAATAGATATGTTTTTAATCAATAAAGGGATCAAAGGTATGGAGAGAAGGCAGGAAAATGGGGATGAGAATCATATCAACCATGAGTGAATGGTGGAGCAGACCCAATGAGCCGAATGGCCTAATTCTACTCCTATATCTTAAGGTCTTATGGCCTTAACTCAAATCATATTCACTTGTGCAGAGTATAATTTTCCCTCTTTCTCTCTCCCAAAATAAATCAGGTATTTATACATTTTTTGTTTTCAATTCAAACAACAAAGAACAAAACAGCATGGGAAACAGGCCCTTCGGCCCAACGAGCCCATGCTGCCACCCCGATGTTCCCACCTCTACCCGTGATCTCTGTCCACGTTCATAGATCTATGGATTAAAAACCAAATTTGAGACAATTTAGGGAGAATTTATTTTGCCAATTAGCCTAAGAGCACTTCTTTGGGATGTGGGAGGAAACCAGAGCATCTGGAGAAAACCCGCGCAAGCACGGGGAGAATGCACAAACTCCCACAGACACAGGCCCAAATCCATGTATCTGCACAGCACAGCGAAAGTCACTGAGCTGCCGTGTTGCCCATCAAATGGTCCAAGTCAAGCATACACTAACGACGTGAAGCACTAGGATACTCTCGAAAAAGATCCAAGAGCAGCCCTCTCACGACCCATCGCGTGTATGCCCCTCGTTAGACAACAAGATGGACCAAAGCACCTGTAGGATAAAAACAATTACATTAATATCATCATATATTTACACACTTCCCAGGGACTCCCAAGGCTCATGATCCCCATGCTCCCTTCCTGCACAGAATCTTTCTTCTGTAACCGAGAGCACTACGCTGTTACATTCAGGGTAGAAAGGTCATCAGGTTAATGTCTCAGCTGAAAACAGCACCTGTGGCAGTGCAGCATTCCCTCAAATCCACACTGAAGCACTGGCCAAGATTATACGCTCAACTCCTGGACCTGCAAACCTCTGGCACAGAAGGAAGAGTTCTCTATAGCTGTGGCTGAGACCAGCTAGAATTAGAATGCGAATCTTGCTGGGGACAGATTCAATGTCCTTGACTATATTATAACTCTACTTATTCAATCTTCTGCCCAGAGGCATGTCTGACCCATAGCACCACAGTCTCCACCACACACAGAGTGTTGAGGCAGAACTGGGATCGAACATCCATGTTATTTTTTTAAATGTAATGAATTCCTTTATCATTCTGACTAAGCCAGTGCCCTCAGTGATCAGGGAAAGCCCCTCGTCCCTCGCCTTACATGCTCCAAAATCAATTCAATCCAATTCAGAGAAGGTTAACTAGATTGATTCCAGAGATGAAGGACTTGTCTTCGGAAGGGAGATTGAGCAGTTGGGGGTTATACTCACCAGAGTTGAGAAGAATGGGAAGAGATCAAATTGAGGTATATAAGATGCTAAATGGGCTTGACAAGATAGATGTAGAGAGGATGTTTCCTCTTGTTGAACATTCTAGAATGAGAGGCCATAGTTTTAAATTAAGGACTAACAGATTTAAAACAGATATGAGGCGGAATTACTTCATTCACAGGGTGGTGGAATTCTCACTGTGGAACTCTCTAGCCCCAGAGTGCAGGGGACACTGAAACACTAAACAAACTTAAAACAGGAGATAGATTGGATTTTAATTAGTAGCAAGATGAAGAGTTATGGGGAGTAAGTAGGGGAAAGTGTTGGAGAGGCAGAGATGAGATCAACCCTGGGTGGCATGGTGGCACAGTGGTTAGCACTGCTGCCTCACAGCGCCAGGGACCCAGGTTCAATTCCCGCCTTGGGTCACAGTCTGTGTGGAGTTTGCACATTCTCCCAGTGTCTGCATGGGTTTCTCCCGGTGCTCCAGTTTCATGCCACAGTTCAAAGATGTGCAGTTTTAGTGGAGTGATTATGCTTGATTGTCCTTTAGTGTCCCAAGACGTGTAAGTTGGAGGATTAATTGGGTGACTGTGTGAAGTTACAGGGATAGGGTGAAGAGCCTGGGTAAGCTGCTGTGTCAGAGAGTCAATTCAGATTCGATGGTCCGAATGGCCTCCTTCTGCACTGTAAGGATTCTAAAGCAAAATGATCGTATTGAATAGCAGAGCAGTCTCAAGGGGCTGAACTGCCCACTGCTACTTCTCATTCTTACGTTAATTTAAATTCACAGTTCCCAGTCAAGGGACTACCAGATCCAAGCTGACAAGAACAGGTATTACACCTGATCTCATGCTTGGCACCAACCTGATCCATATCAGCTGTCTGGACAACTTAACCACCAGCTCAAGAAGTCTAGGTTGCTGAGGCAATGTACATCTTCACATACATATTGTAGTCTGGAGCTATGATTGGCGACAGTAAGAAGTTTCACAACACCAGATTAACGTCCAACAGGTTTATTGGAAATCATGAGCTTTTGGAGCGCTGCTCCTTCATCAGGTGAGCAGAATGAGCTTCACTCACCCAAGGAAGAAGCAGCTCTCCAAAAGTTTGTGATTCCAAATAAACCTGTTGAACTTTAACCTGGTATTATGAGATTTTTTACTTGTTTGCACCCCACTTGATTAGAGATGATTGGGAGGCCCAGATTTTCTCTCCATCGCATAGGTGACCATGAATCTTTCCCACTCGTGCCGCTTACATTGACGTAGTGCATTGGAGGAATTTACAGGCTGGTGCTTGTTCTGTTTTGCATTACATATGAACTTTCCTTGACCATCCTGAGGTGAGACCTGATTGCAGAGCAGAACCTTGGCTCAGGGGTGTTCCCCACTCTGCCACCAGACTTCCTGGAACTTATAATTAGGCACCAGAATTCTTTTGTACACTCCAGTAAATGACCTTTTGAACGCTTTTCTTTCGCGATATGTTGTTGGATTTTATGCTATACCGTTGTCAGCACTCATATTGTTCGCCAATCTTTAATGGTTTTAAAAAAACTGGCAATGTCTGCCACGTTCAGATGTTATACCACAGAACTGTGAGGTCGGCCAGAATGGTTATTACAAGCCTGTCATTTAATTAGGCAATATAATAGACGCATGGGAACGCAGCAGTTTGTAATTAAAGGATAAACCTTCAGATAAAACTACAGCCATTAATTATCATCTGCTAGGCAACTGCATGTTATTTTAATTCTTAAATATATGCTGTACTGCTTTTGTTCTATTGCATTCTAGTTTTTCTTCTTTCTGGGAGGGAGGGATGGTTGTTTCAAATCATTGCTGCATTAAAGACACAGTCTCACTGTCAGGATGTCTTTATCCCTTGGTTTTTATCCTGCAGTTTGTGGTTTCTCTGGTTCCGTGCAAGTTGGCATCTTTCCAATACCTCATTTGACCATCATGTATAAATCTAGTTGATGAGTCTCGATAGGATGATTAAGGTGGTCGGATATCAAAGGCAAATTTGATCTTGTCAACATGCATATACATGCAAACATATGCACGCATTCATACAAACATGCTCACACATGCATGCAGACTCACACATCCACGCTTATGCGCACGAGCATCCATGCACACTTACACGGATGCTACAAAAACACACATGCATGCACTTCTAAGCCTGAATAAGATACACAAAGAGAGACATACCTCACACACATGAAAGCACACACATGTATAAACATGGACATACGGGCAACCACACTCAACCATAAACACAAGCACTTAGACATCGGTGAACAAGTAGCCATACATGTGCAGAGATATGTACATGGATGCGTAACTCTGCATGTGTATACCTGCAGATAAATGTCCAGGTTCACAAACACGCACACACATGATAACAAGGCATTGGAGATGGTGTTGAGGAGATCTACCAGTAGGATATCAGTGGTGAGTGTTGACACTGTCTGTCAGGTGATTGGTAATGTTGCTCTGGGTGTGCAGGTGATTGCTAAGGTTGATCTTCACCTGCAATGTTCTGCTGCAAATGGGACAGGAAATTGCAGATAATGGAGTTTTGATGGCTCAGGATTTCTTCACCTTGTGTTTCCTTTTGAAAGAGTCCGCAATGTTTTCATTTGGTTGCACTGGGTGTAGTTATCCTGAAGAGACGATGGCCTAGTGGTGTTATCGCTAAACTATTAATCCAGAAACTCAGCGAAAGTTCTGAGGACCCAGGTTCAAATCCCACCACGGCAGATGATAGAATTTGAATTCAATAAAAAATATCTGGAATTAAGAATTGACTGATGACCATGACATTATTGTTGATTGTTGGAAAAACCCAGCTGATTCACTGATGTCCTTACCCAGTCTGGCCTTCATGTGATTTCAGAGTCACAGCAATGTGGTTGACTCTCAACTGCCCTCTGAGGGAAAATAGGGATAAGCAATAAATGCTGGCCAGCCAGTGATATTCACGGCCCACAGATGAATTGAAAAAAAAGATTCCCCCAAAGCTCAAAGTGGATACTGAAAATTCATGGTGAAGATTTCCAAGTGTTTTTGCAGAGCTTTTTCTGAGCACCATGATATTATTTCCAGATAACCAGTCTCTGGAAGATATCCAAGATGTAATCAGGTGTTACAGAAATGGGAATTCCAGTAAACTCAAAGGCTTCAAACCCCTTTCCAAAACAGAGACTGAACATTCACATTATAATTTATTCATATTCCTAATTTGGCTATTTCACTGACATCATTAAACTAATGATTAAACATCATTAAAGTTGAATGGATCTTAGCTCTATTAGGGGGGTAGTATTAAATTCTAGATATTGAATTGATCTCCATAACATTGGCTTAGCATTCAGACTGATTAGAATTGTCCATTGTGTTATCTTCCAATCTGTTTGGGTTAACATCAGGTGAGTGCTTCTAGCCACTGTTGGATTTAATTGGTTTATGAATTCAACACTAAATGTCAGTGAGAGACGGGCTTGCCACCTTGAGAAATCAAACCCTCACAGCTGACAGCCAGAATTAAAGTTTCAGCGACAGACAAGGTTTCTGCTACGCAGGTAAGAACCTCTCATTTATAATCAAACCACCTTGAAGTGGAGTATCCAGGACAGCAGCGGGTTGAAGTTTTACTGGGACCTTCATATTCAAGGATATACAAAAAATTACCGGCCATGATTTGTTGGCTATATTAGCCATGGACGCAAATCTAGTAGCCGTCGCTAAATCTCATGAGAGGCCTAAAACGGGATTTCCACTGGCAAGCTCCCCAACTCCCCTGACAGTGATGTAACCTAGCTCATGGAGGCACCACTGCGGTGAGGGGAGATCTGAACAGCCCCATTGAAGGGATTTCCCTTCCCACTGGGGGAGGGGAAAGCTGCTCTTCTTCATTGGGATGGGGCCTTTGGTGTTCATGGTTGGTGGGGGTGGGGGCTGCCTTTTATTTAATTTGGAGATTTGGCCTTCCTTTAGCCCTGCCCCTCCAGCTGGCTGCGTGAATCTCCTTTGAAATCACTGTCCAGTACAACGTGATACGCTGGTCATGTGAGTTTCACACTGGTTTTCTCACCAGAACTACCACCCCATTTGGAAAGATTTCAACCACCTTTTGAAACCGCGGTAAGCAACATTACTACAAAAGATTGAAGACTCTTGCTATTGAGTTTTATAACATAGATTTGAAGAAGACACAGACTCATTTTCTCACAGCATCATCGAAATAAACATTGCTTTTCATGCTAAGGTGGAATTTTCTATTCTGGACAGCGAGTGCAGTGGCAGGTAGGAAAGTCAGTGAGATTCCCATTGGTGCCATGTCAGATTAATCCGCCTGATTTTTCACCTTTCAGCTCATTAATTATGCATCAATGTGATGCTCATTGAAGCTTGTGGTAAGGTGGGCAGGGATTCATCTGTGTTACCTGTTGAGGGCCTTGTGCCATATTTAAATTATATGATTTGATTGATTTATTATTATCACATGTATAGAGATACAATGAAAAGTTTTGTTTATTGTACCCTATACAGACAAAACATACTATTCATAGAGAAGGAAACAAGAGGTTGCAGAATGTGGCGTTACAGTCATACATAGAGCATAGAGAAAATTCAACTTAATGTGAGGTAGGTTCATTCAAGTCTAACAGCAGCAGGGAAGAAGCTGTTCTTGAGTCAGGTGGTTCGTGATTTTAGACTTTTGTATCTCTTTCCCGAGGAAGAAGGTGGAAGAGAGAATGTCCAGGGATCCTTGATAATGCTGGCAGTTTTGCCGAGGCAGCGGGAAGTGTAAATAGAGTCAATGGATAGGATGCTGATTTGCATGATGGATTGGGCACCTTCACAAACTTTCACTCACTGCAAGTCAGGTATGTTATTAAGGTCAGCTTCACCATGGAGCCCAAGAGGACAACACTCTACTCCACGGGTCATACAGCCTCCTTGGGGATTTTCCTGCAAGCTGTCCAGGAAAGATAGGAGGTCTTCCTCCCTTGGCCTAGGAGCTGGAACTCCTCCTATCTGACTCCATTGGCCTGCAAGAAGACCACCAGGAAGGTCAGTGCCAATGGCCAACAGGAAAGGATCATCCCACAGTGCAGGAAAAGGATGAACACTCTGATGTGCTCTCTCAAGATAAGTGAATACTCTCTTCACTTCAAACTCAAGCTGACTTCAGGGTATCAGGTAGTAAAGTTTATTTATTTACGAGTCACAAGTAGGCTTATATGAACACTACAATGAAGTTACGGCCAATGAACCTAACCAGTCTTTGGACTGTTGGAGGAAACTGGAGCACCCGGAGAAAACCCACGCAGGAAGAACATGCAAACTCCACACACAATGACCAAGCCAGGAATTGAACCTAGATCCCTGGCACTGTGAGACAACAATGCTAACCACTATGCCATCATGCTGTCCTCAGTATCAGGTATAAGGGATTGACTCCACAGGGACAGTCGATATTGCACTCATTGACATAAGCCGGAATTCTCCAATTTGGCCACAGCTAAGATTTTCCAGTCCCGCTGCAGTGAACGGAGATTTGGCTGAATGCCAAATTTTTTGTTTGCACTGCCAGTGGTGGCTGGCATGTAAGTTTGGAGAATTCTGGCTTTAGGATGTACAGGAAGGATTAGTCTTTGTGAGCTGGACAAGGACTGTCATCCTGCGAAAGCGATACTTTTGCTCACCTCCTAAATGCTCAGCGGGGTATGAGAAGGGCAACAGTTGTCATTGGCTGCCATGCCCATGCTGATTGCTGCACCTTTCTCTCTGACACAAAGGTCACCCAGGACAGGAGTTTGTCAGCCTTCTGACATTGCAGAATCCTGAATGTTAGAAACTAATCAAAGCATTGCCCTCTGTGAGGAACAAATGAAAAAAGCTGGCAGCTTTGGGTGCATTGTATTGAGTTACAGATCACTGCGTTCTGACTAGGGGGTCAGTCGCAACATTGTGCCTCTCATTATACATTTGTGAGAGCTAGTGATGGGAGAAATGGAGTTCGTTGGATGCTGTTCCCTCTTTAAAGATCCAAAGACAAACTATTGAATGTTTTTTTGTATCCGGCTGCCTTACTGAGTGCCTGTCAATCTGACGTGAGTGCATCTATGTGCGAACTGCCTTTTCAGCCAAGTGAGAACTATCAGACGAACTTGATGACACCATGGTTTGAACGGCCCATCCTCTGTGTACTCGCTTAAGGACGTGCACCAGGGGAGTGCTAATGACATTCCACTGCGGCCATATGTTACAAGTAGGCGATGCTTTCCATCGCCGGGGAAGAGGATGACTAATGTCGCTTCCGATCTCATTGTGAGATTTCTGCCCTTTCCTGAGATCGTCAAGCTGAGAATGAAGGTGTTGTTGTGTTCCCTTTATTCAATTATGAAAATGAGTCCTCGCTTTACCCCTCCTGGAATCTTGTAGCGACGAGGTTGTCATGGGCACGTCTGGCACACTGTGCCCATACAAAAGGCATCGTCACGTGGTTCATCTGAATCCTCACTGTCTTCATATCCAACCCCTTCATTCAAGGAAGCATTTAGCTCTTCAATGTCTGATCCTGGAAATACATTGGCCGGAACTTTGCCAGCACGCCTGTCCTGATCCTGGCGGAAGACAAGGCTCAGAGAATGGAATTCTCCATTGGCCTTGGGCAGACTCGTACAAATCTTGGACGGACGTGCCAGTAAAATTCCGCCCATTGTCCCTTTGCAGCTCAAGGCCTTACAGAGTGCAGCTAACATAATGATTCAGAGAGTATTGCCAAGCCTCACTTGACCGGTCCAAACATTGGAAAGGTATCTTCAGGATGCCACTAGTTTACACTATTACAGACTCTTTGATGGAATGTGCAGCATCTCTCTGCAGATGTGCTCTGGCTGTCAAATGAGCGCATTTGCTATGCCTTCTCTGGGTATCCTTTGTCACTGAGAAGCCAATCTTCTAAGCCCCAAATTCCCACAAAAATTTGTGGTATTTGTGAATGACTCAAGATGTAAGAATCAAGTAAGCTCTCTGGGTTCCCAGCACAAACATGCTGGATCTGCTTTTAATCATCACAAATTAGTTGATTGTTTAGAGAGTGAAAACCTTTTCTATTAATGAAGCTCACTGTCTGCAACCAGGGAATTCTCAAGGCCGCAAGCATGCAGTTAATGGCACCCTTGTATTTGTAGGAAACCCGAGATCGCGGCTCATCCCACATCTCTGGCACCCTGGCTTATGTCATCCATGTGGAACTATACATAACAGTGAGCTATTCTGAAACCTCCCTCATGCACTTGTGTGCTGCCGATTGTGAGATTCCACATAGGTCTCCAAAGGAACCCTAGAAAGATTCACTGGCAAAACAATTCAGTGCAGCAGTAAACTTCAGAGCAATTGCCATTTGCTGCCCTCTGAGTTTGTGCAGCGTGACATTGTCATGGAGAAAGTACAAATGTGAGCTAGCTCATTCCTAGTCAAGAGCACATTTGGCACTGTCCTTCACTCAAGTCCATGTTTGAAACTGCATCTTCAGTAGACTCTTTGTCACGCCAAACCATGTTGCCCCTCTTCAGCAGTATTTTGAACTTGCTGGGGGCCCATTGCCTCTTGTGACTCAGTGTGATGGTCTTTGCTGAGCTGTGCAAAATCAACAATGGGCCATTCTACTCCTTACTCTAATCAAAATTATCAATAAAACAGCGTTGCCTGCAGCCTGCATTCTCCATTTTAACATGTATCTGTGAATGGATATAATGACTAATCAATGATAGTTGCTTTTGAATGGCCTCCCTCCATAATCCAACCAGGAATCCATTCTCAATCCTTCATCTACCCCTCAGTCTGTACACGGCAACTTCAGGTTTTCCTTGTAAGATGATTACACCTGGAGGTCGACAGATTGATGAGTATCCTCCCCAGAGATGTGACTGCACATTCATAATGAAGGTCTTCACTGGGCTCAGTAGAAACATGTGCTTTAAACCTTAGTCAGGCTCCTGTCAGTACCGTTCCAGCAGCCTGTCGATAACTATCAATACCCAATCGCTAACCTTCTGTGCAGCAATCAAGCTCTTGATCCTTTGATATTCCTTCCCAATTCGGATGTCTCTAGGTGAGTCATTAAGACCACTTGTCTAGCAGCAGCGAAACCGAATGGATTCTTGCCTGAATACACGCCATGAATAAAGAAGCAAACCTCGATCATTGTGCTTTGAGCCCTGGAATCCAGCACTCAGTTAAACCGTGCCCTCCAGACTTTGACCAGGACATTTATAATGCGCCCAGATTAATCAGCCCAAAATACGCTGTACCTAATACCTTCCACACACCTTGTGATCGCCTCCCCAATTTGATTTTGCTCAAGCTTGCTTTTTTGACTGACAGACATGGTGTTGATCACTTTAGTGAGATCAGCTTCCAGCCCCTCCCCTTCATCCAGCAAGATCATCACATCCCCCGCCAGCAGCACTCTCTCCTCATTCCTATTCCTCATGGAACTATTCAGCCTCTCCTCTTATCCTTGACTCCATCATTATCCACGTGGATATTTTTCTTCACCTCCCTGAACCATTTAGTGTTGATATTTCCTCCCGATGTGGAGATGTCAGTGTTGGATTGGGGTGGGCACAGAAAGAAATCTCAACACCAGGTTAAAGTCCGACAGGTTTATTTGGAAGCATGGAATGTCCCTGTACCTTTTGTCAACTTAACCCCCCTCCTTCCCTTCTCGAGACCATATGCACTCTTATCTTTTGGAACCTCTGCCACCATGAGACTACCCGGTACACCCCCACCTGCCCCATATCCTGCAAGATTCCAGCTGCTAACATATCAAATGCAGTTGCCTTCTCTGACTGTCCTGTCTCCCAATGCCATGGCTCTGCTTCCAGGACCAAATGCCTTGGCTGACTCACCACATCCTATACATCATCCTGTGCACAACAGCCACTGCCCAAAGAGGCCTTTCCCTGTCCAAATCAGGGACTGAGACATGCCTGTCACGCAAAGCTCTCTAATATGACCTATATAGTCCCAAGTCTCTGCAATGTTCCCCTGATACAGTGCTTTCAGCTCCTGGGCAGTCTTTTAACTTTTGCACCTGGACAATCTTTTAAGTTAAATAGGCTTACATTAACACTGCAATGAAGTTACTGTGAAAATCCTCTAGCCGCCTCACTCCAGCGCCTGTTTGGGTACACTGGGAGAATTTAGTATGATCAATGCACCTAACCAACACGTCTTTTGGACTGTGGAAGAAACGGGGGAACACGCAGCCTCCACACAGACAGTGACCCAAGCCGGGAATTGAACCCGGGTCCCTGGCGCTGTGAGGCAGCAGTACTCACATTGTGCCACCGTACCCACCTTTTACTCTTCCACTCTCTTCCTTCACCCCATCCTCCCACAAGACATATTTCCATCTCACCCCACCCCACCCAGTCATGCACCTGTCCCCAGCCTTGGTGCAGCCTATGTTACAGGTATTCGATATTTAACATTGTTGGTGCGGGAAGTAGGTGAAAGCAGCATCTGCTGACTTCCAAGTTGTGGATGAAGTGAAGCTCACCAGGTGCAGACTATTCTAATTATCGGCTGACGGGGGCGCTTCATTCAGAGGTGGTACGTGATTCAGGCGGCACGGCGGCACTGTGGTTAGCACTGCTGTCTCAGAGCACCAGGGATCCGGGTTTGATTCCATTTCCGGTCACTGCCTACGTGGGGTTCAATGTTCTCCCTGCATTAGTGTGGATTTCCTCCAAGCGCTCTGCTTTCCTTCCACACTCCAAAGATGTGCAGGTTACATGGATTGGCCATGCTAAGTTGCCCGTTAGCGTTTGTCCCAAGATGTGTAGCTTTAGAGGGCTAGTGATGCAAATACTTGGGAAAATAGAAACGTAGAAGATAGGAACAGAAGGAGGCCATTTAGCCCTTTGAACCTGCTCCACCATTCATTACAATCATGGATGATCATCCAAATCAATAGCCTAATCCTGCTTTCTCCCCATAACCTTTGATCCCATTCACCCCAAGTGTCACATCTAGTTGCCTCCTGAATACATTGAATGTTTTGGCATCAATTACTTCCTGTGGTAATGGATTCCGCAGGCTAACCGCTCTTTGGGTGAAAAAATGTTTCTTCACCTCCATCCTAAATGATCTACCCTGTATCCCCAGACTGTGGTCCCTGGTTCTGGATTCTCCCACTGTTGGAAACATCCTCACTGCATCTACCCTGTCTAGTCCTGTTAGAATTTTATAACTCTCTATGAGATCCTGCCTCACTCATCTGAACTCCAGGAAGAAAACAATGCTAACCTACGGAGATAACGCCTGGGTGGGATTCTCCTTTGGAAAGTTGGTGCAGATTCGATGGGCCGAATGGCATCCTTCTGCATTGTAGGGATTTTATTCCAGCAAGGGGCCCTTTTAATGCACATTCATGAGATTTAATGAATACAACTGGGTTTCCCGACACGGGAATCCTGACCAGTTCTAACTGCTATCAAAGTCAGGAAAACAAATATTGGAGGCAAATTTGATAGGGTCTTTTAAGAATACATGGGTATTAATAGGATTGAAGGTTCTAGGTAAGCCTAGTAGGTAGAGATATGATTGGTGCAACTTGTGGGCTAAAAGCCTGTTTATGCTATAGTTTTCCTATGATTCTATGAAAATTCCAAACCAATTTCCCGTCAGCTGAAAACTGACTTTTTCATTCACACGAAATTGAATCCCCCCCCCTCCCCCCACCCCCACCCCACCACAAACCCTGCCGCTGGAGAGAAGAGAATATCTAGGTCTTTTTTGAAAGGATGCTGTTATAATCCTTGCAAAACGTGACTTATTTTCGAGAAAATGCATTCCATTTATTATCTTTAAAGTTATGTGAATGATTTCTGTCATCAGTTACAGTTTATGCGTTGATTTTATTTTCTACTAACGTTGTTTTTGCTTAAAAGTACAAGTTGTGTAACTGTGCAGAATAACCATGATAATGATTCAATTAGTGGGATGTCTGTTTCATGTAATATTTGTGTAACTGATTACTTCAGTTAATGACATTATTTCTGCATTCTGTGTTGCGAACCAACATTTCCAGACTGCTGTAATTCCAGCTGAGGAGACGATTGACAAGAATTGAAATGGATGTTTCTTCTTCAGCTTTGTTTAGACAAGCCAGTTCATCTCTCAAATGGCCTTTCCAGCCAATTATCAATGGGATCTTTCCAATTAAGCATCCCCTTGGAATAGTAACTGTCAGATTACATTGACACTGTACATTGTTGCTGCACATCCATTAACAGCTAGAGTCTGGAGTAGAAAGAAGTTATCTTCGGCAAAGAGACTCTTTATTCAGCTTCCAATTCTAAACGCAGCGTTGAAGGAGTTCTGCACTGTTGAAAGAGCTATTTTACAGATGAGATGGGATACTAAAGCTCCTTCTGGCCACTCAGCAGCACTAGTCAAAGAAGAGTAGAGGGCCAGAATTTTCCGACCTCGTCCGTGGCCAGGATTCTCCAGTCCGCTGCAGCGAATGGAGATTTGGCTGAGCACCACTTTATCTGTTCTCGTTGTAAGTGGTGCATGTGGTGTATGACATCGGAGAATTCCAGTCAAGGTATTTTCACTAGTGACTCTCAATAATTTTTTACAGATACACCATAGAAAGTATCCTTTCTGGATGTATCACAGCTTGGTATGGCTCCTGCTCTGCCCCAGACTGCAAGAAACTACCAAGAGCCATGAATGTTCCATCATGGAAAACAGCCTCCGTCCATTGACTCTATCTACATTCCCCACTGCCTTGGAAAAGCACCCAGCATAATTAAAGAGCCCACACACCCCAGAATTCTCTCTTACCACCTTCATTGGGAGAAAGAGTCTGAGGCCACATACCAACTGACTCAAGAAAAGCTTCTTCCTTGCTACCATCAGACTTTTGAATGAACCTACCTTATATTAAGTTGATCTTTCTTTACATCCTAGCTATGACAGTAACACTTAATTCTGCACCCTCTCTTTTCCTTCTCCCCTATGTATTCTATGAATGGTATGTTTTGTCTGTTTAGTGTGCAAGAAACAATACTTTTCATTGTATACTAATACATGTACTGTATTACAACTGTACAAAACTCTAGTGCGGCCGCACTTGGAGTATTGTGTGCAGTTCTGGTCCCCACATTATAAGAAAGATGTGGAGGCATTGGAGAGGGTACAGAGGAGGTTTACCAGGATGTTGCCTGGTATGGAGGGCAGGTCCTATGAAGAGAGGTTGAAGGATTTGAGGTTGTTTTCGTTAGAAAGGAGGCGGCTAAGAGGGGATCTTATTGAAGCATATAAGATGATTAGAGGTTTAGATAGGGTGGACAGTGATAGCCTTTTTCCTAGGATGGAGAAAGCTAGCACGAGGGGACACAGCTTTAAATTAAGGGGTATGAGTTATAGGACGGATATCAGAGGTAGGTTCTTTACTCAAAGAGTGATTAGGGAGTGGAATGCCCTGCCTGCAGCTGTTGTAGATGCGCCAAGTTTGGTGGCGTTTAAGAGGTTAATTGATAAGTATATGGAAGAGAAGGGAATGGTTTAGTTTGGAGGGGCATTGCTTTTTATTGTGGTCGGCACAACATCGAAGGCCGAAGGGCCTGTTCTGTGCTGTAATGTTCTATGTTCTATGTTCTATGTGACAATAATAAATCAAATTGAATCAGTGTCCTGGTCAATATTCATCTCTCAGTCAACATCAGAAAAGCAGATTATGTGCTCTTTGTATCACTGAGAGTCCAATGTTAACTGATACTCCACCTCCCAAAATATCAGCTCCTCCATAATTTTCACTTCTCTGTTGTCTCCGAAGGAGTAGCCCTTTTGGCTTGACAGCTTCATAGCTTACCCATTTTACAGCCAACGTAGATATGTACAATCAAAACAGAAAATTATGGAGGTTGGGGAGACAGAAAAACAGAGACAACAGCCGGAATCTTGCCGTGAATTTTCCGATATCACTGCAGTGGCAATGGGGTGTAAATGTCTGGTAAGATCATGCCCTATACTTCCAGTCCAATGTCATTCTCCTTTGGAATTCTTCGAAATTCCAATACACAAGATGTACACTATAGATATGTATAAATGGTTGTGTATTGTGATCACCATCGTATGTGCTTGGTAAGGATACAATTTCATTATCAGTCACAGTTGAGGAATTATAAATCCTGCGAAATTGTTTTCTCCAAAATTTTCCAATTTGAAGCCAAAACTAGTAAACATATTTTGGGGCACATATGTTCAGTTTGCTACAGCACAAGGCACACAATAAATTCAGCTGCACTCTCCAATGACAGCAGAAAGATCAGGATAAAAGATTCAGATCTCGCTGAAGGAAGGCGTGTCTCTCACTTTGCTGCCTTGTAATCAATTTTTCAGAAAGAGATGGATGCTTGTTCGTAAGAATATTAGGGCATTAATATTGCAACAGTAATGAAAGTTCTCTGTGACAGAATTACAGTTTATCAGCTCTGAGTCAGATTATCAAGTCATTATCACATTGCTGTTTGTGGGAATTTGCTGTGTGAAAATTGGCTGCTGCATTGCCTGCATTAGACACGGTGACTACACTTCCAAGATATTTCATTGGTTATAGAGTGCTTTGGGATGCCCTGAGGTCATAAAAGGCCTCAGTAAGAATTTAGCAACACCAATTATTAATCCAACCGATTTATTTGATAGTAAAAAAGCGAGCTTTTACGTCACAAAAGGCACCATACACCTGGTAAGTCTTTTCTCCTGTATAAGTCTCTTGGTGAGACTGTGTGTGAAGAGAATTATTATCATTTTGGCCATCCCAGTAAGTGCAGCAGATCAATGTGTGACACCAGCAATCATGAAGTTTGTGGTCTATCTCTCCAGTTTTCACCTACCAGAACATTTGAGAGGTTTATGAAAGGAGGGTGAAATACTCTGAGATTGTTACATCCTACCGGCCATCACTTGTAATTCCGACTTGTTCTAAATTAGTACAAAATGGGCACGATCAGATCAATTTCCATCTCCAGTGCTTTGGTTATAATCTAGCAGGGTGGATTGATCATCTGTTAAAACCACAAGTGAATTCATCCCATTGCAATCACCAGGATGAAAATCAAGTGAGTTCCACAATGATCAAAACGCTTGTCCTAGTTACCACCCAGATGCTGAATTACAGAGCTAAAGATTCAAAGTTTAAAATGTGGAACTTCCATATAGCTCTCTCACCAAAATGTCTTACAACGCATACATATCACGCACAGAAGTTTAAGTCTTCCAGTCCCACCTGCCCAGGAATCATCAGGTGGGAACATCCAGTCTTGGGGCAGGCGCAACCAAAAAGTCCTGTCTGGAATGTACAGCAGAGAGTAAGGCCATTCAGCCCAACTGTTCATTCATGGAATCCCTACAGTGCAGAAGGAAGCCATTCTGCTCATCTAATCTGCACTGACAACAATCCCACCCAGACCCTATTTCTGTAACCCCACATATTTATCTTGCTAATGTCCTGACATTAAGGAGAAATTTAGCATGGCCAGTCAACCTAACCCACACATCTTTGGACTGTTAGAGGAAAATTGGGTCAATATGCAAATTCCATACAGACAGTGACCCAGGCTGGGAATCGAACCCAGGTCCCTGGCGCTGTGAGACAGCAGTGCTAACCACTGTGCCACTCACACAAGCCTCCTTTTACTCTACTACTTGAAAGCCCATCAATATAACCTTTCTACTGTTTTCTCCCTCCAGTCCGCAATGAAATTAATTCCCCTCAAATGCAACAATATTATTCACCTCAAATATTCCATGGGTTTTTTACAACAATCGACAATGGTTTCGTTGTCATCTCTAGAGTTTTTTTTTATTGAATTCAGATTTCACCGTCTGCCTTGATGCGATGTGAACTCAGGTTCCCAGAAAGTTACCCTGGGTCTCTGCATCCCTAATCCAGTGACAACACCATTTTTCCGCATCCCCCCAGTAGCCATGGTGGGATTTGAACCCCTAGTCCCCAGCATATTACCCTGCATCTCTGCATTACTAATTCCACAACAATATCACAATATCATTGCAAATTTAATTACTTCACATAATACAAAGGCACAAGGAAGTAGAAAATTGGAAAATTGAACTTTATACCTGTTTTTATTTTTGTTAGCCCATTAAGGATGATCTTCATCACATGAGGAGTTACCTCCCCCTTGTAAGTACTGGAGTTGGAAAGAATTTTTTTGGCTAAGCACAAGCAGAGAATGATTGTTTCAGAAACTTCCATTAAATATTCATTCATATTTAATATTCTGTGATATAGTTTAGTGGCTCCAGGAAAAGCCAGCAGAAGGGTATGCTTATTAGTATTTGTAAATCGAACCAAGGAAAGATTTGCACAGCGTCAAGGGATATCTAGCTTGAAAATACCACACAGTATAGAAATATTCAATGCATGGTGTACCCAATCAGTCGGCAGGATTTAGAGTAATGAATTTCACGCTCAAACAATAATGGAATGTGTTTGCTGAAAGCAAAAACACTCATCTTTTGAAGCAGAGGACACTTGGACCCAGTAGACATCTGGTTCTGCCACAGAGTTTGGAAAATGGAAATCTCCAGTTGGAAGGAAGTCACTGAAAAATTGTGTGCTTCCAACGTAAGATCCTGAAGAAAATGAGTAAGTGGAGGCTGAATGGAACTGATGTTAGGGTCTAGAGTGAAAATGTATTTCTACCATTACTTTGAAGTATTCTATTGCACCCTGCCATTTATCCCAATGTCTGAGCAATGCTGTGGCCCATTTACATTGCAAAGTTGCTCCTGGCAGCAGCAGTATTGGAAAGTTATGGGTATGTACTGATGCTGTAACCCTCTGCTGTATGCAACAAGAGCAGATTCTTTAGCATTGGAATGGGAGCTTAAGGGTGGCGCAGTGGTTAGCATTGCTGTCTCACAGTGCAAGGGACCTAGGTTCAACTCCCAGCTTGGCTCACAGTCTGCACATTCTGCCTGTGTCTGCGTGGGTTTCCTCTGGGTGCTTTGGTTTCTTCCACAATCCAAAGATATGTGGGTTAGTTTGATTGGCTAATCTAAATTGCCTCCAGTGTCAGGAAATTAGAGGGTAAATGCATGGCATTACAGGAATAGGACCTGGAAGGGATTGTGGTTGATACTTTCTTGATGGGCTGAATGGCCTCCTTCTGTACTAAAGGGATTCTAAGATTCTATAATGAGACATCACCTGACTTATGCCTGGGAGGTGTGCACAGGACAGCAAGAATTAAACCCTGAGTTAAACTGATTGGACAGTGTGGCCGCCATCTTTGATTGGATGTTGTTATGACGCAGAAGTTGGCCCCTTTTTGAGAAGCCACACCAAATTCCCCCAAAGAGGAACTTCCTGCTTCGTAATCTGCTAAAAGAATTTGGAAAGCCGTGTTAACTATTCTTCATTCACATTCAGACATTCATTAGCAGAAATATCTGACACTCACTTTCAGTGAACAATTAACATGTTATTTATTTAACCAACTGGGAACTTTAGTTAA
Source organism: Sphyrna mokarran (assembly GCA_024679065.1). NCBI lineage: Eukaryota > Metazoa > Chordata > Chondrichthyes > Carcharhiniformes > Carcharhinidae > Sphyrna > Sphyrna mokarran. Next base: position 8,369,090 of record JAGIQG010000024.1, read on the forward strand.
GCAAGTAACATTGGATTAAAGTAAGATACTTCTGAAATGCTGTTCAAATAAATACAAGGTCCAGTCATTATCCAAAAAAACCCCAGAATTTATCACTCTTAAAAACTATACAATTAGGTGTCTTGGTTTTGGAAAACCTTTGGAGTTCTTCTGTCAATTCCACTGTCTATAAGCTCTTTCTGATTTTGGGAACCTTCATTAGCTAAATGGAGAGTTCTCTTAGAAGAGATTCTAAGCTGGCAGGGAGCTGCTCTTGCTCTCTCTATGTGTTTAGAGTTGGCACTTCTTCAGTTGAACAAACTGAACTGCGGCAGGCAATTAATGTTCTCTTTGTAATTATGATTAACTATCAATTTTCCTACACCAGGATTGGTCTGATGTTATTAACAACAGCAAATTGAAATTTGATAGGTTTCTGATAGCTGGATATCTTCTTTGTACTGATAGGGTGTCAAAATTCAAAAGCCCGTAAAGCCTATTACCAAAGCAACCCTGATGCTTTGTCCCTGTTGCCAATGTTGCAATCTGTGTATCCTGTGTGTCCTCATTTTAAACATCCAAGCACTAAACACAAAATCAGCTTTTAAAGGGGCCACACTTCTCAAACTCAACTTCACAACAATGTATTCCTGGAGCTGTTGCCCATGACTCCCAACACTTGGACAAGCATCCCATTTCTAAATATTTTATATTCATAAACAAAAGTAAAGTGTTTTAGAAAACGATGAAAGTCATTGTTTGAACTGCAGCTGTGATTTTCCTCCTGCATTGTTCACAACAGTGAACAGAAGAATCCTGGACAGTCCTGGATAGTTGATAACTGTAAGGCCCATTGACAGAGAGAAAGATAGCAGTACCTTTGTGGGAATAGTGCACTGCTACATTTGGATATCATGCCCAATCTTCATACTTCAGGCGCAATGCATTGAAGCAGTCTTTCATTAAATGTAAAACTCACACCTGTTCCTGTATATATAAGAGATAGCTGCATTTGTCTCAGGCTTCGATTGTATCAGTAACAATAATGTTAGAGCCCTTGGTTTCATTACAGCTGCTATCTTCATCAGGTTGTTATTCTGAGGCCAAAACATTCCCTCACCATACGATCAATACCTTTACACTTGTTTACATCAAGACCTGTAATGTGACTGGTAACCTGATGCTTCTTACAATACTTTGCACAGCTTACCATTATAAACTGTATCTTGTCACTAAGATACTGACTGAGAGGATTGCTTGTGATGGAACTTGGACAACTGGGGCCACATGGATTCTTTAGATTCTCTCACTGAAGAGGACAACTCAGATACAGTCAAGTGTCACTGTTCAGCCCACCTAAATTATCCATTGAGAATATAAATTTAGCTCAGTGCATCCTCTCAACCCATTATAAAAAAAACATTTCTGAGGATGTTACTGGGGGATTGGAAGATTTGAATTCAAAGGAGAGGCTGGATAGGCTGAAACCTTTTTCCCTAGGGCAAAGAGGGACTGAACACATAGATGTTTGGAAAATCATGAGGGACATAGATAAGGTGAATGGCAAAGGTCTTTTCCCCAGAATAGGAGGAGTCCAAAACTAGAGGGCATAGGTTTAAAGTGAAAGAGCTGAGATTTAAAAGGGATTAGAGGAACAACTTTTCCATGCAAAGGATGGCACAGATATGAAGTGAACCAGAGGAAATGGTAGAGGCACGTACAATTACAACATTTAAAAGACATTTGGACAGGTATATAGATAGAAATGTTTAGAGAGATATGGGCCAAATGCAGGTAAATGGGACGAAATCAGTTTAGGAAATTGACAAAAATGGATTATCTGGTCAATATCATTTGCTGTTTGTGGCACCTTCCTGTGCATAATCTGTTGCCAACTTCACTGATGCAAGATTGAAGATACGTGATGTGGATAATGGAGAAATTCCAACTGAGAAACACAACACTCTATTCTGAATTTAGTTTAGAAGTATGTTGAATAAATATGATATGGCCAACTCCAACTCATTGCCCATATAACCAACATTGTTCTTCCTGCAAACCCTCCATCTTTACCTCCTGAATATAACATCTCTCCAACATGCTTCCCAATGTGCCTTGTAACTTCTCACCCACATCCCCCTGACTCTCCATCCACTATGACAGCATTGTCACTGATAACCAGCTAAAGATCTTGCTAATTTCTGCCTTCCTAGCATGCCTTTCATCATTTCCTTTCATTTTATTCTCTGGTATTTACCCCACTTCTACAACTTGAATATCTGGTCGCAGACTTGACTACATCTGACACACAACTGATGTCATCATCCGAGTTTCAATTTGCCAGGATCATAGCAAGTCACTATACCTTGTTCTTCACCATAACCCATTGAAAACGGAAGCCATTCTGTTAAGGAAGTAGTGGTAGTTTTAGATGAGCTATATTTGAATTGTTAAATATTAGAAAAAAGGTATAGCTTTAAGTGGATTCAATTTAGTATTAATGCGTAAGGTAGGGTAAAACTCTAGTTATAGTCATGCTAGACAAGGGTGTTTTTATGTGTGGCGGTTTGGTCAGAACTGTGCTTCTATTGTGCTTAGAGAGGATTACAGCGTGAAAAGTAAACAAGCGCGGAAAAGAGTAAAGTTATTGCTTAATAAGCAGGGGCATACTTAGGAAGGAATGCTTTCCGAGTTTAGCTTTAGCTGAATTTATAGCAGTTGCATCCAGGAAGTGAGTGAAGAGCTCTCACATCCGTTAGAAGGAGTAAGTGCACAAATGTGAGCTCTAGAGGAAGTAAGGGACAATCAGTTCAAGAAACCAGGGAATGGAAAAGAAGGTCCAGGAACGTTGAGGTAAAAAAGAATCAAAGAAGAACTGCCTCGAGAACAGGATACTGTTCATGGAAGTCAACGTTTAGACCTGGGGAGTGAAGAGCTGATGAGGTTGGCTGCAGACAAAACACATGTGTGAAGGGATTATACAATTTGGTTTCCTTATTTCAGTGCTTAAGGCAATAATATTCTGTTGGGGACTGAATACTTGGGTTTGTGTGGAATATTGGATGCATGTTGCAATTCAAGACAAAGGAAGGCATGAAAGGAGAGGTGGAAAACCTGGGGCCGGACCTTTGTTAAAAGTGGAGCAGCGGCATTGTTTGAAGGATAGTTAAAAATACTCGAGGGGATCCTAAATGAAAATAGGTTATGGAAAGCATAGTTTGAAAAAAGTGAAACAGAGAAATGAATATTTATCAGTTAGTTCCTAAGTAGTACTTCTGTTTATTGTTATTGAAAACATTTTTTCTTTAGTTATCAATGGTCTGGTCAAATAAAGACCTTGATACTAATGTATTAGTTTTCTTTTTCTTTACCAGTGTGAAGTAATGGACTTTTACTTTCAAAAGGAAAGAGCTGTGACTCACTTGGAACATATATTTTGCACCAAAAATCAGTATCCCTCTGAGTACTAGCTTCTTTCAGATATCTTACCTTTCATTTACATTTAAATGCCTGTCTTCCATCATCCTCATCCCACTCCCAGAACAACGAGTGCAAGTCAAGTCAAGAGTTCTGATTGGATGAATCGCTGGCGGTGGCCTCCTGCCTCCCTTTTCCATCTCCAGTAACCAATAAACAACAGGAGTTTAAGACAAAATAAAGTTAAAGCACATTTCTCTTCAACATTCCCTCTGATGGCTTCCCACCAGCATTTTCTGAGTGATTTTCTTTAATTCCTGGACATTCCATGGAAATACTGGAAAGTTTGGAAATGCCAAATGTGAGACTCACTCTCATATGGGTGTCGGAGGTTCCTTTGTCTGGGCCTGAGGTCAGATACCCCTTCCTCTAGATGTGTTTCTTTTCGGAATATAAAGTGGGAGAATGCTTCAGTAACAGCACTAAGGAGCCCAGGTTAGATCACAGCTTGGAGTATTGTACTGTGTCCTGGACTCTCTACCTTAGGCAGGACCTGGAAATAATCATGGAATCATAAAATACTTATAATGTGAAGGAGGCCATTCTTTGATTTAATTTATTATTGTTATGTGTATTAACAACAGTAATAAGTATTATGTCTTACGTGCTACATAGACAAAGAATAGAAAAGGAAAGGAGAGAGTGCAGAATACTGTACTATAGTCATAGCTATGGTGTAGAGAAAGATCAATTTAGTGCAAGTTAAGTCCATTCAAAAGTCTGACGGCATCAGGGAAGAAGTTGTTCTTGTGTCGCTCGATACATGACCTCGGGTTTTTGTATCTTTTTCCCAATGGAAGAAGGTGGAAGAGAGAAGGTCTGGAGTGCTTGGGGTCCTTAAATATGTTGGCTGTTTTGCCGAGACAGCAGGAAGTGTAGAGTCACTGGATAGGAGATTGGTTTGTGCGATGGATTGGGCTACATTCACGACCTTTTGTAGTTTCTTGCAGTCTTGGGCAGAGCAGGAGCCATACCAGGCTATGATATAACCAGAAAGAATGCTTTCTGTCATGCATCTGTAATCCATTGGATCTGCATTGACTCTCCAGCAGAATATCTTACAAAGAACAAAAAACAAAGGACAAAGAACAACATAGCACGGGAAACAGGCCCTTCAGCCCAATGAGCCTGCACTGCCATTTTAACATTGTGAGTGCCCTCCTCTACCTATGTCCTTTGTCTATACCTATTGGGCCCAGGCCTTATCCCTGTAACTCGCCGTGCGCCATCTTACTGGCCATTTACACCATGCTCTCCCTGCAGCATTGTTGAAGAATTTGGCAGCCAGCCAAATCTCCATTCACTGCGATGGGATGAGAAAATCTAGCCAATGCAAACAATGGTAAGATTCCAGCCAACATATTTACCATGGCCAATCCCACTAACCTACACAGCTTTGAACTGTGGGAGGAAACCGGGGCACCCGGAGGAAACCCACATAGACATGGAGAGAATGTGCAGACTCCACACAGATAATCACTCAATGCTGGAATCGAACCTGGATCCCTGGTGTGTGAAGCAGCAGTGCTAATCACCATTCCACCATGCTGCACAGTATCACACAGATTCACTGGAATATTACCAAAGCCCAAGGATTTGATATTGAGAAAGAATTGGCTTGTATTCCCACGAATACAGAAGGTTGTTGAAGGTTATGAATGAGGGTTTTGGAATTTCACAAGGAGTAATTCGAGAGGAATGCTTTCTGCTGGTGGGAATATCCAGGACAAGGACACATAACCTTAAAATCAGCTCCAAGCTATTCAGATGAGGTCACACAGGTAGAGGTTTAGAACAAAAAGCAGCATGATCCATTTAATTATTTAAAATCTGAGATTAACAGATGTTTGGGGTTACCCATGAGTATAACAAGAAATGAAACCAAGGCAAATGGATAGACTTAAGCTAAGATCAGCCATAATCTCATCAAATGGCGAGATTGATTTGATGGACAGAATGGCTCGCCTCTTCCCGTTGTCACTCCTCAGTGTTGCGAGAGTGTGAAACCTCTGTGTGTCTCAGATCAGCAGCTGGATAGAGTGTGGATCAGGGCACCAGTTGTCCTCAAGATGCCTCTTCAATATTGAGCTTCACAGACATCTTAAGCTGTAAAAAGATTTTGCTACAAGTTGTGCTTGTCATTCTGCGAAAAAAATGAAAATGGTTTTCTGCACTTACTGATTCATAGCTAAGCATTGCAAAGCCCAAGTAAGAAAACTGCACAAAGCTATTCAGTCGTGGATCAGTAGCTCAGTACAAGAAGCTAACACATTACAAGGCAAAGTCAGGATTAAACAGAAGGGATGAATTTTTACCAAGCAACCAAAATAAGATGAATGTTTCAAAATGAGATATTTTAATATCTGAATTTACACAATGGTCATGGGTTGCAATGCAAAATACCTTGTTAACCTGTTCCCAGAAGAAAGAAACCTAAGTGTTTTTACTGTAGTGGGTACTCTAAAATTTGTTGTGTAACTTTTTTAATATCATAGGAAAGTAGAATTCTAAATGTGATATTAATAATCTTAGTGTATTAAAAATCATGTTCTTGTCATATTTTCGCTTTACAGTTTGTAGAATCTACTGCACCCATAAAATTACTGACAGCAGTGAAGCAGACGACAGTTACTACAGTAATGATAATATTCCCATTCTTTTTCTCCAGAATTTACAGAATGGGGATGGGGTTAGTCAGAATTTTATAAAATACTCTGCTATGGTTTGCAACTAATATAGTCTTTATCTACAAGACTAATAGGATTCAACTAAGGAATTTGCCCTTTTTACCAACTTATTCAATGCCATCCCTCTATCTAAAAATGCAGCAAACTGTTCAGCCAATTGAGTTTTCACCGACCCTCCGACAGAGCATCCTACCTAGGCCCACCCATTGCCCTATCCCCATAACCCAATTTATTTACTCTGCTAACCCCACCTAGCCTACACATCTTGGGACGCTAAGGGGAAATTTAACACATCATTTATATTGTCCGCTCCAATCACGCTTGGTGAAGAGCATGCTCTGATAACAGCAGATGGACTCCCTCAGGGCTGGCACCAGCTCAGGTGGGGGAGGGGTGGGGGTGGTTTGGGGGGGGTGGGTACGTTTGTGTAGGAGGGGGGGATTTGTAGTGCTGAGAGTGTGGCCAAGTGTAGATATGGATTACATCAAACAGAATGCACCCTGGCTGTCAAAGTCAATAGTCACATAGATTTGGACTCTGTTGATCTAAGACAATCAAATCTTGAGTGCTGAACTTCGTCCTATGTGCTTGTTTGTCAACACATTGTGGCTGAGTAGGGCACTTAAGACAGGCACAGTGCTGCCTGAGCCTGGGACTCCCAAAGGCATGTATCGCAATGATTATCATAATTTGTAACCCCCTTCTCCTGGGTCCAGACTGAAGCTTCGTGTGGCATGGTGGGGCAAAGTGTCAAAGCATACATAATGATGCCTGACTGAGAACCCAGTCATCCATTACTCTTGTTGAAACAGCTGAGCCCCACTGAAAGCCTTGCTTGATTGACAGCTCTGATCTCTGTGGTCAAGTTTAGTGACACAAGGCAAAGTGATTTCATGGACTTGTGGTTTTTCTTATTGACACTTTAAAGGGTTTGGGTGATTGATACTTTTAGTGCCTTGTTGTGAAATGTATTTTTTTAACAAAGTGGAAAATTATGAATTATTACTTTTCTTCAAGCTTTTTTTAACACATCCTATTGTCACTATCAGGTTAATTGGTTCTATGCAGTGGGCATGACCTCCAGGCATGGAAATGCCACACCTTGGCAGAGAGGGCATTGGGAGTGGGTGGGCATTGAAAGGATGTGAGGCTGTAGGGCTGAAGGGCTTTTATATTTTTATTTTACCTGGAATGAAGTCCCACCACTGGGGCAAACTATTTAAACAGTCCCGTCGACATCTGTTAACCCCTGCCCCTGCCTCAGACCTCTTTCTTGAGTCAGCTGGCCTGACTCCAGCTCACACCAGCCACCCTGGTAATGAAAATCCCACCTTTGCAGGGACTTTCTCCTGAGATGGTTGGGCATTTTTCTGGCTCCTGCCAACAGCTTTGGGGATGAAAATTCTGGGCTTAGCTTCAGTTTGTTGTGAGAAGGCTACTCAGACATATGTATGAGTTCCCCAACTGTGGAATACAGCTTTCAGCTTTGGAGAGGCAATGGCCTAGTGGTATTATCACTAGACTATTTATCCAGAACCTCAACTAGTGTCCTGAGGACCTGGGTTCAAATCCTGCCACAGTAGATGGTGGAATTTAAATTCAATAAAAAAAGTCTGGAATTAAGAATCTATTGATAAGAATGAAACCATTGTTGAAGAAACCCATCTGGTTCACCAATGTCCTTTAGGGAAAGAAATCTGCCGTTCTTACCTGGTCGGGCCTATATGTGGCTCCAGAGCCATGGCTATGTGCTTGACTCTCTGACTTGTAGTTGATGCAGACTCAATGGCCTATTGTCACTGTTAGGTTAATTGGTTCTATGCAGTGGGCATGGCCTATGGGCACGGAATTGCCACAGCTTGGCAGAGGGGGCCTCTTCTGCATCTATGATTCTTTTTGATTTGATTTGATTTATTACAGTTAGATCTATTAGTATACAGTGGAAAGTATTGTTTGTTGCATGCTATACAGACAAAGCATACTGTTCATAGAGAAGGAAAGAAGAGAGTACAGAATGTAGTGTTACAGTCATAGCTAAGGCGTAGAGAAAGATCAGCTTAGTGTGTGAGGTAGGCCCATTCAAAAGTCTGCTGTTCTTGAGTCAGTTGGTACATGATCTCAGATTTTTGTACCATTTTCCTGATGGATGGAGGTGGAAGAGAGAATGTCCAGGGTGTGTGGAGACCTTAATTACTTAATGCCAAGGGGGAAGCCAGCGGGAAGTAAAGACACAGTCAATGAAATGGCATAGCCAAAGGCAACTAGGGATGGGAAATAAATGGTGGCCATCTAATGAAGACCATATTCCACGACTGAATAAAAAAAAGTCCTTAATAAATAAATTTACATATTCTTTACACCCGGTCCCTTCCCTGTGATTGGCGACTTGATGTTTATCCACTAAGTAAGCACAAGAGAACAAAAACATAACAGAGGGGATATAGGATCAGAAATTTAAATTGGGGTTGTATTGGAGCCTGAACTTACAACGGTGAATAGCAGATGGAATCAGTGTCAAGGATACGGAATTCATCACAGGTAATAAATAACAGCTCTGGGCATCTGAATTTTAAATTGACAATATTGCAGCTGGACCAAGATTCATTATCGGACTAGCATTCTGACCATGGTTGTGCGTAGTATCCAAAGATCTGGTGACGACAGAATTTTTTTTTACAGTTAAAGTTTGTTTACTAGTCACAAACAGGCTTACATTTACACTGCAATGAATTTGCTGTGAAATTCTCCTAGTTGGGTCAATGCACCTAACCTGCACATCTTTCTGATTGTGGGAGGAAACCAGAGCACCCAGAGGAAACCCATACTGACACGGGGAGAATGTGCAGACTCCACACACAGTGAACCAAGCTGGAAATTGAACCCAGGCCCTTGGCGCTGTGAGGCAGCAGTGCTAATTACTGGGTCACCATGCTGTGAATATCATTGGTGTAATGATGAAGTTGTATAAAACTTTGGTGAGGCCGTAGCTGGAGTAGTGTGTGCAGTTCTGGTTGCCACGTTATAGGAAAGATGTGAATGCATTGGAGGGAGTGCGATGGAGATTCACTAGGATGCTGCCCAGGGTGGAACATTTAAGTTATAAAAGAGGTTGGATAGGCTTGGGTTGTTTTCTCTGCAGCAGAGAAGACCGAGGGGTGACCTGACTGACGTGTTCAAGATTATGAAGGATCTGAACAGGGCAGATAGGGAGCAGCTGTTTCCCTTAGCTGAAGGATCAGTTACGAGGGGACACAAGTTAAAAATAAGGTGTGAGAGTTTCAGGGGGATGTGAGGAAAAGCGTTTTTACCCAGAGAATCATGACAGTCTGGACTGCGCTGGGGAGGGTGGAGGATGCCTCACATCCTCCGGGATGCCTCACATCCTTTAAAAAGTACCTGGATAGTATTTGGCACGCCATAACATTCCAGGCTATGGGCCAAGTGCTGGCAAGTGGGCAGGGTGCAGACTCAATGGGCTGAAGGGCCTCTTTTGCACTGTAGTATTCTCCACACAGACATTACATTCTGTAATGTGTAAGCTGACCCTGAGATCTCAGGGTGATATTGTCCAGAGACTGCGTGTTAATGAGGAGGGAGAATAGACAGGGATCAGTTATTGAGGCATTCGGAAGGGAATGACGTCGCAGCCGGAGGAGATGCAATTAAGAAAATGCTACAATCACAAAGGCAAAGATGGAACTAACCTAGGGCAGTGCGGTAGAGTCGAGCAAGGAGACTGTTGTACCCAACAGGCTGCAGTGAGACTGAGGATTTATAAGAGGGGTGAGGGATACGGTTACATAAAATCTCATTTGAGACTTTGAATAGGACTGTAGCTGTAGAATCACAGAATTCCAAGAAGGAGTGTCCAAGTTTGCCCTTTGAGCCTGCACTGAAACATCTCTCGATCTCATGCAGGCCCTATCCCTGTAACCCGGCTAATCCCCAAAACCTACACACCTTGCGACACAAAGGGACAATTTAGCATGGCCAATCAGCTAACCTGCACACCTTTGGAGGAAATAGGAGCATCCAGAGAAAACCCACATAGGGAGAATGTGCAAACTCTACACAGGCAATGACCAAAGGCTGGATTCAAACCCGGGTCCCTGGCGCTGTGAGGCAGCAATGCTAGGCACTGTGCCACTGTGTGATTGCAGAATCCTGCTTGGAGAGATTCTTACAGGAAATTACATGAAAGATGGAGTTAATCTTGAGTCCAGCATTGTTCTGTATTTGATTACATCAGTTTGGCAACTGATCCATACTAACCTTGGTTAAGTCAAGGTGTTGACTCAGAGATAAGTAATGCTGGAGGTACAAGAAGATGGTGGAGCTGGGAGAAACATGGTGCTACCATTTTTTGATTGCAGAGATCTTAAAAAACCGTAAATATGAATTTCACATACTTACAAAGTTGTGTCATCTCTGTATTGCTTTGAGAGATGTGTAAAATGTACAAGGGTCCTGAGATAGGGGTTTCTAGTAATGAGAATGTGGTTTCCAATGAAGCTGCTATTCAGAGAAGGTGAATGTGTTGGCTTGTAATGCTTCCTTGCCTCCGTTTAAAGACGTCAATGCCATTTACATTAATGTTGATAATAATGATGTTTGAAAACCACTTTGAGAAATATAGTCTAAATCTTCTCAGCATAAGGGCTTACCAAAGTGATTGCTTCAAAATTACATCTTTGAAACTATCAATAAAATCTCCCATGATGGCAATCAGTGCAGAATAGACCATTTCCAAATGCAAGTCAAGTAGGTATCGAGGAACTTTTTTTTAATAGAAATTTCAACTATCCATTTAAGTAGTCTATCAAAGTGCTGAGAGATCCAGGAATCTAATCTGTCTAAAAGCACAAGTGACTATTATATTATAAAGTCAATAAAAGCATTTTGTAATAGCTCTCATTGTGTTTTCTTTTAAAAAAAGAAGGGACATTGACACAAGATAAGAATAACTACACGGTTAGAATTCTCAAGTAGAAAAGGAATTTCAGAATCAGTGAAAAACCAATTGAGTAATCATAGAATCCTACTGTGGAGAAGGAGGCCATTTGGCCCATTGAGCCTGTACTGACAACAATTCCACTCAGGCTCTATCCCTGTAATCCCATGCATTCACCTTGCTTGTTCCCCTGACACCAAGAGGCAATTTAGCATGACCAATCCACCTAACCTACACATCTTTGGATTAAGGGGGGAAACCGGAGCACCTGGAGGAAACCCACACAGACATGGGGAGAATGTGCAGATTTTACACAGATAGAAATGCAACCCTAACTCAAACATTGGACACAAACAGTCAGAAATAGGGTTATTGTTTGAGTTCTAAGCAAGGTAGTGATGGAGAGGAGACAATGGGGGAATGACTAGGGTGGGATTTGATAAATTGGAGAGCCTTTCATGCCTGTTTTTGCACATGCCTAGCACTGTTCATGAGATGGATGGACTGTTCCAAATCTGAGCCAGTGATGGTGTCTGAACAGGCAAGTGTCCTAGGAAACAAACAACATTTGGAATAAACATGTACCAATATTTTCTCAAAATGTGATAAAAGACTGTAATAGGTTATAAGCCAGGAGAAAAACTCAAATGACTTTGTCTTGCCTTTCATGACAATTTGTGGCAGTTTTAATGATTTCCTCAGCATAGATAGACTACAGCATATATTAAAGTCCAACTTTTCCAACATGTCCAAAGACGCTTCACAGCAGTTTAATCAGGTAAGTTGACATTGGACCAAGGAAGGAAACATAAAGTGGGAGTTAATGAGGCAAATCTTCCTGTTCCACTTGCCACGGGAATTGGAGTGGGCAAGGAGTGGACCATAAAATGGTCCATTGACCTTGGGAAGGATTTTCCGGTTTTAGGGGGACGACAGTCAGAAAATCCCACTCATTGATTCAAGTTCATATGTTTCCTCCTCATTGATCCAGTCTTAGTTTCACCTTTGCTTTGAGCAGAGCACATATGCACAGCTTGCATGTCTTACTATTCTCATGTGCATAGTCTGAATAAGTGAACCCACAATGTACTTACCATTCCCTTATGAGCAAATGGTGTCTTGCGTATATTGTATTATTATAATAACACGACAGAAGTGAGGCTTGAGGAGAGAATTCTAGAGAACTCCCACATTCTTTTAGTTTCTCTGCCCTTTTTCCCTAAGGACCCTGACTGACCAGTGAATAGCTGGTTAACGATAATTGTTAATAGATCAAAAGAAAAGTCAGGAGAATATTTTTTGCAGAGGACTGCTAGGACATGAGCTATCATGCCATAATCAACAGGTAGATCTGGTTCAGAAAGGTTGCAGGCAAGCATTTGAGAAATAAACATTTATTTGGAATAGGGGATTGACAGAGAATTGGTTCAAAGTAGTTTGCTACAACTGACAACTAGTGCCATTAAGAGAACAAGGTTGCAAAATAATGAGAAACAATAGTATGAAAAATAATCACTTTTTATTAAGTCTCATTTTATGTTCATAGGGTCATAAAATTCCCACAGTGCAGAAAGAGGCCTTTCAGCCCATCAAGTCTGCACCATCTTTCCAGAACAGCATCTTACCCAAGCCTGCTCCACCACCCTCCCATGCCCATCCCCACCTATGTAACCCTGTGCATTTACCACTGCTAATCCCACTAACCTACACATCTTTGGACACTAAAGCACTATTTAGCATGGCCAATGCATGTGGCCCGCAGATCCTTGGACTGTGGGAGGAAACCTGAAAGAAGCCCACACAGACACAGGAAGAAGATGCAAACTCCACACAGATGATCACTCAAGGCTGGAATCAAATCTCGGTCCCTGGCGCTGTGTGGCAGCAGTGCTAACCATTGTGCCACTGTAGATAAATCATAGAATTAAAGACAGAAAGAGCAAGGAACATTTGCATTTGTGTAAGACTTCTATTTGAAGGGCAGCCGGAAAATACTTACACTTTATCACTCTCAATTGATGAATCAATACATTTCATATATATATATTTCATAGAACCATGACATCATATAGCAGAAAAAAAAGTCATTCAGCCCATTGTTCCTGGATCTTTCAAAATGTTAGTCCCACTCTCCCAATCTTTTCTCTCACCCTGCACACTTTTCTTTTTTAAGTACATATTCAATTCTTTCTTGGAAGTGATAGTTGAGTCTGTTTCCATCACCTTAGTGCGTCCCCATTCACAACAATCACCTCTGTACTTCAGTCTCCCTGCAGGGGTTTTTGCCAGGCAGGTTCTCCACCCTCCAACCAGTGGAAACAGTTTATCTCTACAGTGAGTGATATGGGGGCACAGCGGTTAGCAGTGATAGCCTCACAGTTAGCCCCACAACACCAGGAGCCTGGGTTCTATTACCAGCTGTGTAGAGTCTGCACATTCTCCCTGTGTCTGCATGGGTTTTCCTGGGGTGCTCTGGTTTCCTCCCGCAGTCTGAAAGACATGCTGATTAGGTTCATTGGCCGTGCTAAATTCTCCCTCAATGTACCCGAAAAGGCACCCAGAGTTTGGCGACTAGGGGATTTTCATAGTAACTTCATTGCAGTGTTAATGTAAGCCTACTTGTGATACTAATAAATAAACAAGCAATCAAGACTCCTCACAACATTAAGCATTTTGATAAAATCCGTTAGCCTCCTCTGTTCTGAGGAGAACAATCCCAGCTTGTCTATTTGCACATAATTTCTGTTTCCTGTGTCTTATACCATCCTAATAAATGGCTTCTGAACCCTCTGCAAGGCCTTGACATCTTTTGTAAAATGCAGTGCCCAGAGATAACCATAACACTCTTCCTCAAACACACAAGCATTGACGGAGCTGACTTCTTTTCACCGTTCTCTTAATGCAAGCGCACAATCCCTCCTGGTTTTGAGCACAAGTAACATTTTAGCCCCTTTTAGTTTGTGCGCAGTCGTTTGAAGACCAATTGAATTAAATTACTGACAGCTGCATTTTGCACCCTGCTTAAGACTGGTTAATATCCAAACTGATTGAGTCAGCAGGTTCCCTATCACTGGGTATGTCGTTGTTATGGTAATGCCTGTTAATGGATGGCTAAAATGAGTCCGGTGGCAAAGTGTTGGATTGTGTAGGAAGCGGGATTAATTTGCGAAAGCAACTGGCTGGGATATTGGGAACAGAAAGGTAATCTGAAAAGGGAAACTGCTTTGCCCAGAGAGTGGCGAGTATGTGGAGCTCACTACCCCAGGGAGTTGAGACGAATTGTAATATTTCATTCAAGAGGGAAGCTAGATAACTAAATGAGAGAGAAAGAAATAGAATGATAATCCAGTAGGATTAGATGTAGTTAAGTGCGAGATCCTAAAATCCCTCTTGCAACATCTAATTTAGCAGAGAATGTTGCGTTCATGATTCAGAAAAAATTATTTTTTTATCCCTTTACATTTACCTAAGAAGACAGATAGTGCTTCATTTTACAATCACCTCTGACCAATACAGCACTCCCTGAGTATGGGACTGGAACATCAATCTAAATCGTGTGCTCAGATCTATGGATTGGGGTCTGAGCCAATAACTTTGATTCAGAGGTAAGTGTTATATTAAATAAGCTCCAATTGATATTGATGCTCCAAATGGCCTTTCATTATTTCATGATGCAAGTCGGAAATATTTTGCCTCTGTTTTCACAGTAGAGAGTAATGAAAAATTTCCAGAAATTGTAATTAATGGGCAGCATAGTAGTTAGCATTGCTGCCTTGCAGTGCCAGGGACCTGGGTTCGATTCCCGCTTGGGTCACTGTCTGTGTGAAATCTGCATGTTCTCCCCATGTCTGCATGGATTTCTTCCACAGATTGAAAGACGTGCTGTTTAAGTGCATTGGTCATGCTAAATTCTCACTCAGTGTAGCCTGAACAGAGCCAGAGTGTAGTGACTAGGGGATTTTTGCAGTAACTTCTTTGTAGTGTTAATGTAAGCTAATTTATGACTCTAATAAATAAACTTTAAAGCAGAGTAACTTGGTGCAACAGTAATCACTAGGGAGAAGGTATTGAATAAAATAATAGATTAAAGGCAGATAAGTCTCCGGGACCTGATAGTCTGCATCCTAGGGTATTAAATGAGGTGACAGAGATAATGGATGCATTGGATGTATTTTCAAAATTCCTTGGATTCTGGAAAGGTCCCGATGGATTGGAAACAACTAATATGACGCCCATATTCAAAAAGAGAGAGAGGCAAAAAGTAGGTAACTATAAGCTGGTTAGCTTGACTTCTAGTGGGGAAGTTGCTGGAATCAATCAGTGAGGAGGAGATGACTGAGTATTTGGAAAGGCAGAGTCAATACACCATTGTCAGCATGGTTTTATGGAGGGCAAGTCATGCTTGACAAACTTGCTAAAGTTTTTTGAGGATATAACCAGCAAGATGGATAATGGGGCACCTTGAATGTGGTATATCTAGACTTCCAGAAGGCATTTGGTAAGGTATCACATAAAAGACTGATCCAGAAGGTAGGATCAAAGGAGGTTGGAGTAGAGTACTAGATTGGACTGAGCATTGGCTGACTGACAAAAAAGCAGAGGGTTGAGATAAATGAGTCCTTCTCTGGCTGGTGAACTGTAACCAGTAGAGTGCCACAGAGGTCAGCCCTCAAGACTTCAACCGTTTATAATCTATATAAATGACCTGCAATCTGGGACAGAGTGTAACATGGCAAAATTTGCAGATGAGACTAAAATAGGTGGGAAAGCAGGCAGTGAAGAGGATATAAAGATTTTACAGACAGATATAGATTGGCTTGGAGAATCGCCAAATTTGACTGATGGAGTTTAATGTGGGTAATTGCAAGTTTATCCATTTTGGCAGAAAAAAATAGAAAGACAAATTATTATCTAAATAGAAAGCAAATTCAAAATGCATCCGGGCAGAAGGATCTGGGTGTCTTTGTTCATGAATCGCAGAAACTCGATATGCAGGTGCAGCATGTAATAAAAAAGGCAAATGGAATGTTGGCATTTATTGAAAAAAGATTGGAGTATAAAAGTAGAGATGTGTTGTTGCAGTTGTACAGAATGTTGGTGAGACCACATCTGGAGTATTGTATCTAGTTTTGGCCTCCTTTTTTGAGGAAGGATGTGGTGACGTTGGAGGCAGTTCAGAAGAAGTTCACCAGATTAATTCCAGGGATGAAAGGGTTGATGAATGTGGAGAGATTAAACAGTTTGGGCTTGTACTCACTGGAGTTTAGAAGGATGAAAGGGGATCTGATTGAGATATATAAAATTTTAAAAGGGATTGATAAAGTAAATTAAACAAAGTGTCAGGGGGATTAGCGGGGTAAATACATGGGGTTACAGGGATAGGGCCTGGATGGAGTTGTGGTCAGGGCATGCAGATTCAATGGATCAAATGGCCTCCTTCTGCACTGTAGGGATCCTATGATTCTGAATGTAGACCTGATGTTTCCTCTTGTGGGGTAATCTCGAACAAGAGGTCACAGGTATAGGTTGGGAGGTGGCAAATTAAAACCAAAATGAGGAGGAACTACTTCTCAGAGGATGTGTGAATTTGTGGAACTCACTGTCCCATAGTCTGAATCATAGATTGTAGATCATAGGATCATAAGATGCAGAAGAAGACCATTCAACCCATTAAAGAAACCCATGCAGAAGCGGAGGGAACGTGCAGACTCTGCACAGCCAGTGACCGATGTCGGGAATTGAACCAGATCCCTGGCGCCGTGGGGTAGCAATGCTAACCTCAGTGCACAGTGCCGTCCCAAATCATTGAATGGTTTCAAGCAGGAGATAGATATATTTCTGATGTAAAATGGGTAAAAGGGAAATGGGGAACAGGTGAGGAGGATTTGAGACCGGGAAGAGATCAACCATGATCTGATGGAATAGTGAAGCAGGCCTCAAGGATTTACCTACTTCTGCTCCAAATTCTTATGTTTCTAGTGAGCTTCTTTGAGGCTTGTCTCTGCACCCTCTCCAGTCTCTGAATTGTCTCTTTTCTCTAAGTGACCAGAACTACACGTAGCATTCAAGGATGTCTTTCAGTCAAAGTATTACACAGTTTGGTAACAACCACTTCTGACTTTCTGTTTTGACAATCGAATTGAGCATGAACTGATTTTGTAGATCTCTGTCCTGGGTTTGTTGGATATGTTAAGCAATGATTCTGCTAAGATTCCTAAACAACTTAATAAGGCTATTTTAAACAATAGGAAGAGGTTTATTTCTCGAGTGATGAATCATGGATTGGAGGAGGGACTGCAGGGAGTCTGGAGATCATGTGGGGAGATGGGGGAAGGAGGGGTGTTGGCCAATCACAGATTGGGAGAGATGTGGATCACAGCAGGTTAACTTGGGGAGGTGGGGGGGGGGTGTATGGGGATAATGCTCTCTTGGCCCACAAGCAGTGCTGGAAAATATTTAACCAGCCATCAGTCTCTGCATCTCATTTGCTTTCCGATGCCTTGGGAAGTATGGCCCACAGCAATTGGCTCCGAATGATTGCCAAAAGCCTGGTTAACATTTTATAATTACCAATCCAACTCTTGAGAGAAAGTCATCCTTCCAACTCCACAACCTATCCTGGCAAACCGGAAATAAGCATACTTGTAACTGGTTGTGATCAGGTTTACCAGTTTCAACAACTTGACAGCAACTTCCTCAGGCCCCCACCTATACCTGCTGGGGGGAAATAACATTCTCTGAGAACCTTAGTTAGACCACACTTGGAATACTGTGCACAATGTTTGTCTCCAAAGGCTGCAGATCAGCAGCTGGATGAGCTTCGGAAGAGATACATTTCCAAGGTGGTGGCAGAAAGGGAGGCGAAGTAGCTGAGTTATGAAGAGCCAGCATGGACATGATGAATCAGATGGCCTCCTTCTGTGCTATAACCACTCATAGACTCATAGAACCCCTACAGTGCAGAAGGAGGCCATTCAGCCTATTGAGTCTGCACTAACACTAATCCCATCCAGGTCCTATCCCGGCTTCAGCCATCCCAATAACCTCTCTAACCTATCACATCCCGGGACACCAAGGGTTAATTTAGCATGTCCCATCAATCTAACCCACACATCTTTGGACTTTGGGAAGAAATCGGAGCACCCAGATGAAACTCATGCAGACACGGGGAGAATGTGGAAACTCTACAAGACAGTAACCCAAGTTGGAAATTGATCTTGGGTCCTGGCACTGTGAAGCAGCAGTGCTAACCACTGCGTCACCCCTCTATAATTCTGTGCCACCATGCCACCCATTCTATAATTCTAAGACATTGTGAACAAGGATAGAGGCACTGGGGAAGGTACAAAAACATCTCCCTACATTCAAGTTCTTCAGGTTCCGCCTGTTGGTTGATGCTGGTTTCTGTCGGTTCCCCTCAGGATCTGATTCTGTGTCCATGCACTGACCACATTCTATGCTACAGTCTGTCTCAATTGGAATCCTCTTTCCTTTCTATCCTCTCCTTATTTGTCTCACTTAAATCATTTTCTATTCTTTCCCCAAATGTTACCCAAAAGTAAGATTGTGTGATTCTTGCTGGGTGATTAGTTTTTATAAATATTGCGTGAATTATACCTCAAGGCATTTCACAGGAAATGTATCAAAGAAAGTTTGACACTGGGCCACAGAGTGGCTCAACTGGGCGGGGTCGGGGGTACATAAATGGCCATAATTGCAGGGGCGGGGGGGAAACAGCGATCTATCCCTTATGGTTGTAGGCCTATCAGAGACTGCAAAGATAGTGAGGGGCAAGATCGTGAAGGGATTTGTGGGGGGCAAAAAGGATTACAAACTCTCAATCTGCTGGGCATTCCAAAATTTTCCCTCGCTCTGGCAAGTGCACAGCTAATTGGCCAGGTGGTGTGAAATCCTGTTCCAGGGCCTAACATCAGTCAGAAGCCTGCTTTGCATCCAGGTCTAGGCTTGTCGAATGTGCAGGCAAAATTCAGACTCTTTTAATTTAAAAATTATGGCCCCAAATTGGACTTTAAAAAGAAAATATCTTGATTTTTGGAATATTTTCAAAAATCAAGATATTTTCTTTATAACCTTTCACCAAATTAAATGTTTGTTATAAGTTCAGCATAGTGAATACGATTGGTTATATGCACTAATATAATTCATGTGGTGTTACGCACTCTCTCAGTATTTTGTATTCCTTGGGCATACAAGCGATTTTCAGAGTTGTTACAGCAGGGAAATATTAGCAGTGAGATTTATAATCAACAAAACTGACACCAGGTTGCGAACCCATTCAAACATGTGGAGCTGTGTTTATTTTTTTGAGTGTTGTACATCAAAATGCCACACATTTTTGCACTAAAATGAGTGACTATCATTGAGAGTGAGTGGGATTTGAAAAGCCTTTGAGAATCTAACAGCAAATCATTTTCATCTCTCCATTGTTCAAACAAACACGCAAACCCAGCAGATTCTGAATGTCGCCCTGTGATGCCATAGGTCAAGGGTTAAGTATTCTTTAGTCCCATACCAATCCTTGTTGTTATAATTGTTTCTTCCAACTGTGAATTTATTCCTAACGGTGTGATAATGGGTGGCACGGTGACACAGTGGTTAGCGCTGCTGTCTCACAGCACCAGGGACCCGGGTTCAATTCCGGCTTTGGGTCACCGTCTGTGTGGAGTTTGTACATTCTCCCTGTGTTTGTGTGGGTTTCCTCCCACAGTCAGAAATACGTGTGGTATAGGTGGATTGGCCACACTAAATTGCCACTTAGTATCCAAAGATTTGCAGGTTAGGTTGATTGACCATGCTAAATTGTCTCTTAGTGTCAGGAGGACTAGCTGGGGTAAATATGGGGTTACAGGGATAGGGCCTGCATGGAAGTCTTGTTGGTGCAGACTCGATGGGCCAAATAGCCTCCTTCTACACCTCAGCGTTTTTATATCTACAATCAAGAGCAGTAAATGTTTAAAGGTTTGGTTGTTTTTAATGTTTAAAGCATTTGTTCAGTTATTAAAGGAAGGGTTTCGAGGGAAGTTATCTGTCAACCCTTGCTCAGTTGGATTGAAACTGACTCATCCATTTTGTTTGAAAATCAGAACAGTCTTGACATTTCTCCAGCTTTCTAAATTGATTCACAATCTCTCTTTCTTTTTGACCACAAATCACACATTTCTCCATCAATAGCAATTTTGGGTCCAGGCACCAGGACTTTGATTATTCTGGGCATTGGAGGTCTGATCAGCAAGTCTCAAAACTGAATGCTTAATGTGTGTTTAGACACTACCTGCAAGATAGAGTGGTGTGTGTGATGTTTAAAATTGTCATTGTCATTGCGTGTCCTCAGACATCAAACCCCACACCAGTTAAACTCCAGTATGCCCAGGAATAAGTCTGTGGGGGATTCTGATAAAGATTTAACCTTGACCACAACAACAATTTAACACTGTGATGTATAATCCGTGCACAATTTTGGAGCTACCATAACTAAGAGGTGGCAAACAGAGACCAGGAAAGGTCCTGGTAAGTCGATATTTTAACATTTCCTCCGTGGGCCAGGATTCCAGGTCCCAACAGGAACTTTGGGTCTTCTCCAGCATGGCACTACCCCCATCCCTCTTGGCTGAAATTGTCAGACTCTTCAAACCGTCCCCTTGCTAGCAATACTCTCTTTGATGGTTGCTTGTGATCTGCAGCCAAATGATATCTTTCCCCCGCTCACGATCCCCTACCCCAAGTCCATCCCATCGGTTTTTGGGCAGGGTTGACATGGAGAAATTAAAATGAGACCTGGGATTTAAATTGGGCCTGTCACTGAGGGGAGGAGGGTTAAAGCTGGGATGCCAAGCCTGCGGGTTTCTCCTGCAGTATAAAACACTGAGATTTTGCTGCGAGCAAATGCCAGAAAAGGTTTTGAAAGTATTATTTTTGCAAAGTGCTTTATAACAAAAACACTTCATTAGTTATCAAAATATAGGAAAAGGGAAAAATAATTTTGTTTGGAGTTAAGAATCACTCAGTCGGAAAATCATAGAATCCCTACAGTGCAGAAGGAGGCCACTTGGCCCATCAAGTCTGACTGATTCTCTGCCATGCATCCCATCCAGGCCCTACCTAGTAATCCCATATATTTACCCCACTAATTTCCCCTAACCTGTATATCTTGGGACACTAAGGGGCAGTTTATCATGGCTAATACACCTAATCTGCACATTTTGTACTGTGGAGGAAACTGGAGCACCCGGAGGAAATCCACGCATACACAGGAGAATGTACAAACTCCACACAATCACCCAAGGCCGAAATCGAACCCGGGTCCCTGGTGCTTTGAGGGGCAGTGCTAACCACTGTGCCACCCAATGAAGCTCTTGTTTATTTTATCATGAGCAGGGGAAGGTGATGTGCTCTGAGGGTGGACATACTGATAGAGTGTGGGAGCAGGGCAGCTGGAGATAGCGCATCATGTGATTAACCCTCCTGAACTAAAGTTTGCAATGATAGGCTGAACAGACTGTTACCTACATCAGCCTTCTTTGAGCCACGTTAAAATAAGCATTTTCTATGTTTAAGCACAAAAATAGGGCTATATCTGAAAGGAATTTCTCAGGAATAAATAAAAGCTTTTAGGTTTAAAAGAGTATTTTCTTTTTTCAGTCATGATGCGCTGCCTACTAGCCTTTTCACATGTTCTGTGAGTATTTCTTCAACACACCTATACTTCAATATTGTTCCTAATAATTTATTCTGAGGTTTTATTAACTTTTTGAATGAAGATGGCATGTCAAGTGAATCTCTTATAATTCCAAGATAATCTGCAGCAACCTTAACGCGGACTCTCCCCACACCTAAATTTACCAGTAAAATTGCTTAATTCGCATTTCCACAAAGTTTGATTACGTATTTGTTTGTATGTCTGTCACTGCCACTTTCAGAAACTGCCAGAACATTCCAGAAACTGCCCACCTTTTGTTAAATTCCTCCATTGGACCTGGGCCTCAGCAGCAAAGACAGCATTTATTCTCCTTGAACTGGGTGGCTCGCTCAGTTATTTCAGAGGGACAGGTTAGAATCAATCGCGTTGCAATAGATTTAGAATCACACGTAGGCCAGACCAAGTAAGGACAGCAGATTTCCTTCCTTAAAGGGGATTAAAATTAAAGTTTTATTCATCACATGCAGGCTTACATTAACACTGCAATGAAGTTACTGTGAAAATCCGGCACCTGTTCGGGTACACTGGGGGAGAATTTAGCATGGCCAATGTGCCTAACCACTACTTCTTTCAGATTGTGGGAAGAATTTGGAGCGCCCAGAGAATATCCATGCAGACACGGGGAGAATGTGCAACTCCACACAGAGGGTGACCCAGGCCGGGAGTTGAACCCGGGTTCCTGGTGCTGTGAGGCGACAGTGTAACCACTGTAACAATCCAGATAGGTTTTTATGACAAAAAAACGTATAAATTCCATCAGCTGCTATTGTGGGAATTGAACCGCTGTTGCCAGAGTGTTGTCTGGGGCTCTGAATAACTGGTGACATTACCGTTATATCTCCCCAATGAAGTAGATCCACTCATCTCCCATTTTCTATTTTTTTGTTTTACCTTGCTTTCTTTTTCCCTTCTAGTGTTTGATCCCCATCATCCTTTTTGTTATTTAATAACTGTGCGAGAGGAGATCTGAGCTCAGCAAGAGATCGGTCAAGGGGCCAGGAAAATCAGCACAGCCCTCACTGTAGATTGACTATCCCTGCATATACATAAAATAGACAGTGCAGACAAAAGATGGATGTTTCACTATAATTTATCAAATTATAAGTTATGATTTATTGAATTTATTATTATTATAGGATATAGCTGAATGTCCTTCCTAACAGCACCAAAGTTGTCATAATGATATGATTAAGTGACTATTGCCTGAACGGATATTCCATCCATCTACCAGTAAAGATCACAACATTACCGATGGGACACAATTAGTAAACAATTATTTCAGGCCTACCTCTTTGTATCATATGTAAATAGTTTACTGGTGTGTGCGTGACTAGAAACAATTATTTTTGCCAGACATTGTGCCTTATAAAAAAGCTAACTGAGCACAATTGAGCAAAGCAGACTGAAGAATCCTTAGGAATTTTCCAGTTCTCCTCTCCTTATCAGTAAGAAGATAGTAAAAGTTCAATCACTCGCAAACACTGTTTGAATACCTTTTTAGCTCCAACAGATCTCTCATTTTTTGTTACAAACTTTCTCCTTTTTTTTGTTTTTACCCATCCCACTGCCCTGACACCTACTGCTTATAACCTGCTCGATCTGTCACTTTCCCCAGTTCTGATGATAGGTCACTGACCTGAAACAGTGGGCTGGATTTTTCTGTCTGTCTCACCGGCGGGATCTCCTGGTCCTCCCAAAGTTTGACCCTGTAGGTTCTCCAGCGGCAGGACAGGTTAAGTCACATGAGACCCCGCAGTCTTTGGCGAGACTGGAAAATCCCACTGGCCGCCAATGGAAGAACCCAGTGTGAGGGACCTGGAAAATCCCATCCATTAACTCTGCAAGCCATGCCTCAACTGCTGAATATTTCCAGTTTTTATTTAATTTCGTGTTTGACAATGAATCTTTCCTTCAAAGTGCTGGAGAATCCAGAGCAGCAAATGGTTTTTAAAATTGGTTCAGTTTAGAATTAGAATCCATTGGAAGTGGAAAAATTTGATTTTCGACATGCTAATTTTGTGAGAACGAGTCTCATGGCAGTGGCGTTCTGCTGTAATTATCAGGACAATCTTGCTGTCCAACATTGGAAAGGTGGACTGTAATGACCAAGAGAGTTTGATATTTCACTGAGAACTAAATCTTGATGCTGAAGATTTTCTTCTTCAGTATTAAGTTGCTAAACAGATCTTCAGCAAGCC
Source organism: Sphyrna mokarran (assembly GCA_024679065.1). Classification (NCBI taxonomy): domain Eukaryota; kingdom Metazoa; phylum Chordata; class Chondrichthyes; order Carcharhiniformes; family Carcharhinidae; genus Sphyrna; species Sphyrna mokarran. The sequence goes on from JAGIQG010000024.1 coordinate 8,393,099, forward strand.
TAATTATTTTTTTCTTACCATTTTGAATACTAAATGTACTTGTCATACGATTATTGTAGAACATAGAACATAGAACAATACAGCGCAGAACAGGCCCTTCGGCCCTCGATGTTGCGCCGACCAATTAAGAAAAAGCAATGACCTTCTAACCTAAACCATTCCCTTTTCATCCATAAACTTATCTACTGACCTCTTAAACGCCCCCAAACTTGGCGCATCTGCCACTGCAGCAGGCAGGGCATTCCATACCTTACCACCCTCTGGGTAAAGAACCTACCTCTGATATCCGTCCTATAATTATCACCCCTTAATTTAAAGCTATGTCCGCTCGTGCTAGCTTTCTCCATCCTAGGAAAAAGGCTATCACTGTCCACCCTATCTAAACCTCTAATCATCTTATATGTTTCAATAAGGTCTCCTCTTAGCCGCCTTCTTTCTAACGAAAACAACCTCAAATCCCTCAGCCTCTCTTCATAAGACCTGCCCTCCATACCAGGCAACATCCTGGTAAACCTCCTCTGTACCCTCTCCAATGCCTCCACATCTTTCTTATAATGTGGGGACCAGAACTGTACACAATACTCCAAGTGCGGCCGCACCAGAGTTTTGTACAGTTGCAACATGACGTTGTGGCTCCGAAATTCAATCCTCCTACCAATAAAAGCCAAGACTCCGTACGCCTTCTTAACAACCTTATCGACTTGATTGCCAACTTTTAGGGATCTATGCACATATACACCAAGATCCCTCTGTTCATCAACACTATTAAGAGTTCTACCATTAGCTTTATACTCTACAAATTTTTTATTCCTGCCAAAGTGAATTACCTCACACTTTTCCGCATTGAACTCCATTTGCCACCTCTTGGCCCAGCTCTGCAACTTGTGTAAGAGGTTCCTGAATGTTCCTCAACTGTGATGTGGAGTGCCTCAGGGGTCGGCACTGAGGACCACGATTTCTCACAATATACATGAATGATTTGGAAGAAGGAACTGAAGGCACTGTTGCTGAGTTTGCAGATGATACAAAGATATGTAGAGGGACAGGTAGGATTGAGGAAGCGGGGGGTGGTGGTAGGCTAAAAAAGGACTTGGGCAGGTTAGGAGAATGGGCAAAGAAATAGCAGTTGGAATACAACGTGGAAAAGTGTGAGGTTATGCACTTTGGAAGGAGGAATGGAGGTATAAACTATTTTCTAAATGGGAAAGTGCTGAGGAAATCTGAAACACAAAGGGACTTGGGAATTGTTCAAGATTCTATTAAGGTTAACATGCAGTTGAGTTGGCAATTAGGAAGGCAAATAAAATGTTAGCATTCTTGTTGAGAGGGCTAGAATACAAGAGCAGGGATGTAATTCTGAGGCTGTATAAGGCTCTAGGCGAACTCCATTTGGAGCATTGTGAGCAGTTTTGGGCCCTATATCTAGGGAAGGATGTGCTGGCCTTGGAAAAGGTTCAGAGAAGGTTTACAAAAATGATCCCTGAAATGAAGAGCTTGTCGTATGAGGAGCAGTTGAGGACTCTGGGTCTGTACTCACTGGAGTTTAGAAGAATGAGGGAGATTTTATTGAAATTTGCAGGATACTGCGGGGTCTGGGTAGAGTGGACATGAAGAGAATGTTTCCACTAGTAGGAAAAACTGGAACCAGAGGGCTCAGGCTAAAGGGGTCATTCTTTAAAACAGAGATGATGACGAATTTCTTCAGCCAGACAATGGTGAATCTGTGGAATTCTTTGCTGCAGAAGGCTGTGGAAGCCAGATCATTGAGTGTCTTTAAGACAGAGAGAGATAGGTTCTTGATTGATAAGGGGATCAAGAGTGATGGGGAAAAGCAGGAGAATGGGGATGAGAAAAATATCAGCCTTGATTGAATGGTGGAGTAGATTCGATGGGCTGAGTGGCCTAATTCTTCTCCTTTGCCTTATGTTATTTCTGCCACTGTGATCCACCCTTCACTCAGAGAGAGGGAAAAACAATTCCCCAGCCTGAATTGTACGTAGAGAACGTTCCCAAACTTGGCGGAAGTGGATGTGAAACCCATGTTGTTAACATGATATTACAAAGAGTGGCCATTTAACAGTTGATCAGCTGAAAAACTGAGCGCTGTGGGAGAGGGGGAGAAAGGCAGGGACCGAGAGAAGGGAGAATGGGGGCCGGTGCTTCCAATGTGCTCGCTGAGGGGAACAGTTCCTGCTAAGCTACTGATGTGTAAAGCAATGCCATGAGTGTGTGGGCAGCACATTCACACACACAGACCTCAGTCCCCAGACACATTTATTAATTTTATTTCAGCCCTGACAGCTCATCCTACCTGGATCGAGGTTGCAGCTAAAATGTAAAGGCTCCCTGGCCAACCAGCCCACACGCCAACCGTAAAAACAAGCGAGCAATGTACAGTTCCTGTCTACTGCTGCTTAATTCATTCAGATTGGCTTCTTGATAGCTGGCAGGATGTAGGGATTCCAGGATTCTACATTTAAAACTGAGACAGGTTCTTGGACTCTCGGAGAATCGAGTGATTCTCCTTGTGGGTTTCCCCTGGGTGCTCCTGTTTCCTCCCACAGTCCAAAGATGTACGGATTAGGTGGATTGGTCATGCTACATTGACCCTTAGTGGGAGGGGGACTAGCTAGGGTAAATGCGTGGGGTAAGATCCTGGGTGGGATTGTGATTGCTGTAGATTCGATGAACCGAATGATCTCCTTCTGCACTGTAAGATTCTATGATTCTATATGGGGAAACAGCAGAAAATCAGCCATGATTATATTGAATTGCTTGAGAGGCTGAGTGATCTCATCCTAGTTTTAATTCTAGCTTTTTGCATTCCATTTCCCTTCAAATTACCATCTGCCTTCAGCCCCATGCACTGGAATTTTCACTCCAAACCCTGCTATTTCTCAGCTTATCTTTGTCTGATATCATCTTGATGCTAAAGCAACTTTACAGATCTAACTTTTGTTGTTCAGAGATGACTGAGAAGAAACAAAAAGAGACATTTTCACAAAATAGGAACTTTTTCTTCTGGGCCGTCTTGCCCTCGAACGATAACAATCGCTTTAATCAAATTATTTAGTAGCAAGTATGTTTTAGTCATCTTGATGGTTTGGATTAGATTGCCATTGAAAAAATTTGAAAAACAGTAAATGCTGGAAAAACTCAGTAGGTCTGACAGCATCTGTGGAGAGAGAAGCAGAGTTAATGTTTCAAGGGCCGGTCCCTTCACGGTTTTTTTTAACTGAGTTACTTCAATGTAATTTATCAACAAACTCAACTTTTTCACAATGCGAAGAGAAAGCTGCCACTGGGGCTGGTGGCTTCAACACCGCTTTCCCTAGCCACTGCTGTAGTGTGCTTGAAAAAAGAAAAATTCCATCGCAAATCTATGAAGCACACTGAGATTTTACTTTGTTAACAGTGCTGCACAAACCTAGTTAACAGTGCTATATAAATTTAGTTAACGGCACTGCATAAACCTAGTTAACGGTGCTTAATAGTTAAGCCATTAGTTAATGGCTTAACTAAGCCATTAACTTAGTTAATGGCACTGCATAAACCTAGTTAATGGTGCTATATAAACCTACCTAACAGTGCTTTTTAAACCTAGTTCATGTTAATGGTGTTCTATAAACCTAGTTAATGGTGTACATAAACCTAATTTACTGTGCTGCATAAACCTAATTAATGGTGCTGTATAAACTGAGTTAACAGTGCTAAATAAACCTGGATAATGGTGCTGCATAATCCTGGTTAACAGTGCTGTATAAACTTAATTAATGGTGCTATATAAACCCAGTTAATGATATATATAAACCTAGTTAATGGTGCTGCATAAACCTAGTTAACCATGCTACATAAACCTAGTTAAAAGTGCTGCATAAACCTAGTTAACAGTTGTATATAAACCTAGTTTATGATGTTGATGTCCCTGGAAGGAAAGTATTGAGCTGTGTAGCTGTACAGTTGCTGTTATTGAGCTCTTTACATTGAAGGGTTTGTTCTGATTCTGCTGATCCTCTCTTTTTCTTTCAAGTATTCACTGCGCTCATGCCAAGAATAATGGAATTACAAAATATCGAGACAATAACAGTTGTGACCTGCGCTGTGCTGCAACACGAATTAAGGAACTGTGACAAGGTCATAAAGCTTAAACAACATTGTAAATGTACAATACACCCCAGGCTCGCCTGATTGGTCACAGATATATGACTTAGCACAATGTGGCGAAGACTCTGCAATCCTCACTCCCGTTGGCTTTGTGCCACGGTCAGAGTGTAAAGTGGATCTCCAGTGTTCCCTGAGGAGATCATGGCCTTTGAGTTCTGTGGGAATTCTGACATCCTCTTCGTGAGATTTTTATAAAGTGGAAAGAAAGGGAAAGCTGGAAATGTTGGAAACCCTGAAGGAGAAAGGCAAGGTTGGACAGTCCAAATTCAATTCTGATTTTGATCAATGTTTATCTTTTAGATAGTGACTGATCTGCTTTTTAAAATTAATTTGCAAAACTGTACCTTTGTGTGAGAATTTTAACCGTATCCAGGAGCTCTAACAACCTGATCTGAAGATTCTATGAAAAATGGCCAAATGGTTTTAATTTTAACTCCCAGAAGAGGATGAGTTTAAAGTTTCAGGATTGAGAAGCTAGACCAAAACCAACCCATTTCTCCTTTCCCCTCCTTTTAATTTTTTTTTTATGGGACATGGGTGTTGCTGGCTGGCCAGCTTTGATGCCCATCCCTAGTTGATGTTGTTCAGGGGGAGGACAGTTGAGAGTCAACCACATTGCTGTGGCTTTGGAGTCGCATGTAGGCCAGACCAGGTAAGGACTGAGATTTTCTTTCTAAAGGACATTAATGAACCAGATGTGTTTTTCCAACAGGTCATCAGTAGATTCTTAATTCCAGATTATTTTAAAATTGAATTCAAATTCCACCGTGGCAGGATTTGAACCCTAATCCTTAGAACATTCGCTGAGTTTCTAGGTTAATAGTCTAGTGACAATACCACTAGGCCATCGCCTCCCTTCAAAGTGCAAGAATGGAAAATTACACCTCTGTTTGGTAATCGTGAGACCAGGGAACCATTGTGAAGCTTAACCCCAGGGGCAAACTGCAAAGTAACTTGTCTCTTTGGTTCCTTTCTCCTTTACCTAGGGCTAATCTATCCTCTAACGGGTTACAGAAGATAATCTGCTTTATTTATTGGAATTTATTATCCTTCTGCTCACTGAATGGGCTTCCAGTTGAAAACAAACCGTGATGTTGAAGGAAGGTTTTGTGTGGTTACTATTCACAGGCAACATTGCGAGCCAGGTGGGAAGATTGACACTAGTTAATAAAAATGAAACGCAAGGGGAACCTTGCTGCTCACAATGTCGCAAAGATTCTTCCATGTTGCAATTCAATTCTGATTTTGATCAATGTTTATCTTTTAGATAGTGACTGATCTGCTTTGTGAGTACACTTTGAAAAGAGAAACTTAATTGGCCATGAAGCAGTTTTGGGTGAAGCCCTGAGGAGGTGAAAGTTACTATGTAAGTGCAATTTCTTTTTTTCTAATACTTAGTGAGTGGATGAAAAAGCTTCATTCATGTCCTGACACATGTATATAACACTGATGGAACATATGTCTGAATTTATAGAAACTTAGAAGGATAAATTGCCCAATGGCAAAAGGTTCTAAAAATAGCTATTGAAATTCCACGGGGGAGCTTTTCGAGTGCGCAATCCTTGCCTCTGATGGTACATGTTGTAAGGAAGAAAAATAAAATAATGCAACTAAAATTAAGGGCAATTTATTAATATACTTGAAAAAAATCCCAGGGCACTTTTAGCCAATAAAATAGTCTTGAAGTGTTGTCAAGCAATGAAAATCGACCAATATCTAGGGAGAGAAGTCAAGTGAGAGGTTTCATGTGTAACATGTATTCAAAACATTAACCTCTTTCTTTTCTTGTTACAGTGGCTGACGGATCCACTGTGTGTTTTCAGCGTTTGCTGTTTTGTGTTTCAGTTTCCCAGTATTTGCAGCTCTTTTTGTTGATGCTTTAACAGAATATCGTAACCCACACTCAATCCCTCTCACATATGCGGAAGCATGATTATGATTCTGTTAATGCATTAAGCTTACCCTCCCCCACAATTATCTGTACAGTGTTCACAATGCTGTTTCTAATTGGCTAAGTGTTAATCCAATAATAGCCAATGTTGCAGCTAGGTAGGCTGTTGACATGAACATCACAACCAGAAATCTTTTCCTTTCAATCCCACTGGAACATCAACTTTTATTTCAACAGCAACTGTTGCAAGGCAATTGCCATGGTGATTTGAGGGAAGAATCACAAGCGATTGTTGTCAATTGAGAGAAAGGAGCTACTGTTCATGTGAAGTGAAGACTTCAGTCAGAAAAAAATCTATGCTGCGCCGAACTTATTGAACAGATACAAAAATGGTTGAGGAAAATCCGACTGAACTCGGGGTACTTACTGAAGATGGTTCAAATACAATCCAGCTCCAATCTGGGATTAAACAGGATGATGTGGACAAGGCTGTCAGGAGTGACGCTGAAAAATTAAAAAACAGGTAATTCTATTTTTCTCTTCCTCTTGTTGCTATGGTCTAGAATGTGCTGTCCGAGAGGGTGATGGAAGCAGATTCAATAATAACTTTCAAAAGGGAATTGGATAAGTACTTAAAGAGGAAGACATTTGCCGGGCATCACAAAAAGGGAAGGAGCAGTGGGGTTAAGAGTGGCACAGACACAATGGGTTGAATGGTCTCCTTGTGTGTCGTGCTAGACCTTTCTATTGTAGGATTCCCTCTTGTCGCAAAAAACAATGATTGTGTGCAAGTGATTGGTCTTCACCTGTGAGTCGGAAGACTTAAGTATCAAATGAGGGATTTAGATCCCTGCTACTGGCTCAGCTATGATCATTCAGAATAGCAGGAATGGTTCTGGAACATTCCTAGATTGGTAAATATCAACAGCCTATGCATGTAGTTGCCAAGACAGATGAAAAAGACTCATTCAGACTTGAAATATTGGCTCTATTCTCCCTCCATGGATATTGTCGAACCTGCTGAGATTTTCCAGCAATTTCTGTCTCTGTTGTCAGAGATTGCTGGCTTCTTATTTCTTTAATCCAATTTTTTTTTTAATCACTTGATCTAACTTTAAAAAAGAACATCTTAAAGCTCTTTACAGCCAATGAAATGCAATCCTTTAAAATTGTCATCATTATAATAATGAGAAAATGTGGCAGTAACCAGGTCCCACAGTCTGAGGATTCGGGGTAGACCATTTAAGACGGAGATGAGGAGGCATTGCTTCACCTAAAGAGCAGTGAGCCTGTGGAATTCATTACCACTGGAAGGAGTTGATGCCAAAACATTGAATGTATTCAAGAGGCAGCTGGATATAGCACTTGGGGTGAATGGGATCAAAGGTTATGGGGGAAAAAGCAGACTATTGAGTTGGATAATCAGCCATGATCATAATAAACAGCGGAGCCAACTCAAAGGTCCAAATGGCCTCCTCTTGCTCATATTTAATTGCTGTATGGGGTAGCATGGTAACACAGTGGTTAACAGCTTCACAGTGCCAGGGGCCCAGGTTAATTCCTGGGCTTGGGTCACTGTCTGTGTGGAGTTTGCATGTTCTCCCAGTGTCTGCGTAGGTTTCCTCTGGGTGCTCCGGTTTCCTCTACAGTCTGAAAGGCATGCTGGTTAAATGCATTGGCCCGAACAAATGCCGGAGTGTGGCAACTAGTGAATTTTCACCATAACTTCATTACAGTGTTAATGTAAGCCTATTTGCGACACTAATAAATAAACTTTAATACATAATTATCTTCGTCACAAGATTTGCTTTATTAGATCTGATTATTGATGCTGATTTACTGCAAGCTAATCCATGAAACTTGAGTTTTTATTTCAGAAAGAAGATGTGCTGTGTCACTGGGATTCTTCTGATTATCATTCTTATTATTAGTATCGGAGCAATTGCACATCTGCTGCGGAGATGTAGTGCCTGTGTGTTTCACAAGAACACCGCTGTAGCGTCAGATGCAGCACCTTGTTCCAAAATTGGCAGGTAAACCATAAGATTATTTTATGAATTTTGGAAAGACTTTCGTTTAAAATGTATTGAAATCCTTGAACTGCTAACACCTTCAAAGCCAAAGAAGTATCCTAGTAATCTTTCATAAAATACGCACCTCTATCAGTTGACCTACAGATGTAGGTCACCTGTACACCTGTTAATGCCATTGTGCTCAACTGTTGGTCTTTCTGTCGGAGAAGCAACCAAGAGATTGGAGTTGCGTCATTTCTTAACCAATAGTTGTATGCGCGTCCCCAAGCTGGAAATCTGGTTCATTTCCCTACCTCTGCAGTTCCCTCTGAGGCTAAAACATTGCCTGATTTCAAGCAAAAACTAGATATGGTTCTTGGGTTGATCCCGGAGTTGAGAGGATTGGTTTATGAGGAGAGACTGAGTAGACTGGGGCTATATTCATTGGAATTCAGAAGAATGAGGAAAGATCTTATAGAAACATATAAAATTATGAAGGGAATAGATAAGATAGAAGCAGCGAGGTTGTTTCCCACTGGTGGGCGAAGGTAGAACTAGGGGGCATGGCTTCAAAATAAGGGGGAGCAGGTTTAGGACTTAGTAGAAGAGAAACTTCTTCACACAAGGGTTGTGAATCTGTAGAATTCCCTGCCCAGTAAAGCCGTTGAGGCTACATCATTGAATGTTTTTAAGGCAAGAATAAATAAATTTTTGAACAATAAAGGAATTAAGGGTTATGGTGCGTGGGGGGTAAGTGGAGCTGAGTCCACGAAAAGATCAGCCATGATCTTATTGAATGGCGGAGCAGTCTCGAGTAGCCAGATGGTCCTGCTCCTAGTTCTTATGTTCTTATACTGAGGCTAAAATGATCAAGGGATATGAGAGGGAGGTAGGAAATTGAATTTGATGGGATTATTTGAGGAAAAATGTTTTTATCCAGAGAGTGGTGACAGTTTGGAATGTGCTGCCTGGGAGGGTGGTGGAGGCAGGATGCCTCACATCCTTTAAAAAGTACCTGGATGAGAACATCATAACATTCAGGGCTGTGGACCAAATTCTGGCAAGTGGGATTAGGTGGCAGTTCTGGTATTTCTAATGTGTCAGTGCGGATTCAATGGGCCGAAGGGCCTCTTCTGCGTTGCATGATTCTGTAACTAACCTTGATCAGAATGGATGGCGGAGCAGATTCAAAGGGCCAAATGGCCTCTTCCTGCTTCTAATTTTTATGTTTCTCTTCAGTTTGAATCTAGCGTCCTGACAGAAAGACTTGCACTGGACAAATATAGAGAGAGGGAAACAGGAACCATCTGTTGTACCATTCAGTGAGATCACGGTCAATCTTGAGTGAACCCCTTATACCCATCTTACCCATATCCTTAATACCCACAAATAACAGAAATCTATTCATCTTGACCCTGCAGCCGTTATCATTTATGGAGGAATTTCAAACTTCTACCACTTACTGTGGGTAGGAGTGTTTTGAATTTTACTGCTGAAAGTCCTGCCTCTAATCTTTAGGTTATATTCCCTAGTACCTGGTGCAAGGTAAGAAGGCAGCAACTGGCTCCGTGCCTATATATTGAGAATGTTGTGATCAAGGAGTATGGGGCTTCTTGTTTCAGAGAGCTTTTTATGTGACCTCATCATCTTCATTCTCAGCAAGTCAAAAATGAAAATATTTTTCCCTGTTCCTCCGCCTCCTCCTCATTATTTTTGGCTTCATCTTCCTCAGACCTCCCGCTGCTGGAATGATAAACTAAAGAAAATGAGCATAATCCTCAAAGATTTAATATATGATAAAAGCTAAGGAAGTTATTGGCCATCAGCTGCTACAGTGATACCATGATGAATGTCTCGAGCCCAGTAAACTGTAGTCTGCACTCTCACATCAATCTCGCTGCTTCCCCAACAGCTCAATTGCCGGCTTCTCATGGGGCTATGATATTACCTTGGCTCCCAGGCCCAGTACAAATTATTCACAGAGATTCATCAATCTGTGCAGCCATAGCAGATCTGAATGGAAGATGATGATGTTGTTGATGTCAAGGGAGGCTTTCACTTATACTCCTCATCTACCTGGGATTGTCAATCCCTTTATGCCCACATTATCTTGATTGACCTTGCCGAAGGTTCAATACAACACTCAAGTGGAACAGAGGAGAGAGGGCAGCCCTGTCTGAGTACTGATTTAATTGGGAAAACTTCCCAGTTCCCAATCATTGATTGAATCTGAAGGACTAATTCTCCCAAAAGCGTTGAATTGGTGGGAAGACTGAGTTAGATCATGACTGTTTTCTCAGTTTAATTTCACACTCAAATCTCTGCATTCCGTGCAATGCAGAGGTCACAATTGTGAATCCCTTTAAAAACCCAGGGAAACAGGGCCTATTCACATCGAGTTTGACAGTTCCGGAACTCTGCACATGCGCAGTGGCCCCAATCTGTCAGTCTCCTTGTTTGCAGGCCGGCCCAATTGCTGGCAGCCCTGGGACCCTGCGATGCTGCTCCTCCAGCACCTCCCAAAATCCGGTCGCAGCCCCTATAACAATCCTTAGCCTGCCCTGATCCCTCCGCTGTAGAAACTATCTGTGCTGATACGTGTGCTACTGCAGACCAGAACACTTCATTTGCCTGAAGAAGGCTATAAAAGCCAAAAGCTTGCAAGTTTACTATCAAATAAATCAGTTGGATTTAAAATTGGTATTGTCAGACCTCTTATAGTGTTGATCCTTCCAACCCAGAGTAAACTGATGTCCTGCCCCCCTGCAATCAGCAGTGATGATCCCTACATCCCTCCTCACCCTGGCAGACACCCCCATCACTGACACCTCAGGGTCAGACCTAAGCCCAGGAGGCAGCCTCTCCTTTCCCCCAGCAGACCATTTTCTCTCCGCCTGCCCTGATCCTATGTGTGTCATACGATCCTAATCAGTGTAATTTAACGAAGGCCCATCCTTTCCACCATTCCATGTGTCTGCTCTTTGACATTCCCATTTCCATAGTTTGGAGCACTGCTGCCTCACAGCGCCAGGGAGCTGGGTTCAATTCCCGGCTTGGGTGACTGCCTGTGCAGAGCCTGCACATTCTCCCCGTGTCTGCATGGGTTTCCTCCGTGTGCTCCGGTTTCCTCCCACAGTCTGAAAGACATGCTGGTTAGGTGCATTGTTAAATCCCCCCCCTCGGTGTATCCGAACAGGAATATGGCAACTGGGGGATTTTCACAGTAAATTCACTGCAGCTTTAATGTAAGTCTACTTGTACCAAAAATAAATAAACTTTAAAAACTGGAACTTTGACTTCTTGCAGAGATATCATGAAGTGGAATGGATCAGTGGTGGATGCAGCCATTGCAGCACTGCTTTGTATCGGACTGGTGAATGCACACAGTATGGGGATTGGAGGAGGTTTGATCTTCACCATTTATAATGCATCAACAGGTGAACTCATTTCAAACATTTCCTTGTGTGTTTTTATTCACAATTGTGATAACATTTGAAGTTGATCTGAACATATTGAAGTGGAATAAAATTCAAATTGGAGGAGCATAGTGATAACTCTTTTAATTCCCTGGCTTTCTTTCTTGCCTTCTGCTGCACATTTCCTGCTTTCTGTCCATGATACAAAAGAAAGGAAGCAATGTCTCTTCACCCACCAGAATAGAGTAACTCCACAAATTTCACATCAGTTAAAAAGTTTTGCCTATTGGGATCAGGGTCTTAACTTTGGCCCTGAAGCTAATCTCCTCTTCAACAGTTGATTGTACAGGTCTGCCAGCATATTTTATAAAAATGCACCTTTAGTTTCGAAAGGTGTCAGACGTTGGCAGAATCTTGGTGGGCCGAACGGCCTGTTCCTGTGCTATACTGGTCTTTATGTCATACCTTGTCCCACCAGGAATTGTGTTGAATGGAGTGCAGTGGTTCCATGGATAAACAGAAATACCCCACAACCGTTATGTCAAAGGCCCTCTATAAGTCAGCTTCTTCTGATATTTCATTTGTGAAGGTATATTGCACAAGTTCAATTTAACACCGTGTAAAGTACAATGCATGTTGGTTTCTTTCAATTCACAAGTTGCCTCGCTATCCTCGCCATCACAGGTTATATTACAATATACATTTACACTTCAAATTGAGGATGGGTTTAGCTCACTGTTGGCTGGGTGGCTGATTAATGACAAGCCAACGCTGGTGTCTCCACATTGTGGTTGGTTAGTGATGCAGAGCAACACCAACAGTGTGGGTTCAATTCCCATACCACTGAGATTATTCATGAAGGCCCTGCTTTCTCAACCTTGCCCCTTGCCTGAGGTGTGGTGACCCTCAGAATAAATCACCATCTGTCAGCTCTGCCCCTCAAAGGGAGAGCAACCCATGGTTATCTGGGGCAATGACGACTTTACATTTCATGTTAAGTATACAGTTCAAGCAGATTTATATGGTTTCCAGCCCCTATATATCACCATGAACTTATGGGTTATGGGGCATTGGTAAAACATCAATAGTTTTAATGACAAAAACCTAGAGAGAGCATAAAATATAGAAAAAAGATCAAATCCAAGAGAGACTGAATTTGATTTCTAACGATTTCATGTTTCTCTTCAGGACAGGTTGAGGTTATTAACTCAAGAGAGGTGGCTCCAGAGCAAGAATTCAGCAGAAACTTGGAAACAGGTAAACCAGGAGATTGAAATTGAATCCATTTGTTCTTCTATTCAGGTGCAAAGTATAGATGCCTTTGGATTGCAACATAATTGATTTGATTTATTATTGTTACATGTATTATCACACAGTGAAAAGTATTGTTTCTTATGCGCTATATAGACAAAGCATCCCATTCATAAAGAAGGAAAAAAGTAAAGTTTATTAGTCACAAGTAAGGCTTACATTAACACTGCAATAAAATTACCGCAAAGTTCCACAGTCTAGCGCCTGTTTGCATCAATGCACCTAACCAGCACGTCTTTCAGAACGTGCAAGGAAACAGGAGCACCCGGAGGAAACCCATGCAGACATGCAGACTCCACACAGACAGTGACCCAAGCTGGGAATTGAATGCGGGTCCCTGGTGCTGTGAGGTAGCAGTGCTAACCAGTGTGCTGAAGGAGAGGGTGCAGAATGTAATGTTGCAATCATAGCTAGGGTGTAGTAAAAGATCAACTTTGTGCAAGGTAAGTCCATTCAAAGAAGCTGATCTTGAGTCAGTTGATACGTGACCTCAGACTTCTGTAACTTTTTCCTGACAGGAGAATCACATTTCGAATTATGAAGTTCTCAAGAAAAGCCAGCTTGCGCGTACATTGTAATGCAAAATACTTCAACTTATCCCAATACCTTAACGCTACCTTGCATTTATTGGTGCTTGTACATTCATACAGGCTGACTGCTCTACAGCTTCTGCTCATTGCTGAACACAGTGCCTTTCCTTCAGTTCAAGGAGGAAGGCAGAAAGCACTAATGCCATGTTTCTGGCTTAATCGCTCTTTGACACTAGTCCTTCCGCTCTTCCCACTCTTCGGCCGTGGGTGATTGAGCCGACATCTCCGGAAGTAGCATAATCCACTTTCTGGTCCAGTTTTTCGGTCATGTCATTGTTGCCAGGGGGACAAACCACTTCAATAAGTCAACTGTATCACTTATCAATTGTTGTCAAGAAACTGGTGGAAGCTGTCACTGGAAATTTCATTTTGTGTCAGTTTGTTACTGATAGCGTCTTTATTGGAGTGTCCCAGTGCCAGTGATTGTGTTATTTTTCTTCAAGTATAAAGCATAGAAACATAGGATCAGAAGAAGGCTATTCAGCCCCTCAAACCTGTTCCACCATTCAGTTAGATCCTAGTTGACGTCCATCTTGAACAGTTAGCCCATAGGAATGTACAAGCACCAATAATGCAAGGAACTACAAAAGGTTGTGAACGTAGCCCAATCCATCACACAAACCAGCCTCCCATCCATTGACTCTGTTACACTTCCCGCTGCCCGGCAAAGCAGCCAGCGTAATTAAGACATTCTCTCTTCCACTATTTTCCTTCGGGAAAAAGATACAAAAGCATAAGGTTACATACTAACCAACTCAAGAATAGCTTCTTCCCTGCTGCTGTCAGACTTTTGAATGGACTTACCTTGCATCAAGTTGATCTTTCTTTATAGAGAAAGCTATGACTGTAACACTACATTTTGCACTCTCTCATTTCCTTCTCTATGAACTGTATGTTTCGTCTGTATAGTGCGCAAGAAACAATACTTTTCACTATATGTTATTACATGTGACAAGAATAAATCAAATCAAATTGATACAATCTGCCATCCTTTGTTTTGTAAACTTTGACACCCTTGCTAAACCAAAGTCAGTTAATTCCACTTCTGAAACTTTCAATTAACATTCAGTTGCTGCAGTTTTTTAGGGAGAGAGTTCTCCTCTGTCAGTGACGATGGTGTCATCATTACAAGTTCCATTTTAGACTATCCTTTACTTATCCCAACAGTTTCTGGGCCCAGTGCATCTTCCATCTGCTATTTCTACCGTGTCCTGAGTTGTGTATATCTGGGGATTGTCTGTAAGAGCGGTGAGCAGTAACCAAATTGAAAATACTGGGTACTGCGAGCAGCAAAAACAAGAACTCCTTAAATAATCCACCTTAGAGATAAGTGCTTCACTTGTTGACACACTACCCTCTCCACAACTGAAATATTTGCAGGTATTTTATAGATATACTCCAAATCAAATCAACAAGAGCCACACGCCCTTAGCCAGAATTTTACATTATTTGGAAGGGTATACGTCCAATCCGGGAGAGTGTGAAATCACACATATGTTCTGGTTGTCTTCACTCACTCATGCAATGTTTTGGTTGGCAGGCAGGCTTGAAAGTCAGACGTGCTCCCGCCAACAATCAAACAGGCAACTTGCCCATTGAAGGCATTCTTACATGGCCCATCAACTCTTCAAGATTTAGGGTTTATTTATTAGTGTCACAAGAAATCTTACATTAACACTGCAATGAAGTTATTGTGAAAATTCCCAATTTGCCACACTCCAGCGCCTGTTCATTTGCATGTTCTCCCTGTTACGCTGAGGGAGACTTTGGCATAGGCAATGCACCTAACCAGCATGTCTTTCAGACTGTGGGAGGAAACCGGAGTACCCGGAGGAAACCCATGCAGACATGGGGAGAACGTGCAAACCCTACATACATCAGGGCAGGATGAACTGTGAGGACTGAAATAAAATTTAACAAGGTGCCTGGAGACTGAGGTTTTGTGTGTGAACATGCTGCCTCTCGTTGCAGTATTTTTCCATCCAATTTTCTTTCGGAATGGGTCTGCAGGAGCTGTCTCCCCAGGGATGTGTCAGCCATAACAACCCCTCCAGCCTCCTCATTCCCATCGTCCCTGGCAGTGCTGAGCCTCTCCCGACACCAGTTTCACATTGACTGCCTGTTCATTGGTCATTCAGCATGAAATTGTATTCTGAGGTCGATTCTGACAGATGTATCTGCTCCCAAACCTTTTGATTGCACACCCCCAGTGCACCTACAATTCAGGCCCTTGCGGTTGAGAGTCAAACTTCTTTATGCCAACGAGATCTGTGTAACGTTGTCCACTGACCGCCTCTTGTTCTTTTGCCGGCAGTTGACCATAGAATTGATGCTGAAAGATTCCATTGAAGGAGACATTGGGGCATGTCTCCATTGATCATGACTAATGCAAGGTTCTACTGTGAATGGTAGAGCTGGGGGTGGGGCTTCAGGGTAGACTGTAGGTGGTGATGGAGATTGTATTCTCTGGGAATACTGAATGTGTCAACATTTGCAGTCAAGGTAAGGTGTTGTGGGAATGCCTGTGTTTAAAGGGAAACAAAGAAATAGGAGTCATTTGACCCCTCGAGCCTGCTCTGACAATATTCAATCTGATCATGGCTTATCCTCTATCTCAATGCGCTCTGTCCATAACTGTACTGCCATTATTTAGCTCCTTCTTAAAAATATTCAATGACGCGATGTTCACAGCTTTCGGTGGTGAAGAATTCCATAGATTCACCACCCCCTGAGTGAAGAAGTTTCTCTTCACCTCAATCCAAAATGGTCTACACCATATCCTGAGACTGTAACTCCTTGTATGCACACCCACCCCCAAGCCAGATGAAGGAACATCCCTGCATCCAGTCTGTCCAGGCTTGTGGGACTTTATCAAAATCCTCCTGAAAATAAGGAAGTCGGGAATGCACCAATTGCAAGGGAGTTGAGAATGTGCCAATATCTACAGACCTGGGCCTGGCAATGTGTCAATATTTGCTGATGCCCCTCCCTTCCTACACACATCCCAACCGGTTTAGGAATGGAATTGATGGCAATCTAGATATGGAGAACTATGATTGGAAAGATAGTGTGTTAATGGCCATCAAAATGCACTTGAAAGTCGATATCCATGGGATGAAATTGACCAGATAAAGATTTCTTCATAGCTGCATTATTTGTTGACTCATTTGGTCAGGGTCGTTTTGAACATTGCAATTCTGTCCCGGAATCACTCCATTTCTCTGATGCTTCCTGTGTTGCAGGAGGGACCTCGATTGCTGTTCCAGGTGAAATCAGAGGGTATGCACTTGCCCACCAACGGCATGGCCGGTTACCATGGAAACAGTTGTTTGAGCCATCCATTAAACTCGCAAGAAAGGGCTTTCCGGTTGGTAAGAGTCTTGCTGTAGCCCTTGAGACAAGTAAAGCCCAAATCGAAGCAAGTGCTTCATTATGGTGAGAATGAGTTTACCTATAGTTTTAAAAAAACGTTCATTATTGTTGGCTAATATTTGAATGAGTTAAACTAGAATTCAAGGTGCGGTCTTGGATGTGAAAGAATTGTGCTTTGATTTGAAAATAAAGAGGGAAATAATTCCCTGTTAGAACAATTTGTTCCCAAATATGAAGTAATGGATGAATTAGTTCATAGAATCATAGAGGTTTACAGCATGAAAACAGGCCCTTCGGCCCAACTTGTCCATGCCAACCTTCTTTTTTAAACCCCTAAGCTAGTCCCAATTGCTTGCATTTGGCCCATATCTCTCTATATCCATCTTACCATATAACTGTCTAAACGCTTTTTAAAGGACAAAATTGTACCTGCCTCTATTACTACTTCTGGCAGCTTATTCCAGACACTCACCACCCTGTGTGTGAAAAAATTGCCCCTCTAGACCGTTTCCTATCTCTTCCATCTCACCTTAAGCCTGTGGTCTCTAGTCTGAGACTTCCCTACCTTTAGGAAAAGATATTGGCTATCTAGCTGATCTATGCCTCTCATTATTTTATAGACCTCTATAAGATTGCCCCTTAGCCTCCTACGCTTCAGAGAATAAAGTCCCATCTATCCCAGTTTCTCCTTATAACTCAAACCATAAAGTCCCAATAGCATCCTAGTAAATCTTTTCTGAACTTTTTCTAGTTTAATAATATCCTTTCTATAATAGGGTGATCAGAACAGTACACATTATTCCAAGTGTGGCCTCCCCAATGTCTTGTACAGCTTCAGCAAGACATCCCAACTCCTGTATTCAATGTTCTGACCAATGAAACCAAGCATGCCGAATGCCTTCTCCATCACTCTGTCCACCTGTGCTTCCACTTTCAAGGAGCTATGAACCTGTACCCCTAGATCTCTTTGTTCTGTAACTCTCCCCAGTGCCCCACGATTAACTGAATAAGTCCTGCCCTGGTTCAATCTACCAAAATGCATCATCTCACATTTATCTAAATTGAACACCATCTGCCATTTGTCAGCCCACTGGCCCAATTGATCAAGATCCCGTTGCAATCCAAGACAACCTTCTGCTCACATTGACCCTGTGGATATTATTGGTGCCATGTTTTCAATCTTAGCCTATTTGTAAATGCCAGCGCAGGAGTTGCCACTCAGAATGGTATGTATATGTAGAAAGTAGGAGAAGGCCATTCAGCCCCTTGAGCCTGCCCCGTTCTTCAATAAGATTATGGTTGATAACAGCCTCAACTCCACTTTCCCCTTGACCCTCATATCCTTTGACCTCTCAAATATATACTTAACTCGGCCTTCAAAAATATTCAGCTGTCGTGTCTCCACCCACTGAAGGAGAGAGTTCCACAGACTCACGACCCGTGGAGAAAACAATTCTCATCTCCCTCTTAAATGGGTGACCTCTTATTTTTAAACTATGTTCCCTACTCCTGGAATTCCCACAGCAGGGAGTGGGGTGGCAGGGTGGGGGGGGGTGGAGGGGGGACATCTTTTCAACAACACCCAGGGAAGTTAAGATTAAAACCAGCTCTAACTTCTGAGTTTCTGTACTACTGACCAACTCCTTCAACGAATCCTCTGATTAACCCCTACCTTCCCAAAACACCTCCCAATGTTCCCAACCCTCACTGCTGCCTCCAACTGTGATTTGTCATTCTGAGCCCTTCCACCAACCAACTATCTCTCACCTGACTGTTCCCCATTCCCTGAACACCTGACCTCAAGCCTAACCCCCACTTACTTTATATACTTCCCCTTGTCAAAATTATCAGGACATTTAAACTTAGCACTTTATGGCAGCTCGTGGTGTAGTGACTCCAACAAAGCCCATAAGATTGGCCTCTTGAAGTATGAATTCCCTGATTGAGGTAACGATCGCTTGCCCAATCAGGAAGTCACCTATGTATACAATGAAGAGTGTCAGAGCGACTGTCATTCTGGATTCTGACTGTATATCTGAAGCATTCTAGGAGTGGAAGTGAGTTTAAGGGTCAAAGGCCAACAGCCTCTGATGAGTTACTTTGTAGAGTCATAGAATCCCTGCAATGCAAAAGCAGGCCATTCGGTCATTAAAGTCTGCAATGACCACAATCACACCCAGGCCCTATTCCCATAACCCCTCACATTTACCCTGTTAATCCCCCTAAGACTAGGGTTAATTTATCGTGGCCAATCAACTGAACCCGCACATCTTTGTACTATGGGAGGAATGGACTGGG
The DNA here is from genome assembly GCA_024679065.1 of Sphyrna mokarran. Lineage (NCBI taxonomy): Eukaryota > Metazoa > Chordata > Chondrichthyes > Carcharhiniformes > Carcharhinidae > Sphyrna > Sphyrna mokarran. Next base: position 8,412,153 of record JAGIQG010000024.1, read on the forward strand.
GTAAACTCAGTAAAGTTTTACAACACCAATTTAAAATCCAACCAATTTATTTGATAGTAAATCCGCGAGCTTTCGACTTTACAGCCTTCGTCAGGCAAGTGCAGTGTTCTGATCTGCAGAGGCACTCATATCCACACAGACAGTTACAGATTGCTGATTAGAATGCGAATCCTTACATCTAACCTGCTATTCAAGTGTTAAAGTGGCCAACAATGTGTGTGAAGGGAATCCTGAGCATTGGTTAGAGAATTGTGTATTTTTTCCAGACAGCACAGTAAGTGAGGTTTTTTGCTAACCCAGGCAAGTTACGGGGGTTACAGATAGTGTGTCATGAAGCCAAGATCCCTGTTAAGACCGTCCTCAGGTGTGCGGAGCTTGGCTATCAGTCTCTGCTCAGCGACTCTGCGCTGTCGTGTGTCACGAAGGCCCCCTTGAAGAACATTTACCTGCAGGTCGGAGGCCAAATGCCCATGACTGCTGAAGTGTTCGCCCACAGGAAGGGAACTGTTTTGCCTGGTGATTGTTCAGCGATGCTCATTCATCCGCTGTCGTAGTGTCTGCATGGTCTCCCAATGTACCATGCTTCGGGACATCCTTTCTTGCAACGTATTAGGTAGACAACGTTGGCCGAGTTGCAAGAGTATGTACCGTGTACCTGGTGAATGGTATCCTCACGTTTGATGATTTCGTCCATGTCTATGATCTGGCATGTCTTGCAGAGGTTGCTGTGGCAGGGTTGTGTTGTATTGTGGTCACTGTTCTCCTGAAGGTTGGGTAGTTTGCTGCGAACAATGATCTGTTTGAGGTTGTGCGGTTGTCTGAAAGCAAGAAGTTGGGGGGTGGGGATGGCCCTAGCGAGATGTTCATCGTCATCAATGATATGTTGAAGACTCCGGAGAAGATGTCGTAGCTTCTCCGCTCCGGGGAAGTACTGGACAACAAAGGGTACTCTGTCCACCGTGTCCCGTGTTCGTCTTCTGAGGAGGTCAGTGCGGTTTATCGCTGTGGCACGTTGGAACTGTCAATCAATGAGTCGAACGCCATATCCTGTTCTCACGAGGGCATCCTTCAGTGTCTGGAGGTGTCTGTCACGATCCTCCTCATCTGAGCAAATTCTGTGTATATGGAGGGCTTGTCCATAGGGAATGGCTTCTTTAACGTGTCTAGGGTGGAAGCTGGAGAAGTGGAGCATTGTGAGGTTGTCTGTCGTTTTCGGTACAGTGAGGTGCTGAGGTGACCGTCCTTGATGGAGATGCGTGTGTCCAAGAATGCAACTGATTCTGGAGAATAGTCCATGGTGATTCTGATGGTGGGATGGAACTTGTTGATATCATCATACAGTTGTTTCAATGATTGTTCACCATGAGTCCAAAGGAAAAAGATGTCATCAATGTATCTAGTATATAACCTTGGTTGAAGATCTTGTGTAATGAAGAAGTCTTGTTCGAACCTGTGCATGAAGATGTTGGCATACTGAGGTGCAAATTTGGTCCCCATGGCTGTTCCATGTGTCTGGATGAAAAACTGATTGTTGAAGTTGGTGGTGTTCCATCCCACCATCAGACTCACCATGGACTATTCTCCAGAATCAGTTGCATTCTTGGACACACGCATCTCCATCAAGGATGGTCACCTCAGCACCTCACTGTACCGAAAACCGACAGACAACCTCACAATGCTCCACTTCTCCAGCTTCCACCCTAGACACGTTAAAGAAGCCATTCCTATGGACAAGCCCTCCGTATACACAGAATTTGTTCAGATGAGGAGGATCGTGACAGACACCTCCAGACGCTGAAGGATGCCCTCGTGAGAACAGGATATGGCGCTCGACTCATCAATCGACAGTTCCAACGTGCCACAGCGATAAACCGCACTGACCTCCTCAGAAGACGAACACGGGACAAGGTGGACAGAATACCCTTTGTTGTCCAGTACTTTCCCGGAGCAGAGAAGCTACGACATCTTCTCCGGAGTCTTCAACATGTCATTGATGACGATGAACATCTCGCTAGGGCCATCCCCACCCCCCAACTTCTTGCTTTCAGACAACCGCACAACCTTAAACAGATCATTGTTCGCAGCAAACTACCCAACCTCAAGAGAACAGTGACCACAATACCACAGCAACCTCTGCAAGACATGCCAGATCATAGACATGGACGACATCATCAAACGTGAGGATACCATTCACCAGGTACACGGTATATACTCTTGCAACTCGGCCAACGTTGTCTACTTAATACGTTACAAGAAAGGATGTCCCGAAGCATGGTACACTGGGGAAACTATGACAGCGGCTGAATGAGCATCGCTCAACAATCACCAGGCAAAACAGTTCCCTTCCTGTGGGCGAACGCTTCAGCAGTCATGGGCATTCGGCCTCCGACCTGCGGGTAAATGTTCTTCAAGGGGGCCTTCATAACACACGACAGCGCAGAGTTGCTGAGCAGAGACTGATAGCCAAGTTCCGCACACATGAGGACGGTCTTAACAGGGATCTTGGCTTCATGTCACACTATCTGTAACCCCGTAACTTGCCTGGATTAGCAAAAAACCTCACTTACTGTGCTGTCTGGAGAAAATACACAGTTCTCTAACCAATGCTCAGGATTCCCTTCACACACATTGTTAGCCACTTTAACACTTGAATAGCAGGTTAGATGTAAGGATTCGCATTCTAATCAGCAATCTGTACTGTCTGTGTGGATATGAGTGCCTCTGCAGATGCATTTGCCTGACGAAGGCAAAGTCGAAAGCTCGCGGATTTACTATCAAATAAATTGGTTGGATTTAAAATTGGTGTTGTAAAACTTTACTATGGGAGGAAACCAGAGCACCCAGAGGAAACCCACACAGACACAGGGAGAATGTGCAAACTCCACACAGGTAGTGACCTGAGGCCAGAATTGAACCTGGATCCCTGATGCTGTGAGGCAGCAGCGCTAACCACTGTGCCACCATGCCGCTGTAAAAAGGAGTGTGGCTTCACTTCCACCAATATTCCTGCAGTACACAGAGAACGGATTCCCAGAGCAACTGCACTGTTTGTTTCTCAATCAGCCTGGGTCGGAAGTCCGAGTGAAAAATCTGCAGCTCCAGTCCAGTAACAAGGAGGTGGAGTAAGAATCCAACAGTGATTGCCACTCCACAGAAGATTTGGCCGATAGTTTCTAAAAGATATTCACATAAGACTGAAAATGTTATGATTGAGACCTGGGGAGTCTTTGTCCTATTCTTGCAGTGGCTGTAGATATGAGTTAGGCCCCGCTGAAATAAATGTCAGACACAGTGAGCCAACTCAATTCATAGCAACGAACGTTTCAAAGCCTCATTCATGAAACATAGTGAGATATTGTTCATGAAAGAAAGGAAGACAAGTGTACATAATTTTATTGTGAGCAGGTTTTCCGAGTTCCCATGCGATTGCTTTCACTGGACACAATGCGATTTGGTAGCCTGCACACACAGTAAGAGCAAAAATTAAACTCCAGTCACTAAAGGTGAACAATTTAATTTGAGTTTCAGCCCCAAATTATTTTTTCTGATCTCCATGAATATCTGATTAACACAGTGCAATCTGAGGAAAGAAATTCAATTTGGTGGATGCCAAGGCGATTACACAGCCAACCATCAGAATCCTTCCCTCTCGAGCCAATTTAATGCCGTATTTACAGTTTTGATGACAGCTCTATAGTAGACAAGAGGCAGATCTAGTGCAGTATTGGCACAGGATGCCACCTTGAGAAGCGCACTTTCCTTGCATAGTGCCACCAATTTTCTGCTTGACATATTTGTAGACCCACCTTGTTTAAAGCTTATTTATTAGCATCGCAAGTGAGGTTACATTAACATTGCAATGAAGTTACTGTGAAAATCCCCTAGTTGCCACAATCTGGCACCTGTTGAGGAAGAATTTAGTAAGGCTAATATGCCTAATCCGCATATCTTTCGGATTTTGGGAGGAAACTGGAGCACCCAAAGTAAACCCACACAGACACGGGACAATGTGCAGACTCTGCACAAGAGAGTGACCCAAGCCGGGAATCGAACCTGGGTTCTTGGTAGTGTGAAGCAGCAGTGCTAATTACTGTGTCACCTTGTCACTCCCATTGTTTCCTCTGGCCCTGGAAAAGGCTGTAGGTAGAATATCAAAGTCCCCGAATCACGGCTTTTAGAGAACTGTCCATATGCAGATACTTCTTGGCTGCTGCTGGTGCGTTGGAATCTGCTTCACAATGGGAATTGGAAAGGTTAGACAATGCCACAAATCAAATCTGACGCAACCTTTCTGAGGGCGTGAGGGAAATGAGCCATCAAATTCTCAATGTGGGAACTGGAAAATGCAGCTGGAATTTTATCAGCATGACTGCCCCGATCCTGGAAGTGAGCACAGTTAGAGAACAGCAATCTCTGTTAGGGATTGTATGAATCCCAAGTAGATGTGCTGGTAAAATTCTGCCCTATGATTAAATAACGGCAGCAAGAATCAGCCCATCTAGGGAAGGCAGTAGTGTAATGGTATTATTGCAGAACTAGTAATTCAGAGACCCAGGGTAATGCTCTGGGGACCCAGGTTCAAATCCCACTATGGAGGTTGTCTACTGTAGAGCTGTCATCAAAAATGTAAACACAGCCTTAAATTGGAGAAGGATGGCAGATGGTGAAATCCAAAAATCTGTAATTTAAAGTTTAATGTTCCTGAAACCATTGTTGCCAAAAACCCATGTGGTTCATCAATAGGGAAGAAAATCTGCCATCCTTACCTGCTCTGGTCTACTCCAGACCCACAGCAATGTGATGACTCAGGGATAGACCCACATCATATGAAGAAAGAGAAAAATTAGAAAGCAAGAAATAATCCACCCAGAAACCTCAGAATGCAAAAGGCACTGGAGAGGGTGCAGTAAAGTTTTGCAAGGATAATATCAGAAATGTGTGTGGGTGTGTGTACCAGGAGAGGATTGACAGACTGGGGGGCAGAATTTTCCCATCCCGCCCACTACAAGCAGGACAGAAATCATGCAAAGTATGAGGAATGATTGAGGATTCTGGGTCTGTATTTGTTGGAGTTTAGAAGGATGAGAGGGGGGAATCTTACTGAAACTTACAGCATACTGCGAGGCCTGGATAGAGTGGGTGGGGAGAGCATGTTTCCACTTGTAGGAAAAACTGGAATCAGAGGGGACAACCTCAGGCTAAAGGGGCAATCCTTTAAAACAAAGATAAGGAGGAATTTCTTCAGCCAGACAGTGCTGAATCTGTGGAGCTCTTTGTTGCAGAAGGCTGTGGAGGCCAAGTTATTGAGTGTCTTTAAGGAAAGTACAGCCCAGGATCTCTTTTCCCTTGAAAAAAGGAACATTTTTTAAATTATCCTCAGGTGGTGAAGGGCATAACTCAAGATTATCATTATTGGATAAAAACAAAATACTGCGGAGGGTCATCAGGAAATCTAATAGGGAATTCAGAAGAAACTTTTGTACCCAGCCAGTGGTGAGAATATAGAGTTCACTGCCAGAGGAAGTCTTTGATGCAAATAGCTTATCACAAGTTTGAAAAATGAATTGCAATTCTTGTTCAAAAAGGAATTTGACTCTCTAGGGATTAAAAAATCAACAATTCATTACTGGAGTTGGTAATAGTAACTTGCAGCCAATATGTCAGAATGTCTTTCTGTCTCTGTTTGTCTGTAATCAGAGCGGTGAAGACAAGAGTCAGGAACATGAGGGAAAAGGCTTTTACAAACAACTGCACTGTGAGGGCAGTTAGCTGTGCTGTGGAGGAGCTGTGTTGTGGGGCGCGGTGGGGGACTGTGTTGTGGGAGGAGCTGTGTTGCAGGGGGGGCTGTGTTGTGTTGTCGGGGGAGCTGTGTTACACGGGGAGCTGTGTTGTGGGGGGGAGCTGTGTTACACGGGAGCTGTGTTGCAGCGGGAGTTGTGTTGCGGGGGGGAGCTGTGTTGCGAGGGAGCTGTGTTGCGAGGGAGCTGTGTTGTGGGGGGAGCTGTGTTGCGAGGGGGGGAGCTGTGTTCTGGGAGGAGCTGTGGTGTGGGGGAGGGGTAGCTGCGTTGCAAGGGGAGCTGTGTTGCGAAGGGAGCTGTGTTGCGAGGAGGAGCTGTGTTGTGGGGAGCTGTTGTGGGGAGCTGTTGTTGTTGGGGAGCTGTGTTGTGGGGAGAGCTGTGTTGCGGGGGAAGCTGTGTTGTGGGGGAACTGTGTTGCGGGGGGAGGGGGGGCTGTGTTGCAGGGGAGCTGTGTTACACGGGGAGCTGTGTTGCAGGGGAACTGTGTTGCGGGGGTAGCTGTGTTGCGGGGGGAGGGGGGAACTGTGTTGTGGGGGAGCTGTGTTGTGGGAGAGCTGTGTTGCGGAGGGGAGCTGTGTTACACGGGGATCTGTGTTACACGGAGAGCTGTGTTGCGGGGGGAGCTGTGGTAGAGTGGGAGATTCTATCGGACTCAGCTAATTGCATGGTTGGCCCAATAATGACATGCAAAACATATTTAAACTACATTTAAAATAGGATTCCAATTACTTGCCTGTTTTCCCGCCAGTTTCCAGCATGGTCTGACCAGCGATTATTCTCTGGCACTGGAAGATGTGGATCTGTTCCTGGCGCATGCAAAAATCCTGGGAAAAGGATGATGGTGTGGTTCTCCTATCCGAACCTGCCAGAAAAGTTGTAGGTTGTGATGGCCCATAGAATGGAATCACACAATCCCTCAGCACAGAAGGAGATTTTTCGGTCCATCAAGTCTGCAATGACCACAATCCCACGCAGGCTCTATCTCCATAACCCCATGCATTTACCCACTTAGTTCGCCTGACATTAAAAGAGAATTTGGCAAGGCCAATCCACCTAACCCGCACATCTTTGGACTGTGGGAAGAAACCGGAGCATCCGGAGAAAACCACGCAGACACAGAGAGAACATGCAAACTCCACACAGACAGAGACCCAAGCCAGAAATTGAACCTAGATGTCTGGTGTTGTGAGGCAGCAGTGCTAACCACTGTGCCGTCCACAACTTAGTCTGCCACTTTCTCTGATTATAACCTCTTTCTGCTCATCTCTTTTTCTTTCTTCCCATAAGTTAACTGGGATCTATCTCTGTTGCCTGACTGGGACACTTGTCTGATATGGCTTTTCCCTCTCAGCCACAGGAGTGAGTTCTTGCACCCCTTCTTCCCTTTTTGCACAGTTGCACTGGGCCCACCTTCAGCCCAAAGAACTTAAAATGCTGAATTGTTTAAATTCTCACTGAGCATGAAAACTCCTGAGGGTCGTTAGGCCCTGAGGTTCCTGACCTCCACTCTCAACTTGAAGATAAATAGGATTTTATAACAGGGATCTTGGTTTGTCTATTCTCCCAAGGGAAGCTACTTGATCGAGACGGCTGTTTGTTAAAAGCATTGCTCTTTAGTTACTGCCACTATATACATATTGGGATCTCTGCACAAGTTTAGAATATCTGCTCACTCCAGATCTTTGTTACTCAATTATATGGTGCCGCATCATCTTTACATCAATAGCATGTGCTTCTGGTGTCAACCCTTTACACTACATTCCCAGGTCCCACTTTTTGCACACAGGTATACGGCAGTGAGGATTAACTCCCAGGTAACTCATTAGGATTGCTTGTGGGATAGACTTGCACCATCATACCCAGGAAGTTTTGTAATGCAATCCCACTTATACAAAAGTTTTGTTCAACTGTTTGTTCAACTAGTGTCACCGTGGATTAATCTTATCTTCAACTATTTGATACTATGTTTCCTACTCCGGCTTCCTTGGAACAATGTTACTCAGTTAAAGTGCTAACTTTTGCTAACTGAAGGTGGGAATTAGTTGCCAGAATTATCCAACTGTTCAGTCCTGTCACCACTGGCGACGAGGATGGAGAATTTGGCACCCAGCCAAATCTTCATTCACTGCACCCTCTGGCATGAACTGCCCAATGCTGTAACATCTCAAAAAATATCCCATGAGTTTCCATACCATGTACTGGGTAAATAGACTCAGGGAAACCAACACTGTTTGGCAGCAAGGTGACAGTTTTTAAGCCACTACCTATTTTAACTTGCTTTTCATTGAAATGAAAATCGACTAGGTATGAACTGGAGGACTGACCTTGAACCTGCCTCTTTCCTGTCCAGAGACGGGGCAAATTTTACCATCTTGCCCACCACAGGAATCGGAGCAGGTGCAGGGCAGACCACGGGAAGGTCTGTTGACTTTGGGTGGGATTTTCTGGTTCTGGGGCGAGTGCGACTAAAAGAAATCCCACTCTGTAGGTTTTGGAGATAAGGAAAGTGCCTGATTCTAAGTGAGAACAAACCACTAGCCCCAAGAACTTGTGCCTTATTAGAACGAGATCGAGCCTATCTCAAATTCCAATACCCTGCAGGGAATATTAAATACTACCCGGCCTTCCAGTATGGATTCACCCCAATCTCAGGAGAGATATCAGGATTATAATCAAACTCTGAAGTTCACACTGTTACTTAAAGCAATTGATTAATTAATGACTTTCTCATCGCTACTAATTATCCATCAGGTTACTTTCCAATGCAGAAACTGACTAAAAATCCAGAGGAAAAGGTTCTAATGATACAATTTCTCAAATTACTTGGGTGGTCATTTTTTACTTTTTGCATCATTTGATGATTTATTTTGAAATAATAAAGAAATTCTTTGTACATATTTTGACAGTGATGATGCTAATGTATTTTCATCAATTCACAACAATATATATTTTTATGGATGCTGCTGAGTTATAAAAGCATCCGTGTGATGGGGTGTTCAATCCTATATTCTCAGGATGGCTTTGTGCTGTGATGTAATTCAATCAATTGGAGCATGGAATCCTATTGTACACAGGAATATTGGAATGAGGAACAGGAGTAGGCCAATTCAGCCCTTCGCGCCTACTCCGTCATACAATCAGCCCACGGCTGATCGCAACCTGGTCTCAAATCCACCTCCTCTTTTCCCGTATCCCTTGATCCTGTTTTTTTATTAGAAAGATATCTATCTCCTTCTTGAAACCATCCACTGCGCTATGGGGGCAGCGAGTTCCACAAATTCACCGCCCTCTGCGAGAAGTAGTTTCCCCCTCATCTCAGTTTTAAATCTACCGCCTCGCAACTTGTACTTATGACCTTTTGTTCAAGATTACCCCATAAGAGGAAACATCTGGTCTCCATTTACTTTATCAATCCCTTTTAAGATTTTATATTCCTCGATCAGATTCCCCTTCATCCTTCTAAACTCCAGCGAGTACCAGCCCAAACTGTTTAATCTCTCCTCATATATCAACACTTTCATCCCCAGAATCATCTAGTGAACCTGCTCTGAACTGCCTCCAATACCCCCACATCCTTCCTCAAATGAGGAGACCAAACTGGACATAATATTCAGATTATGGTGACAAAAGGGATGTTAAAGTAAGCCTTACTGTGACTAATAAGTTAACTATTTTTCAACTGTAGTTGTGGTCTCACCAACATCCAATACAATTGCAATAACATTCTCTACTTTTATATTTGAATTTACCCCATTGTTAACAATAAAGAAAATTGCTTTTTGATGATCGCCAAAAATTCTTTCATTTCCGCAGTGATGTGTTCTGTAAGAAAAACAGCCGCCAAATCCTGAGTGAAAATGAGATGATATATTTTCCACAATTAGTGGATACGCTGCAGATGATAGCAGATGAAGGACCAGATGCATTCTATGATGGACCCATTGCAGAGGACATTGTTCATTATGTCAGTCAGTCGGGTAAGTACCCAGATATCCCACCATCGGGATATATCTCGTAGTCTTACTGGGGAGTTGAGATTCCATTTTATCAAATGCAAGTTTGCTTCCTGAATTAACATGTTTCCAATTTTTTTATTTTCTGTTTCTCACTTTGGAATGAATACACTCTGCAACCAATCTTCAATACTGTGTAGATTTTCTTATCAGGAGAGGTTAGGTAGATTGGGCCAGTATGCATTGGAGTTTAGAGGAATGCACCTTATTGAGACATATCGGATTCCCAAGGGGTTTGACAGAGTAAATGCTGAGAGGTTGTTTTTTCCTTGGGGGAGAGGCGAAGACCAGAGGGCAAGGAGTTGCCTACTTAAGACAGAGATGAAAGGTAATTTCTTATCTGAGGGTAGTGAATCTGTGGAATTCTTTACCACAGATAACTGGGGCATAAAGTATGTTCGAGGCAAAGATGGACAAATTGTTAATCTGTAAGCAAATCAAGAGTTATGGGGAAAGTGGCATTGAGGGTTATCACATCTGATCAGTCATGATCTCATTCAATGGCAGAGCAAATTCAATTGGCCAAATGGCCTATTTCTGCCATTTCTGCCACGTTTTATGGTCTTACAAGAGAATTCCATCCAGTCTCCTTTCCTCTCACCTGCTTCTGAAATACGTATGACATTGGCAAGACAGCACATGTTGTTCTTCTATAGTAGTGGGCCGTGGAGTTCATCCTTCTTTGAACTATTGCTGCCCAGCATGCTGGTGTTAGCCAGAACTTACAGAGATTTGGACCCAGGAACAATAAAAATCCAAATCAATGTCAGGATAGGGGATGAGTCGCAGTAAGAGAGCTTTTGGTTGATGGTGTTCCCGTGATATTGCCACCCTTATCTTACAGGGTGGTGGAGGGAACAAAGGAGGAGATACTGCTAACCTTAGCTTGGTCAATTGCTGCAGAGTATCCTGTAGATTGTGCATACTGCAGTCACACTGCTGCTGCCATGGAGGAGAGGCAATTTGAGTAAAATTGTCAAAAATAAATCTGACTGTTCATGTAAACTCTGCTAATTAATCACTCAGTTTCCAGTTTGGAAAGAGGATTGATTACAGATGAACATGTGAATTCAGAGCAGAAGGAGGCCACTCAGCATCTCGAGCCTGTTGCAGCATGGGTTCATCTGATTGGAGCATCAACTCCACAGTTTTATCTAACCTACGAAAGAAAGCATCTTTTCTGATTGTGTCACAGCTTGGTATGACTCCTCTTTTGCCCAAGACCACAAGAAATTACAAAGGGTTTTGAATGTAGCCCAATCCATCATACAAACCAGTCTCCTATCCATTGACTTTATCTACACTTCCCACTGACTTAGAAAAGCAGCCAGCATAATCAAGGACTCATGCGCTCGGGACATTCTCTCTTCTGTTTGGAAAAAGATACAAAAGTCTGACATGACGTATCAACCGATTCAAGAACAGTTTCTTCCCTGCTACTGCCAGACTTTTGAATGGACTCACTTAGCACTAAGCTGATCTTTCTCTACACCCTAGCTATGACTATATCACTACATTCTGCACTCTCTCCTTTCCTTCTCCCCTGCGTACTCTATGAACAGTATGCTTTGTCTGTATAGCACACAAGAAACAATTCTTTTCACTCTAGCCCAATACATGTGACAATAATAAATCAAATCAAATCAAATCGGCTCAGTCCACAAGCTTGATCCCAGCCTTCTTGTTGTATGCCATTTTAACTCAGCATCTTGCTCTCGTGCCCACACGTCCGTCCTTGGCCTCCTGCAATGCCCCAGTGAAGCTCAACATAACCTGAAGTAGCAGCGATCTTTCATCCAACTAGGCACCTTACAGCCCTTGGGACTCAGAATTGACTCACAATTTTAAACTGTGATCTTTCTCCTCCATCTTAAACCCTTTTTAAATATCCCATGTCTGTAATGCCTCAATGTGACCCCTGCTCCCCAGCCCATCTGCCTTTTATTCTTAAAGTTGCTACCTCTTGTTGCAATCTCTCAGAGTTACATTTTAATATTTAACACATTCTCCTTGTCTTCAGTCCTGACAAGGAGCCAAATGGACTTTAAATTGTCTCTCCTCCTTAACAGATGCTGCTGACCTGCTGCATTTTTCCAGTATCCTCCATTCTTGTAATTTATTCGTGTTAGTTGATTTCTTTCCATAAAACCATAGAATCCCTGCGGTGCAACAAGAGGCCATTCAGCCCATTCAGCCTGCACTGACTCTCCAAAATGGCATCCCACCCAGACCCTCCGCCCAATCCTCTTAACCTTGCGCATTTAACATGGTTAATCCACCCAACCTGTCCATTTTTGGAGGAAACCAGAGCATTCGGTTTCCTCCCGGTTCTGCCCAACACCATCTGTGAAGTGTCCATTCCAAAAGTATCTAGCTTTTGATCTTGTGTATTGGCCTTGTCTGATTTCAAGAAGATATTAGACATAGCTCTGGAGCTAAAGGGGTCAGGGATATGGAGGAAGGGGGAGAATCAGGATATTAAATTCAATGATCAACCATGATCAAAATGGATGGTGGAGCAGGCTCAGAGGGCCAAATGGCCTCCTCCTGCGTCAGTGTCCTATGTTACTATTCATCAAATTCTAGTTATCGTTCACCCCCCCACCCCTCATTTACAGAACTGTCCACTGCGTTTCAATCTCATCATTCTTCTTTTCACATGAGCCCCATTCAGCCTGAGTCTGGTACGCGGCAGGGGGATTGGGGCTTGGTGAGGAAGGCTGCTGTGTGGGAGCCTCGACTGCAGAGGCCCCTCAGGTAGTCGCCTGGATCCAGGAACCAGGTTAAAGGCGCTTTTAGCCTCAATCCACCAATCCCCTCCCTTCAGGAAACTGCTGGGTATCTAATGCTCAGAAAGCTAGTTCAGAAGCTGGATGACAGTTAGACCTGGCAACTTCATCATTGTCGTTCAAGCTGCAATCTACCTCCTTGGGCTAAGTTTGGTTGTCCACCTATCTACAAGCCTCACGGAAGCTTGAAAAGGACAAGTGGGAGAAGGGTTTGTGTTGGGAAAAAGATTCCTGACTTTAAGCTCTCTTCCGCCAGCCCACATGACCTAAACCCCAAAAACCTGCCTTTTCCTTTGACATTAAAATTCAACTGACAATCGCTGCTGTAATACAGGAAATACAGAAGTACACAGCAAGATCCCATAAACACCAATGAGATATACAGCCAGATAATGTGCTTTACTGATGTTGATTGAAGGACCGAGGTTAGCCACAACACCAGGGAGAATTCCCCAACTCTTTAAAATGATGTGGTCGGATCTTTCTTGCCCACCTGAGGGCCTTGGTTTAATATTTCATCCAAAAGACAGTACCTCAGACATTGGGGGTGTCACCCTGAATTATTCCTGTCTTTCTTTCATGGATATACTGTAGGCCTTTCCTCAGTAAATGTTTGTTCAATTGGCTAATGATTTATAAGCTTGAGTTGGATTGGTACACTTACCCCGCCATCTCTTTCCTGTTTAGGTGGATTAATTTCCCAAGACGATCTGAAACAGTACAAGGCGAACGAGGAGACCCCGATAAATGTGACTCTAGGTGAATATACATTGTATGTTCCGGGTGCTCCATCTGGTGGACCAGTTCTTGCCCTCATTCTGAAAATCCTTGAAGGTAACTTTGAGGCTCGACATTCTGCTCTGAAACCTTTTCTTCTTTAGTCCTTAAAGACCTTCCAGCCAAGATTCTTCTGATTTGAATAAACCAATGGTTAGAGAAAGTGGCCAAAGACATGGGGTTATGGGGATAGGGGCCTGGGTGGGATTATTGTCAGTGCGATTGGTCTCCTTCTACATTCTACGGATTCTATGATATTTGTATAATTTTGTACAATCGTATTAAAATGAAATCAAAGCATGGTGCAGGTGATTGGTTTGCTGTATTTTTATTTTCTGGACCTGAGTTTGAATCCAACCAAGACTTGGGATGTGTGTGTTACTGGAGAGACGGTATTATCCCTATCTAATTGTTGCTTAAGATGATGCTGTTGGGCCAGTTTGAGAGAGCTTCAGGATTTAGACTCAGCAATGATGAAGGAATGGAGATATGCATATAAATCAGGATGAAATGTGTTTTGGGGGATTGGAATGTGGAGGTAATGATGTTGCACTGCACCCGCTGACTTTGTCCTTGCAGGTGAGAAGTCACAGGTTCGGGAGATGCTGTCTGGGGTGACGCAGTGGCAGAATGGTTAGCATTGCTGTCTCACAGCGCCAGGCATCTGGATTCAATTCCTGGTTTAGCTCACTGTCTGTGAGGAGTCTGCATGTTCTCCCTGTGTCTGCATGGGTTTCCTCCTGGTGTTTCAGTTTCCAACCACAATCCTAAAGGTAAATTCTCCCTCTGTGTACCTGAACAGGCACCAGAATGTGGCAACTTGGGGATTTTCACAATAACTTCATGTAAACCTACTTGTGACGCTAATGAACGAATAAATAAATCAAACTGATGGAACGATGAACGTAAAGATCCTACATTAAATTCATTTGTACAATTTTGCCTGGTTTGGCGCTAGTTGGTAAAAAAGTGGCTTTTTGAAGGAACCATTCAGTTAATCCCATTCACTGCTCTTTCCCAATAACCTTGCAATCCTCTCCTTTACAAGTATTTATCTGATTCTCTTCTGTAGGATATTGAATCTGCTTGTACCATCTTTTCATCCTTTAATTACTTTTCTGATCTCATTTAGGCTATCACTTTTCGAGAGAAAGTGTTTCCACTCGAGAAATGAAAGTCTTAACATACCATCGAATCATCGAAGCCTTCAAATTTGCATTTGCAGAGAGGAGCAAGCTAGAATATCCAACATCCAGTGATCATAGGAAGGTAAGTCTGTGATGTCAAAGGTTTACCTCTGCATCTACTTCCTGATCACAATGGTGAGATTTTCCAGACTCGCCTGCTAGTGGCATTATCCGGTTCTGCCAAAGTCGATTCCTGCCATAGGTTCCTTGGTCGTAGAACAAGCGAGCCACGCAGAAGATGCGGCCAGCAGCCATTGCCAAGCCACCTCTCATACGGGGAGTTGTGGGGGGGTTGGAGGAAATAACAATTGGGTAAAAGGAGTTGGTGAGAAAATATAGGTACACGTTGCCGGGATATAAACACACGCTAAGGATTACATTGGAGTGATGGTCGCAGAGTGGTAATGTCACTGGATCAGTAATCCAGAGATCCTCATGCTCTGGGAACGAGTTCAAATCCCACCGTGGCAGCTAAGGAAATTTAAGTTCAACCAGTAAAACCTGGAATTGAAAGCCATCAGGTCCACTTTAGGAAAGGAAATCTGCCATTCAAGGGCAGCGCGGTGGCACAGGGGATATCACTGTTGCCTCACAGCTCCAGGAACCTGGGCTCGATTCCTGGCTTGGGTCACTGTCTGAGTGGAGTTTGCACATTTTTCCCGTGTCTGTATGTGGGTTTCCTCCGGATGGTTCAGTTTCCTCCCACAGTCCAAAGGTGTGTGGGATAGGTTGATTGGCCATGCTAAATTAGACCATAAGATGTAGGAGCAGAATTAGGCTGTTTGGCCCATTGAGTCTGCTCTGCCATTCAATCATGGCGTTTTTTTTTCTCATCCCCATTCTTCTGCCTTTTCCCCATAACGCCTGATCCCCTTATTAATCAAGAACCTATCCATCTCTGTTCTTTACTATCCTGGGATGTGTAGGTTAGAGGGATTTGTGTGGTGAATGTGTGGGAATAGGGCCTGGAGTGGGATTGTTGTCAGTACAGACTAGATGGGCCAAGCGGTCTCTTTCTTCACTGTAGGGTTTCTATGATTTTCCTTCTATTGGAGTGAGTCCAAGTCCCCAGCAGTGTGCCTGGCTTTCAGTAGCCCTCAGAAAAGGCCTAGTAAACCACTCAGTTCAAGGGAATTGGTGATGTCCAATAGATGTTGGACTTGCCACCATTGTGCATGTCCCATGAAGAAATAAAAAAAAGTTATAAATTGACCACATACATGCAGATGATATCACCAAGGGAGATCTTGTAAATGGTAATAGTGTTAGATCATTGAGAGTTTAATTGCTGCTTCGCAAGGGAAGCTTGCAGATTGGAGAGTTTGTACAAAGAAATTAATGTTTTTTTAACATTGTTTTGGACATTTTGAGAGGTGATGTGTGAGATATAATGTATGCTCCAGATATATATTTTTTTATAAAGAGATTTGGTGTGTATGTTTACCATGAAGAGGTGCCAATTGTGTTCATTTGTTCCCATTCTTTTTTATTTCAATTATCAAACAGGTCAACGAGATGATTGCAAAAGCAAATGATATTAGAGAAAAGATTAGTGACAATCACACCAATGAAAAGATTGATTATTATGGGATAAAGTGCTTTTTACCTGGGCAGGATGGAACATCCCATCTGTCTGTCGTAGCACAAGATGGCAGTGCAGTGTCAGTCACCAGCACTATAAATGGTCGGTAAGTGTTTACTAATCATTAAATCATAGAATCCTACAGTGCAGAAGGAGGCCATTCAGCCCATCGAATCAGCACCAATTACAGTCCCATCCAGGCCCTATCCTTGTAACCCCACATATTTACCCTGCTAATCCCCCTGACACTAAGGGGCAATTCAGCATAGCCAATCAACCTAATCTGCCCATCTTTGGAGTATGGGAGGAAACTGGAGCACCCCTCAGGGAAGACCACGGAAAATGTGTAAACTCCACACAATGATCCAAGGCCAGAATTGAACCTGGATCCCTGGTGTTGTGAGGCAGCAGAGCTAACCATTGTGCCATTGCACTGCCCAGTGATTACCAGTCTTCAGCCTCAAACATTATTTTGATGCTTTTGCTGGTAATTAAAGGACTCTGGTTGGTTCCAATCCAAAATGGGATGCGTAGCCGAGTGAAACCTGAAATTATTGAAGAAAGAGGCCATTCAGGCCATCATTTCTGTTCTGGCTCTTTGAAAGATGCTTCAGCTACAGCTTACATTTTGTCCATAACTCTGTACATTCCGCATCCTCAAGATGCTCACTTTTATTTATTGAATCAGCTCTGACCAGCATGTCAGGTAAAGCATTCCAGATCTCACTATCTCCATGAGTGTTAGCATTTATTCCCCTCTCCCCTCTGGATCTTTTACCAATGATTTTAAATCTAATTCTCCAGGTTATTGACCCATTCCTCAGACAGAGCATATAACAGCACACACAGAAGTATCTAAGACCAGAACTCTTCATTCACTTGTCAAAGGGGTAAATCCTGAAAGCTTGTGGATTTACTATCAAATAAACTGGTTGGACTTTAACCTAGTGTTGTGAGACTTCTTATGTGTTTACCCCAGTCCAACGCCGGCATCTCCACATCTTGGTTATAGAAGACAGAGAGTACTGGTGGAAGGGTGCTTTTCAGAATGTAGATCAGTAACTAGTGGTGTTCCACAGGGATCAGTGCTGGGACCTTTGTTGTTTGCAATATATATAAATGATCTTGTTAAAACTGTAAGTGGTTTGAATGATATGTTTGTGGATGATACAAAACTTGGTGATGCTACAGACAATAACAAGGATTGTGGGTGGAACGGTGTTTAGCATGCTGCCTCACAGTGCTAGGGACCTGAGTTCAATTCCCAGCTTGGGTCACTATCTGTGTGGAGTTTGCATTTTCTCCCAGTGAGTTTCCTCCGGGTGCCGCGGTTTCCTCCCACAGTCTGAAAGACGTGCTGGTTAGATGCATTGACCCAAAAGGCACCAGAGTGTGGTGACTAGGGCAATTTCACAATAACTTAATTGCAGTGTTAATGTAAGCCTTACTTGTGACTAATAAATAAACTTTAAAAAAATGTCAAAGAATACAGCAGGATATAGATAGATTGCAGACTTGGGCACAGAAATGGCAGATGGAGTTTAATCAGAACAAATGCAAGGTGATACTTTTTGGAAGATCAAATTTAGGTGCAAATTAAACAGTAAATGGCAGAACCCTTGAAAGCATTGATGTACAGAAGGATCTGGGTGTACACGTCCACAGACCCCTGACCGCAGTAACACAGGTGTATAAGATAGTCAAGAAGGTAGACAACATGCTTGCCTTCATCAACGGAGCAATGAGTTTAAATGTTACAGTTATATAAAACCTTGTTTAAGTCACATTTGGAATATTGTGTGCAGTTCTGGTCACTACCAGGAGGATGTGGATGCTTTGGAGAGGGTGTAAATGTGGTTTAGCAGGATATTGCCTGGTTTGGAGGGTTTTAGGTCTGAGGAGAGTTTGGATAAACTTGGATTGTTTTCATTGGAAAGACAGAGATTGAGGGGGGCAATTGGATAGAGATCTACATAGTTATGAGAGGCATAGATAAAGTGGATAGTCAAAGGCTTTTTTCCCAGAATGGAAAGGTCAACTACTAGAGGGCAAGGTTCACGTTAAGAGGGGGAAAGATTTAGGGGTGGCATGCAGGGAAAGGTTTTCACAGAGAGGGTGGTGGATGCCTGGAACGTGTTGCCAGTGGAAGCAGGTACGTTAGCAACATTCAAGGTGCTTTTTAATAGACACAGGAACAGGAGGTGAACAGAGAGATAGTAACCTCGCATGTGCAATAAGTAGTGGATCTAAATAACGATTATGAATCGGAGCAGGCGTGATAGGCTGAAGGGTCTGTCATGTGCTGTATTGTTTTTTGTATCTTTCCTCAGATTTTGTGCCTTTCTTGCAATGTGATGGTCAGAATTATCCACAATAGTCCATTTGAGGCCTCAACTTGAGAACAAATTGTAATGTGACATGGATTTGATGCATGAGGATGAGGGATCTAAGGAAGGATGAGCTTGGAAAGAGTCCAAAGGGGATTCATAACAATGATCCTTGGACTGAGGAGCTTGTCATATGAGAAACAGTTGAAGACTCTAGATCTGTACTTGTTGGAGTTTAGAAAGATGAGAGGGGATCTTATTGAAACTTACAGGATACTGCAAGGCCTGAATAGGGTGGACATAGAACATAGAACATTACAGCACAGAACAGGCCCTTCGGCCTTCGATGTTGTGCCGACCAAAATAAAAAGCAATGCCCCTCCAAACTAAACCATTCCCTTCTCTTCCATATACTTATCAATTAACCTCTTAAACGCCACCAAACTTGGCGCATCTACAACAGCTGCAGGCAGGGCATTCCACTCCCTAATCACTCTTTGAGTAAAGAACCTACCTCTGATATCCGTCCTATAACTCATACCCCTTAATTTAAAGCTGTGTCCCCTCGTGCTAGCTTTCTCCATCCTAGGAAAAAGGCTATCACTGTCCACCCTATCTAAACCTCTAATCATCTTATATGCTTCAATAAGATCCCCTCTTAGCCGCCTCCTTTCTAACGAAAACAACCTCAAATCCTTCAACCTCTCTTCATAGGACCTGCCCTCCATACCAGGCAACATCCTGGTAAACCTCCTCTGTACCCTCTCCATGCCTCCACATCTTTCTTATAATGTGGCGACCAGAACTGCACACAATACTCCAAGTGCGGCCGCACTAGAGTTTTGTACAGCTGCAACATGATGCTGCGGCTCCTAAATTCAATCCCCCTACCAATAAAAGCTAAGACTCCATATGCCTTCTTAACAACTTTATCCACTTGACTGCCTACTTTCAGGGATCTATTGACACATACACCAAGATCCTTCTGTTCCTCAACACTATTAAGAGCCCTACCATTAGCCCTATACTCTACACATTTATTGTTCCTGCCAAAGTGCATTACCTCACACTTTTCCACATTAAACTCCATTTGCCACCTCTCGGCCCAGCTCTGCAACTTGTCCAAGTCACTCTGTAAACTATAACACCCCTCTTCACTATCTACCACTCCACCGACTTTAGTGTCATCTGCAAATTTACTAATCCATCCCTCAATACCCTCATCCAGATCATTTATAAAAATTACAAACAGCAGGGGCCCCAAAACAGACCCCTGAGGCACACCACTTGTCACCGAACTCCACGATGAATATCTCCCATCAACCACCACCCTCTGTCTTCTATCTGCCAGCCAATTCCTAATCCAATTAGCTAAATCACCCTCTATTCCACACATCTGCATTTTCTGTAGAAGTCTTCCATGGGCCACCTTATCAAACGCCTTACTAAAGTCCATATATACTACATCAACCGCCTTACCCCCATCCACCTCTTTGGTCACTTTCTCAAAAAACTCAATGAGGTTAGTAAGGCATGACCTACCCTTCACGAAACCATGCTGACTATCCCCAATCAATTCATTTCATGGAGAAGATGTTCCCACTAGTAGGAGAAACTAGAACCAGAGGGCACAACCGCAGGCTAAAGGGACAATCCTTTAAAACAGACTTCTTCAGCCAGTGAGTGGTGGATCTGTGGAACTCTTGGCCGCAGAAGGCTGTGGTGGCCAGGTCATTGAGTGGGTAAATTCTTGATGAATGAAGGGATCAGGGTTATGGGAAAAAGGCAGGAGAATGGGGCTGAGAAAAATAACAGCTATAATAGAATAGCAGAGTAGATTCGACAGGCCGAGTGGCCTAATTCTACTCCTTATGTCTTATGGTCTAAACCATGAGGCAATGTAAAGGACAAAACATGGGGAATAAACTGATGTATTCAGTATGGTGTGTGAGAAGGAACAGTTAAAAGGCTGTGTGAACATGGAGGAAAAAATGAGATGGATGAGGTGGAAAAGAAATTTTGACTGAGTGAAAACTAGCCACTTAAAACAAATCCAGGAAGAAATTCCACTCTGCAAACTCGACAGGCTATTTTACTCCATTTAGGCCTGTGATGTGCGTGAAATCCTAATGCAGAGTATATTAATCAATCAGGAACTGTTTTCTCCTTGGGCCCAGATGTATATTGATTACAGGAAACCCTCCAGGCCACACTCTAATGACTACTTGTTTCAATTGAAGGTTATAAAATGTGTTCCTGCCTCTTATGGAACACCATTGCTTTGTCTGTCCAATGTTTCCAGAACATATTTTCCTTGTTTTATTTCAGTTGGTTTGAAGGGAATCCTCTCCTTTAAAAGAAAATGATTCTTCAGTGGGTGTGGGACCTGTGGCATCTTCTCTATCACCAAAAAAACAAAGGAAGGAAATATAAAATCCCTGCAGTGCAGAAGGAGGCCATTCAGTCCATCGAGTCTATACTGACTCTCTGAGGGAACATAGGCCCTATCCCTGTAACCCCACATGTTTATCTCACTAATCCTCCAAACCCACACACCTTGGGACACTACGGAGCAATTTAGCACAGGCAAACCACCTAACCAGCATATCTTTCAGACTGTGGGAGGAAACCGGACTACCTGGAGAAAACCCACGCAGACATGGGGAGAATGTGCAAACTCCACACAGAGGGTGGGATTTTCCAGCCACGTTTACCCCAGTGCCAAAAATTTCTGCCCGAGGTCAATGTACCGTTGCATGGTCCGCCCCTCCCCACTACAATTCCTGTGGCAGGCAGGACAAGAGAATTTCACCCAGACAGATACTCGAGGCTGGAATTGAACTAGGGTCCCTGGCACTGTGAGACAGCAGTGCTAACCACTGTGCCACCATGCCACTCAATACCTGCTGACATGAATTCCATCCCCTATCCCAAAATACAGGATGAATTCCTGTGTTTATTTGGAAAGATGGATGGCGTCTACAGGGGTCAACACCAAAACCCAAATCTGATGGCAAAGGAATGCCGGGATGGATCTGTGCCATCTTAAAATAGAGGCAGCCTGAGATGGGTCTACCAGCGAGACAACTTTTCAATTCTGCAGGGTTACTTTTAACCTAGCACACTCAAGTAAAATGGGATTCACTGCCTGTTTTACATCCCTCCTGAATTTTTTAAAGTTTCAGTGGACTTTGCCCACCAACTTGAACAAGTCAGGAAATCGGAAAG
This sequence comes from Sphyrna mokarran, assembly GCA_024679065.1. Lineage (NCBI taxonomy): Eukaryota > Metazoa > Chordata > Chondrichthyes > Carcharhiniformes > Carcharhinidae > Sphyrna > Sphyrna mokarran. The sequence goes on from JAGIQG010000024.1 coordinate 8,433,854, forward strand.
ATGTTGCCTTTCCTTATGACCGATTCTCCAGACCATTAGCGAAAATCTGTCTTTTGAATTTGTGAACGGGGGAAATAGAGGGACACGGTCTGAGTAAGGGCAAAAGATTTTGTTTTAGTTTAGTCAGGGCGACATGATTGGCACAGAGGGCCGAAGGGCCTGTTCCTGTGCTGTACTTTTATAGATTAGAGATCATAGAATCCCTACAGTGTAGAAAGAGGCCCTTCAGCCCATCGAGACTGCACTGACCACAATCCTACCCAGGCCCTACACCAATATCCCTACACATTTTACCCACTAATCCCTCTAACGTAAGCATCCCAGGACAGTAAGGGACAATTTTAGCGTGGCCAATTAACTTAACCTCCACATCTTTGGACTGTAGAAGGAAATTGGTGCACCTGGAGAAAACCCGTGCAGACACGAGGAGAATGTGCAAATTCCACACAGACAGTGACCTGAGCCGAGAATCAAACCCAGGTCCCTGGAGCTGTAAAGCAGCTGTGCTACTGTGCCACAGAAGGAGGCCATTCGATCCATTGAGTCTGCACCGACCACAATCCCCCAAAACCTCTAACTAGCATTTACTCTCACTCGACCCCGAGACACTAAGGGGACAATTTTAGCATGGCCAATCCACATGACACACATATCTTTGGACTGGTTCTTTGTTCCTCACTTTGTTCTACATACCTTTGACATTGTCCCTGATAGAATGACTGAGTGGTCATTCACCAGCCTGAGCGGGATATATCTCTGTGAGGTCTGCGAGGAAAAGGTTGTAGAACAAGCGAGTTTATCGCTCATGGTTAAATTCAGTGGGACCACCTACATTTTGTTTGATGGGGGGAAGGTATCTTTTAACAATTGACTTTGTAGTTATTTTAATTCCACAGAATTCCTCCCGACATACCCCCGCAAGGGAAAATGGAGAAAATCATTAACAACAGAATGTTGAAAGTTCAGTTCTTGCAACCTTAACTGAAGAAATTAAATTGATTAATAAATTTTGAAGAATCAATCGCATAGCGTGCATTTTCCAGAGATGCTACACAGTGAAAACTACTGTCTGTGCACACGCACAGTTATTCCTTCCTTCTGACTTGCATTTCATCTTTCTTTCAGTTTTGGATCATTTGTTCGTTCCAATGTGACTGGGATAATATTCAATAATCAGATGGCTGACTTCTCACAGTATGGAAAGGACAACAATCTACCGCCGTGTTCGGAAAACTACGTGCAACCTGGTACATTCCATGAGGTTTTTATTTAAATCTATACATTTTGAGGGGGCAGCCACATGATGATTGTTGGGAAATGAAACTTTTTTTTTCCCTGACATCAATTTAAACTTCTTGCTTTAATTATGTAATTTAACATATGTGCCAGCGCACTTCATTTCCGTTTTGCTAATGAAATAACACATTCCGTGAAAGCTTATGCTCCCTTTATGTCACTGAACTACTTTGAGGAACACGCTGGAACTCCTGCCACGGTGGAACCTGTTCCCTTAGGATAGTGAGGTGAATTTCACAGCGTCAAACACAACACCAGAATAAAGGCGCACCTGTAAACCTAGAAGTCCCCACGCCCAGGCGATTAAAGATAAATTCTTGCAATTCTTCTTTCTAGCCAAAGAATCTTCTCCCAGAGGGGCGAGGGGATATTGGCATAGCACAAGCTGCCTCGAAGGGCCACATGAACAGTTTAAGCACTGATCATTGCTTGGTAGCAGTGGGAGGAAATAGTCAGAATTCTCCTATCCTGCCTGTCACTGGAATTTGAGCGGGTTGGGACAAGGTGGGGGGGGATTAACATGTAAAATCCACTCAATTTGGGCAGGAATCTCTGGTTTTCAGCCAGAGAATCCCGCCCAATATATCAAAATTGCAGGCGCTCAGGCTCAAACTGAAAATTATGGATTGTCTAAAGCTTGGGCCCACTTTGCTGTGCACTCTGAGGCTTGAGTGGACAAGTTGTGCCTAAGAACATTCCATTATGAAATAGGGGATTTATTAATTTACCCATTTAGCTCTGGGAGGGAGCAACTTGGCAGATTTACAAATCCTTTCTATAATTGTCTGTACTTCATCTCTTGAAATGTCCTTAATGTCTGGAGAGATCATACATTTGGAAAATGGTTCAGAATGGTTGATATGATTAATGTTCAAGACTTTACACTGGCAGTGGTCAGCACCGCTGCTTCACAGCGCCAGGGACCCAGGTTTGATTCCCGGCTTGGATCACCGTCTGTGTGAAGTCTGCTTGGGATACTCCGGTTTCTATAAACATGGACAGGGATCACGGGTAGAGGTGGGAACATCAAGGTGGCGGCGCGGGCTCGTTGGGCCGAAGGGTCTGTTTCCCATGCTGTTTTGTTCTTTGTTCTTTCCTCCCATAGTCCAAAAGACGTTAGTTGTGTTGAACATGTTAAATTCTCCCTCAGTGTACCTGAACAGGTGCCAGAGTGTGGTGACTCGGAGATTTTCATAGTAACTTCATTGCACTATTAATGTAAGCCTAGTTGTGACAACAATAATCAATAGATAAATCATAAACTTGAGATAAAGGGAAGAGATAACTTCATTGAATATATATAGTCCTAAATAACAAGTAATCTCGTAAGTTTATTACATTTTAGGCAGTAATTATTTCTAACTCTGAACAGAGAGAATGAAATAAATTAGCAATAAAATGATTTGACTAATGTTATTGATATACCCAATTTTCCATTAGGCCGAAGACCTTTCTCCGCGATGTCCCCTGTGATTATACTGGACAAAGACGAAAATGTGAAAATGGTGGTTGGAGCTTCAGGTAGTTCAAGGATCATCACAGCAACTGCTCTGGTGTGTACTGAATATAGAAGAGGAAATAAAATCAAACACAATCTATGTGGGCTGAAGGAAACTCAAGCCATAGAAAGCTGTGGAAGCCAGGTCATTGAGTGCATTTAAGAGATAGATAGATTCTTGATTGGTAAGGGGATCGAAGGGTATGGGGAAAAGGCAGGATTGAGAAATTTATCAATTTGAGAAATTTTGGAAGGCGATGGCCTAGTGACATTATGAGACTATTAATCCAGAAATTCAACTAATGTCTCCGGGTTCGAATCCTGCTCTGGCAGATGGTGGAATTTGAATTCAATAAAAAAAAACCTGGAGTTAAGAATCTACTGATGACACAAAACTATTGTCGATTGTTGGAAAAACCCATCTGATTCAGTAACGTTTTTTAGGGGAGAAAATTTACTGTCCTTGGTCTGGCTACATATGACTCCAGAGCTACAGCAATATGATTGACTCTCAGCTGCCTTCAGGCAACTCGAGATGGGCAATAAATGCTGGCCAGCCAGTGATGCCCGTGTCTCATGAATAAATAAAAAGAAAAATCAACCATGATTGGCGGGGCAGACTCGATGGGCCAAATTCTGCTCCTATATCTTAGGGCCACATGGTCTCTAGTCAATTTCTTCACTGCAGTAACTTCATTGCAGTGTTAATGTAAGCCTACTTGTAACACTAATAAATAAATTTAAATTGGTTTACTTAATTTGTCCCAAGTGTCATCTGGATGCCACAACCAATCTTAATTACAGGAAGCTTTCTCCTCTGTGTTCTTTATGAGTAAGAAGCAATGATCCCCAGAAAGGTTTGCTCTGTTCAAATGATCACAGGGTGCTGTTGAACATCTTTGCCTCGTTACGGATTGATAGTCTTTTGACAAGGATCAAAAGCGAAGTAAATTCTCAGCTCTACACCCTTCCACATCTAATTTTATTCCTCTTCTGGTCTGTGCTGCAATATCTGCATATCCTTTGTAAGCTGTGGCAAATCTTCACTCCCTGGGGTGGCTTTGATTTCCTTTTATATCGTCCTGTAATTGAAGTATCAGCCTCTGTTCTGAGCCTGTGGAATAATAACATTGAAACAGCAATGATATTCCTGTCTTTTAAATAAGGAGTGATTTTTAAATTACATACCGGTATTGGAGGAAGGTAATTGAACTAGTTAGACTTTTATTACTGTTATTCAGAATTTTGTATTGTGAAGGTAGCTAAAATATTTCTCCATAAATAGCAGCGCTGCCTATTAGCTATTTTGAGAGCAGAGGTAGCAGCTTTGGAAATGAGTATTGCTGTGCCATATTGAATACTGAGACAAAAAGGAAAGCCAGCAGGCAATTTTAATTGTTTTCCAAATGGTGTACAATCTTCCAAACTCTTTTCCCACACACAGTTTTAGATGAAAATAGCCTTTTCACTAACGAAACCAAAAACGTTGGCAGAAAGAACTGGGAATGGATTCTTTTTACATCACGGGGGCTGTAATGATCTGGACTGTGTTAACTAGAGGGGTGATGGATCCTGATTCAACAGTAACTTTCAAAAGATAATTTGATGTATATTTGAAAATGGAAAAGGCCGCAGGGGCCACAGGGAAAGAGCATGGAGTGAGATTAATTGGATAGTTCTTTCAGAGAGCTGGTACACATGATGGAACAAGTGGTGAACTCCCGTGCTGTAAGAGTGTGGAGGAGAGAAAAGCTACAAGCTTCTATTTCCAGGATTATTCCACACCCAGTACCATTAAAGCATAAAAACTCTTTTGAATGAACTGGGACCGGGACGGCAAACACACTGACTAGCAGCCTGTGTGAGTAGTGCATCTATCAGTTAGCTTCTTTTGACTTGATTTATTATTGTCATATATATTAGTATATAGTGAAGAGTAGGGCCTAATTTTACCATTGCCTTGTGCCCATTTTCGGGTGTGGAAATTTGGTAAAGTCAGGTGTGAGGTGAGCAGTGTGATCTGTACTCACCTCCACATCGGTTCCCCCTTTATCAAGGCCTGAAAACGGCCACGATTAGGATTACACCTGAAATGGGCGCAAGGCAATGGTAAAAATTTGCATGCATTTAAATTGACTTAATGGGTTGCACATCCAAACTTACTGGCATTTTCCCCTTTATTACCACGTTTGCCCATCCAGAATCAGCATGAAACAGACAAGTGTCTGATTCGGGCACTCCAGTTAGTGAGGAGGTAAGTGCCAAGTGCTTGATGGCTTGTGATGGGTGGGTTGTGGAAAATGGTGAGTCCACTGCCACTCTGCCTGAGATCAGTGAGGGGGAAGGGGGGTCCACTACCACTCTGCCTAAGATCGGTAGGGGAGGAAGAGGGGGGTCCTCTGCCACTCTTCCTGAGATCAGTGAGCAGGAAGGGGGTTTCCACTGCCACTCTGCCTGAAATTAGTGAGGGGAAGAGGGGGGTCCACTGCCACTCTGCCTGAGATCAGTGGAGGGGAAGGGGGGGTCCACTGCCACTCTGCCTGAGATCAGTGGAGGGGAAAGGGGGGGGTCCACTGCCACTCTGCCTGAGATCAATCTGGGTGACAGAGGGGGTGAAGAATAAGATAATCAGTAATGTTGTGGGTGTGGGACACATTATCTGTCCCGGCAGCCATGTGGCAATGGATCTGCATTTTATCATTTTTTTCTGCACATGCGCAGTTGGAAGCTCCAATCTGAGCTGCAGGATTTCAGATGTGTTTAGCCCTGCTCATGGGCTTCTGCAGTGTGATTCAGAACTACTGATATTTTTGCAGAGAGTGTCTATGGGGACGCCTGAGAAGAGGTCTAAAAGTCGCATCTGAAACACTCCTAGTTTCAAGTCCACCCAACATTCAGAATCAAAATGGTAAAATAGGTTTTGTATTGTTTCCTGTGCGTTATCCAGACAACACATACCACACACGGAGAAAGAAAGGAGAGAGTGCAAAATATAGTGTTACAGTCATAGCTAAAATATCGAGAAAGGTCAACTTAATGTGGGGTAGGTCATTCAAAAGTCTGACAGCAGCAGGGAAGAAGCTGTTCTTGAGTCAGTTGATACATGATGTCAGACTTTTATATCTTTTTCTCAAAAGAAGAAGGTAGAAGAGAGAATGTCTAAGTTGTGTCCTTAATTATGCTGGCTGCTTTACTGAGGCAATGGGAAATATAGACAGTATTAATAGATGGGAGGCTGGTTTGAGTGATGACCCTTTGTAGTTTCTTGCAATCTTAGACAGAGCAGGAGTCATATCAAGCTGTGGTACAACCGGAAAGAAACGTTTTTGATGGTGCATCTGTAAAAGTTGATGAGAGTCATAGCTGACATATCAAATTTCCTTGGTCTGCTGTGAAAGTAGAGGCTTTGGTGAGTTTTTATAACTACAATGTCAACACATCCTGAGGCAGACTGCTCCTTTTAAAAGAGAGCTGCATTTCTTCTGAACCATTATTGGATATGGACGTTGCTGGCAAGGTCAGTATTTATTGCTATCCTTAATTGCTGTTCAGCTGAGTGACTTGCTTGACCATTTCAAAGGTCAGAGGTCAGTTAAGAGTCAACTACATTGCTGTGGGTTTGGAGTCACATGTAGGATGGCAGATTTCCTTCCCTGAGCAAGATGGGATTTCACAACAATGGTCATCATTAGATTTTTAATTAAGGTTTTTACAGAATTCAAATTCACTATTTTGAAAGTGTACTAGCTATTTGAAAGAACTATCCAATTAGTTTCATTCCATACTCTTTCCCCTTGGCCCTGCGGCCTTTTCCCTTTCAAATATACATTAAAATATCTTTTGAAGTTATTATTAAATCTGATTCCATCACTTTTTCTGTTAATGCAGTCCAGATTATTATGATTTGTGATATGAAAAGAATCCCCTCATTTTTGCAGGCAGCATAGTAGCAGAGTGGTTAACACTGCTGCTTCACAGCCCAAGGGACCTGGGTTCGATTCCGGCCTTGGGTCACTGTCTGTGTGCAGCTCTCCCCGTGTCTGCATGCGTTTCCTCTGGGTGCTTCGGTTTCCTCCCATGGTCCAAAGATGTGCAGGTTATGTGGATCGGCCATGTTAAATTTCCCCTTAGTGTTAGAGGGTTTAGCAAATAAATACATGGGGTTACAGGGATAGGTCATGGGCAGGATTGTGGTCGGTGCAGACTCGAAAGGCCAAATGGCCTCCTTCTGCACTGAAGGGATTCTATGATCTTCAGAGTGAGGGGTGATATCCTCATCATTCTACTGAGCAAGAGATCGGGGCTAATTTCGTATAAACTTACAGCCGAGGAAGAGGACCATTATAGCTGTTCCTCATAGCTCTGCCTATATTTAAGTTTGAAGTGTAATTTCAGTTTTGATTTGAAAGCTATTATTGATTCTGATTCCACCAATCATTTCTGTCTGTATCATCTCCAAACAGAAATGAATAAAGGCTAATTTTATGATGCTACTTACGGCTGGCAGATGATAAAGTTGGAGTCTTTTTGACTTGCTGAATGATGTGTTTCTTGTTCAACAGGTTATAATTAATGCCCTTTGGTTTGGAGATGATGCTTGTGAGGCAGTGAGGAGACCAAGAATTCATCACCAATTGTTACCAAATGTTGTGCAGTTTGAGTCTGAGGAGCTGGCAGCAAATTCAGAAGAGGTTTGTAAACTTAAAAACCAATGTAAACAGTTCAGTAAGTTGGAATCATGTGAATGATTACAGTTCAGAGGAGGTCATTAAGCCCATTGCTGCCCTCACTGAAGGAACAACTCACTTTGTACTATTCTCCTGCCTGTACCCCATACCTCTGCAAGTTTATTCTTTTCTCTTTTGAAAACCTCAGTTGACCCTATCTCCACCACACTTTCAAGTTGCACATTTCAGGGTGGGACGATGGCACACTGGTTACCTCTGCTGCCTCAAATTGCAGGAACCAGGTTCGATTCTCGGCTTGGGTCACTATCTGTGTGGAGTTTGCACATTCTCCTTATGTCTGCATAGGTTTCCTCCATGGGCTCTGGTTTCCTCCTACAGTTGAAAGACGTACTGGTTAAGTGAATTGGCTATTCTAAATTGTCCCTTAGTGTCAGGGGGATTAACAGGTGAAATACATGGGGTAGATGGATTGTTATTGGTACAGTTTCAATGGCCCGAATGCCCTTCTTCTGTACTGTAGGGATTCTTCTTCTCTTTGTCTTGAATATCTCTTTCAAATGCCTTCTCAAAATTCTCTTCCCTAAAATAAACAGTCCTAAATTCTCTAATCTTCCTACGTAACTGAAATTTCTCATCTTTGGAACCATTCTTGTGAATCTTTTCTGCTCTCTCTCCAATGCCATCACATCCTTCCTAAAGTGTGGGGCCCAGAACTGGACATGTTTCTCCCATCAAGTGTTTTATACAGTTTTACATAACCTCCTTGTTTTTGTACTCTATGTCCCTCTTGATTAAGTCTGTGATTTCTTATGCTTCATATGACTCTTCTCTCAAACTCTCCTATTACCTTCAAAGATTTATGCAAATATCCACCAGTTGCCTCTACTCCTACACCATCATTAGAATTGTACCTCTTAAATTATATTGTCTCTTTGCCTCCTTCTTATCAAATGAATCACCTTACATTTTTCTTAATTAACTTCTATCTGCCACTTGTCTCCCTTAACTACTAAAGTGTCCACATCTTTTTGAAGTTGTGTATATCTTCCATTTGGCTCACAATACTTCCAAGATTTATCTTCTCTGAAAATTTTGGAATTTTGTGCTATGTGTACGTCAAGGTATTGGTCATTAATAAATATCAGGCAAAACAAGAAATCTAACAGGAATCCCACTGAAACTGTGCTATGAAGGCACTGTTGCTAAGTTTGCAGATGATACAAAGGTATGTAGAGAGACAGATAACATTGAGGAAGCAGAAAGACTGCAGAAGGACTTGGACAGACTAGGAAAAGAAGTCGCAGATGGACTACTATGTGGAAAAGTGTGAGGTTATGCACTTTGGAAGGAGGAATGGAAGCATCGACTATTTTCTAAATGGGAAATCAGAAACACAGAGACTTGGGAGTCATTGTTCAAGATTCTCTTAACGTTAATGTGGAGGTTCAGTCAGCAATTAGGAAAGCAAATGCAACATTAACATTCATGTCAAGAGGGCTAGAATATAAGAGCAGGGATGTACTTCTGAGACTATATAAGGCACTGGTCAGACCTGTTTGGAATATTGTGAGCAGTTTTGGGCCCCATATCTAAGGGAGGATGTGCTGGCCTTAAGAAGGATCCAGAGAATGTTCACTCTAAGCTCAAGTCATGGTTCTCTCATGTTTGTTCATTTGTCAAAGAATGCTTTTGCTTGACTCTATTGTTTCGCGTTTTCATCTGCCTTCAGTCTCACTAACTGGTGTTAACAACTTAAGGATGATCAGTGACATGCAAGCTTTGATTTGATTTTTGATTTGATTTAATCTATTATGGTCACATATTAACATACAGTGAAAATTATTGTTTCTTGCATGCTATACAGACAGAGCATACCGTTCATAGAGAAGAAAAGGAGAGAGTGCAAAATGTAGTGTAACAGTCATAGCTAGGGTGTAGAGAAAGATCAAATTAACGTGAGGTAAGTCCATTCAAAAGTCTGATGGCAGCAGGAAAGAAGCTGTTCTTGATTCGATTAGTATGGGATCTCAGACTTTTGTATTTTTTCCTGGTGGAAGATGGTGGAAGAGAGAATGTCCAGAGTGTTTGGGATCCTTAATTATGCTGACTGCTTTGCCAAGGCAGCAGGAAGAGTGGACCAAGTCAGTGGATGGGAGGCTGGCTTGCGTGATGGATTGGACTTCATTCATGATCTTTTGTAGTTTCTTGTCCTCTTGAGTAGAGCAGGAGCACATACCGAGCTGTAATACAACCAGAAAGAATGCTTTCTGTGGTCCATCTGTAAAAATTGGTGAGAATCGTTGCTGACATGCCAAATTTCCTTATGGCCTTTCATAAGTTCGGACCGTGCTTTTTCTAGTCAGGGTTCGTGGGGAGGATCAATATGTGCAAAGTTAGAAGTGAGTGGGTTATTGGATTGCTTTTCTCCTCTGACCTACTAGTTTAGCGTATCCTTTATCACCCTGTGAAATTGCTCAAAGTCACCGTTTGATTGTAGGCTGTAGTGGAGTGTCAGATGGTGATGAATTCTGTAGCCTGCTGAGAATTCCATGAACTGATTGATACTAATGGCAGTTCATTGTCTGCAGTGACAGTTGCCTCAAATCCCTGCTTGTAAACAATTTCTCTCAAATGTCAATGGAGTGGCTGTTGTGGAATTCATTGAAGCAGTTTCTGGCCATTTGCTGTTTAGATCATGAACAACAAGCAGAAAATGTTGATTCCTGTGGACTTCTGGCATTCCTCCAAAAATATCAACTTGCAGTTGTTGCCATGGTTTTGTTGGCTATAGAGTTGTTTGTAGAAGTGGAGGACGTAGATTTTTACTGAGTGTGAGCTATGCAGCTTCTAATGAACTCTCCTGTACAGCAATCTGCTTCGCAGGTTTCATTTTACCAATACCCAGATGCCATGATGCTATCTTTATAAATTGCAGTGGAGCATTTGGGATAAATGCTGGAGTTGTGTGTGTGTTATGGTCATCACTAAACAATATGAACTCACTGTTGATTCTGTAATATAGCATCAGTTCTCCCCCTGTTTCACGAGGTCACTCAGTTTTAACGTACAGGCTTATGTTCTACAGTAAGCTCTCTGTCACTGATTCAGCTGCCAACACCTCGCGCATAACAAGATCGCAGCCACACACAAAGACACCACAATCACCTTCATCTCTGCAAGTTGCTTCACTATCATTGGCACTGTCTACGATAGTAGTACAGCTCAATATGTCAGCTATTTGGTTGCATGTATCTGCGAGATACTCAACCCCATCCTGATGAAGACAATCTGACCATCTGTAAATATTCAGAGGTCAATAAATCAGATCCTGACATAGCTAGCAACGTAGTCAGTGCTTTGTGATCAGTGCAGAGAGTGAGCTTTCAGATGCATTTGCAATACTCACATCCATATCTGCAGGTTAGTGCTTCCTGCTTTCCAGTAGAGTATTTGTGTTCTGTCTCTGACGATGGACGTGATACATTAGTGATTGGCCAGTTGCTCTCTTCAATGGACCGTCAGTACAATTCCAACTACAGTTCCCAATTCATCACTTGTGACAGTCAGCTTGTGGACTGGAAATGCATGAAGATTGGCAGAAAGATTTCAAATGCTTCTTGCTGTGCAATTGTCCCTTCCCATATTGCATCTTTGTACAATAGCTTCCACAAAGGCTCCATAATCTCTGCCTACTGAGGCATGAATTTGTGATAAAAAAATTGTTAGTACCTAGGAACAATGCTAATTATTTCAAATGAAATTATTGGAGGTGTGTGAATGTTTATGCTGTCATGCCTGTGGCTGCAAATACATCTCACTATTCTCTTACAATCGGATTCCCTATCACTATTGTTCTCCTGCTCTCCCACTCTTTTTGTTTCTCCTGTGTATGTAACCATAGACTTGGCTCCTGCTGCATTCCCCTGAGAAACCAGCTCTGCCAATGGTATCCAAAATCAAAACCTTCTGGAGACGGAAATGTACCTGAGGAGTCCTGCACTACCTGCCTAGGGATGGCCATCCATTCTCTTTCTGCCTGGACACCCTTTATCTACAATGTGATCACCCCTTCCTGTCAATGCTCAAAGATCGCTTCCTTGCACACGCTCTATGGTAACTCCAATCACAGCTCCAGCTCCGAAATGTGGATTTTGAGTAGCCTCGGCTGGAGACATGTCCTACACACATAGTCACTCTAGACACCAAGAGTGTCCCTGACTTCCTACATTGCACAGGAGGAGCACTCCACATGGCCAAGCTACCCTGCCATAACCTCAAACTCCTCCATTAACTTTTACTTCTACTCATTTAACGAATAATAAGAAATACTCACCAGGTTCTAATTACCAAGGTTGCCAGCCTTCTTTAGTTTTCCTATGACGGCACTCATTTTTTGAAGTCTTACTTCTCTCTCTCTCTGGGCTTTATTACAGTCTGGCCTCTTTCTCTGCCCTTTGTTGAAGACCTGCCTCTCTCTTCAGTGATGAGTCAATTCATTTGAAACTTTTAGTTCTTTCAGTCCCCGTGACACAGATTACAAACGATGAGCATCTCAAATTTAGTGGATCTGCTGGAGTTGATGTATCAACACGAGGATTGTGATGGTACTAATTATTAGTCATTAACATCAGGTCCAGATCAGAAACTCCAAGGTATATTCTGAACTTAACCTTGAACTTAATTCTTATTTATTTTGGCATTAGTACGAGAATAGAATTAGTTTCATGCCAGATGTGATTCTATTCACCCACTAGGACACTTTTATTAAAACAAGCTTTAACAACAAAGTTAAAATATAACAAAAATAATTAGCCTAACTTTTACCAGTTGGACAAGAAATTCTTCACAATTTACAATTTTTCTCTATAGTTTCAGTGTAAGCAATAACCTCACTGACATGCCTCCTCATTCATGTTCCATTAGCACAAAAAGAGATATTCTCATATGGATGCTATGTTTACATGCTTTTAACATCTCTGAACAGAAATACAGAAAGGCACCTGTCTTCTGACTCCCATACGGCAGCCTCCAGAGAAAGATCTAACAGGCAACTGCACACTGCACTTGAACACTGTTTCCATCATATCTTATATAATTTTTCTCATATCACAGACAGGATCGAAAAAAAAGCTTGTCATCTTGTGGTCTATCTATTCTTCCTCCGTTGAATTAATTTTAGAATGCTCAATACTTTCCTGAACCACCTCTGTCCTCTTTTCTAAACTCCTTAAATCTCATTCTATGTATTTTTCCTCTTTGCTATGTTGACTTCCTTTTCCGTGTTTAGAATTTACCATCTCTCACTCAGAATATAAAGCTGGTTATTTCCCCTCCGTTGTCTACCATCTTCGTCCAGATTTTCTTCCCTTTTAGATTTATCTATTTAATTATTTTCAATATTGATGGGGTCTTGAAAAAGGGCTTTAGTCTTTCACTCTCGTTTCTCAAAGATAGTTTTAAAAATCAAAAGTCTCTAAGTGCACAGTGGTTAGCACTGCTGCCTCACAGAGCCAGGGACCCGGCCTTCAGTGACTGTCAGTGCAGAGTCTGCACATTCTCCCCATGGGTTTCCTCCGCGTAGTCCGGTTCCCCGGCCAACGATGAGCGGATTAGGTGAATTGACAATGCTAAATTGCCTCTTTGTGTCCCAAGATATGTGGTTAATGGAATTAATAGGATAAATCCATAAGGTTATAGGGATAAGCTTGGGTAAGAAGCAATGCAGCCTCAATGGACCAAATGACCTCCTTCTGCACTGTTGGGGGTTCTATGATTTTAGTACCTTAAGGTTAATATGCACTGGATAATTCTACCATTAAGCCACTTTTGACAAACATGTTTGACTTCCGCAGCTTCGCCAGTTCCATAAGGAAATAGAAGATGGCTTAAAAGAGAAAATGCACATCACTGGTTTTGCCGATATGCCCTCAGTGGTCCAGGTTATTATACAAGAAGGGAATGTTTGGCATGCTGTTTCAGATTCCAAGCGGAAAGGTGGCTGCCCCGCTGGATACTGAAATGCTCTCATACTGATTTCATTTTGTCCTACGCACTGTCACTATATGAAATATGAAGTGAAATATTTCAGTCAACATGATTGAGGTTTTGCCTGTAAATTGTCACAGCGCCATGAACCGTTAAAGACCTTAACATTGTGAACTGCGCCAAAAAAACATTTTTGGTAAAAGCTAGCAAGTCTGTAATGTGTCTATCAGAACCCAAACGGTCTATTAAATATAGGGAGCAGCTAATCGCAGCAAGAATGCTCAGCCATTGTGAGCACGTTGGAGATTTTGGAGCGTGCAAGGCATGAGATCTTCCAAACATTCATTACAAATGGTTAAAACATATTGAACTTTTCAATATGCTCCTGATGTTGAAAATTCCCCCACAAGGTGTCCTTGGCTAAGATTATAAGAATTAGAACACAGCCTAACATGCACTGCAACATGTGACTGTTGAATTAGACTAGCCAATGTGCAACTTAAAACTATTCCAGCAGCCCAGACGTTACTCTGCAAGCTTCGTTCATTGAATATCTGGCCTGAGTTTCTCCAACAGTCGCTGTGTTTTCTGTGGTCTTTGACCGGAGTTAGATCAGAACCTGAGCAGAAGTTGTGGATGGACCTTTACCTTTTGGATCCATTCCATACTGTAGGGCAAATCGTTGAAAGACAGATAATATTTCTTCAGAAGGAACTCTTCAGAAGTGCAGATAATGAAAATACAACAAAATTTACTCCAACTTATAAATCAAAGAAAGGGTTTAATAAAGAAACTTCATTACTCCAAACTTGGGGCCTCACTTGGGCCACTCCAAGCTCTCAGCAATTCTACATGGTTTCTTTTTATAGTGAATCAGCTGGTCAGCTGACTATTGCATCACTCCGTAATTGGTTCCATAGTTTACTAGGTCAGCTGACCCTTACATCTTGAACCCATTCGTCACATTGCAACCAATGCAAAAAGTTGTGACCGGTTACACCCTGACAAACAAGACGACTTGTTACAGCTGTATAAGAGGCACTCGCATCCGATATTCTCTCCATTACGTTTAGAACATTTTATGGGTGGCACGGAGGCACTGCTGTCTCACAGCACCAGAAAGCCGGGTTTGATCCCTGGCTTGGAATACTGTCTGCATGAGTTTCCTCCAGGACCCCGGTTCCATCCCATAGTCTGAAAGACATGCTGGTTCGCAGTGTTCACAAACAGGCGCCAGAGTTTGGCAACTAGGGGATTTTCACAGTAACTTCATTGCAATGTTAACGTAAGCCCACTTGTGACACTAATAAATAAACTTTTAAAATTAGAAGGCAAAAGCAAAGAGCAATGAAAAATATTGAATTCCTGCTTTGTGGTTCAGGCCCAATTTCAACACTGCACATCTACCAGAAACTGTGTCAAGGGGAGGGTTAAAGTAGTCCATGCCGTTTATCTGCTCTTATTGTCTTTGTGCAGGTTGCAATCTTAAATTTGCTCTTCTGAAGGCAGCAAAATCCTTCTTTAAATATAAACAGTGGCCTCCAAAAACATCCTCATGACCTTAACCAGTCTTTCCCTGGATTAGCTGGCAGACAAACTTGTTTGCAAGAAACACCAGGACTTGAAGAGGCCTGAATGAAGAGAGGATTAATGTTTCTGATTTCCTCATGGCCCTGTTGGAGCAGGGTATAAAAGAATCAGGGCAGGTGTAGGCCATCTGGCCCCTCAAGCCTGCTCTGCTGTTCAATAAGATCATGGCTGATCTTTTCATGGACTCAGCTCCACTTACCTGCACATTCACCATAACCTTTAATTCCTTTATTGTTGAAATATGTATTTATCCTTGCCTTAAAAAGGATATCGTGGGGCACCCCTGCCCAGGCCTCCATTCTTCCCACTTCCCCCAGGAGAGGCATGGTGGCACAGTGGTTAGCACTGCTAGCCAACAGTGTCAGGAATCCAGCTTGGGTCACTGTCTGTCTGGAGTCTTCACATTCTCCCCATGTCTGCATGGGTCTCCTCTGGGTACTCTGATTTCCTCTCTCAGTTTGAACGATGTGCTGGTTAGGTGCATTGGCCATGCTAAATTCTCCCTCAGTGTACCCGAACAGGCAACCAGGGGATTTTCACAGTAACTTGTTGCAATGTTAATGTAAGCCTTACTTGTGACACTAATGAATAAGTTAAACAAATAAACGGACACACGTCCTCCACCCTCCTACCTCCACAGCCACTCAGTGAAACACCAGGGATGTTCCTTCTGGAAACAATCAGCAGCTAATTTAAAATTGGCTCTTCTGACTCCAGAATAAACAAGTTGTTCTCCTTCACCAAATATCTAAAGATTTACCAAATATACGATAGAATAATATACATTGCATTTAAAGTTGAGTGAGGCCAAATTAACATTGGGCTCAGATTTTTATGTGGGTTGGAGAAACCTGACCGATGCACTTGTTTTCATTTCAAAACGCAATCTCAACCTACTTGTGATTTTCACGGGATTTTTGCCTTTCCACATTGGCTTCTGGTGTGCGGTGCCTTGTGCGAGCTGCGATAAAGTGTGGGGCAGAGACAGGTTTGTTAGGAGACCCACAGCTCAACTCCCAACATTATCCCAACACCTCTCCTCACCTACATGCTAATATAGAGCCTTTAGATTTCCCCCATTCCCCCTCCGTTCCTTCCATTTATCCTCCATCCTATATCCACCATGTACAGACTCAGAAGACATGCAGAACCAGGGGAATATTAGAATATTGAACCTTGCATTTCTACTTGGCATCAGGGCAGTATTGGACTGGGTTTGGCACCAAGGAATCTTACCAAAATTAGAGTCAATGAGAATCAGGGGACATCTCTCCACAATGACCATCTGCAACAAGAGAAAGTCTAATCTTCCCCCATGACATTTAATGGCATTACATCGCTAACTCTGCCACTATGAACATCCTGGGGGCTACCATTGACCAGACTGAACTGGATTGGCAATATTGATACTGTGGCTATAAGAGCAGGTCAGAGCTTCAGACTCCTGTTGCAAGTAGCTCAATTCCTGGCTCTGCAGAGTATCTTCACCATCTACAAGGCAAAAGCTTCAACAACATTCAAGAAACTCAACACCTTCTGGGATAAAGCTGCTCACTTAATTGTCACCCCATCCATAAACGTTTTCTTTGTCCACATCCAGTGTATAGTGGCAGCAGTGCGTACCGTCTACAAGGAGCACTGCACGAACTCACCAAGGCTCCTTAGCACCTTTCAAACTCATAATCACTACAATCTAGAGGGTCAAGGGCAGCAGATATGCGCAAATACAACCGGTTAGAAGTTGCCCTCCAACCTACTCACTGTCCAGATTTGGAAATATATTGCTATTCCTTCACTGCTGCTGTATCAAAATCCCGGAATTCCTGCCCTCACAGCAGTGTAGTGAAAACAATCATCTGTGTGTTCTAAAACCACATCAAGTATAAAGTATGTTAATATAACCTCCAGAAATTCTCAGTTATTCTACTGTGTTAATATATCAGCAGCTTTTGCAACAATAATACAATATTCAGAATAATCACAGCTATCAAAATATTACCTTCCATGTCCAAAGGTTAAAATTCAAATAAGAAATAGCATATTCTCTTCTTCCAAGTCAATTGCTTGTCAATAAATGGAGGCCAGTAGATGCTTGTTTTTTTTTACCTTGCAAAATTAGGGGATTTCTTTTCCAGTCAAAGCTGTGTATATTTAAATTACAGTGTCAAGAGATAAGGAGGAGAGTTTTCCAGCACTTCTTCATTTCTGAATGCTTGATGGCAATTTCTCCAATAGAAAAAGTACTTTAAGGCATATCAACATTTACACAAGGGGATAGTCAATGTAATGGTAAACTTTCTTTTGCAAGATGGAGCCCTACAATGAATCATACATTAATAATACATCAAATGGCAATATAGCATCTAGTAGTGACATTGGTAGGTGTCAAGACATTTTATACTTAACTTTCAAAATGTTCCCAACTCCTCAGCAGGCTTCAGCAGTGGTTATGAACTCTTCAAGAAAGTGTGTTTTTCCTTTAAGCATTTCCAAAGCTCATAACATCTAATGAAAATAGTAAGCCCAGAGGAAATGCAATTATCTGTTGTCTCAACAACGAGCACCCCAACCTCAGAAAAGGTCCCTGGCACATGAAAAGTCCTCCTGAAAATAGCCCGGGGTCAGGAAAGCAAATGGAAATTGTTTTTCCAGCGAAAAAAAAGTTCAGCATTTCACGACCTGTTTGGCGCCTCCATTGGGAGATAGAAATCTGATCCGGGATGCTCATTTAACAGAAAAAAAATGATTTCCCATGAACGACTGTTATTGTTTAATGTAATCAGATGTTTCATTGTCCTATTCTCATATATCTACATGACTGTATTTGATATTGTTTAATTGCAAACCATGTCATTAAAACACATGCAGTTGTGTACATTCTAATTGTGCCACAGTATATCTTAGGGAGGTGGGAAGTGTCTGTTGGACTAATTACGTGGTCCGCAGTGACTGCACATTAATCCAGGTGATTTCGCCTAACTGTATATTCAAACAACTGGGGACGAGTTCTTTAACATATTTCCACATTCTGGTGTTACTGTTTTTAGGAGAAAACATTTTTTTCTAACACATTAATGGGAATTAGCAACCAAAACCTGTTCAAAATGTCTCTTGAAATAAAAATGTAAAATGCTGGAGATAAAAATCTTCAAATTGTTGGTTGCTGTTTCTTGTGTGGTCTTACCTCAGAACTAAATATCAATATCTTCTCCCTTCATTGGGTTCTACTCCATTTTAGAATTGCAGTATTTTCTTTCTGGACCCAATTTTTGTTTTTCAAATGATTAATGTTAACATTTTCAGCTGCCATCAACTTCAGTGTGGATTTCATTTATATAGCAACTTTTAACATAATGTATACCATTAGACTCTTAACAGGTAGAATGCTAAGCAATAGTAACAAAGAGAAAAGGAATGAAATAATTTGCAGTTGAAGATTCTGGATCTATATTTGATGGAGTTTAGAACAATGAGAGGAGGATCGCATCGAAAGTTACAGAGCAAGGAGCGGACATGGGTAAGATGTTTCTATTAGTCGGAGAGACTAGGATCTGAGGGCACAGCCTCAGAATAAAGCCCTTTAAAACCGAGATGAGGAGGAATGTCTTCAGCTAGACAGTGGTGAATCTGTGGAATGGAATGCCACAGAGGAGGCCAGGTCATTCAGCGTAATTAAGACAGAGATAGAGAGGTTCTTGATTGCTAAGGGGATTAAGGTTACAAAGAAAAGTTTACTTATTTATTATTGTCACATTACATTAACACTGCAATGAAGTTACTGTGAAAATCCCCTAGTCAGTACACTCCAGCGCCTGTTATTAACATGACCAATGCACCTAACCATCACGTCTTTCAGACTGTGGGTCCTCCCTTGGCTAAGAACCCTCTCTGAGGTTGTTTTTCAGGATTTTTCCTGGACAACAGACGGCACAAAACAGACAGCCCGATTTTACCATTGCCGAGCATGAAAACTCAGTAAAGCCGGATGAGAGGCATTAATGCAATCCATGCTCACATCCACACAGATGCCCACTGTACTAAGACCTGAAAATGCATCATTTAAATTGAATTAATGGGCTGCGCACTGAGTTTTACCAGCATTTCACCCTTTACCATCGCATTCGCGTGTCCCGATTCTGTGCAAAACAGACATGCTCAGCAAAGGTTTGTCTCAGGCACTCCAATTTCTGAAGAAGTAAATTCAGAGCTTCCAAAGACTCTCTGACTCAGATCAGTGGTGGTGGTGGTGGTGGGGGAAGGAGGGGGTAGGGAGGTGGTGTGGTTGTGGGGGGGGGTGGCTTCAGATCATTCTCCGTTAAGGGGGAGCAGGAGAAGGGAGGCAATCATTTTTTGGTAGGAGGGGAAGGAGGACAGATCATCCTCTGGTTGGAGTGTTGGGAGGCTGGGCAGAGGGAACCAGATTGTTGTTTGTTGTGGGTAGAGGTGGAGACAGAGGGAAGCCGTTTGAGGCACGGGGATATTGGGGGTAGTGGAGGTAGAGGGAGGCCAGATTGTTGTCTGGTCATGGGGCTGTGAGGGGTGGGGAGGAGGGAGGCCCGATCAGTCTCTGGTTGGGGGTGTCAGCTGCTATTCTGCAGGCAATCGGTGGGGGCAAAGAATCACAATTGGTCTGGGTAGCGGGGGATTGGGTGGATAAGGGAGACAGTTATGTTATGTGGTGGGGCAATATCTGTGGGGGCCATTGCACTTGCTTTTCACTCCCTGGCCACTATTTGCAGCCCGGGAGCGATGTGACAGGAGCATGATTTTCAATTTTTTTCCTTACTGCACACGCAGAATTCAGATCTCTAATCATTTCAGTTCACTGCGCAATTCAGACCCGAGATTTTTTTTCGGGCTGAGTGGGGGCACATGAAAGCAAATTTCAAAGTCAGATCTGAATTGCACCCAGATTCGGTATTTAGAATGAATATGGTAAAATTAGGCCCTGTGCATTCCGATTCTGTTGCCTCCTCCCGTTAAAGAGATGTAGTGGAACCAGTTTGATTAGAACCTGGGAGGTTTTGAATAATCAACAACAAAATCTGATGGAAACATTTCCTCAAGTGTTTATTTCAGATACTGGAGTGGTTTGTCTCCTTAGCTTGACAATGAGCACATTCTCATTTAAACTGCATAACTGTGCACAAGATTCCTTCAAGGCTGCAAATTTCCAAACATATATTCTTACAAACAAAAATTACCTCTATTTTTTGGAATTTAGTATTAAGAAAATATAGATAAAACTTGATCCAGTTCTGAGGATAATACCCTGCTAAGGACTCATTCTAAATAAAGAGAGACATATGCTTCTATAATGTCTTCCACGTCTTCAGAATGTATAAAAGTATTTCACAGTCAGAGAATTAATTTTGAAGTGTGGTCACAGTTTTAAGGTAGGAAGTAAGGCAACTAATATAGGGGGGACATTGACCAAGTGATACTATCGCAAATCTATTAATCCAGAAACTCAGTCGAATCTTCTTTAGATCCAGATTTGATTCCCACTATGAATTCAATTAAAAATATCTGGAATTAAAAATCTACTGATGACCATGAAACTATTGTTGGAAAAATCCATCTGATTCCTGTCCTTTAGGGAAGGAAATCTGCTGTCCTTACCTGGTCTGGCCTATATGTGACTCCAGAGCCACAGCAGTGTGGCTGACTCTCAACTGCCCTCTGAAATGGCCTAGCGAGCCACTCAATTTCAAGGGTAACTAGGGATGGGCAATAAATGCTGGCCAGCCAGCGATGGCCATGTCCCATGAATGAATACAAAAAAAATTACACACAGACAAATCCTACTATTAGCAATATGATAATGACCAGATAATCGCTTATTAGCCAGGACTCCAGACTTAACACTCCTATTCTTCTTCAAGTATTATCATGAGATCTGTTACACTCTTTTGGGAGAACTTATAGGGCCTTGGTTGAAAATCTCAGCTGAGAGCATTCCTTCAGTGCTGCACTCTACTGTCAACCTGCATAGTTTTATACCCGTGTCTGGAGCCAGGTTTGAATCTCCAAACTTCCTGGCGTAAAGGGTGATTTCTTTGCTTTGGTGTTTTTTCCCGGAATCTTTGAATTACCTGGCCTGTGCTAACAACAATCCCAACCATGCCCTGTCCCTGTGACACAGTAAGAAGTCTCACAACACCAGGTTAGAGTACAACCAGTTTATTTGATAGTAATCTCACAAGCTTTCAGAAACAGTGCTCCTTTGTCAGGTGTATGGAAGGTTCTGACCAGAAAAGGGCATACAAAGTCACACACGTATAAAGACAATCTTTACAGTCTTTAGTTGTAAAGACTTGCATTCTAATCAGTACTCCGTAAACTGTGTGTGACTTTATATTCCCTTTTCTGAATAGAACCTTCCACATACCTGTCGAAGGAACACCATTTCCAAAAGCTTATGAGATTACTATCAAATAAACTGGTTGGATTCTAACCTGGTGTTGAGACTTCTTACTGTGTTTACCCCAATCCAACGCCAGCATCTCCACATCATGACTGTCCCTGTGATCCACACTGAAGGAGGAAACTCTCACAGGAGAGCATGCAAACTCCACACAGACAGTCACCCAGGGCCAGAATTGAAGCCAGGCCTCTGGCACTGTGAGGCAACTGTGCCAACCACTGTGCCACCCCAATTCAAAGCCAAACCTCTTGAGCGAGAGATATTGCGATTTTGGTGCAATTCCATTGGTGCGAGCCAGATAATTCAAAACATTCCAGGAAAAAACATCAAAAGAAAAATCTTACAATGGTTCGTGTTTGTAGCAGATTGCTTTAGGTTAGTAAATTTGTTGCTGCTGAGACTGCATTAAAGCTGCATTATAACTTGTCCAACGAACTTGTCTAGTTTATAATTAGGAAATCAGCTGTGATTGTGAGTTGAGGAGTACAAGGGTCTATTTTATCCTGAATTACCACCACAGAGCCTGTGGCTGTATTCATATTTTCAATTCTTGTTTGAAACTCATATGTGAAACTGCACCCTCTACAGGCCAAAATCACACTCTGTTGATTAATAGTTTTAAATATACTTTTTAGAATATTTGTTAAAAATTAATTTGTTAAATCCCCTGGGCTGAAGAGTTCAGAGTCAAAACGATTTTTCATGTGGCCGCCCTAATAACTGAGAAGTTGCTTTCTATTAAAATGATTTTAATATTCTCAGCATTGATGGCTCATTGGGGAAACTCTTGAAAGCATCAGTAATGCCACCATGGCAAACCCTGGGCAGATTTCAAACCAGTATTTTAGCTAATAAAGAAGTGAGCACTCATTTATCAGGTTGATCTATCGCATGTACCTGCCAACAAGAAGGTAACATGGTGTTAGCGCTGTTGCCTCACAGCATTAGGGACCCACTTTCAATTCCAGCCTTGGGTGACTGCCTGTGTAGAGTTTGTAACTTTCATAGAAACCAGGAGGAAGTCGTTTGGCACTTCAAGCCTGCTCCGCCATCTATTTTGATCATGGGTGATCATCAAATTCAATATCCTGATCCTCTTTTTCCCCATATTCCTTGATTCCTTTAGCCCCAAGAGCTATATCTAATTTCTTCTTGAAATCAGACAACATTTTGCCTTCAACTGCTTTCTGTGGTAGTGAATTCCACTCTGTGGGTGAAGAAATTTCTCCTCATCTCAGTTCTAAAAGGTTTACCTCTCATCCTCAAACTATGATCCTTACTTCTGGACTCCCCCACCATTGGGAACATTCTTCCTGTGTCTGTGTAGATTTCCCCTGGTTACTTCGGTTTCCTCCTGCACTCCAAAGATGTGCGGGTTAGGTTGATTGTCTATGGTAAATTGCCCCTTAGTGTCAGGGAGATTAGCAGGAGAAATATGTTACAGGGTTACAGGGATAGGGCCTGGATGGGACTGTGGTTGGTGCAGGCTTGATGGGCCAAATGGCCTCCTGTGGCATTGTAGGGATTCAATGACACTGGTTTGCTTTGCAATTTCCTGCAAGATGGTGATTGGAAACATACTATGCACAAATCAAGGGAGGGACTCCCTTGGCTACAAAGAGCTTTGGAATGTTCCGAGGTTGTGAAATGCACTGTGCAAATGCACAATAAATATGGAAAGTCTCCATATATAACTCAGCGAATAAAAGTGCTGGACAATTGAATCAGGAAGTTTCATCTGCATTTCCTGGTCCATATGAGAGAATCTATTGAATGAGTGGATGGTGTGGAGGTGGAGCGGAATTCACCACAGGACTCACAACAAATAACACATACTTTACAACAATCAAAGTTTAAACTGAGCCTGTGTGTGAAACATTCTAAGCAAACAGTCTACAGAGTCTACTTAAAAAGAATATTTGCAAGTTGCAGCAAACGGAACTGGTGACCAAAATTGCAGCAATGTCTCCTGAGCAAAGTGATATGACTTCTCTAAAAAATGCAGTGGAAGAAGGATAATTACCTGGACATTTTGTACATAAAATGAATTCCTGTTGTTTCTTTTTGCGGCCTGTGTGTTGACCGTGACTTGGTAGTCATCAAGATTCTCCAATTAGTCTCAGATATGCTAGAATAGGGAGGAGAAAATGTCAACCAATGTCAAAGTGAACAGAGTGTTGGCCATGGAGATCCATTGTTTAGGTTTATTTCTTAGTGTCAAAAGTGGGCTTGCATTAACACTGCAAAGAAGTTATTGTGAAAATACCAGAGTCAGCACACACCAACAACTGTTTGGGTACTCTGAGGGGGAACTAAGCACGGCCAGTGACCTAGCCAGCACATCTTCTGGACTGCGGGAGAAAACTGGAGCAACCTACGCAGACACAGGGAGAACATGCAGACTCCATACAGACAGTCACACAAGTCAGAATTGAACCAGGATCACTGGTGCTGTAAGACAGCTGTGCTAACCACTTTGCCACCATAGGGTGACGTACTTTATGGAGATTGGTAGCCATTCACATTCTAATTGAAGGGCAGTTACTGGGGAAAGATACTGGAACAGTTCTGTGCCTGCTTCTGTGGCATTGCTTTCTAGTACATGAATTTCTTCAGGTGAGAAGGAGAAATTGACATTCTTGTATATAAAGGAATGAAAATTTTTGGTTCTGAGCTGTTGGTTAAACCAAGTGTCAACATATTGATAGTTCATATAATCCCTAACAAAAAAAAGTTTATTTTTAAGTGTTGGAAGTAGGTTTACGTTAACACCAATGAAGCTACCGTGAAAATCCCTCAGTCGCCACATCCAGGCGCCTGTTCAGGTGCACTGAAATATTACATCATGCTATAGTGGCATGGTGGTTAGCACTGCTGCCTCACAACGCTAGGGACCCGGGTTCAATTCCCAACTTAGGTCACTGTCTGCGTGGAGTCTGCACATTCTCCCTATGCTTGAGCCGGTTTTCTCCCTCATTCTGAAAGACGTGCTGGTTAAGTGCAAATACCAAAAATAATATTGCCCTCTATCAGCCGCAGTCTGTTCCATCTGTAAAATATACAACACAGCAAAGTAACATCAATCTGAACCTTGACCCCAGCCAAAGTAAAACAAAGACCTTTGTAACATCTGGAATGAGGTAGTGGATTATTAATGGTTATTGGACATTGTCCGACTCAGGGGATATTGCTGGGATTGAACTGCCCATCCTTCATAGGGTTCAAATGCTTATGACCAATTGTCTCACCAAAAGCCCTGCTTTCAAGAAACAACTTGGACAATCTATCATTGGTCATTTGTCTTTTTTGCTGATTGAAGATACAACCTCGCAGTATGCGCTAATACCGCACTTCTTATAAACACAACGCGATCTCAGCACCACTCTATTGCAAACAAATGAATTATTAAAACTTTGTATTCTTTATCTTACATATTCAATGTGAAATAATTGTGAGAAGCTTAAGTTACTTAAATTCTTGGGGGACTGGGTGGAATGGTGGGTTAGACATTGATGCTTTACCTCAGGGACTTGGTTTCAAATCTAGACGGAAGAGTTATTCCTTGAGAGTACAACAATCAAATGAGATCAGGCACTTTCTATCAGTTCCCGTTGGATGTGGTTCCCAGCTGACAAGATTCTGAGCATTTGACCTCACCAGTACAAAGAAAACAAAGAAGTTGTATTTTTATAACAACGTTCAAACTTCAGGAAATTCCAAAATAGTTTGGGGCCAATGAAATATTTCTGAATCACTTTTAATGTAATAAACAATTTCAATTTATGCACAGCAAGCTCCTCAAGCTGGATTGTAATAATGACCCAGGTAGTTTCCTTTAGTGATACTGGTTGAGAAATATACTTTGGTCAGATAACTGCGAGACCTTCTCTGTTGTTCTTTCCAAAGTGCCAGGGGATCCTTTGCATCCTCGTAACAGGGGTAATCCTCTTGGGCTGAATTCTTCGACTTCACCCAAGGCTGGGATTCCCCAGCAGGAAATAGAGATATGGCTGAGTGCCAAATTTTCCATTCTCGTTGGCAGCGGCAGTGGGTCACGAATGGCCAGATAATTCTAGCCCTTGTTCAAAAGGCGCTTTATCTTGTCTCCTAATGAAGATTTAATCTTCAAAATTTTCCTTGATTTTGTAGTGTCAGTCAACATCCTAGACAATTCATCTTCATCCGTCTTAGTTCCAAAGTTTATTTATTAGTCACAAGTAAGGCTTACATTAACATTGCAATGAAGTTATTGTGAAATATAATTGAGTTTCTCAACATTAGTGTGGAAATCAAACCAATACACTGCACATATATGCAACTTTGTGAAGTGACTATCTGATTCATAAGGGATTGAGATGTCTCCTTATCAGTAAATGCTATCTTAATCTTAAAAATAAGGAACTGGTTATGGCAGTAGGATGGAGAAAATAAGTTTGGATTGAATTGCTGAATTCTGTTGTTCATCAAGATGTTTTCAATCAGCAGTAAGTCTACTTGTTTCTCTCAATTATTCAACAGAGAAATATTAATATTTGACAGTGAGTTTAGTGGGCAGATCGTGTGAAAATTCAACCAGACTTCAAAAGGAGTGATCGGTAAAGAACACAATGCTGTTTGTGAAAAGATAGCAATGCATAAACTGGACAATAAGTTCTGGACATTTGCAACTTATGGAATATCAGGTTTGTTGCCTGACTTGTACATGAATTATTAAAACTTTTGTCACAGCTAATTAACTTCCCTAAAATAAAATTAGAGACGAAGATATTATGGATGAGAGAAAATGGGTTGACTTTTCTTGGCCCTGTGATGAAGAGGGTGGCCAGGAAATTGAGGGAGGAGCCACTTTGGGATGGCTGTCCAATGCATTTCTGCTTCCAGGGAAGTTTCCAGATAACTGATAGCTCCAGGAATATAGAATGATTACGATTCCAATTAGGGGTGATTTGCCAAATTTCTCAACATTCTCCAGCTGTCAGAGCCACATTGCCCTTTGCCCCCACATTCAGAGACAACCTTCCCAGAACCAATGCAACTCAGGAATGGTACCCACCTGATTGAATCCTACAACATCAAGAGCCCATCTGCTTACATCGAGCCTGGCAACAGCTAATTAGTTGGCCATGATTGCAAGATTGTGACCTCCCAATTGCTCCTGATGCCAGAGTCTTAAAGCCCATGAAAAGATCCAGCCCATTGTGTCAGAAACAATAAGATTTAAAAGATAAAGAGGGAACCGTTACAAGGTCAGATGTTTTAGATTGATGAACTTACATCTTGAAGGGGTGGCTTGGTTTTATATCTTGATGTGGTTAGATGTAATCAGGAAAATCCATGGTCAAAGCCCTTTAGGCTCCCCTTACAAAGCTATGGGACTGTCACATCCATTCAACAGCTACACACTGTAAAAGATCAATGAATCATACAGTGACCATTGGATGTGTAAAAAAGCTTTTAAAAAAACTAATTCACTGATAACTTTCCAATTCCCTAATCATTGCAAAATCTCCTTGTACAACAGCTCAATAAACTGTCAAATCATCAGGCTCATTAAAGTATCAACTGCAGAAACTGCAAGAGCTTGAGACCTCTCTATTTTGTGTAACTAACTTGTGCAATTGACAGAAGAGACCAGAAAAACAATTCTGTCAATGTTTTCCCTGGGCCAAGTTGTTTTGATGTCTAAGCTCTCATCCAAGAATGCATAATGAGGTCAATGGGAATGGAAGTGCCAAGGCTTAGCATGAGCCATGGTGATGGGAATGTCATAGCTTCAGATGAGGGACATGAGGCCTTGGGGAATGAGTGTTAATTGGTATTTGGTGGGGGGTGATGCAAAAGATCTTTTGAATATACCTTTGAAAAGGTTCTACCACAGGACAGTATGGTGGCATACAGTGAGCATGTTTACCTCACAGTGCCAGTGCCACCGGCCTTGGGTGACTGTGTGGCGTTTACATGTTCTCTCCATGTCTGCATGGGTTTCCAACTCTGTGGAAATTGTGGAGGACTAGGATATGTGTAACCTCCAATTGGGCCAGCTGAGTCAGGAGTGCAGGATGTGGGCTAGTACACAAACCAGCGCCCATCCTTAAAAGGCCCTGGTGAAATTCAGAAACAAAAACAGTGGGTCCCTCAGGAGATCTCCTGAACTCCATAAACATCATGCAGGCCCATACTTCAAACATAGGCCCTTGGCTGACATGTTTTGTGACATTGTGTTACCACGTAGGATGCTATATAAATGCAAGTTCATTCTTTTGGTCTATATGCACAATTTGTTCAAATCCACTGAGAGAGCATTTCCCCTGGTGCAATGAAACAGAGCGGATTTTTAGGTGAACTGGGATAGAAATAGCCTGAAGATGTTACCCAGTGTTAAAAATGCCAGTTATTTGCACAAATACAAGTTATCTGAGTCCAATGCAGGTCAGGGTAAATTGTGAAATTGGTTAGGAGTGTGAAATGGAAACTGAAAGATCAAATGAAGAAACTGGGATTGAAGCGATTGGCAATTGAGTGAAATGACTGAACTTCAAAGAGACGGAATTGCGAATTATAAACAGATGAAGAGACATTGTCAATATTACTGAAGAAAAGCAGAGCTTTTGCTTTAAGCCTAACCCAACAGAAATAGATTGGATTGAAGGAGTTTGCGAGTTGATGTACAAAGAAATGCCACTGGGCATAAATCAACGTGTGAGTTATAATTGATTTAACCAACCTGTCATTACGAAATGGACAAACTAGATAAATAGCAAGCATCTTTTTTAATTAGAGTGCAGATATTTTCCACCATCCGCCTGCATGGCTGGAGAAATCCACTGGCTCGGTTGTAAGGTCAGTATTCCTTCCTGACTGAATGCGCTGCCTGGGAGGCTGGTGGAGATGGGATTCTCACATCCTTTAAAAAGTACCTGGATGAGTACTTGGCCTGCCATAATATTCAAGGCTATGAGCCAACTGCTGGCAAGTGGGATTAGGTGGGCAGGTGAGGACCTTTCATGTGTCGGTGCAAACTCGACGGGCTGAAAGGCCTCTTCTGTGCAGTAGGTTCTGTGATTCTATGAGTGACCTTTCATCAGAAATTCCTCAAGCCTTCTGTCTACCTTGAGTCAAAAATGTAAGTTCTAAAATGAAACTTTCCCATTCGCACTCTCCCCAGTGAAATACCGACAGCTAATACTCCGACAGCTAATACTCCGACAGCTAATACTCCGACAGCTAATACTCCGACAGCTAATACTCCGACAGCTAATACTCCTAATCTGGAGATGCCGGTGTTGGACTGGGATAAACTCAATAAGAAGTCTCAAAACACCAGGTTAAAGTCAAACAGGTTTATTTGGAAGCAAAATCCACTAGCATTTGGAGCGCTGCCCCTTTGTTAGGTGAGTGGGAGTTCTATTCATAAACAGGGCATATAAAGACACAAACTTCATCCTGGATTACAATGTCTTCACCTAGACACACAGAACAGCCATGGGGATCAAATTTGCACATCAATATGCCAACATCTTGATGCACAGATTCGAACAAGACCTCTTCACCTCACAGGACCTTCAACTGATGCTATAACTAGATACATCAATGATATTTTCTTCCTTTGGATTCATGGTAAACAATCACTGAAACAACTATATGATGATATCAACAAGTTCCATCTCACCATCAGACTCACCATGGACTACTCTCCGGAATCAGCTGCATTCTTGGACACACACATTTCCATCAAGGACGGTCACCTCAGCATTTCACTGTACTGCAAACCCACAGATAACCTCACAATTCTTCACTTTTCCAGCTTCCACCCTAAACACATTAAAGAAGCCATCCCCTATGGACAAGCCCCCCGTATACACAGGATCTGCTCAAATGAGGAGGATTGCATCAGACACTTCCAGACGCAGAAAGATGCCCTTATAGAACAGGATATGGCGCTTGACTCATCAATCTACAGTTCCGACATGCCAGAGCGAAAAACCTCCTCAGAAGACAAACACAGAACACAGTGAACAAAGTTTCCGTCGTCGTCCAGTACTTCCCCAGAGCAGAGAAGTTATGACATTTTCTCCAGAGCCTTCAACATATCAATGATGAAGACAAACATCTTGCCAAGACCATCTCCACACCTCTACCTCTTCCATTCAAACAACCGCACAACAGACCATTGTCCACACCACACTACCCAGCCTTCAGGAGAACAGTGACCATGACACCACACAACCCTGCCACAGCAACCTCTGCAAGATGTGCCGAATCATTGACAGAGAAGCCATCATCTCACGTAAGAATACCATCCACCAGTTACACAGTACATATTCTTGCAACTCAGCCAACATTGTCTACCTGATATGCTGCAGAAAAGGATGTACTGAGGCATGGTACGTTGGGGAGACCATGCAGGCGCTACGACAATGGATGAATGAAGACCATTCAACAATTACCATACAAGACTATGGAGAACACTTCAGTGGTCACAGGCATTCGGCCTCTGATCTTCCGGTAAGCATTGTCCAAGGCGGCCTTCACGACACACAACAGCACAGAGTAGCTGAGCAGAAACTGATAGCCAAGTTTCGCGCACATAAGGACGGCCTCAACTGGAATCTTGGATTCACGTCACACTATCTGTAACCCCCATGACTTGCCTGAGCTTGCAAAATCCCACTTACTGTCCTGTCTGGAGACAATACATATCTCTTTAACCTGGGTTAACACTCCCTCCACTCACATTCTCTGTACCTTTAAAACTTGATTACCTGTAAAGATTCGCACTCCAATCATTATTTTGTAAATTGAGTTTGTGTCTTTATGTGCCCTGTTTGTGAATAGAACTCCCACTCACCTGATGAAGGAGCAGCGCTCTGAAAGCTAGTGAAGTTTGCTACCAAATAAACCTGTTGGACTTTAATCTGGTGTTGTGAGACTTCTTACCCAGTTAATACTCCAACAGTTAACATCCTGACAGTTAATACTTTGACAGTTAATACTCCGACAGTTAACACTCCAACTGTTTAATATTGCGACATTAATACTCTGGCAGTTAATACTCCAGCAATTAATATTCTAGATGAGAACTTAATCAGTACTATTGACAACATATGCTGTAAAACCCTAATGATAGACCAAATCATATTTTATTTCATTCATTAATCCAACTACTTAATTTGTGGAGAGTCGTTTGAATGTTAATGTCATGCCCAACACTTGTTCTTCCAAAAATACATGACAACCACAGCATTTCTTGAGCTGTAGCCACATGTTAAAATCTATTGGTTCTCACACCATGACTTGATATAGACACTCAGTAGCAGCAGGTAGGCAGTTAAAACACTTAGCCAACTGGTAATAATTTGGAGTTTAGAAAATTGTGAGTTACGATGTTCTTTTCCCTTTGTCAATCTTATGTTGGCTAAGCCTCTGGATGAATAAATCCATAGTTAATGATTGCTGGTGTTGACTATTTTCCATATATGTTAATGAAATCGCCTCATATTTGTGGTGTTCTTGGAGGAAGTTAATGATGCTTCATGAGAATTGTCTTTTAGTGGTTGTTAAATATATTACGTGGGCTTCAGGAAAATAACAAGCTGTGCAGAATTTAATTAGAAGTTTTTTTTCAGTCTGCACAACTAAAAACAAATCAATTCAATGTACAACTACAACACTGGCATCTAGCCAGCCAGGGGAAATTGACCAGGTTAATGCCAGCCACAGAAAGCTGGGTAAATCCAACCCAGTTAATTACTGTTCCAACAGATCCTCTTCATCATCAGCAAAGTGATGGAAAGTGTTGTTAGCAGGGCAACCAAATGGTATTTAATCAGCAATAATCTCAGTTGGATTCTGCCAGGGCCACTCAGCTCCTGAGTTCAAACCTGGACAAACAAACTGAACCCCAGAAGTGAAGTGAGAGTGACTGCCCTTGACATCAAGGCAGCATTTGACTGAATGCTGCATCAAGGAGCTGCAGCAAAACTGGAGTCAATGGGAATCAGGAGATAAATTCTCTATTGGTTAGAGTCATACCTGGCATTGAAAAAGATGGTTGTGATGGTTAGAGGTCAGTCATCTCAGTCCCTGGGCATCACCCCAGGAATTCCTCAGGGTAGTGTCCAAGGCCCAACCATCTTCAACTGCTTCATCAATGACCTTCCTTCCATTATAAGGTCAGAAATGAGATGTTTGCTAGTGATTGCACAATGTTCAACACCATTCATGACTCTTCAGATACTGAAGGAGATGGTGTCCAGATACAAAGCACAACAACATTGAGCTGATAAGTGGCAGTAATAGTCACACAAGTATCAGGCAAGGACTATCTCTGAGAAGAGGCAAGCTAACCACCTATTTGCTATTCAATAGCACTACTATGACTGAATCCTCCACTATCAACATTCTCAGGGTTATCTTTGACCAGAAACTGTAGCGGACTAGCCAAGTAAATACTGTGGCTATGCGAAAGGCAGCAAAAAGTCTGACAACACCAGATTTTAATCCAACCAATTTACTTGATAGTAAACTCGCAAGCGTTCAGGGTTTGCCTCTTTGTCAGGTGAAGGGGTAAACCCCGTGCACCTGACAAAGGGGCAAACCCTGAAAGCTTGCGAGTTTACTATCAAATAAATCAGTTGGACTTAAATCTGGTGTTGTCAAACTTCTTACTGTGTTTACCCCAGTCCAACACTATCATCTCCATATCATGGCTATGCAAAAGGGTCAGGGGTTGGGATTCTGCAATAATTTACTCATCTCTTGGGCCCCCAAAGCCTGTCCATCATCTCCAAAGCATAGGTCAGGAGTGAGATGAAATACTCTCCATTTATCTGGATGAATGCAGCTCCAGCAACACTCAAGAAGCTAAACACCATCCAGGATAAAGCAGCCCGCTTAATTAACACACCATCCAACACTCCAGATAGTCATTTCCTCCACCACTGATGCATTGTAGCAAAGTGTGCACAATTTACAAGATGTACTGCAACAACTCACCCAGGGTCCTTCAACAGCACTCACCAAACCCACAACCTACACCATCTAGAAGGACAAGGACAACAGATGCAGGAGAACTCCACCAACCATACATTCTCCTCAAAGCTACACACCATCTTAACTTGGAATTGTATCATTGCTCCTGCACTGTTGCTGGGTCAAAACCCTTGAACTCGCTTCCTAATGGCAATGTGAATATACCCACACTCCATCAGTTGCAATAGTTTAAGAACGGGGGGGGGTGGGGGACATAACCATCTCCCCAGTGGCAGTTATGGATGGATAATAAATGCTGGCCCAGCCAGTGATGCCCTGTTATAATCCCAGACCAGAACTACAAGGTTTGTTAGAAATCAGATTAGACCCCAGCAACTTTTCTACTTTGGCATAAATGTGAGGAAAGGATACTTTCTTCCACAAATGATGCCACTGACAGAATCTTTTATAGTAAAACAAGCTTTATTTAATAATACAGTTTAAAAAACTCTAACAAATGAAGCAACTTAACCATTAAAGGTTGAACAATATTTTAAAATAAAAAGGAAATAACTTTAATTTATAACTTATCACTGTTTTAGTTCCAAATAAGCAGCATTCCTCTCACATACTTAAATGTAATTTTAAATACAGTTGGCAACCAAAGATATACTTGCTATAATGAGTGTACTCAGTTTTAAAGCTTTCAGAGAGAGATGGAGTTCCAGTAGCCCAAAAAATCTTTCTAACTTCAACCAGGCTTCAGCTGCAAACTAAACTGCTTTCTGTAAAAGCTTTATCTCTTTGCACATCAAACACGCCATCACATGACCCTAGCAATCACTCTAATCTGAAATCCCAGGAGAACTTAAGCAAACAAAAGTTCATTAAGTCTACTTAATAACTTATAAAGTTGAAATGAGTAATTATCTTGCCTCTCAGCGCATGAGTTACATTCCTGCAAACATATCGACTGCCTGAGGCATAAAGCTGAAATTTTAAACATTCCCCTTAAACATAATATATATACATATATATATATAATATATACATACACACACACATTTATATTTATCCAACCCCAATTGCACGAGTATCATCACAACCCACATCATGTTAGTGAATAAAGTTTTTTTAAAATCAATCATTTTACACGTTATCCTGATGCTAAATCTGTGAGGTTATTGGGAACAGTATTTGTTGGCTTCAGAAACTGTGGGATTGTCCAATCCCAACAGCTACAGGAATCGTAGTGGGTGGGACACAAACCATGCAAAGGTCCATCGACCTCAGGCAGGATTTTCCGGACTTAGGGTGACAATTGCCAGAAAATCCCACCCAGTAAATCAAGCTAAAGATTAAATAAATTTGGAGAAAATGCAAGGAATTGGAATTTATAAAAATAAAGAACTTCCAGACAAGTATAAAAATTAGAATCAGAAGTAAGCCTTTCCGCCTCCTCGAGACTTCTATGCCATTTGAGAAAATCATGGCAGGTCTGATTGTGATCTTGAATTTCCTGCCTATCCCCAAATTCTTTCACCTCCTGTCAATCAACTGTCAATCTAACCCAGCCTTAAAAATATTCACTACTCGCTATGGAAGAGAATTCCCCAAACCCACAATCTTCTGAGAGCATTCGTGACTTCCAGAATATAATAGGAAGTTACAAATGCAATCCCTCACTACTTTATTCTAATGTTACACCAAAGCCTCTCAGACATCCCCAAAACAGTTTCAAAGAAGAGGGGGATATTGTTCAGGGATTTTCACATGATATTCTGGCAAATCAATCATCCTCAATTATCTTCACTAAAACGGATTATCTGATCATTACTTCCCTCTATTTTGAGAGCTAGCTCAGAGCAGTTTTTCTTCTTTATTTTCCATGTTGCCATGGTTACTATACTGCAAAAGCACTTCATTGGCTGTAAAGCATTTTGGACCATAAGACCATAAAATAAAGAAGCAGAATTAGGCTATTTTACTCATCGAGTCTGCTCCGCCATTCAATTATGGCTGATATGATCCTCATCCCCATGCTCCTGCCTTCTTCTCCATAATCCTTGATCCTCTTTTTGATCAAGAACCTATCAATCTCTATCTTAAATACACCCAATGACCTGACCTCCACAACCCTCTGTGGCAATGAGTTCCACAGATTCACTACCCTCTGAAATTGCTCCTCACCTCAATTTTAAAGGAGTGTCCCTTCATTCTGAGGTTATGCCCTCAAGTTCTAGTCTCTCCCATTAGTGGAGATATCCTCTCCACATCCACTCTATCCAGGCCTCTCAGTATTCTGTAAGTTTCAATAAGATTCCCCCAGCCCCATCCTTATAAATTCCATTGAGTACAAACCTAGATTCTTCAACCATTTCTCATATGACAAACCTTTCATTCCTGGGATCATTCTTGTCAGCTTCCTTTGGACCCATTCTGTTGGATGTCATGAGTCATGAAAGGCGCTAGAGAAATGCAAGTCTTCCTTTTTGTTTGCCAGTTGCTATTAGGGGGACAAAAATAATTGATGCAATTGGCTTGTATTTTCAAGAAGTATTTGGTGAAGTTCTGAATGTGAGGTTTAAATTGAAGATCCCAGCGATGGGATTCATAGCAAATTTGTGAAATGAATTGAAACATCCTTAGGGGTATATTGAGAATGGAAAAGATCTCTGTCTGGGGAACATTAGCTAATGGAGTTTATTCTAAATTGAAATTGAAAGGAGTTCTTTTTTACTCATTTTATAAAGTTTGTTTATCAAACAGAACCTACTCCATTTTTCAGTTGTCCCCATGATTGAATGCTTGTAGTTATGACCTCTGTCTGACAAGGGAATCTTCTGATTCAATGCAATAACCCCAAAATTTATCAAGTTCCTTCTGCTGGATCATTTTTACAAGTGTCTGCTTTTCTCACCTGGTGGCACTCCTGCTTCTTGAATCGGAAAGTTATGGGGTCGGGCACCATTCCAGGAATTGTCTGCATGATCTGCGCTGACATTCCAGACGATGGTTGCATTGTCAAAGGTATCATCTTTCAGGCCAGATGTTGTGACAAATCCCATGACACCATTCAAAGCAGTACAGAGAGTTGTCTTTGCATCAACAAACACCATCAATAATGAATTATCTATTCATTTACCTCATGCACAGTTTGTGAGATTTCTCTGCCTACATATCAGATGGCACGGTGACACAGTGGTTAGCATTGTTGCCCACAATGCCAGGGGCCTGGGTTTGATTCTTAGCTTGGGTCACTGTCTGTGCAGAATCTGCATGTTCTCCCCGTGTCTGCATGGGTTTCCTCTGGGTGATCTGGTTTCCTCCCACAGACAAAAATGCGTGGGTTCAGTTGATTGGCCATGCTGAATTGCCCCTAGAATCAGGGGGATTAGCAGGGTAAATATGTATTGTTACGGGGATGGGGCCTGGGTGGGATTGTTGTTGGTGCAGACTCGATGGGCCAAATGGCCTGCTTCTGTACCATAGGTATTCTATATCATGTTTGCCTACTTCACAAACATTCACTCCCTTCTGGAATAATGAGTAACTTGTTATGAAATGCTCTGGGATGTTGTGAAGATATTACGATGTGATAAGGAGAGGTGATGGCCTTATTTATCACCAAATAAACATCACCAGATAAGTATTATCACCAGACTACTAATCCAGCAACTCTGCTCATGTTCTAGGGACCCGGGTTCGAATCCCGCCATAGCAGCTGGTGGAACTCAAATTCAATATGAAAAAAGCTGGAATTAAGAATCTACTGATGACCATGAAACCATTGTCAATTGCTGGAAAAACCCATCAGGTTCACTAATGTCCTTCAGTGAAGGAAATCTGCCATCCTTACCTGGTCTGGCTTACATGTGATTCCAGAGCCACGTAAGATTGAAGATCCCAGCGATGGGATTCATAGCAAATTTGTGAAATGAATTGAAACATCCTTAGGGGTATATTGAGAAAAGATCTCTGTCTGGGGAACATTAGCTAATGGAGCTTCACAACTGCTGTTTATTCTAAATTGAAATTGAAAGGAATTCTTTTTTACTCATTTTATAAAGTTTGTTTATCAAACAGAACCTACTCCATTTTTCAATTGTCCCCATGATTGAATGCTTGTAGTTATGACCTCTGTCTGACAAGGGAATCAGTTGATTCATAACTGCCATCGGACTATTAGGGATGGGCAATAAATGTTGGCCCAGCCACTGATACCCATGTCCCACTAATGAATAAAGATAACATATGCGCAGATTGTTTCATTTTACTAAGTTTGTCCAAAAGAGGAGGATTTGAAAAACCAGACGGTGTTCTTGCCCCTGCCCGTCACCTAATGACCCAGGTTGCAAAGCATGTTTGGAAAGATTGAAGAGATGCCCCTAGGGTCAAATAGCCACTTGCCCTCCAGACGATGATGGAGAAGACAGCAGAGGGCTACCATGTCGTAGCTGCAGTCAGGGAGAAGGGGAGATAGCTAGCTAATTAAAATCCCTCTCTGCGGTCATTGTCACAAGATCTTGCAGGCTTCTCAAACACACAGATGGCCAACTGCCTCCGCTCACATTAACCCCAGCGGCTCAACCAAACGGTGTCAAGTTTCCCGAAATATTAGATTGGCTTTTTTCCTGATGAATTCTTCAAAATTATCCAGGAAATAACTCATAATAATGTGAAATGCCAGTTCGTAAGGATCTGTGTCATAGGATCTGAATCTGCTAATTAACATTACATAGGGAAGTGGATCAGAGGGTCGATGGGGATTTTCTTCCAGAGACAAAATATGCAATAGTTTAGCTGAAATGCAGATAAATGACGATAGTAAAAGAGTAATATCAGACACACCAGCCCAGATTTTACTGGAGTGAGAGCCCTCATTATTTACATTTATTTCCATCCCTTTCAGCTTTCCCTGTAAGTTGTTTGAATACAAGTGAATAACGGTACAGTGTGGCAATAAGGCATCTGGAATCTGAGGGACATCAACAGTCTATCCGCTTAAAAAAAACCATATAAAAACGGAACAATAAACAGGGAATGATAGAGAAGTGTGAATTAGAGAGAAAACAGGTTCAGAAAGAAAAATAAAGAGAGAGAAAGAAAAAGTAGCACAAAACTTAAAAACTAAAAAATGACAACTTAAAGATCATTGGATTAAGGTTCCGAAGTTGAAGTTGTTCCCTTTCTGAGCAGGAGGAACTGATCTGATTGTAGGAACACAAATGTTAACATCATAAATCCACTTACACTGTTTAGCACAAGATAGAGGTGAGTAGGTATATTTTCCAGGCCCACCTGCCACAGCATATAGAGGTGAGTAGGTATATTTTCCAGGCCCACCTGCCACAGCATATAGAGGTGAGTAGGTATATTTTCCAGGCCCACCTGCCACAGCACATAGAAGTGAGTAGGTATATTTTCCAGGCCCACCTGCCACAGCATATAGAGGTGAGTAGGTATATTTTCCAGGCCCACCTGCCACAGCACATAGAAGTGAGTAGGTATATTTTCCAGGCCCACCTGCCACAGCATATAGAGGTGAGTAGGTATATTTTCCAGGCCCACCTGCCACAGCACTCATTGCAGGAGGGACGGGAAATTTGGCAGACATAAGAACATAATGACTAGGAGTAGGAATAGGCCATCTGGCCCTTCGAGCCTGCTCCATCGTTGAATAAAATCATGGCTGATCTTTTCATAGACTCAGCTTCATTAACTACCCACTCACCAGAACTCTTAATTCCTTTACTGTTCAAAAATTTAAAAACATTCAATGAAGTAGCCTCAACTGCTTCACTGGGCAGGGAGTTTCACAGATTCACAATCCATTGGGTGAAGAAGTTCCTCCTCAACTCAGTCCTAAACCTGCTTCCCCCTTATTTTGAGGCCAAGGTCCCTCATTCCAGTTTCACCCGCCAGTCGGAACAACCTCCCTTCTTCAATCTTATCTATTCCCTTCATAATCTTATATGTTTTTATAAGATCTCCCCTCATTCTTCTGAATTCCAATGAGTATAGTCTCAGTCTACTCAGTATCTCCTCATAAGCCAACTTCTCAACTCTGGAATCAACCTAGTGAATCTCCTCTGCACCCCCTCCAGTGCCAGTATATCCTTTTTTCAGTAAGGAGACCAAAACTGTACACAGTGCTCCAGATGTGACCTCTCCAGCACCTTATACAGCTGCAACATAACCTTGCTGTTTTTCAACTCCATCCCCCTAGCAATGAAGAACAAAATTGCAATAATCTTTGTAGGTACATGACCTCGGGCAGGAATTTCCAGTCTCGGGGCGGGCACAAGAGGGAAATCCAGCCCAAGGAAAATATTTTTCTCTCAGAGGATTGAATATTTGGAATTCTCTTTCTCAAAAAGCAGTGGAAGCAGAATCTTTGAATACTTTTAAGTCAGAGCTAGATGGATTCTTGATAAGCAAGGAGGTGAAAGGTTAGGGTAATCTTGATTTGATTTGATTTATTATTGTCACATGCATTGGGGTACAGTGAAAAGTATTGTTTCTGGCACGCTATACAAAACACACGGTTCATAGAGAAGGAAAGGAGAGAGTGCAGAATTTAGTGTTACAGTCATAGCTAGTGTGGAGAGAAAGATCAGCTTAATGCAAGATAGGTCCATTCAAAGTCTGATGGCAGCAGGGAAGAAGTTGTTCTTGAGTTGATTTGTACGTGACCTCAGACTTTTGTACTCTTTTCCCAAAGGAAGAAGGTGGAAGAGAGACTGTCCAGGGTGTGTGGGGATGTGGAGTTGAGGTTATAATCAACCTCGACAAGAAAGGCCAGGAAAATCCAGAAAAATCATCGCCCTCTGGTTCCCCACACTCCTGATGTAGAGTTGCCGGCGTTGTACTGGGATAAACACAGTAAGAAGTCTGACAATACCAGGTTTAAGTCCAACCAGTTTATTTGATAGCAATCCTACAAGCTTTCGGAAACGGTGTTCTTTCCACACACCTGACAAAGGAACACTGTTTCCAAAAGCTTGTGAGATTACTATTAAATAAACTGGTTGGAATTAAACCTGGTGTTGTGAGACTTCTTACTGTGTTGTCCCCACACCCCTGCTAGTGGCAATAATTTCTCCCATTGTTAAACACTCACAACTGTGAGCCTCTCCATTAAATTTCCCTTCTACACTTTCTGCTCTGTTGACAATACCCCAGATTTTCTTAGTTTCTCCAAATAACTGGAGTCTCTCATTCCTGGTTACGCTGTAATCAACTCTCTGTAGATTTAATACATTGAGCGGGGGTGGAATGGGAGATAAGTGTAAAAAAGAATCTTTAGAAACTGCTTAAATTTAGGTCTTCTATGCTCTATTCCAGAAAGCCAGTTGGTGACGATAGAATTGGAGCCAACATTTAAATACTTTGATATTTATTTACAGTTACACATTGCAAACAAACACCTACTAACCCAACAACCACAGCTTTAGTCTGTGTCTATTTATGAGGATGGAAATGAGACCCCAGCTAGTCATAGAATCATAGAATTCTTACAGTGCAAAAGGAGGCCATTCAGCCCTTCGAGTCTGCACCACCAACAATCCCACACAGGTTCTATCCCCGTAATCTCACGTATTTACCCTGCTAATCTCCCTGAGCAAGAAGTCTCACAGCACCACGTTAAAGTCCAACAAGCTTATTTGGTATCACAAACTTTCGGAGCATTGCCCCTTCATCAGATAAGTCGTCAATCCTCCTGAGACTACGTGGAATTTAGCACAGCCAATCCACCTAACCCGCACATCTTTGGACTCCGGAAGGAAACCAGAGCACATGGAAGAAACAGATGGAGACATGGGGAAAATATGCAAACTCCACCCAGGCACCTGAGGTTAGAATTGAACCCAGGCCCCTGGCATTATGAGGCCGTATTGTTAATCACCGTGCCACCATGCTGCCCATTGCCTGCACACAGTTAAGCACAATTACTGCATAATTAACATTTCAAACTTTGAAAAGAATTGTTATAGAATCCATAGAATCCTACAGTGCAAAAGGAGGCCATTCAGCCCATCAGATTTTCACCAACCACAATCCCACTCCAGCCTTATTCTCATACCCCATGCAGTTACACTATCTGGTACCCCAGACACTAAGGAGTAATTTATCATGGCCAATCAACCTAATCTGCACATCTTTGGAGTATGAGAGGAATCAGGAGCACCTGGAGAAAACCCACACAGACATGAGGAAAACATGCAAACTCCACACAGATAGACAGTCATCCGAGGCTGGAATTAAACCTGGGTCCCTGATGCTGTGAGGCAGCAATGCTAACAACTGTGCCACGGTTCTACCCATTGCCTGCATACAATTAGGTATAATTACTGTATAATTAACATTTTTAACTATGAAAGAATCGTTATAGTGCATTGAGAATATTATTGGCAATGGGATATGAACACTGGAAAGCAAAGTCAAAAATGAGAACATTAAGGGTGGTCAGAAGCAAATCCGAGTCATAAATTTGTGTAATAATTTACTAGAGATGGCTACATTTATATATTTTTTTGAAATGGAAAAGGATTGATGCATGTGGTGAATCCATCAAAGAGAGATTATGTTCATTGGGTTTAATAAATTTTAAAAAATCATTTTTGGAAACTAGTTATGTTAATAGTTCATTAAATTCAACAAATCAATTGACATTTATTTAAAATACGTACTGCGTTTTAAATCTTCAAATTAAAGATGAAACATTATCCATTGTTTCATTCAGTATACTTCCACCAGAGCCACAGAAGTACAGATCGTGCAATGATGTGTGTTTATGGTATTAGGAAGGTAGAACCATTGAAGCTCATTATCAGAGTGAATACCTTCGTGAGAATGATGGACAGCACATGTTGATTCCAAAATTAATCTCAAAAGATTTGATGAACTTTGAAATAATATAACAGAATTTGCTGAGAAAATGACAGAGTGATTAATGCTAGTTTGTATTAAAGTGTAAATCATCCAGAAGTTATTGGCAAGGAAGAGATATCCCCTGTGATTTAGAAATCCCCACAAATTACTGAACAATTTGCACCATTTCACAGTTTGCCTTAAGAAAACAACATCTCACACTTAACCTTCAAATGAATTTTAAGAAATTGTTTCACTTTGCAAATTAAACTCAGCGCAGTAAATTAAGTCGAGTAAGTAACAACCCTTCTAACAGTGTTATCAGTGCAGGAGTTCCTCAAGGTTAGTGTCCTACTTCAAACCATCTTCAGCTGCTTCATCAATGACCTTCCTTCCATCGGAAGGTCAGAAGTGGGGATGTTCGCTGATGACTTCACAATGTTCAGAAACATTCGCAACTTTTCAGAGAATGAAGCAATTCCTGTGTAAATGCACCAAGAGCTGGACTATATTCAGGCTGGGCTAACAAATAGCAAGTTAACATTATTAGCAAGTGCCAGGCAATGACCATCTCTACCAAGAGAGAATATGATCATTGATCCTTAACTTTCAATCGCATTACCATTGCTGAATCCCCCACTATCAACATCCGGGGGAGGTGGGGGGTTACCATTGACCAGAAGCTGAACTGGGCTAGGCATATAAATACTGTGGCTACAAAACTAGGTCAGACACTAGGAGTAACTCACCACCTGACTCCCTAGAGTCTGTCCATCATCTACAGTCAGGAGTGTGATAGAATATTCTCCACTTGCCTGGATGGATGCTACTCCAACAATACTCAAGAAGCTCCACGTCATCCAGGACAAAGCAAGCTGCTTGATTGGCTCCCCATCCACAAATACTCATTCCCCTCACCATCAACTAACAGTGGTGACAGTCTACAGTAGTTACAAGATGCACCAAGAATTCACCCAAGGCTCCTTAAGCAGCACTTTCCAAACCCACAATCACCACCAGCAGATGATGTGATGATGCCGATGTTGGGACTGGATTGGGCACAATAAGAAGTCTCACAATACCAGGTTAAAGTCCATCAGGTTTATCTGGTAATATGACGTTTTGGAGCACTCCTCCTTCATCAGGTGAGTGGTGAAGGGGCAATGCTCCAAAAGCTTGTGCTACCGACTAAACCTGTTGGACTTTAAACCTGATGTTGTGAGACTTCTTACTGTGACTACCAGCAGATACATAGGAACAACACCAGCTGGGAGTGACCCTTCAAGCTTCACTGTCACTGGATCAAAATCCTGACACTCCCTCCCTAACAGCACTATGAGTGTACCTACACATCAGGGGCTGTAGCATTTCAAGAAGGAACTCACTACTACCATCATTAGGGATGGCCAAAAATGCTGGCCTAGCCAGTGATACCCACATCCCAAAAATGAATTTTAAAATATACTTGCCAATGATGCCAAACTTCTCTTATCTGGAAAATAAATACTGGTAAGTTTTGAATCTTATGCTTTCATGGGTTGAGTTTGAGATTTTAATAAAGTCAAATTTCTCATTAATAATCTGTTTTCTTTTCCTTTCTTTTTTTAGCTCTCTCCTTTAATCTAACCTTCCTTTCCCTCGCTTCCTGAACTGTTTTGACATTGAATTCACCCATTCTAACTCAATCTCTGTATCAAGCCTTTCTCAGCTCACTGCTCAATCTTTTAATTTCATCACTGGAGGAGAATTAACAATGGGAAGGAGATGAAAAATTATTTTTGTATCACAATCCAAATGAAATAACAGTAATTAAAATTCTGTGACAGGAGCTTGGAGGTACTTTGTAGTCAAGTGTCTGTTTGAGAGTTCATCTTGCAATCCTCCATGTAAAGTCATCAAGGATTATAAATTTCCTTTCCTGTCTGTTGATGTTTGAGCTGTATTAACATTCACCATGCATAGAAAGGCAAGGTGAAGGCACACATCTTGCATTGAGAGATTTATTCCCAAACTGTGAGAGATGATTGGTGCAGTCTGTGGTGCTGTACTGATGAGGGACAGTGCTGATGGATTACCTCACTATTATTGCACCAAGGAATCATGAGAAAATAGATAATCAAATAAAGACAAGATGTAATTCCCCAATCTGAAATGCCACAGGAGTCAGACACCATTACCTATTGCTACGCTGCTCTAAGCCCCCACATGTGCTGAGGATTACAAATTATCATTGGAATTCACCACACAAGCAGAGATTCAGAGCAGCTCGAATAAAATGTCTCTTATGCAAAGCTCTGGACCCCAAGCCAGTCTGAGGTGGCAAAGAAACAGATCATCATGAACAAATCCTGTCTTATTTGAATGTGATCCAATTGGGGCAAATTTTCCCATTCCGCTGCCATGGGAATCGAAGGATCGGATTGTGGATCCATTGACTTTTGGCAGGATTATTCAGTTTCGGGGCAAGCACAGCTGGAAAATCCCACCAATAGGATCCTACTGAATTTCACAATCCCTGCCTCCAAACGCAATCTGCAGATTAGAAAGAAAGTACCAATGGGGGGGGGGGGGGGGTGTTGGGGGATTGACAGAGAGGCAAAACAAACCTTCCCTACCCGTCAATGAGAGAATTATCAATGATTCTTTTCTAGAAGAGTTGACCAGAAATGTCTTTCCTGTTCTTTGTCTTCCTTGAAGGCCCTTTTGAATTTAAAAATTACATTATCCTCAACACTTTTAGTCATGAGGGAATGTGATAAATGTCAGAAATTGACCTCTTGTTATGCTTTATTGGAAATAGGAAGAGGGGTAGTCCATTCAGCCCCTCAAACCTGCTCAGTCACTCAGTAAGATCATGGTCAATCATCGATCTCAACTCTACCATTCTGCACTGTCCCAACATCCATCAACACCAAACATTTAGCAAGTTCTGTCTTGAGTGTCTCCAGTGACTGAGTGTCCACAGCTCTGGGCTGGACATTCATAAGTTTCAGAACTCTTTAAGTGATCCAAGTCCTCAATGATCAAACCCTTAATTCTGACCCTTGGTTTTAGACTCTCTAAGCATGGGACACAATATCTACCCACTCAAATTCTTCAGAAACTGTACGGGGGCAATTTGCCCAAAAGAATTATAAAGACTGGAATTTTACCATCTCGCCAGGAATCAGAGTGGATGAAGGGCAGACCACGGAAAGGTCCATTGACCTGGAGCAGGACTTTATGGTTGCGGGATGAGGGAGGCTGTGAAATCCTATCCTAAGTGTCAAATTCATGTATAAACTGGAGTAAATCCTGTTGGTATTTTTCAATGGGAGTTTAAAAAACAATTTCTCACTCTCTGTGCATTGCAGAGCATCTCAGCATAAATCAGGTTGAAAAATCACTGGGCGGGTCTATTCCCGCTGGAGAGACCAGCAGCATAGGGCTGAGCGGACCACTGTGTGTGCGCTGATCTGTCAGTGCCGAGATCGGCACATGCCTCGTGGTCCCTGTCTGCTGGCCTCCCGATTGATGGTCACCTCAATCGCTGGTCAGCCCCGTGACCCCCTGTA
Organism: Sphyrna mokarran; assembly: GCA_024679065.1. Lineage (NCBI taxonomy): Eukaryota > Metazoa > Chordata > Chondrichthyes > Carcharhiniformes > Carcharhinidae > Sphyrna > Sphyrna mokarran. The sequence goes on from JAGIQG010000024.1 coordinate 8,478,737, forward strand.
TCACCAGCCCTCCACCGCACCATGGCCCAATCGCTGGCCTCCAAAACATGCCCAGGGACCAGACCCTTCCACTCCCTCCCCCGCGCCCTACTCCCGGCCCTCCTCAATCTCTCATTTCCCTGCCCCCCCCCCATACCACACCCTACAACTGGCAATCCTTTTGTTAGCAGCAAGTCTGACGACTCTGCAGTTTGCTGATTCTGACTACAATACATTTTCAATACCTACTGTTGAACACAAAAAATATGATCACAATATTTCAATACCTCAGAAAACTCATAAGAAGCAGCACAATAGAGTGAAGTAATAGATAAGTAGACAAAAGGGCAAGACTGAAGTCAATACAAAAGGCTCTTGAAAATCATGTGCAGTGTGTAACTGATTCATACTAATCGATTAGAGATGTGGAGTTTGGGTTTTGAAGGCCAGGAGTTGGAGTCACAAAGGAGTCATAACATCTAGGGAGGTGGGGGGAGAGGGGAAGGGGGGTCCCCTAATGGACACATGGCACCCCAGAAGAAGGACACAACTCATTCCTTCGTGCATTTCCTCCTGAGGTGATGATGTATTGGGTGGCCTCCTCTACTCTATCCTCCCAGGCTGAACATCTTATTAAAGGGGGCGTGGAATCACGCCCTTACCTGGTCATTGATTGATCAAATAAGGGTCTCAATTGGCCTATGGATGAGCAGGTTGGCTGATGCCTTACCTGCCCATTTTCATGATGTAAGAGCTCAGGGTAGGGTGGGAGGAGTTTGTAGTTCATGGGCTGGCATGGTGGCAGAGTGGTTAGCACTGCTGGCTCACAGTGCCGGGGATCCGGGTTCAATTCCCTGTTTGAGTCACTATCTGTGTGGATCTTGCATGTTCTCGTCGTGTCTGCGAGGGTTTCCTCCGGTTTCCTCCCACAGTCTGAAAGACAAACTGGTTAGGTGTATTGGCCCATACAGGCGCCAAACCGTGATGACTAGGGGAATTTCACAGTAACTTCATTGCAATGTTAATGTAAGCGTACTTCTGATTAATAAATTAACTTTACCAGTCCAGGTTTACACATTACTCCACCTGCAAATATGCCACCCACATAGAGAGATGGGGTGCCCCACTTGTTTTCTTCATTTTAATATAAGTGTGGATAATCACAAACTAACTGCAATGGACTCAAATAACAAGAAGGGAGGTGCAAAGATTTGAAGACAGTTCTCTGTTTCTCAAGCACAAAGCATTTCACCTCCTCTTTAACTGCTTCTGGCTGCCCCTTTTCCGTTGTAAACACTTCGCTGGGCCCTCACGTAACGTTTTAATCTCACAGTTACCTGCTTAGATGAAAAAATACGCCAAACAGCTGGTAAACAGATTTACGGTTCCATAGAAACACATTAACACCCACTGAGAGCAAAAGCCAATGCCAAGATCTTGAAAGCTGTGATCTACAGTCCTGGTAGAGAACAGAATCGCTCCTTTTAGCTGGAATCCAAGATTGGAATTCCTTCACGCACCATATAAAATACTCTGAGTAAATACCGGGCTCTTGTGAAGCTAAATTAATAATGAAATGTTTGACCCCGAGGTGGAATAAAGTACCTCATTACTTTGAATAGACAATAACCGATTGCAGGGAGAGTGTGGAGCAGCAGATTGCAATGTACTCTGAAATATTAATGAGCCAGCGAAGTATAGAAGTGCTGCTATCTGTTGAATGAGTGTTTGAATTTAGTTATTGTCATAAATGCTTTAAGCACGGAAAATGGTTCACCCTAAAGAGCAAAGGGCATTCAGGAACAACATTCTTATGAAAGACACTGTCCTTAAAGGGTTAATGGAGGGACTCCACTTGTTGCTGTTCCTTGAAAAGACAATAGACCCTATTTTATCATTGCGTCACGCCCATTTTTGGGCACAGAAGTGTGGTAAAGTTGGATGTGAGGCCATTAAAGCATTCCGAGCCTGTATCCATGCAGATGGACGCTTCACTGAGACCTGGGAATGGCCGTGATCCGATTTGGACCCAAAACGGCGCAACGTCACTTTAAACACATTTGCATATACTTAAATTGAACCAGTGAACTGACTGCCCAACTTTATCAGCATTTCCCCCTTTACCACATGTTCACCAATCCAGAACAGCACCAAAATGCTGTTCTGCTGTATAAAAGTCTGAATTGGGCGTTCCAGCTGTGGAAGAGTGAGTTCAGATCTTCCAACAACTCTCTGACTCAGATCAGTGATGGGGGCGGGTGGGTAAGAGGCAGGTCAGATCATTCTCTGGTTGGAGGGGAGGGAGAGAGGCCAGATCATTGTCTGGTTGGGGCAGGAGAGGGCAAATCATTATCCAGTGGGTGGAGGGGAGGGTTAGTGAGGCCAGCCAGATCATTCTCTGGTGAGGGGGTGGGGTGGGGAGGGAGGAGGAGGCAGTCAGATGTTCCTTGCGGAGGGGCCAAGATTGGGGAGGGGTGCTGCTGCTGGGTGGGAGTGAGGCCACATCATTCTCTCGGGAGGAAGGGGGAGTAAGGCCAGATTGTTTCTGGGGGTGGAGGAGGCGGGTAAGATGTACCTCTGGTGGGAAAGGGTGGCACATGGATCTCTGGTGGGGAGATAGTAGACCCTCCTGCCCCTGCCACTCTGTGGGTGATTGGTTTGGGGAAGGGGGCAAGCAGTCTGGGTAGAGGGTGAGGGTGTGGCGTGGATAAGGGGAACAGTGATATGTGTGGGGGCCTTTGCTCCCATTTTTCGCTCCCAGGCCTCTCTATTTATTTATTTATTTCTGCAGCCCAGGAGTAATCTAACACGGCTGCGCTTTTTCAAATCTTTCTCTACCTGCGTGTGCGCTGTTCAGAGCTTCAATCATTTTGGCCGTGCTAAACCCCACCCACAGTGCAATTCAGGCTGCGATTTCTTTTCAGGCTGAGGGTGTGGGAGGGGCACCTGAAAGCAGATTTCCAAGTTGGATCTGAACTGTGCCCAGATTCAGCACTTAGAAAATGGTAAAATCAGTGCCTATGTTTCACAAGAAAAGGTAATTAAGCAGTTTCAAAGAAGTTGGAAATGTCTTCGCTCTGGTGGGCCATTTACAAAAGAATCTCATGATGGTTTATTGCTTAAAAGTGATTTGAGTGACTTGAATCACTCAACCCCCTGCAAAGCCCCTACCCAGCTCCATGCTCTCCATTACACTTACGGGTGAGTGCCTATGTTAAAGCAACCAAATGGGTAGACTGCTTTTCCGAGGGAGCAGGAAGTACAGACAGAGTCAATGGATGGGAGGCTGTTTGTTATGTGGAAATTTGATGTGATTCTATGTCATCTGCTTGATTTCAGTTCAAACCTCAGCTAAGAAATAAATATTGAGAAAAATTAATGTGCCTAATTAGCAAGGTTGCAACAGCAATTTATTACAGTCAAAGCTCTATGACAAAAACACTTGGTAACAGAAACAAACATATCATAGTTATTATGCCTTCAGATTCTAGAATATAACAAGTATAATTAGACTTGTGGTAACTTGGCCCCTTTAAGGAGCAAACCTTTATCTTGTAAATTATCATAGTTCAATCAACGCTTTGTTGTCAGAGCCACATTGAGTCAACGCCAAATGTCTACACTTGCGGCAAAGAAAAATGATGTCAGTAGCTGCGAGATCGCAGTGCACAGAGAGGGAGAGGTAAGTGATCATTGATGCTAAGAAGAAACAGGTACAGGCGCCCTTAAAGGTGCCTTTACTTGGGATAGAATTGTCTGAGCCACAAGTTCAGATCTAAGGGCAATGTAACGAAAGGGTGCATTATTTCTTTCTGGCTAATAAGATCACAGTAAGAAGTCTCACACCACGTTAAAGTCCAGCAGGTTTATTTGGTAGCACGAGCTTTTCAAGTGCTGCTCCTTCATCAGACGAGTGGGAGTTCTGTTCACAAACAGAATATTTATAAACTTTATATCCCTGCTTGTGAACTGAAATCCCACTCACGTGATGAAGGGGCAGCACTCTGAAAGCTAGTGCCTTGTGCACCAGGAGCAGCACAGTGGCACAGAGGTTAGCACTGCTGCCTCACAGCACTAGGAACCCAGGGTCAATTTCCAGCTTGGGTCACTATCAGCATAGAGTCTGTACATTCGCCCCATGTCTGCGTGGGTTTCTTCCGGGTGCTCTGGTTTCTTCCCAATGTGCTAGTCCAGTGGATTGGTCCATGCTAAATTCTCCCTCAATGTACCCAAACAGGCACCAGAATGTGGACATTAGGAGAGTTTCACAATAACTTCATTGCAGTGTTAATGTAAGCCTACATGTGAAACTCATAAATAAATCTCTAACATTTAAATATTGAACATGGATTCAGTCAGCCACTTCCCACTGGCACAGACTGTATGTCACTGTCTGTGCCACAAGAAATAGTGTTGGTACTGCACCTGGTGGTCTCAGCTGCTAATATAAAGTTCTAGATATAGAGGGATCCATTTCTCTCCAAAGTCAAGAGGATGGTGCTACAAGATTGGCACTACTACAAGTCAGAGCATTCTTACAGCATAGGACAGAGATAATGTGTGAGGATAGTGTGTTATTATAGGGGCTCATGCTTTATTGCCATCACAGGGGCAATGGTCTATACTGCAGGAGCTAAAGAATGTCCACGGCAGGACGAAGGCATTCACCCAAATCTACTGTGATCTGGCATCAACAACAAGATTGAAAGAATGGTCAGTCAGTACCCAAGTTGTCAGACCCAGCAGCCATTGCTGCCACTGGCAAATATGTATCTGTGGGAGTGGCTAGGCCAGCCATAGTCACTGCAGGAGGAAATGAATGAACTGAGTCTTCAGAGAAAGAGAAGAACTTCAACAAAAACAGCTCTATTCAATGTGCACGAGAGAGAACAGAACTGTAAATACAGCTTTCTTCTGAGCTACTCTACTGAGCATTGGCTCTTGTATGTTCTTATACTTTATCACATTACAAAGTGCTACATTTTGATTAGATCATCAGATTGTTCTTTTAAATTGGTTATAGTTTTGTTTTTGGTCACATTATGGCTTTATTACTTGATGACTTTTCCAGAGGCACAATGGTTCCTGTACACTTTTTTGGATTTTTGATAAGTGATATCAATTCTCTTATTGTTGCTTTAACGTCAGGATGATTTCACCTGGGCCTGACTGCTTTAGTGCCCTTTGAGATGTAGTTATTTGTAATTTGTCATGTGTTTGCTTACAATGAGTGTGGAGTTTACAGTGCTGTCCACTTAACCATTTCATTCATTCCTCTCCAGCTGCAGCCCACACTCCCTGGGTTTGCCCAATTGTGCACATAGATTTCTAGAGCTGATGAATTTTCCTTTGCCTCCACAGGACCGGATTCATTGGTTGCTGAAGGACTTTATTGAGCTGGGGGAATCCACAAGAGTCTGGAAGTCTTGGCACGGATTGACTTTGTGAATGGATTTCCCTTTGGTGTCCCCAAAGTGATATTGGCCAGAATTCTTCACCCATTCGCACCAGCAGGATTCTCCAGTCCTACCGACAAAACAGCAATGTCCACAATTTTCCCATCGCCGTAGAGTCATCCGGATAAGAATTCCTATTAACAATGGCAGCACCAGAGAATCCTACCACTAGCAAACAACATGCCACCTCCCACTGGCGGGAAACACGCAACTGGAGGGCTGGGGAATCTTGCCCATGGGGTGGGTGTCTTGCCTGAGCAAGACTGGAAATTCACACCTGAAGCTAATGGACGTTTCTGATGTCCAACCTTTGAGGTGGTAGAAATCTGGCGACTGTGTCTATGAGCCTGTGTATAATACTGTTTCCCTTTTGTTTTTACTCATGAATAGACTCAAGAGTTAAGAGGGAAGGACTGTGATAAGGTGGCCCTTTGAGGGGCAGACTTCTGCACACCATGTGATTGACCACTCCATAGAGTCAGGCTCAATGGGAGCGAGGGCACGCTTCCTGGAATGAGAGGGACCTTCGGTTTGTGTCAGAGAGGAGGAGAGTGGACCTGTGCATTTGTTCTGTCAGACCTTATCTTGTGTATATTAGCTCAATCGTATCAAGGCCTAGTGGTATTATCATCAGACAATAAATCCAGAAACTCAAGCTAATGTCCTGTGGACCCAGGTTTGAATCCCACCAGAGCAGATGGTGGAATTTGAATTCAAGAAAAGTATCTGGAATTAAGAATCTACTGATAACCATGAATGCATTGCTGATTGTCAGAAAAACGCATCAAGTTTACTAATGTCCTTTAGAGAAGGAAATCTACCATTCTTACCTGGTCTGGCCTACATTGTGACTCCAGAGCCACAGCAATGTGATTGACTCTCAACTGCCCTCAGCAACTAGGGATGAGCAATAAATGTTGGCCAATCAGCGACACCCATGTCCCATGAGTGAATAAAACAAAATCTCTTGGTTGTTGGAGCTGCCTCCAAATTATTATAAAGCTCATGAATATTCTCACTGAGTAAGATTTGTATTTATACAATTCTTTCAAATTGAAGGAAGTAATTTGGGAATGCGGATATATTTTCCTGCTTTAATGTGATTTAAAGCATCAATCTTTCCCAGTTTGATTTTATATACCATTATAATATAGCATTCCCCCTCCTCCAATCAGCAGCAGTGTTTAATGTGCAATTTAACATCATTCCTCTTAGCAGTTCATTGAATTGGATTCCAATTACTATCAAATTGAGGACAGCTAACACTGTTTGCTGTTGTGTTGCAAGTTATTGATGTTGGCCTCTGAAAGTTTCTACTTGTTGCAGTTTTAATACAGGATAAGAGGCACAGCTTCAGAACCTGCAATGCTAACTATCCTCTGCAATCCTGTCAACTGAAATAATTGATTTGTGGGGGCAAAAAAAAGTCTGTGCTAAATGTTCTTTTCCTGAGTAATTGCTTATGATACGGACTGCCCAACACATTATCCTCAGGAAGATAAATTCAGTGTATCACAAAAAACCAAGAGTAAAACGGCAGCGTGGGCTTGGGATGACAAATCACATTTCTCCACGAGTTTCAGTTACAGTTGGGAACTTGTCCCTGGAATTTGGGGCATTTTTAAATTCACCCTTCCCAAGTCAGAGGAATGTTATATTACAGCAATCGTGTAAAATCGACACAGACAAGGTGGTCAAGTCCTACGAATAGATGCAGAAGTCAAGAGGTAAATATGTGCCTCAAAGGCAGAAGCAGCAGGTCACCATTGGCAGGAGGACAGACTAAGACATGAGGTGAAATTGGAAGCTGACAAGCTGATTTTCAAGCCATGTGAACTCTCGGTTTGTTGCTGTTATGGGGAAAAGATTTTTCTGAGCTGTTGCTCCTATTTGGATATGCGTTTGAACATTCAGGGTTGCTGGCCATGTGACTTCCCAGCCAGTACTCCGTACAAGTGTTTCTTCACAGGAGAATCTGATGGCAGAACAATGAACAAAGAAAATTACAGCATAGGTACAGCCCTTCAGCCCTCCAAGCCTGCACCAAGCATGCTGCCTGATTTTAATTAAAACCCCCAATCCTTCCGGGAACCGTATCCCTTATTCCCATCCTATTCGTGTATTTGACTAGTTGCCCCTTAAATTTCACTATCATATCTGCTTCCACTACCTCTCCCAGCAGCGAGTTCCAGGCACCCACCACCCTCCTATATCTCCTTTAAACTTTGCCCCTCACACCTTAAACCTTTGTCCCCTAGTAATTGACTCTTTCACCCTGGGAAAAAGCTTTCGACCATCCACTCTGTCCAAGCCCGTCATAATCTTGTAGACTTCTATCAAAATGAGCACTGTTCTTCTACCGGTGGCATTCACTCTCAGCAATCAAATGAGTTATTGGGGTGGGGGGGGGGATTTTCCAGTCCCTCCCTGCAGCAAGTTCCCCAGTAGCAAGACGTCGAGCCACATAAAACATCGTAAACATCAGCAAGACATCAGCATATTCCACCAGCGGCCAATGGGGAGCCATTTTCACTCCAGAAACTACACTGCGGAGTGAGGAGAGGGAAAATCCCACCCTATGTCCTGGTAAATGCTCAGGTCATTCATTATCTTGGCATTGTGATTGTCATACTGCTATTGCCCAGTGGGAGAGAAGTAAATCAATGGGCAAGCACCTAGTTTGCACTACAACAAAGGGGCAGGCCATTCAGCCCAAAAGATATATGCCAGTTTTTATACTCCACATGAACCTCCTGCCACTCTGCTTCATCCAACCCCATCAACATATCTTAATTAATTATTAATAAACCCAATACACACACCACTGCTGGCAGCAAAAACTGACACCTAGTCATAAACAGGGAACCAGGAAGGCAATTCTCTTTTTGTTTCAGAGGACGTGTTCATATCTCACCACTTCACTCCCCTGAACAAGGCAAAAGGCCGATCCAAAATTTGCAATGATGAATTCTTGCATTCCTAGTCCATTTGCTTCTCACCTCTGATTTGATTTGATTTGGTTTATTATTGTCACATGTGTTAACATACAGTGAAAAGTATTATTTCTTGCACAGAAAAAGCATACCGTTCATAGTGAAGGAAACGAGAGAGTCCAGAATGTAGAGTTACAGTCATAGCTAGGGTGTAGAGAAAAATCAGCTTTTTGCAAGAGAAGTACATTCAAAAGCAGCGGGGAAGAAGCTGTTCCTGAGTTGGTTGGTACGTGACCTCAGACTTTTGTATCTTTTTCCCGAAAGAAGAAGTTAGAAGAGAGAACGGTTAGGGTACATGGGGTCCTTAATTATGCTGGCTGCTTTGATGAGGCAGCGGGATGGTTCGACAGAGTCAATGGATGGGAGGTTGGTTTGCGTGATGGATTGGGCTACATTCAAAATCTTTTGTAGTTTCTTGCGGTCTTGGGCAGAGCAGGAGCCATCCCAAGCTGTGGTATAACTAGGAAGAATGTTTTCTATGGTGCATCTGACCAAATGAGGATGCTCTTTCTGAAGACTGGTGAGCCCAAACTATCTGGTCTCTCAGCCCTCTAGTCTATTGCTGGGTACCAGGAACAAGAGAGGTTCAAATTTAGAGAGTTCCTCCTTTCAATTCATGCCTTGGAAAGCATAAATGGAAACTGCCAGTGGAATTTCAGCAAATTTCACCTGCAAATTCAAAACCTATACCTTTTTAAGATTCAATAAGAAGTTTCACAAAATCAGGTTAAAGTCCAGCAGGTTTATTTGGAATCACGAGCTTTTGGAATACTGCTCCTTCATCAGGTGAGTGAAGAGATAGGTTTATAAACACGACATGTATAGATAAAGACAAAATTATGAGAAAATGGTTGGAATGCAAGTCTTTTCACGTAATCAAGTCTTTATAGGTACGGACAGTGCGAATGAAGAGAGGATAATCACAGGTTAATTGTCTCAAACCAGGAAAGTTAAGGCTACCACTGCCAGGTTATAACTGGTTTGTGGGAAATCATATCAGCTGTGCTTTGGACAACCTGACGTGAACACAGAATAAGATCAAAAATATCTGTTGATCTGGCATTCATACAGAATAAATTGATGAAGCAATGGTTTGATAAATTCAATTGACAGATGGTTCATCTTAACATTTAACACCAAATGCTCTGACTCAATGGGCAATGACTTTACAGCTCACTGTGATGCTCAAAACTAAAACAGATTTCACAAGTCAACACTGAGGCATAACTGGATGGTGCCCAATGGAGTTACCTTAACCATTTTAAACCAAAGACAAAAATATCCTATTTTTGTGGAGATCTTAATGTGACATTTCACCAGGATGTTGCTGGTGATGAAATATTTTAGTAACGAGGAGAGGCTGGATTGTTTTTGTTGGAGTAGAGAAGGCTGAGGGATAACCTGATCGAGGTCAAAATTATGAAGGACATGTACAGAGTGGATCGGGAACTGCTGTTCCCTCAGTTGAAGGGTCAGTCATGAGGGGACATAGGTTCAAGAGGAGGGACCAGAACTCTTGACAGAGGGGGGGGGGGGGGGGGGGGGGGGGGGGGGGGGGGGAGGGGGGGGGGGTGGGGTGGTGAGTGGGGAAAGCTTTTTTTTCAGAGGGTACTGACAGTCTGGAATAACGCTGCCTGGGAGGGTGGTGGAGACAGAATGCCTCCCATTGTTTAAAAAAAATACCTGAATGAGCATTTGGCGCATCATAAGATGTAACGTGCAAAGCTATGGAGCAAGTGTTGGTCAATGAGATTAAGTAGAATGTCAGGTGCTTCTTGCGCGTCAATGAAGGCTCAATGGGCCAAAGGACCTCCTCTGCACTGTATAATATTATGATTCTAAGGAACACACAGAGATCACTGTTGATATACAAATATATCCCAGAAATCCCTGAACCTGCATCTGTGCAAGAGATGTGGCAAACAAGCCCAAGGATTCATCCAGTCCAGTTCATGATGAGAAATCTTCTCACTCAATCTGATGTGTTCAGTGTTAAACAATTCTGCACCAACATTTCAATCTATGTAAAGCTTTTGTTTCTCCATTACCAGTCTTGTGATCTGAGCTTCCATGTTTAAAAATTAAATCCAAGGACACAACATTTGTTCTTTGCTGGTAATGACTCATAGCGAATGGAGCAGTGCAGAGAGCTGGGCAGACTGTAACACCCATTACATGGGGAGGCGATGGCCTAATGGTATTGTCACTAGACTATTAATCCCAAAACTCAGCTAATGTTCTGGGGCCCTGAGTTCAAATCCCACCACAGAAGATGGTGGAATTTAAATTCATTTTAAAAATATCTTGAATTAAGAACCTACTGATAACCATTGTCAGAAAAGCCCATCTAGTTCACTAATGTCCTTTAGGGGAGGAAATCTGCCATCTTTACATGGCCTGGCCTACATGTGACTCCAGAGCCACAGCAATGTGGTTGACTTTCAACTGTCCTTCAAGTGCAACTAGGGATGGCCAATAAATGCTGGACCAGCCCGTGATGCCTGCGTCCTACAAATGAATTTTAAAAAATGGGTCAAAGGTGAATTTCCCAGATTTTTTGACTTGGCTTTTTAATCCAATTTGCAGTCTCTCTTTCTCTCTCTCTCTCTCTGTCAGGAAATTATATGGATTTCAGGTGAAGTGGGGTGATACAGATCAATGATTATCTGACTGTGGAGATGCCAGTGTTGGACTGGTTGGATACACTCACATGACGAAAGCTCTTGATTCCACATAAACCTGTTGGACTTTAACCTGGTGTTGTGAGACTTCTTACTAGATCAGGCCCCAGGGGCTGAATGGTCTCCTCCTGTTCCGAAGTATTGTTTGACTAAGTTCACCTGAATTTAATTTAAAAGGTGGCTTAACATCAACATCTCAAGGGAAATCAGTGACAGACAATAAATACTGACCTTGCCAACTGATATCCACATCCCATGAATATGAATAAAACAAAACTCCATGTAGATCAGTCAGTGTGAAATAAAGCAGCTGAACAATTTGTACTTGGCCTTGCTTTGCCTACTATTTGCTTGATTTGTTTCAAAAACCTTAAGAAAGTCCCCTTGAAAAATATATGAATGCTCCATTCAGATCACAGTGAAATACTTCTAGTTCCATCTTGAGGCTTCATTGAGTTAAATATTGTTATGAATTCCATTTATTGTGTTTGGAATGTAAGTTCACAGTCTGTGGAGATTGTAACTTAGAGGATGTTCCATTGTTTGTTACATTTTGTATTGCCCAGTACCAGCGATGGGACCCTCTTGAAATGGGTGGCATGGTGGCACAGTGGTGAGCACTGCTGTCTCACAGCACCAGGGACCTGGCTTTGATTCCCAGCTTGGGTCACTGTTTGTGTTTGCATGTTCTCCCCATATCTGTGTAGATTTCCTCCGGGTGCTCTGGTTTCCTCTCATATTCTGAAAGACGTGCTGGTTAGGTGCATTGAACAAAAGAACAAAGAACAAAACAGCACGGGAAACAGGCCTGTATGATATGTGTGCTATTGCAGACCAGAACATTTCATTTGCCTAACGAAGGCACAAGGGCTGAAAGCTAGCAAGTTTACTATCAAATAAGTCGGTTGGATTTAAAATTGGTGTTGTCAGACCTCTTACTGGGTTTAGCCCAGTCCAACACCGGCATCTCTACATCATGACTTCTATGAGACAGCCAGTTACTTATCCAATTGACCAAATTTCCTTCTATTACCACACCTTCTTACTTTTTTCATGAGGCCTACCATGGGGAATCTTATCAAATGCCTTACTAAAATCCAAGTGTACAACATCAACTGCTCTACCTTCATCTACACACTTTGGTACCTCCTCAAAGAATTCAATCAAATTTGTGAGGCAAGACTTACCCTTCAGTAATCTGTGCTGACTATCCCAGATTAAGTTTCATCTTCCCAAATGGTCATAAATCCTATCTCTCAGGACCTTTTCCATTAACTTACCGACCACCAAAGTAAGACTTTCTGGCTATAATTACCAGGGTCATTCCTATTCCCTTTCTTGAAGAGAGGAACAACATTCACCACTCTCTGATCCTCTGGCACAATTCCTGTGGACAGTGAGGACCCAAAGATCAAAGCTAAAGACTCCGCAATCTCATTCCTTGCCTCCCAAAGGATCCTAGGATGTATTCCATCTGGCCCAGGGTCTTTATCAACCTCAGGTTTTTCAAAATTGCTAATAATTAAATTAAAAATCATAAAAACGGCTGTGGTTAACAGACTTTAAGTGAAGTGGCCTCAAGAAAATTCCAGAAGACCCACAATGACGGCCATAGGTTGGTGATTAGGTGCTATGAATCTCTAGGACCAAAATACCCTTTGGAGGAGTGGTGGCAAGTTGGCGCAGCTGAAGATCCATTCTGAGAGGCCATTAGAGATGGGCAGTAAATGCTGGCCTTAGTAGTGATGTCTGAATCCTGTAAATCAATACAAAAACCAATTGTATTCATGCTTCAGAGTACTCGGGAATCAAGGGAACCCAATCTCGGAAGGGGTAGGCCCTCACTGAAGCTGTCTGACTTCGAGTGACCTTTGGAGGCTCTTCTAAAGTGAGGATTGGAAATCCTAATGAATTTCAGTGGGATTGGTTGTCTCACAATGTGACTAATGTCTGGGTGAGTTTTTGCACAATCCATCTATCATTTATTGTGTAGTGCGATGTGTTTGACCACAGTTTGCCTGTCCATTAGAACATGAGGTGGGTGTTGTAAATTGTTTTTTTTTTAAACTTGTACAGTAATGTTTAGTTTTTGTTCAAAACCATTGGAATCTTGTGGCTTCAATCACTTAGAATTTCAAACTTTCCTATTTTAACCAAAACGTTATTCGAGCCTAAATGGATCCCAACACCCAGAGTGTGGCCTGGGATCACAACATTATAATAGACATTATCAACACACTCCTAAACATTCAGACCACTGTTACATTGTTATATTATTCAATGTTATTAAGAAATGATATAGGACCAGAACCTCCGAGGAATGGTAATCACAGTTTGATTAAATATTTAAGGTTTATTGGTGTGTACATTACACAATAATGTTTCAAAAGTATTTCATTGGCTGTAAGGTGCCTGGAAAATTATGAAAAATGCTATAGATATGCAAACCTTTCTTTCACTGCAGCTTTTCCTTAACTAACAACTTTAGAAAGAGCACCCTCTACGATATCATCACAGTATTTTTTTATTCATTCATGGGACATGGGCGACGCTGACTGGCCAGCATTTATTGCCCATCCCTAGTTAGTCTTGAACTAAGTGACTTGCTAGGTAGGCCATTTCAGGGGGCAGTTGAGAGTCAACCACATTGCTGTGGTTCTGGAGACACATGTAGGCCAGACCAGATAAGGATGGCAGATTTCCTTCCCTAAAGGACATTAGTGAACAATTCGAGTTTTTCCCAACAATCAGCAATAGTTTCATGGTTGTCAGTAGATTCTTAATTCCAGATATTTTTTATTGAATTCAAATTCCACCACCTGCCTTGGTGGGATTCGAACCCAGGATCGTTAGCTAAAGTTCTGGATTAATAGACTAACGATAATACCACTAAACCATCATCAGCCCAGGACTGTGCTCACTAGAAACTGAAGTGAGATTCCCTAAACTCACTTGACAAAAAAGGTCAATGAAGATGGGGATTTTCAACCCATTGGTGTGAGCTGGATATAATTACAGCTCCCAGAGCAGAAAGAGCATGTATCTAATTCACTTCCCATCATCAGCAATGTTTTCCCCTGGCAGTATTTTTCCAATATCTGCCAATTTACTCACTGTTTGCAGTTCTGGGAAATAACTTTCTTTCTAAATCAAATTAATTGAAGTAGAATTGGTCAATAATAAAAGGGGATTTTAAATGATCTGCCTACCTATGTCATCTATGCATCAATAAATCTTAAATATTTAATCACTTAATCCAAATATGATGTGGCAGACAATTCTGACGGAATCCCATTTGGCTGATGACAAAGGTAAATGTATGACTTTGCATATCTGCAGGTACTTACTGAGACCATAGTCAATCATTATCTCAGTTCTGAGTTCTGGAAGAGAAATTAGATTATAGGTTTGAGCGTATTCTAAGATTTTTTTCCCCGTATAAATGGAGCCATTTGTCTTAATAAAAAGGAAAGCTATGAATGCTAGAAATCTTTGATTTGAATAGTTCATCTTAATTTTGGAAAGTTCTATGCTCTGTAACGAACAGATAAGTAATATTAATATCCCAACCCCCATCTGCATTTGGCCCACGGACGTTTACGATATCAGAAAGGCTTCAGTAAATTTGTTTTTTTTCCAGCTCTCTTCCATCTTCTGAAAGCACTGAGTGATGCTGAGCTAACAGATGATGGTGTCAGTCTTGGCTCAGTGGGTGGCTCACTCACCTCTGAGTCAGAAAGGAGATGGTTTTAAGTTCCACCTCAGAGATAGGCTGGCACTTCACTGCAGTACTGAAGGAGAAGGGCAGTGTTGTTAGTGCCACCTGAGGCTCTGTCTCAAGCGAATGTAAATTACTTCATGGTGTTATCTGAAGGGGAATACGGAATTTTACCTTAAGGTCCTGTATCCGTAAGAAATCTCACAACATTACGTTAAAGTCCAATAGGTTTATTTGGCAGCTTTTGGAGTCTCAGGCTCCTTGAGTGACTCACCCGAAGAAGAAGACCGAGGCTCAAAAAGCTCGTGCTGCCAAATAAATCTGTTGGACTTTAATCTGGTGCTGTGAGACTTCTTACTGTGCTTACCCCAGTCCAACGCAGGCATCTCCACTTCGTATTTGATTCCCCAGCCAGTGTCGAGAAAGATACTTTATGTGGTCATTATTTCAATGCTATTGTGTGCAGATTGGCTGTTACATTTCCGATGACAGTGGCCACATTTTCAAAGTACTTTATTGAGTGTAAAACATTACATCGGAATTTTACCATCCCGCTGTCATGGGAATCAGAGCGGGGGAGGAGCAGACCACGGAAAAGTCCGTTAATCTTGGGCAAGATTTTCTGGTTTTGGGGCAAGCGTGGCCGGAAAATCTCCCCTACATTCTGAAGTTATGAAAGCTGCGATATAAATTCCAGCTCTTGCTCTTTTTAGTATGTGTAATGAATAATGGAACACTCCAGTGCTCTCTCTCAATAGCTGTTTTGAACAATTAATATTAGTTAGATTTTCAATGTGTCAGATGTACTGATATATTCTGTGGAAGCAGAGTAATCCATTAATAGTTGGGACTATAAGATAAGGTATAACTTCTAAGGCAGAAACATTTGGGGAAGGAAATGCAGAGAGAGAAACAGTTAAGGTTTCAAATCAATAACCAGTCGTTAACATTGCAGAGTGAGTCCAAGAACTTTTTGTTCTTATTTCAGATACCAAGCATCCACAATACTTTGCTTTATGAAAAATATGAGACAATATAGTAGACCAGATATTAAGCTGTACATCTGATGGGAGTCCATGCAAAATGATCAGGAGTAAGAACAAAGGCGAATTTGATTCTTCCTGATGTCCCAGCAGTACGTTGACTGAATTTTAACCTACTCCTTGAGCTGAGATCAGCACTGGCCAGGAGACAAGATATAGCACTTGGGGCAAATGGAATCAAAGGTTATGGGGAGAGAACAGAATTAGGCTATTGAGTTGGACGATCAGGTTTGAGCATGATGAATGGCAGAGCAGGCTCGAAGGGCCAAATGGCCTCCTCCTACTCTATCTTCTATGTTTCTATATTTCTATGAGACAGAACTGTGATCCTCTGGGCCAACAATCTCATTATCAACACTTCACAATATTTCACAGTGTGAACTTCACTGGAGGACAGATATTTAACAGTTTTGTCCCAGAATGTCGACCCTGCATAGTCCTCCAGTCATCTGGAGACTGTGCCAAAGTGAAAGCTGTCCCACAGATTAGTCAAGCAACAGCCTGATAAATCATACTCATGGAATCATACTGTAGAGATAATGTCCCAGACAACACCATTATCGTTCCTGCGTATGTGGAGATGCCGGCGTTGGACTGGGGTGGGCACAGTAAGAAGTCTCAAAACACCAAGTCCAACAGGTTTATTTGGAGTCACAAGCTTTCGGAGCACTACTCCTTCATCAGGTGATTGGAGACCATTCGAACTGCTCCACTCACCTCTGAAGGACGGGCCCTCTGAAAACTCGTTGTTCCAAAGAAACCTCTTAGACTTTAATTTGGTGTAGGGAGACTTTTTACTGTATCGTATAACACTGAGTGGTAATGGGCCATTACTCAGCTCCCCTTCTCTTCCTTAACATTATAAATGCCTTTATCTCTAAACATTGGTTAGAATTGCCTAATCTTATAGAATCTCTACAGCACAGAAAGAGGCCATTTGGCCCATCATGTCTGTACCAACTCTCCAAAAGAGCAACTTACTCAGGCCCAACTAGCATTCTATCCCTCCATATTTGCTATGGCTAATCCACCTAACCTACTCATGTCTTGGACACTAAGAGGCAATTTAGTATGGCATCTCATGAGATGCCTTCATGAGATCTGGCACATCTGGGCCAGGATTCTCCCAAAAAAATTCTAAGTTCCCAATGTGCAAGAAATGGGAGTAAATCCCACAAGTTTTTTTAGCGTGATATTGTGAATGAATTTCCAGCGCTCTGTGCACCACAGAGAGCCCTAGAATGATTAATTCCAAAAATCTGTGGGCTTATTCCTGTTCGAGAAGCCGGCAGCACAGTGCTAAGTGAGCCACTGCTCATGTGCCTATCTATCAGTGCGAGATCAGCGCATGCGCACTGGCCCCACATTACTAGCTTCCAGGTCGCTGGGTAACTCCACAACTCCTGACTGATAGCCTACCGAACCCCACCCCACGCCCCCACCTCCACACACTCCTGATCACTGGTCTTCTAAATCTCTCTGGGTCAGCCCCAGTGACCCATCACTTCTCTCCCCAGCCCAGCCCCAATCTACCTGAACCCCAATTTGGCCAGCCCTAAACTCCTGAATCCCCCCACTCTGCCAGCCAGTCCCGATCTCCCGATATCCACCCCGACTATCCCCACCAGTATGCCCAATGCCGATCACCCTCTTCCCTCCGTCAATCAGTTATCCCAATTGCAGAATGACCTGCAGGTAACCCCACCCCTACATTGATGTCCTCAAGAGCCTGCACTCCCATGGCATTGCACAATGCCCTGTGGGTAATGTTAGTGTGCTCCTTGGACAATGCCAGGGACCAGGCTGACACTTCTAAGTGGCACTGCCCAAGGGGCGTTCCCCATACCCCTGATTTCCTAGGGATTACCTCTCTTCCCTCTAGTGGGGTGGGACTGCCTGTTCCCCATTAATGGGGAGCAGTAGAAACCACTCCCATCAGGGGGGTGGAGCTAATAATATTTAAATCTCAACTTTCATATTGTAATCAATTCCACACTGATTTAGCTGGAAATCGTAGCCACAGAGACTTTAGTGTCCAGCGGAAAGCTTGCAAAATGGTCTCCATTGATATCTTCCAGTGCACTGGGCTGGGAGACGCGCTCGCCCTGCCTCCCTCACTCGCCACTGCCTCGTTAGCAGTTCCAATTACCTGGACAGAGTTACTGTTTATTAAAGTCTAGCACTTTGCATTTCTATAACCTTCCTTTCAAGAAGCCCATTATGATGTGGACCTTGACACTTCCGGGTGTTGGCATCCAAGCAGTACATCAGTGTTGGGTCATATGGGAACTTTCCAAGTAAGTAATCAATTAATAATATAAGTCATCGAGTTACTGATGTTGCCATCTTTGGCCATTGTCTTTCCCTGTTTTTTTTTCAACAAGTTCTCCTTAAAGAGTTTAATATGTTTTTGGTTAGCTGGTGAAGGTTTGGGTAGATTTCACTTAGTCATAATTTCCCGTCAATGTGTCTGAAACTTTGCTTCCCATTGTCCAACGGGTGGATCATATTGGCAGCCGACATTATACGCAGAATTTTCCCATCCCATCTGCCATAGGAATTGTAGCGGGCGGGAGCAGACTATGCAAAGGTCAGTTGATCTTGGGCAGGGATTCCCAGCCTTTTTTTTGTTTTAAGTTTACTTATTAGTCACAAATAGGCTTACATTAACGTTGCAATGAAGTTATTGTGAAAATCCCCGGGTCGCCACACACTGGAGACTGTTTGGGTACACTGAGGGAGAACTTAGCATGGCCAATCCTTCTGACCAGCATGTCTTTTGGACTGGGGGAGGAAACCAGAAGCACCCAGAGGAAACTGACAGGAAAATGTGCAGACGCCACATGACTGGTGACCCAAGCCAGGAATCGAACCCAGATCTTTGGAACTGTGAGACAGTAGTGTGAACCATTGTGCCACAATGCTGCCCGGGGTTTTGGGGTGAGCATGGCTGGAAAGTCTCGCCCTATCGCTGTCACTTTTAAGATAAGCTCATTCTGAAGTACAAAAAGTCACAAGCAGCATAAATTCACCTTTTCAACTGCATTTTTAATGGTTTAAAAGTTGATATATGCAGATTGTGCATAATGTAATGAGTGTATAATGACCATTTAATGGCAATTGAATGGGTCTAATGATGCATACTTATTGTTATGTACAATCTAATGAGATGAAATTATGGGTACCCTTTAGTCATAGCTACAATTTTGCCTTGTTCTTGCTTTGTGTCTCAAAGTATTCATTTAGAATAATGACCTGCACAACTCTGTCCTTTGTTGATGTGCTTTATTCATTTGAGGACAAAACAGTTAGAATATTTACTCTCCAGGGAACGGCGTTGCTAATTATATTTACCTGTCAGTTACATTATAAATAAATCCACTGCCACTTCTAGGATATTTATCAGAAACATCCAGAGGCCCTCATGCTGCAGATATGTTGAATTCCTTTCAAATCATTTTGTCTTTATAGGAAACTGCCAAAGCTCTTGGGATGTTTTTGTTTACTTAGAGCCCAGGCCCCCTTTTATTGATGTGTTAAAAAGCCAGGAATGGATTGGAAGACTGAAATTGCCTTGAGGATACTTTTAAAATAAAGAATCATTTTATCAGTTGTTTTTATTCAGTTTTGTTTGGGTTTGTTCATGCTATTGAATCTAAGAGTGTGGAATTTGGTTATTTAGGGCCCTGGGCCCATGACTGGCACAAAGAGACAGATCAACATGAGAGAGAAACTGGAACAAAAGGACAAATCCCTATTTGAGAAAAAGAGACTTCACCAGGTTGGAGAGGCAGATGACTATCACAGAGAGATAGAGCACACAGGTACACAATACTACTGCAGAGAGCTAGATCACCATTTCAAATAAAGATATTCCCAAAGGTCTATAAAATAATGAGAAGCGTAGGGGATTAGAGTATAGATCAGTTAGATCAATTTTCTCAATGATAGGGAGTCTAAAACTAGACAGCATAAGTTTAAGATGAGAGGAGGAAGATACAAAAGGGTCCAGAGGACAATCTTTTCACACAGAGGGTAGTAAGTATCTGGAACAAGCTGCCAGAGGCAGTAGGAGAAGCAAGGACAGTACTGTCTCTTAAAAAGCATTTAGATAGTTACATAGTAAGACAAGTATAGAGGAATATGGGCCAAACACAGGCAATTGAGTCTAGTTTAGTGGTTAAAAAAAGGTGGAATGGACAATTGGGCTGAACAGCCTGTTTCCAGGCTGTAAGTCTCTACGACTCTATAGCAAAAGGCATTAGCCAGAATTTTATCATGCTGCCTGCCATGAAAATCAGAACGTGTGAAGTGCAGGCATTTAAAGGTCTGTTGACTTTAGGTGGGATTTTATAATTTCGGGATAAGTGAAGCCATGAAAACTCATCCACAGATCACAATGAAATTGAAAAGCAAGAGCACAAAAAAAAATACTTGCCAGATTTTTATGTAGAAGGTTTAGAGCAGTAAAGAGATTGAGGTCATTGGGAGCTGAAATTTTAAATCAATGTACTGAGGGATAAACAGTCAAAGTTCATGGGCCATTCCAGGGCTGGCACTCCAGTGCATTACTGGGAAAGTGCTACAGGATTGGAGGTGCCATCTTTCAGATCAGACTTTAAACCACATCTGTCTGCTCAAGTAGATGTAAAAGATCCCAATTACATTGTTTGAGAGAATTGCCAATATTTATTCAAAGAACAAAGAACAATACAGCATGGGAAACAGGCCCTTCGGCCCAACGAGTCCACGCCGCCATTTTAATCAACACCACAAAACGGATGATATGGTCACCAACATATTGTTGTTTGTTGGAGTTTACTGCGTGTAAATTGGCTGCTACATTTTCTGCACTAAAGTAATGACTATAGTTCAAAATAATAATTAAAGTGCTTTGAAACATCCGGTGGTTATGACAAGTGTTTTAGAAATGGGAATCTTTCCTCTCAGAGGAGGTTGGCAAGGATGGAGATGGCCTGTCGGTGAGACTTAATACTTTTGGTGGATTTGGATCAGAAAGAAGAGGAAGTAATCCCCAAGAACTACCATGGTGTTATATCTTACCGATCTGCTGCTGTTATCCTAATGATATGAAATAAATCTTGGCAGTTACCTTTAGCCTGTTCTGTGGTCTAGCTTGGTGGGATTTTCCAAGTTTTAAAGTGATCAGATATCCAATGTACTTGCCATTACATACTCAATGTCAACAAAAAAAGGAGATTGTCATTGACTTCAGGAAGTTTAAAGGAGAACATGCTGCTCCCTACATCAGAGACAAAGTAGAAAGGATTGAGAACTTCAAGTTTTTAAGTGTCCAGATTACCAACAACCTGTCCTGTTCCCCCCATGCTGACATAATTGTTAAGAAAACTCACCAATGCCTCTATTTTCTCAGAAGACTAAAGAAATTTGGCATGTCAGCTGCGATTCTCACCAGCATTTACAGATGCACCATAAAAAGCATTCTTTCTAGTTGTATCACAGCTTGTTATGGCTCCTGCTGTATCCAAGACTGCAAGGAACTACAAAAGGCAGTGAATATAGCCCAATCCAACAGGCAAACCAGCCTCCTATCCATTGACTCTGAATACACTTCCCATTGCCTCAGAGAAGCAGCCAGCATAATTAAGGACCCCACGCATGCTGGACAAACTCTCTTCCACCTTCTTCCATCAAGAAAACGATACAGAAGTCTGAGATCATGTGACAACCAACTCAAGAACAACTTCTTCCCTGCTGCCATCAGACTTTTGAATGCCTTGCATTAAGTTGATCTTTCTCTACATTCTAGCTATGACTATAACACTACATTCTGCACTCTCTCATTTCCTTCTGTATGAATGATATGTTTTGTTTGCATAGCACATAAGAAACAATACTTTTCACTGTATGTTAAAACAAGTGACAATAATCAAATCAAAATCATTAAACACTACCAGAATTCTGGTTTCATTATCAACTAGTGTCATACTAATCCAGGGCCATAGTAAATTCGTCCTCATTGGTAGCAGTGTCACCTCTAAGAAAGTTATGGGTTCAATCCCTACTATGAACTGAAGTGTGAAATTATCTAGTGTGACATTTCACTGCAATTTTGCAGGAGTGCTACATTGTTGGAGATGGAGTCTATTGGATGAAGTATTAGATCAAGAGCTAATCTACCTGTTCAGGTAGATGTAAGAGGACTAAATGTTATTTTTCAAAAAATGGCTAGCTCCTTCACTCCCCTTACCAATATGCTTCAATTAATCAGCACAGTAAAAAGCTGATTGCATTATCAGCCATTCAAGTATGATTTTTTTGGGATCTTGCTTTGAGTGAACTGGTTGTGGTATTTATCGATAAAACAATAGTTACTTCACTTTAAAAGTGACTCACGCATAGATAAATTTCTGTGGTACATCCCAAGGGCAGCAAATTTGCTTTTTGTTTTGTAAAAGACTTAAAACAATTGAGCAGAACAAATAAAAAAAAACCGATCAGGTGATGGAATAAAATCATAGAATCGTACAGTTCAGAAGAGGCTCTTCAGCCCATCAAGCCCATACTGGCACATTTGAAACATCTGGATTCCCCACCTAATTCCATCTGCCAGCACTTGGCCCATAGCCCTTAATGTTATGATGTGCCAAGTGCTCATCCAGATACATCTTAAAAGATGTGAGGCATCTCATCTCCACCACCTTCCCAGGCAGCATATCACCACCCTCTGGGTAAAATTGTTTTTCCTCACATCCCCCCTAAACCTCCTGCCCCTCATCTTGAATCTATGTCCCCTCATGACTGACCCTTCAGCTAAGGGGAAAAGCTGCTCCTTATCCACTCTGTCCAAGTCTCTCACAATCTTGTACACGTCAATCAGGTCACCTCTTAGCATTCTCTGCTTCAAGAAGCTTATGCAACTTTCCTTCATAACTTAAATTTTCCATTCCAGGCAATATCCTGGTGAATCTCCTCCGCAACCCGTCCAGTGCAGTCACATCCTTCCTATAATGTGGCGATCAGAACTGCACATTGTACTCCAGCTGTAGCCTCACCAAAGTTCTATACAGCTCCATCATGACTTCCCTGCTGTTGTCATCTAATCTTGTATGCTTACATAATTTAGTTCATAAAAACAATGGCTTCATCCCACCCATATGATAAAATGTGATAAGTGCCTGGAACTCGCTGCCAGGGGAGGTAGTGGAAGCAGATATGATAGTGACTTTTAAGGAGTGTCTTGACAAATAAATGAATACAATGGGAATAGAGCGATATGGTCCCTGGAAGGATAGGGGGTTTTAGTTCACATGGACAGCATGGTCGGTACAGGCTTGGAGGGCCAAAGGGCCTGTTCCTGCACTGTAATTTTCTTTGTTCGTTGGGTACATATCTGGACAAGTTGTACCAATTGACCTACAACATTGCGATGCTAATTATGTACAGAACCATGAGCGGAGGAGAATTGTGGGTAGAAGTTAATCTTGGAAGGAAGTGCTGAATGGAGTTGTCTGTTATGTTTCATCTAATATTCATTTTAATTGACCCAAATGAAATTGAATTGAGTGGGTGATAGAACAAACAGCTCATATGGTATGGTCCATACTGTGATACTGCTGAAAATGATTTTCTATGCCTTGGTCATATAAATCATAAGAAAGGATACAAATGCCATCAGGGACATTGCCATCAAGGAATCCATTGGACTTTAGAAGTTTGAGAGGTGATTATATAGGGTCCTGAAGTGTCTTGACAGGGTTGATGCTGAGATGATGTTTTCCTTTATGGGCGAGACTAGGTCTCAAGGACACAGTTTAAAAATTAGGGGTCTCCCACTTAAGACAAAGATCAAAAAAATTATTTTCTCTTAGAGGTTAAGAATCGTTGGAAATCTCTTCCCTGGAGGCAGGGCCATTTAATATTCTCAAGGCAGCGATAGATAGGTTCTTGACTGTCAAAGGAGTCAAAGATTATTGGGGTAGGCGCCGTATGGAGTTGAGGCCACAATCAGATCAGCCATGATCATATTGAATGATAGCGCATGTCCAAGGGGCTGAATAGCCTACTCCAGCTCCTGGTTCCTTTGTCCATATCCATGTATGCTTACTACTGATGAAAGTTCATCTATAAACATGAAAATGTGTTGAGGAAAAGCTTGGGTTGAAGATTAAATCTGGACTATATAAGTTTGCAATGCAGTGAAACACCATTTGTTGAATGATATCAATTCTCTAAAAAGAATTTAAGGGTGGCACAATTAGCACTGCTGCCTCACAGTGCCAGGGACCAATTCTGGCCTTGGGTCACTGTCTGTGTGGAGTTTGTGCACTCTCCTTGTAAGTTTCCTTCGGGTGCTCTGTTTTCTTCCCACAGACTTGCCTGATGAAGACACGGGAGTGTTGAAAGTTCGCTTTTTTACTATCAAATAAATCGGTTGGATTAATAATTGGTGTTGCTAAATTCTTACTGAGTTGATTAGCACAGTAAGACATCTCACAACACCAGGTTAGGGTCCAACAGGTTTATTTGGCAGCAAAAGCCATTAGCAGGGTAAATGTATTATATTGGGGATAAGGGCCTAAGTGGAATTATGGGCAGTATTGATTCAATTGGTCAAATGGGCTTCTCTTTATGGTACGAATTCTATGAGAATTCCAGCTACTCAGCTCTACTCCCCAGCCCTTTCCCCACCCTTCATTCTGTTCTTCTGTTGGGAAATTGTTTCCCCTTTAACCGTGAAGAGCTATGACTAACTTCAAATGACTCAATCTGTAAAGTTTATGATGCAGCACTTACATAGATGCAATTTATAAGAAAATATGTGATTCAATTTATGATGTTTGCTCTGCACACAATGTTGAAATTGTACTCCACTCCTTCCCCTTTGCATTTTATAAATATGTAATGACTATTTTTTTAAATTAAAACAGGATTACATGTTCCACAGAAGTTGCAGCCAGATTGATTGGATCTATGTACAGAGCGATAAACAATTATGAATATTATAAAACACCTGGTGAATTCTAATTTTTTTGTTCAGAATGATGCCTTGTGCTATTCAGAGAGACTTAGCCATACTTTATGCTGCTGTGTATGACTCAAAGCAATCTATTGGCTTGATGTTTAGTATTATATGTAGAGCTATCAGTGTATAATTCTCAAATATTCAGTTGGTATTCAACATCTGTGGAGAAGGAAACAGAAATAATGTTTCTGATCAGTTCCAGAAGAAAGAAAGTTAGTGATATAACAATTTTTAAATGAATATAAACCTCATGGCTCTATGCCAAGTTCTATTCTTCCACCCACTCCGTATGACCTCACATGACCTCCTTTGCTAAGTTGTGACACATCCATGCGCATTGACCCACAACAAACTGCCTCAAACCATTGATCTCCACAGCGATTACGTGTTACAAAAAAATCACAAACCCTTGAAACCACTTAACTTGTGTAAACAATCAACAATCTGAAATAAACAGCAGAGATGAGAGAGGCAGAGCTGTCAATAAAAAGATGTTTTGTGCAACTGTACAAAACTCTAGTGCGGCCGCACTTGGAGTATTGTGTGCACATTATATGGGTCCCCACATTATAAGAAAGATGTGGAGGCATTGGAGAGGGTACAGAGGAGGTTTACCAGGATGTTGCCTGGTATGGAGGGCAGGTCCTATGAAGAGAGGTTGAAGGATTTGAGGTTGTTTTCGTTAGAAAGGAGGCGGCTAAGAGGGGATCTTATTGAAGCATATAAGATGATTAGAGGTTTAGATAGGGTGGACAGTGATAGCCTTTTTCCTAGGATGGAGAAAGCTAGCACGAGGGGACACAGCTTTAAATTAAGGGGTATGAGTTATAGGACGGATATCAGAGGTAGGTTCTTTACTCAAAGAGTGATTAGGGAGTGGAATGCCCTGCCTGCAGCTGTTGTAGATGCGCCAAGTTTGGTGGCGTTTAAGAGGTTAATTGATAAGTATATGGAAGAGAAGGGAATGGTTTAGTTTGGAGGGGCATTGCTTTTTATTTTGGTCGGCACAACATCGAAGGCCGAAGGGCCTGTTCTGTGCTGTAATGTTCTATGTTCTATGTTCTATGTTTGCTCTGGGGTGCAGATGTTTTAGTATTCAAATAGTTGTCTAGGCTCTTAGCCAACCCTGCTCTTTTGCAAGTTCACTAGCACAGAAACATGATCCTCTGGAAATAAGAACACAAAAAAGTTACGTTAAGGCTTGCTGGAAAATCCAGCTCTCTAGGAAGTTCTGCAAAAAATCTGAGATGTGGCTCCGGGTATTTTGATCTACCTAGATTAACTCTTTTAGCATAAAAGCATCTTTTTTACTAGGCCACCAAACAGGATTCTTTACTAAAATGAGCCAAATATATGAACTACAAACAATTCTTTTGCTTGTGATTGGTAAAAGTGTACTATCTACTGTCAATGTACTTCTTCTTGAGTGTCTGTGTGTGTGTTTCATTATTTCTGTGTAGAACATAACATTAAACTTTCATGGTAAATGCATGAATAAATAATCCTCTGCATTTAAGCCCACAAAATCTTGCTGTTGATTATTCAAACTGACCTCATACATGGAGGTAAGAAACACAAGCACCTTCCTTTTCAAAGCACATACTGATTATGGACAATAAGAAAAAGGAATTGGAGTTTCAGTTTTCTCTTAATCAGTCCATAAGGGAATGTATCTATATGTAAATATGTTTGCATGTGTGCAGACGTACGTGCATATATGTACACATGTATATAAGCATACATGTATGTACATTTCCACATGCAACTGCAAACAGATTCAAATTTAGGTTATGGAAACAAAGATCAAACATAAGATGGAGCTGGTGTGACAGGAAAATGTGCAGTAGACACGCACGTTTTATAGTAATGTACAAAACTTCCAGACTTTGTAGAAACTCACTAGAATTCTGCAAAGGTACATAGAAACTTCATGCAGTTACTCTGGCCCAGCCAGGCATGGGTCAGGTATTTTCTTCTCAACAACACAGAGTATGTGGAATATTTGGGACCTGAAATCATCCAAATTGAATTGCGACACAACTTCAAGGAGGATTCCCAGGGGCCTGTAGCTGGTTTATAGCATTTGCAAGCAGCTGCCTCCAACGGCATTAAAATTTAATCAGTTTTCGGATGCCGATGATCAGAACTGTGTAAGTACATGTGAACAGATCTCTGATTTCCCAGTTGCAATATAACTCAATGCTAAACAGATGCTGGTATCAAGCTGTGTCTGTGTCACAACAGGACTCTTCAATTCACATTGTGCCATCTTTTCAGTGGCAGGGAATATTTTTCCAACAATTTATTGCAGCAAACTCCAGTTGCTAATTTTTTCAGTGAGACAGTAATCTGGTGCTCAACAACTTACGTTGGCTCCCCAAGCAGCAAGATCTCAGCTTAAAAATTCTCATCCTTATTTTCAAAACTCTCATTGGCCTCAACACTCCGCATCTCCAGAACATTCCTTCAGCCGTACAATTCACCAAGATCAGGTTAGATATAGTTCGTGGAGCTAAAGGGATCAAGGAATTTGGGGAGGATCAGGATATTGAATTTGATGATCGGCCATGATCATAATGAGTGGCGGAGCAGGCTTAAAGGGCTGAATGGCCTACTTTTTCTTTACTTTCTCTGTTTCTATCACTGCTTTTCTCCAATTCGGGTCTCTTGTAGATTCCTTATTGCCAGTCATTCCACTATTGTCCTTTAGTTGTCTCTCAGCCCTGTGCTCTGGAATTCCTTCCCTAAACCTCTCCACTTTCCTCTGTCTGTTTTGTAGGCATTGCCTAAAATATCCCTCTTGCACCAAGCTTAACATCAGCTGTCCAAATATCTCCGTATCTGCCTGAGTGTCCAATTCTGTTTGATAATTAAACATGTGAAGCACCGTGGGATGTTTTCTAAATTTTTTTTAGAGTTCATTTATTTGGTATCATCATTGAGCATATAAAAATTTCGATACTCGATACTAGTCTCAATACTCCGGTGCCTGTTCAGGTACACTGAGGGAAAGTTTAGTATGGCCAATGCACCTAACCAGCGTGTATTTCAGAGTATGGGAGGAAATCGGAGCATCCAGAGGAAACCAACACAGACACAGGGAGAACATGCAGACTCCACACAGAAGTGACTGAAGCCAGGAATTAAACCCAAGTGCTAACCACTATGTCACAGTTAACTGAACCGTCTAAATGCAAATCGGTGTTATTTTGGACAGAAGTATGAGCCAAGAAATATAAAATTTTAGATTGCTTATGTTTAGGTTTTTTACTTAATTACAAGTAAGAAATACACAAGCAATATAACATATAACCCTTAACAAAGATTTCTACAGGTTTCAATCAAACCAACTCAATAGACAAAAAACTCCTTTCACAGCTTTAACACAGAACAGACTAGTGCTCACGTGATACTGGGGATGAGGCCGTTGGTTGAGTTCTGCAGTCACATCTTGAAACTTAGAGCACTTTGAAGACAAGAGAGTTTCCCAAAATACCAGAGAGACTCTGGTCCTCAACAGCAGATTTTCACCCTTCAGGAAAACAAGATCTTGTTTTCAGATAATCAACAGAATTTTCAAAGCGCCAGGGAGAAAGGGAAAACACCTATTTTTAGCTTGCTGCCCCTTCTAAAACTAAAACTCAAATCTGCAGCTCCAAACTGAAAAAGAAAATGAAATCCCTGTCACCTGACCTACCCACAGTTTTATTGTCTCCTCCCAACAATGACATCACCTATGGCTGGGAGTAGGAATTTTTAAAAAACTCTTAAAGATACACTAACATCACACAATGCATAGCAATTTCTATCCCTTTGATTTAGATTCTCAGATAAAGAAGGGGCAATGAAGTAGCCATGGCAACCTGTGCCATTGAACAAACGCTAAAGTGAGGTAGTACGTTTGGCGGAAGAAGAGAAAAATTGGGTAAATAAGAAGACATATTTTAAACAAGTAGAATAAAAGCGTCTCCAGGTTACTAAAGTCAGAAATTGTCACTGCTAGATTTATTTATTATCTCTGCATAAAATCCCAAAATTTATCCTTCAGATCACTTTGCATATTGTGCTAAAATTGCTGAAAAAGACTCAAGATATAAAAATAGCTCAATATGATAATGTGAATTCTTTGATGATTTCAGCAGTTCTTGAAGAATAGGAGAATCTTTCGCTGCTATATGGCTGTGGGAAAGTGTTCCAATTACCCAGAAACCTCAGGAACTCAGCTGGGAGATAACATAAAAGATGCAATTCAAAGTGATTGAAAGCATTGTTTAAAGGAAGCACTCTCTTCACAACATAACAAAACTATCAAACATAGTGCAACATTTGTAAGTCCTTGTTATTGTAGGATCATAGAATCCCTACAGTGCAGAAGGAAGTCATTCAGCCCATCATTCCTGCACTAACAGCAATCCCACCCAGGCTCTATCCCCATAACCCTATGTATTTACCCTGCCACTTCCCCCTGATATTTGCATGATCAATCAACCTAACCCACACATAGTTAGGAGAAAACCAGAGCACCCGGAGGAAACCCACACATGAAGAACGTGCAGGCCCTGCACAGACTATTACCTGAGGCTGGAATTGAACCCAGATCCCTGGAGCTGTGAAGCAGCAGTGCTAAGCACTGTGCCCCCGTGCCACCCCTTTATCAATTATTGTCTCCCAACCTAAAATGAAAAAATTCCTCAGGAACAGTTGACAACACACTTTGTGATTTGATATACAGATTACCAAATGTTCGGTTGGTCAAGAACCATAGCAAAGGCTCTCTCTATGTGGATGTTCATTCCCCTGACAGCTGCCATGATTCCTTCATTCTCTGTCAGTCTGGACTGCCTCAGGTCTACACTCCCATCCACAAAATGTGCGGTGGATTCGAGGGAACAAGGGAATCCCATGAGGATATGGCTACTCAAACTCTTACAGAAGCACCAAACAGAGGCACAGAGACAACCAGAATCACCTTTCTCAGTTGGTCAAGCAATAAGCAGGTTATTGGGCTTCTTCAAGGTGTGATTAGTCAGGTTTCCCCCCTCTGCAATGGTCAGACTCACTGTGGTGGTCTGCCATACTCTCTGTAGTATGGCCCCCCACACCTTGAGGGGGGGGGAAGCTCTGGCAGGAGACAACTAACTGGAGGATGAAGATAAGTAGGAGATGAAAGAGGCAAGGAGATGGAGGGGGAGGATACAGAAGCCATACTGCACAAGTAGCAGCATGCAAAGATCCCATCAGAATGTGGAGAACCATTTGAGTCAGGAAGGTTTCAATGAGTCCCCAAGGATGAAGGGTATGATTGGAACATCAGTCTGAAGTAAATGTGTTAGAAAACTATTGAAAGTGCAGCCTGAACCAAGTAAACCTTTCCCACCAATGAAGGATGTATATGTGCCCAAGTCTATAGCATTATGGTGGCTCTGAATCATACTGAGGGCTGGATAAATACCCAAGACTTCCTCCCATTCCCAACACCCCACCACCTCCCACTGCCAACCCCCACCTCCACTTTCCCACCACCTCCCACTTCCAGCCCCATCTCTCCATTAACCCCCACCTCCACATCCCCCCATCACATCCACCCTCACCCCCAGCACTGCCTCCTCCCATTAAAATCCCCCAATGCCAGAAGGAGGTCAGGGAATGGTGCTAAATCCCATCTCCCTCCCCCACCTTACCTGACCAATCACATCTTGAAGAAGCCCAATAGCCTGCTTATTGCTTGACCAAGTGAGCAAGGTGGTTCTGGTTGTCTCTTTGCCTCTGTTTGGTGCTCCTGTAAGAATTTGAGTAATCAAGTCCTCATGGGATTTCCTTGTTTCCTCGAATCTTTGTGGGTGGGAGTGTAGACCTGAAGCAGTCCAAACTGACAGAGAATGAAGGAATCATGGCATCTGTCAGGGGAATGAACATCCACATAGACAGAGCCTTTGCTATGGTTCTTGACCAACCGAACCTGTATATCAGATTGCAAAGTGTATTGTCAACTATTCCTGAGGAATTTTTTCACGAAGTACCTGCCTCAGGGAACAACAACGTGTGATTGCATCAGCCTGATCAGCGGCACTCCACCCTCTGCCCTGCCATACAAATCAACACCTCACACATTGCACAACCTCTCCCACTGTAATGCAAAGCAGCAATAAATCAACACTGGAATACAAATACATTGCAAATGGTAATACACTGAGTGAATGCAGGCGTCACACATGGCTTAACGAGGATTCTCGAAAGTCTCTGCCACTGTCACTGAATACAAAACAGAAATCTATTTCACTCTGTCTGTGCATTCGTGACCTTTCCCCACAGTGACAGGACATCAGTCAAATTTCAGAAACTCTGAAGGATTTCAGAAGCCGCTAAAGAAAGAAAATCTGCCATTTGCTGAACAGTCGGTGAATACATTTGAAGCTAAATGCTTATTTATGCCTTGGCTGTCATTGAAATGAAATGTCTTTTTGCGTTGTCTACCAACCTTCATCTTAGAACCTGATTTAAAAACCCATTCAGTGACGCTGCATTGAAATAAAATTAATCTTTGCTCTATATCTTCAGAATAGACCATTAGATGCCAGCTGGCACTGAAATATATACAGTAAGAAGTCACACAACACCAGGTTAAAGTCCAACAGGTTTACTTGATAGTAAACGCCACTAGCTTTCCAAGCACTGTTCCTTCCTCAGGTGAGTGACATCTCCATATCACTGAAATATATCTGCATGTCCTTTCTTGGGTAATGATAGTGCTTATCCCTATTTGGAGTCAATGGGAAATCACATCAATAGCAGTGAGACAGGTGATCCCATCAACAGCTAACAACATGCTAACCGCACACCACCACCACCACCTCCCCCCCACCCCCCTCCCCCCGGTGGGAATCATGCCACAGGGAGGCCAGCAAATTCCACCCAGGGAATACTTGTCTTCATTAGGCAAGGCACAGAATATAAGAGCAAGAGGGTTATAATGAAGATGTATAAACACTCGTTAGGCCACAGCTAGAGTATTGTGTACAGTTCTGGTCATCACACTATGTAGGAAGGATGTGATTGCTCTAGAAAGGGAGCAGAGGAGGTTCCATAAGGAAGCCACCCTCCCCCCCACCCTGCTGCCCCCCATCCTGCTGCCCCTTGGCCTTTGACTGCACTCTGGCCATCCAATACAAAGGAAGACAGGCAGGGAGGAGAACCTCCTCATTAACCTGCTCCAAAAGTTTAAAGTTTTTTTACATTATTTAGTTGGTTACGGGTGTGGTTCCGGAGGACTGGAGGATAGCGAATGTGGTCCCATTGTTCAAGAAGGGGAAGAGAGACCTTCCAGGGAATTATAGGCCAGTGAGTCTTACTTCTGTTGTGGGCAAAGTATTGGAGAGAATAATTAGGGATAGGATTTATAGTTATTTAGAGAGAAATGAATTGATTGGGGATAGTCAGCATGGTTTTGTGAAGGGTAGGTCGTGCCTTACTAACCTCATTGAGTTTTTTGAGAAAGTGACTAAAGAGGTGGAGGGGGGTAAGGCGGTTGATGTGGTATATATGGACTTTAGTAAGGCGTTTGATAAGGTGGCCCATGGAAGACTTCTGCAGAAAATGCAGATGTATGGGATAGAGGGTGATTTAGCTAATTGGGTTAGGAATTGGCTAGCAGATAGAAGACAGAGGGTGGTGGTTGATGGGAGATATTCATCGTGGAGTTCGGTGACAAGTGGTGTACCTCAGGGGTCTGTTTTGGGGCCCCTGCTGTTTGTAATTTTTATAAATGATCTGGATGAGGGTATTGAAGGATGGATTAGTAAATTTGCAGATGACACCAAAGTCGGTGGAGTGGTAGATAGTGAAGAGGGGTGTTATAGTTTGCAGAGAGACTTGGACAAGTTGCAGAGCTGGGCCGAGAGGTGGCAAATGGAGTTTAATGTGGAAAAGTGTGAGGTAATGCACTATGGCAGAAATAATAAATGTGTAGAGTATAGGGCTAATGGTAGGATTCTTAGTAGTCTTGATGAACAGAGGGATCTTGGTGTGTATGTGCATAGATCCCTGAAAGTAGGCAGTCAAGTCGAGAAGGTTGTTAAGAAGGCATATGGAGTCTTAGCTTTTATTGGTAGGGGGATTGAATTTCGGAGCCGCAACGTCATGTTGCAACTGTACAAAACTCTAGTGCGGCCGCACTTGGAGTATTGTGTGCAGTTCTGGTCCCCACATTATAAGAAAGATGTGGAGGCATTGGAGAGGGTACAGAGGAGGTTTACCAGGATGTTGCCTGGTATGGAGGGCAGGTCTTATGAAGAGAGGCTGAGGGATTTGAGGTTGTTTTCGTTAGAAAGGAGGCGGCTAAGAGGGGACCTAATCGAAACATATAAGATGATTAGAGGTTTAGATAGGGTGGACAGTGATAGCCTTTTTCCTAGGATGGAGAAAGCTAGCACGAGGGGACACAGCTTTAAATTAAGGGGTGATAGTTATAGGACGGATATCAGAGGTAGGTTCTTTACCCAAAGGGTGGTTCGGGAGTGGAATGCCCTGCCTGCAGCAGTTGTAGATGCGCCAAGTTTGGTGGCGTTTAAGAGGTTAGTTGATAAGTATATGGAAGAGAAGGGAATGGTTTAGTTTGGAGGGGCATTGCTTTTTATATTGGTCGGCGCAACATCGAAGGCCGAAGGGCCTGTTCTGTGTTGTAATGTTCTATGTTCTATGTTCTATTAGTATCACAAGTAGGCTTACATTAACACTGAAATGAAATGACTGTGAAAATCCCCTAGTCACCACATTTCAACGTCCGTTCACCTGAGGGAGAATTTAGCATGGCCACTTAGCCAGCACGTCTTTTTGGATTGTACAAAGAAACCGGGATACTCAGAGAAAACCCACGCAAACATGGGGAGAGCATACAAACTCCACACAGTGACCAAAGCCAGGAATTGAACTCAGTTCCCTGGCGCAGTGAGGCAGCAGTGCTAACCACTGTGCTGCACTCCTGGGGCTGGCCAAAGCAGCTGCTAACAGCTCCAGGCAGCAGGCAGTGAAAGGCCCACCCAGCCCAGCTGACTGCCACTTTTCCAGGTAAGTTTGTGCCCGTTGTCCTTTGAGAGGGAGTGCACGCTCGTCACCTTCCATGATCAGTGGGCACTGGGGAGCATCATCGGCCTCAAAACTTCTTAATTTGATTAGATAAGGTTCCAACAAAATTTTGTTCTTTGCTACAGTGTACTTTTAAGTAGCCATCACATAAATTTAATGTATTAATTAGCATATTTAATTTTATGAGTAAATCAACAAAATATAAAGAGAGAATGCTTTCTTCTCATTACAGTGCCCTTTTAAAACACCATCAAATTGTTGAACTTAATTTTACTTACTGGTATACTCAAAGGAGTTTTTGGGGCACTGGGTTAATAACTACGAAACAGACACTTGTAACACTGCATTGAGTGAATAAACAAACTTTTAAGAAAAGGATTTTGCATCGAGTTTCATTATTCATCGCTTGGTTTGGGATCCGTTTAACATTCATCTTCATGCAATGACTACGCTATGAATTGGTGATGCTTTTACTAGGCTTCATCCATGTGTTTAATGCAACTAAGTCCATTCAAAAGTCTGACGGCAGCAGGGAAGAAGCTGTTCTTGAGCCGGTTGGTACGTGACCTCAAATTTTGATATCTTTTTCCTGATGGAGAAAGTGGAAGAGAGAGTGTCCGGAATGCGTGGAGTCCTTAATTATGCTGGCTGCTTTGCCAAAGCAATGGGAAGTGTAGACAGAGTCAATGGTTAGGAAGCTGGGAACAAGTTCTGGTTGAACTAAGAAAAGAATCGTAGAATTCTACAGTGCAGAAGGAAGCCATTCAGCCTATCAAGTCTGCACCAATCACAATCCCACTTAGGCCCAATCCTCATGCACTTACCATTGCTAATCCCCTTGACACTGAGGACAATTTTAGCATGGCCAATCCATTTAACCTGCACATCTTTGCACTGTGGGAGGCAACTGGAGCATCTAGAGGAAACCCACACAGACACAGGTTGAACATGCAGTCTCCCAACTGACAGTTATCCGAGCCAGGAATCGAACCCAGGTCCCTGGCACTGTGAGGCAGCATTGCTAACTATTGTGTTACTATGCTGCCTCAGTAAGAAATAGTCTCCAATTATAGAAGAGCTGTGAGGAGCAGACTTTGAGTGAGATGGGCTCAGGGAGAAGCTTTTTAAATCTGAGAAGACAGCCGAAGTTTGGTGACTCTGTGGTGCTAGCCATTGGGGCAAACTTCATTGGACAGTGGTGCTCTCCTTGGAAGGGTTGACAAGCTGAGATTGCAGTTGTGAATTCATGCCTGAATGTACCCGGGAATCCAAAGGAACGTAATCTCGAAAGGTGAGACTGAAACCCTGGGAGTTGTGCTGCAGCTGAAGCTGTCTAATTTGAAGCAACCTTTGAAGAGAATGTAAAAGTGACATCTACAAATGTGAAGATTAGAAACCTTTCTGAGGGAGACACAGTTTCAGTGAGATTGGCTGACTCACAGTGTGACTAATGTCTGAGAAGATTATTGAGAAATCCCTGGAATGAGTTTTGGACACTATCTGTCACTTTTTGGAAAGTGTGACATGCCTGGCCACAGTTTGCCTGTTAATTCACACATACCACACACTTACCCTGAATGTAATTAGGATTTGGAGATGCCGATGTTGGACTGGGATGAGCACAGTAAGAAGTCTCACAATGCCAGCTTAAAGTCCAACAGGTTTATTTGGAATCATGAGCTTTTGGAAAGTCGCTTTTTCCTTGGATGAGTGATGAAGGGACAGCACTCCGAAAGCTCATGATTCCAAATAAACCTGCTGGACTTTAACTTGGTGTCATGAGACTTCTTACTGTGAATGTTATTAGAGCATTACATACATGTTGTAAATGTTAATCTTTCTGACCTATAGTAAATTTTATACTTTAAACAAAACATTATTGACACTCAATCAGATCTCATCAATATCTTGGAATCTGGGCAGGGATCATAACAATAATATATACATGTAGTGCTGCAATATTTACTTTGCTGCTACTGCCTGCAATCAGAATCTATCTTGTAAGATGAACTGGGTGATGCAGTGTGCTTGCTAAAGGCTGAATGGAATGTGAATTCTGACTCAAATAACTCATTGTTTAACACTGTAAACATCCATCCTTTCCACCAACAGTGTACTGTGGATCCAGTGTGTGCTCACTACAGGGTGCACAGCAACAAAACACTTCATTTCAGCATTTCCCAAATTCACCACTTCCACCTTGAGAATGAAGGCAGCTATATGGGAGCATCATCACCTCAACGTTGCCCATCGAATCACACATTGTCCCAGTTTGGCCGTATAGCACTGTTCCTTCTTCATTACTGGGACAAAATGCAGGAACTCCCTTCCCAGGGGATTGTGAGAATGCCTTCAACACGGGTTTCAGTGGTTCTGAAGAAGAAAACAATTATCTCAAGAGCAACTAGGACCAAAACAGCAAATGCTAGAAAATCTCACCAGGTCTGACAGCTGTGGACCGAGAATAGAGCCAATGTTTGGAGTTAGGATGGCCCTTCACAGGTGCAGAAGACAAAGAAAATATGAAGAGATTTATATTGTGAGGGTGAGGAGGGGTGTAATTAGCAAAGATGTCACAGAGTAAAGGACAAAGGGACTGGAAATGGTGTTGGTCATGGCTGAGACAGGTGCTAATGTCCACCATTAAGAGGTGTAAATAGCAGAACAGAATGTCAAAAGTCAACCCGAGACATGCGACAGATGGTCCTGGTGAGATGGGAAAACAAGATGGAAAGTGAGATTTTTAAGAAGTGGACCAATGAAATGATGAAAGAAATTAAAATTTAAAATAATGAAGTAATAAAAATTGATGAATAAGATAAAAAGAAATGAAATATAATAAAATAAATGGAAATGGGGTGAAGATGGAGGAGAGAGTTTATGTGCTGAAGTTGTTGAACTCCAGATGTTCACTCCAGAAGGCTGGAAAGTGATCAATCAGAAGATGAAGTGCTGCTTCTCTAGTGTGCGTTGCGCTTCACTGGAACATTGCAACAGGCTAAAGGATGGACATGTGAACAGAAGGGCAAGGTGAGGTGTTGAAATGGTAAGCAACAGGTCCTGCTGCTATCAGGCTGAAAGTGTTCTGCAAAGTGGTCACTCAGTATGCGTTTAGTCTTTCTAATATAGAGTAGACCGCACTGGGAGCAGCGAATGCAATAGACCAGATTAAAGGAGGTGCTCTGAAAAGAGTGTGTGAGCCCTGGGATTGTGAACAGGAAGGAGGCAAAGGAGTGGATACCAGACCTGCTAAAATTTTCCAACATTTTCTGTTTTTGTTTAAGATTCCAACATCCGCAGTAATTCGCTTTTACAATAAATGTTGCCTTTGCCAGTGACATCTACATCCTGTAAATGAGTTAAGAGTGTTTTTTTTTAAGAATAGTTCCAACTATTTATGATTTATTAGACCTGACACTTCTTCCCCAAGAAATGATGAAAGATATTGCAGTTGGAACACCAAATACTATCACCAAGGCACTGTGAAATCCATCCTGCAATATAAATGGACTGGGTATCATGCTTAATCTATATAATCAACTCAACGTCAAGCAATTATATAAGGTATATGCATCATGAAGTAAATTCACACCAAGTAAGAGTGACTAAATGCTAAAGTAATTAAGCTTCATAAAAACTCACAACAACACAGCTAAATCAATGCAGAAAAGTAAATACACAGTCATTGCTTGTGGGCATTTTTGTGCAATAGTTAAAGAAAGCCTAAATTAGGCTCTCAAATCAGAATCTCTACAGAGGGAGAAATCTCTACAGAAGGAGGCCATTTGGTCCATCGAGCCTACACCAACCACAATCCCACCCATTGTCCCAATAACCTCATACATTTAACCTCGCTAGTCCTCCGATAGCATGGCCAATCCACCAAACCAGGAATCTTGGAGCATGGGAGGAAACCGAAGGAAACCTTCACAGACACAGGGAAAACGTGCAGATTCCACACAGACAGGTGGCAATCAAACCCAGGTTCCTGGCGCAGTAAGGCAGCAATACTAACCACTGTGCCGCCCACAGTGTACATGAGCTTGTGTAAGTAAGATCTATGAGAAAATATTCAGTGCTAAATTAGCCATCCATTGTTAATGCTAAAGACTGAATTTAATATGCAAATCAACTACAGTGATAAGCTGATGTATCAGTAACTATAACTGGATATATAATCATGTCCTTAACATAATTAAATGTTCTAATGTACTTCATGGGAGCATTATCAAATAAAAGGAGGCACTGAGCACTTCAAAGGTGCATCTTAGAGGGGAGGTAGAGCAGCAGAGAGATTAGGGAGAAAATTCCAGAACTTCTAGCAACTGAAGGCAAAGCCTATAATTGTGGACTGATTAACATACGAATTAGGAGAAAGAGTAGGCCACTCGGCCCATCAAGTCTGCTCTACCATTCAATAAGATTGTGGTTGATCTAACTGTGAGTGCAAACCCACATTCCTGCCTACCCCAGATAATTATAATGACTTCAATGAGGACCTTGAGGTTGACCTCTTGAAATATGAACTCTCTGAGTGAGTTCATTATTGCCTGAGCAATCAGGGATTCTCTTCTGTATATATAACTGGAGCGTCAAGTCTCCTGGCACTTTGGATGCTGACATAGAGCCTGTAACATTTTATGAACTATAATAAAGCTTGTAAGTAAAAGAGACATTGGCCTTTGCTGACTTATTTCAGTAACCTTTCACCCCCACCCCCTGCTCACCTTAATCAAGAATCTATCTAGCTGTGTCTTAAAAATATTCAAAGAATCTGCTGCCATTGCTTCCATTTGGAGGAAGAGAACTCCAGAGACTCAGGGCCATCTTGAGAAAACAAATTTCTCCTCATCTCCATAGTAAATGACTGTCACCCTATTTTTAAACAGTAACTCCCAGTTTTATATTCTTTAACAAATGGCAACAGTTGCTCCACATCCTCTGTGACTGACCCTGAACTTCCTAACTCATAGACCACAATCAGTAAGGATAGGCAACAACCCTCGTCCATAATTATGCTCAACACCAGTGCCCCGCACTCTGTTCTTAACCCCCTCCTATACTCCTTATGCACTTATGACTGTGTGGACAATTTCCCCTCCAATTCAATTTCCAAATCTGCTGATGACACCATCGTGATGGGGCAGATCTCAAACAGCGATGAAACAGAGATAGAGAATCCGGTGAACTGGTGCAGTAACAAAAATCTCTCCCTCAATGTCAACAAAATGAAGGAGAACAATGGGGATGAAGTAGAAAGGGTCAAGAGTTTCCAGTTTTTAGGTCAGATCACCAACAACCTGTCCTGGTCCCTCCATGCTGACAATATAGTTAAGAAAGCCCACTAACGCATCTACTTTCTCAGAAGACTAAGAAAATTTGGCATATCAGTTACGGCTCTCACCAATTTTTACAGATGCACCATAGAAAGCATTCTTTCTAGTTGTATCACAGCTTGGTATGGTTCCTGCCCCAGATGCAAGAAAAGATCATGAATGTAGCCCAATCCATCATGCAAACCAGCCTCCCATCCATTGACTCTGTCTACATTTCTTACTGCCTCATCAAAATAGCCAGTGTAATTAATGATCCCATGCATCGTGGACTTTCTCTCTTCCACCTTCTGTTGGAAAAAGATACAAAAGTCTGAGATCACATACCAACTGAATCAAGAACAGTCCTTCCCTCCTGCTGTCAGACTTTTGAATGGACCTAATTTGCATTAAGTTGGTCTTTCTCTACATTCTAGCTATGACTGTGACATTACTTTCTGCACTCTCTCGTTTCCTTCTCTTTGAATGATATGCTTTATCTATGTAGCATACAAGAAACTATATTTTTCACAGTGTGTTAATACATGTGACAATAATAACTCAAATCAAATCAAACCCCTGATTACCTCTAAAGATCTTAAAGATTTCGATCACTGATGTTTCTGAATTCCACTTAATATAAACTAACCTCTCCAATCTTTTTTCATAAGCCAAACTACTGAATCCTGGTATTAATCTATTTAACCTTCTCTGAACTGCTTCTAACACATTTACATATTTCCTTAGATATGGAGACCAGTACTGTACACAATATTTTCAATGTTGGGGGAAGTGAACAGAGTCTATTCTTGCTTAGCTACAGTGTGCCTTTGCATATGAGTAACTTCGGTGGGGCGAGGGGCGAGGGGAGGGTGAAACAAGATGGAAAGCAAGTTACTAGAAGTGAAAAAATAAAAATATAAAGTCACAGAAATGGATTACTAAGAGGAAAAGAAATGACTTAAAATAAATGGAGATGCAGTGGAGGTAGAGGAGAGAATTTATGCTCTGAAGCTGTTGAACTCAATGTTCAGTGCGCAAGACTGTAAAGTTCTCAGTCAGAAGATTAGGTGCTGCTCCTCCAGTTTACATTGGGCTTTACTACAAAAAGCCAAGAACTGGCATGTGGACAGGAGGGCAGAGAGCTGCATTGAAATGGCAAATAACAGGAAGGTCTGGATTCCACTTGCAAATGGACCAAAAGTGTTCAGCAAAGCCCATGATCACCTAGCCTGTGATTGGTCTCTCCAATGTAGAGTAGACCACATTGGAAACAGCAAATGCAATAGACCAGATTAAAGGGCTGCTTCACCTGAAAAGGAAGATGCATTGTCATGGAAAGAACATAAATTTCTTTACATAACAACACATCACAGCATACTGTGAGCATCTCTTTAACCTGAAGAAAGCTGACATGAATGTAAAGTGGGACAAAGCAGGCAAAGGACACAAGGTAGTGATGGTAACAGAAACTTCTTTCACAATAGAGCATTAGGATAGTGCTGGTAGGTCATTATTGCAAGGTTGACCTCAGGGCTACAATAATAACTCAGTCATTTGTGACAACATGAATTGGGGAAACTATGACCAGCCACTCATATCAGAGCTGTTTCAGTCCGCTTTGCTTCATTTTCACTTTACCTTGAGAATCTAACATGCTAACATTTCATTAAATCAATGGCCATTATTCATAAGGCACTTTGCCTCATGTTTCAGCTCAAAGGCTCATTATAGAGCAAAATATTTCAATACACTTTCAATAGCAATCTCACAATAAATCTGTGAATAGTAAATCATTGCAAGTGATATTTTTTATTTCGCAATCTAATGAAAATGATTGATTTTGGTTAAAATTTGGATTATTTCTTGCACATGCATAGTTGCAACAAAGCTCTGAAAGAATTTGGTGTTATCTATAAAACCACAAATTATATTGTTGTCACTCCTTAATGCTTGTTCGTTTTATGCCAAAGTGCCTTTCTATAAACTCCTCCAAACCTCAGTCCAATTCAGGGCTCTTGCACATCCCTGATTATCATCACACCACCATTGGAATCATTGACTTAATATAGTCTGGATGGTCAAGTGGTCTAAGGTACTGTGTTCAGGTTGCAGTCTCCTCTGGAGGCGTGAATTTGAATCCCACTCCTGGCATTAATTGAACTTTTATAGGAATTAAGGATTATGGTGAGCAGAAGGGTAAGTGGAGCTGAGTTCACAAAAAGATCAGCCACGATCTTATTGAATGGCGGAGCAGGTTCGAGTGGCCAACTCCTGCTCCTAGTTCCTGCGTTCTAACTAGAACGTACAATCTGGAATTCCCTGCCTAAAACACTTAGTCTGTCTAACCTCTCTTCTTTGTTTATGATATTTCTCGAAATCTGCTTCTTCAGACAAATGGATGAAAGCAAGTTACTGTGGATGCTGGAATCTGAAACCAGAAGAGAAAATCTCAGCAGATCTGGCAGCATTGGTAAGGAGAGAAAAGAGCTAACGTTTCGAGTCCAGATGACCCATTGTCAAAATGAAGCACACTCACACACTTTGTCAGGAACATAATAAGTATTTAATATTTAATAACTGAGTAAAAAATAGTGGGAAAGGGAAAATAAATGTTGGAATTGTCCGACTT
The DNA here is from genome assembly GCA_024679065.1 of Sphyrna mokarran. Lineage (NCBI taxonomy): Eukaryota > Metazoa > Chordata > Chondrichthyes > Carcharhiniformes > Carcharhinidae > Sphyrna > Sphyrna mokarran. Next base: position 8,520,639 of record JAGIQG010000024.1, read on the forward strand.
AGGGTTTTGAATTTGAACGTTTGGATCATTCAAAACAAAATGGATGAATTAGTTGCACAGGTAGATGTAAAGATCAAAGAATAAAGCCCTCCAAGCCTTCACCAATCACATTTACCTATCTAAACCAACCAACTTGTATTTCTCTATTCCCAGTTTGTTCATATATCTATCAAGATAAGTCTGAAATGTAGCTAATGTAACTGCCTCAATCACCTCACTTGATAGTGCATTCAGCTCTCTGTATAAAAAACTTACTTCACACATCTCCACCGAACCTTTTCCCCCTTACCTTGAACTTGTGCCTCCTTTGTAATTGTTATTTCTTTCTCTGGGAAAAAGCTTCCCACTCTTCATCCTTATCTATTCTCCTCATAATTTTATAAACTTCTATCAGGTTGCCCCTCAGCCTCCGTCTTTCCAGGGATGACAATCCCAGTTTATTCAATCTCTCCTCATATCTAATACTCTCCATACCAAGCAACATCCTGGTAAAGGGGTATGATATTGTTGGCATTTGAGAGATGTGCCCCCAAAGTAAGCAAGGATGGCCACTAAACATTCAGGGCTACTCAGTGTTTTGGAAGGACAGACTGAAAGGAAAAGGTGAAGGAATTGCATTGTTTATTAAAGATGTTATTGATACGTTATTGAGGAAAGATATTAGCATAGATGATGTGGAATCTGTATGGGTTATATTAACAAACAATAAGAGGCAAAACTCATTGGTGGGGTGTTATACAAACCACCAAACAATAGCGGTAATGTTGGGAAAAACATCAGACAGGAGCTCAGTGATTCCTGGATTAAAGGAACATCTGTGATTATGGATGACTTTAATCTGTGTTTGGATTGGGAGAGTGATATTAGTCACAGTAAATAGAGGAGGAATTTTTGGAGTGCATAAAGGATGGTTTTCTGGAGGAATATGTTGAGGAACCAACCAGGGGAGCAGGCATTTTGGACTAGCTAATGAGTCATAGCTGACATGCCAAATTTACTTCAACTTCTGAGAAAGTAGAGGCATTGGTGGGCTTTCTTGACTGTAGTATGGGCATGGGAGGATCAGGGCAGATTGTCTGCATACGTAAAAACATGATGTTTGCAAACATTTCTATTTCCACCATTTTGACTAGGACTGAGATGCAGAGAAATTTCTTCACTCAAAGGATTGTGAATCTTTGGAATTCTCTACCCAGAGGTTTGTGGATGTTCTATCGTTGAATACATTTAAAACCGGGATGGACAGATACTTGATGTCTCAGGGAATTAAGGGATAATGATAAGCAGATGGAAAAGTGAATTTGAAGTCTAAAGTCAGCTATTACAAGACTGAGTGACGGAGCAAGCTTGATAGGATGGATGGCGGAGCTGGTTCGATGGGCTAAATAGTCAATTCCTCCTATTGTCTGTGTTTCACCCTATTGTTTGGTATTTGTAAATCCTTGGGCTGGTAATATAAACATCGCCAAAAGCAAATACAAAAACCAGCATTAAAAACAATACAACATCAAACCAATCATTGGCCCAGGTTAAAATTGGAGCACATTGTTTAAAAATGACATGCTAAGGGACCAATGTTAATGCAGTAATATCCCTTTAAGGGACAAGTCCTTTGATGTGACTACTTTGAACCTCTTACGTTTTTTTTAAATGACATTTAATTGAATTACAATATCAGGAAAAAAAAGTTAGAAAAAATTGAGGAAATTGTCAAACTGTTTTTCCTTTAAACTGTTTGCTTAATGTTTTTTTGCCTTGCAGCTTCTTTGAAACAAGATCTTGTTGTAACATTTGTTAAAAGTATCATTGATCATCTATTTATTAATTGGTCAGCACAGGATTCAGCAAGGTTCACAAAACTAAACAGTTCTGCCACCGTGTGGTGTGTGGGTCAAATGTTTGCAACCAAGTGGTTTCCATAGAGACGGAATGGTTCTAATTTCACAGAACACTGGCAGATAAGGAAAGTTTTAACATGGGTGACCACAAGGGATTGCATGCAAATGAGGTTAAAATTTATATCATAACAGGAGGCCAGCTCCAACCTCTAACCCCTAGATTCTATAGAGATGGCTCAAGTACTGAGAAGCCAACCCAGACCTGCAAAGTGGATTGTTATTTTAACTACTTTAATAAAAAGGGAAGGTTCCGATTTAACGTACTTTGCAGGATTAGTTTTGGCTGACCAGGTTTCTCAGACTGCTGGGACCAGAACTATCACCCACCCCTCCCACTTCCCCACCCCTCCCCTTGGACCTGAGATCAGTCCAACCCATCACTACCCAAACCTCAGAGTCATGGCAAAGACACCCCTTCCCAGCATCGTGGATCCAACCTTTCTCATCCAAATCCTTGATTGGAAACCAAGCCCTGAGGGAAAGTGCTTTCAGGCTCCTGCAGGGATTGGAAGTGATTGAGAAAGAGTGAATACGATGTAAAAATACAGAAAGCCTGCTTCAAGAACCAACTGCACTGGAAGCTTTAGAGGAGTTCAACAAGAGGAGAGAGGCTCTGAGTCATGAGGAACCACTGAGGAGGCAGTGAGAGCAGATAGCAATATCATCCTGAGGAACTTCATGTGTGTAAGAAGAAGTCTAAGGATGTATGGTCAAACTTGGTATTCTCAAATGCCCTAACTTACAGATCACTAACCTCATCCACACTCCTCAATTCATCACACCCTCTTGGTTCACCCACCATTCATGTCTCACACTCACAGACTTAGAGCTGCTATATTGGGAAGGCGATGGCCTAGTAGTCTTATCGCTAGGCTAATAATCCAGAAGTTCAGCTAATATTCTGAGGACAGGGGTCCAAATTCCACTTCAGCAGTTGGCGGAATTTGAATTCAATAAAAAATATCTGGAATTAAGAATCTACTGACAACCATGAAACCATTGTCAATTGTCAGAAAATCCCATCTAGCTTATTAATGTCCTTTAGGGAAGGAAATCTGCTGTCCTTACCTGGTCTGGCCTACATGCGATTCCAGAGCCACAGCAATGTGGTTGACCCTCAATTGGCCTCGGGCAATTAGAGATGGGCAATAAATGCTGGCCAGCCAGCAACACACATGTCCCATGAATGAATAAAAACTAAACAGTACACTCACATCTCCCAGCTTGCATATTCTGTCAGCCTTTCAATCATAGCAGCCACATCAGGCAAAGACATTGCAACAAACTAACACACTTCCCTCACTTGTGCACAACACCAGAAGCAGCAGGAAATAATTGGACAGGATGGGTTATGAGTGGATGTGCTCATAGAGAAGGCGCTTGTCATCATTACCATGATTCAGGAGAAGGCCAGTGACAGGGTTGATGATGGTTTATCAGACCAAATTCTCCTCCATATGTTCCTCTCAAGCCACAATCTCTTCAATTTACAAACTGCAGATATTTTTAAGGACATTCTTCACAGTTTCTCCTTTGCCCCTCACCAATCCTTCCCTTATCCTCTTTTAAACACCCAATAACTGTGACCTATTGTAGTATTTGATTGTTCACTTGGTTGGCGTTTGATCACGTTTGTCTGTTACATTTTCTCTGCTCTGGGTGCTATTGGTCAAACCTGGGTGTGACTAAACTGAGAGAAACAGTTGAACACATGAACAGGCAATCATTTTAAGAAGAACTTGGAATTTCTATTTGGACACAGAAGTCAATGTGTCATCTCTGCATATCTCTGAGGCAGAAAACACAATACTGACTTGATGTAGGAGAAAAAAATGAAGAAGAATAAGAAAATTTAAAATGAAGAAACACCATCACTTTCTCCCAGCCATAAGCTCAGAAACTGCCAAACTATCTATTAACTCAACAACAACCAGTAGAATTCAATCAGTGGCTAATCCAAAGATTGTTGATGATCTCTCTCATTAATGGGCAGGGAGATGATCTAGCTACATGTTCAGCTATCCATGATTGGCCATTAGCTGGAGAAGTTTATTTATTAGTCAGAAGTAGGCCTACATTAATACTACAATGAAATTACTGTGAAAATCCCCTTGTGGCCACACTCCAGTATCTGCTCGGGTACACTGAGGGAGAATTTAACATGGTCAATGCACCTAACCAGCACGTCTTTCAGACTGTTGGAAGAAACCAGAGCACCCGAAGAAAACCCATGCAGACACGGGGAAAATGTGCAAACTCCACACTGACAGTGACCCAAGCTGGGAATCGAACCCAGATCCCTGGTGTTGTGAGACAGCAGTACTGTACTTCCAATTGAGGCTGGAAATCATTGTTAGAGTTTGGATAGAAATTCCTATTTTGTTAGTGATGTCAAAGGCTGTGTGTCACCCATCGGTTCCACTGCCAGCTTTGCCCATCATATTTTTTGATAAAACATTGGAGGCAGGAGACACTGCCAGGGCACACTAATCTTAACCCTAACCGCTCCTCCCTCCCTGACCTCCCCACACCCAAGGGCTGTCTTACTGGTACGCCCCCAGCAGAGACCATTCTCAAATTCCCATTTTACCAAACCTATTATAAACCACACCAACTTCATGTCCCCCCTTTGATTCTCCGTGCCCACCACCAATCCTGCCTGTCGAAAATGCTGCAGAAAATCCCCCACATTGACAGTAGTCCTAATCTGCCCACTCTGCATACTCTTGGTGCAGGCTCCTAATGCCTGGTTACAACAGGTTAACAGATGGATTGTGCTGATTGTAATGCAGATCATTATATGCCAGCAACCTCAGTCACTCATGTGTTGGACTCAAGAGGGAGGCTGGAAACATGCCTGGGAGCAACCTGCCTACTCTGTAAGCTGTTCAGATGTAACAGAAAGCAACCAGTATTAATCAGATACCAGAGTGTCTTCACAGTCTGTCTAAGAACAAAGTCCCACACCTTGACTCCATGACAGAGAATCAATCTCAGAACGCAGTGGCAGCCATAGAGACATTGATGCCAAAAAAACCAGTGACATCAAAGGAACCTCTGAATATAGAAAACTTTAGAAGCCGCTTCAGAAATTTCAGCAGAATGAGGAAATACAGGGCTGACAGGAATCATTCACCCATGCCCGATCATCCACAATGCCAGCTGGAAATCATGCCAGCCTAGAGCATGTCAGGGTGAGCACCATGTGTAAATGTCAGGCTTTATATTAAGAAATCTTTGAGCAGCTCAAGAAGAGGGGAAGACAATGGAGATGAAAGAGAACACCATGTGCAGCATTGGGTGGGTGACGATTCAACCAGGGATCTTCTCTACAAAGGAGGTTGTTAATCTCAATGCAGCAAACCTGTCCAGGGATCAGATTCTCCTCAGATTCACCCAGAGAATAGATAATCATCAGAGACTTCATTCAGGAATTGAATCTTCATCTCAAGACTTTGGACCCTCCAGGTGCAGGTACTTATCCTCACTCAACCTCACCTTGACCCACTTTAACTCTCACACTCCCTCACACTGCTCTTGGGCCCACTCAGCCCTGGCGCCAGCTCTTCTTGCCCCTCCTCCAGGTTCTCTTCAGGCCCCCTAACTCTAAAGGCTAACTGCACCCTCTGCGGTCACAGGGGATGAGGTTGAAGTGGTCACAGGCAAGGGGGAGTCAGAAGGGCCAGACAACCTCCAGTTACCTATACTCTTCCTCACCTTGAGTGTCTAGAAGCCACTGTCTGACTCCTCAAGGGGAAAGGGTGCCTGGAGGGAGGTTCAGATGCCCCTACTCCCTCTCAAGTTACCACTGCAGAAGCTCTCCCATGGCCACCCTATTGGAATGCAGCTCTACGAGCAAGATATGTTGGACCAGAATGTCCATGGAGTCCACCATCATCCCCATGGAGACCTCAATCTGTGCATGTTGGCACCACGTTATCAGCCAGCAGACGAATGGCTTCCTCTTCTTCACATGGCACTGTACCGAAGGTCTTCGGAACCTTAGCTTGATGTTGCCCTGCCTCTTGCTGACTTTCCAACATCATTTGCAGGATGATTCCAATCAGATCTCATAGAGATTGCTTCTCCAACACATCTCCAAGTGCTATGGTCATGTGTCCATGCAGTGACCAGCAGAATAATCACCCTTCCCAAACCAGAGCTAAGAGTTACAGAGGCGAGTGTTCTCTGGGTCCTCTGGTGCAAGTGACTGCTGTAACTCTTCTATTTCCTCTGCCCTCCCCCCTCTTTGGGATTTCTCTTGTGTTGGAGCTGGGCTTCTTGTGGCTTCTTGATTGTCCTTTTCCTCGTGGCACCTGTAAGTGAGAGAGGAGGGAGTTTGTAAAGTTTTAAAAGTTTAATGTTTATTAGTAGGCTTACATTAAAATTGCAATGAAAATACCCTAGTTGCCACACTCCTGCATCTGCTCAGGTGAATTTAGCACCTAATGAACACATCTTTTGGAATGTGGGAGGAAACTGGAGCACCCCGAGGAAACCCATGCAGACATAGGGAGAATGTGCAGACACAGACAGTAACCAAGGCAAGAATCGAACCTGAGTCGCTGGTGCTGTGAGACAGCAGTGCCAACCACTGTGCTATGTGCTGTCTTCAACATGAGGCACCTTTGACCCTGAGGCCTGGATCCTTGCTGGGTGGAGGCCCAATTCCAGTCTTACCAACACCAATGGCCTTATCCCTTTCCACCCCTGCCAGCTGGGATGCCCTTTCCAGGAATTGTCCCTTCAGGTGTGGTTGACTCCCTCCTGTCTTCTCCCTCTCTCACTGATTATCAAAGAGAATAGAGAGGAAGAAGATGAGAGGAATTGTCTTTTGCAAGCATTTGTGCATTGCAATTTCACCTTTCTCTCTTGTGCTTCTGGCCGTCAAGGTAACTCGCTGGATTGCGTCCAGAAGGGTTCAGAGCCAGCCTTTCCAAAATGGCACCCAGGTAAGATGGTGGGACACCCACCATCCAACCAACCCTGTACAAGTGATATGTCAGGAAACCCCTGACTGCATAATTAATGAGGTTGTGATCACGGGATGCCTCACTAGTTGTTGGCAGTCTCTGTGCAGGAAACATACCTTATCCCAACCCTGTCCCAGATTGGAAAATCCCACCCATAGTTTCATTTTGTTAAAAAGTAAGATAACACAAGTTCAGGGGAGATGTAATATAAAAGATTAACGAAAGGTATATCATAATATATAATGTAAATAATGATGTACCACTGACAGTCATGTGGTGGACTGGAGTGAGAGAGAGGTTGGCATCATGCCTAGCAGCACATACCAACCTGTCCAGATGTGGTTCTAACAGACAAGTGTTGAGCTGCTACCAGAGTCTGTCTAAAGCTTGTCTGAGAATCAAGTTCCATGGCTAGAGTCCAGGCCAGTCTCAGAATAATGTCCATGCTGTTGACCTCACCAGAACGGCAGTCTGTGTGGCTCAGACTAAAAATGTGCATGCAAAATATAGACACAATTTTGGATCCTAAACAGCAGCTGAAAAGATGCCATTCATATTTTGTGATCTCGGATGACACGGAACCAGGATTTTTCATGTAGTTTTTGCAGAATAGTCTAAAATGTGAGAAATAGTCCACCCCAGAGAGCTGAACATCAAGTCTGATGGTCCAATGAAATACCAAGGGAATGCTGCATTGTCGGAGGTGCCAGCTTTTGGATGGGACCATAAACCGAGGCCCTGATTGCCCTCTTGGATAAACATAAAAAATGCTCTGCCATTGTTTTGAGAAGGATTGCACTGGCAAATATTTGTTCCACAACCAAACTAACTAAAATAAGTAATCCGTTCACTATCACATAGGTGTCCGTGGGATCTTGCTGTGCTCAAATCAAGTTGCTGTGTTTCCTACTTAACAACAGTGGCAACACTTCAAAAGTTTCTAATTAGCTACCAAACACTTTGGAACATCCCAACGATACGAGAGGCATTATCTAAATTATCTAAGTAATTCTCCTTTAAACTCTCTGCTTAATTGATCTATTTATATCGCAGCATTACGGTTGAATGAATATTCTGGAAAATATTGCACTAAAGGTCCTGATTTTTAACATTCAATTCATCATAAAAATTTTTGTCCACCACTGGTTTGATTTAGTCCAAAGAGAAATGTGAGTTAATGAAAGATATTAGCCTGGAATATGTTGCTGGAAAGCCAGTGGCGTGCTGGAGATTGATTGAAGCAATTGTGTTTGCATGAATGACCCAGAGCCCAGCAGGCTGGAGGATTTGTGAGAAAAGGTTACTTAAATTAACTGCTATTTGCCTGTAGGTGCTCTTTAAAAAGACTGAATAATTGTATTAGTTGACAACTATGAGGTTGATATAGAAATGCTCCAATTAATATAATGGACCAGTGTTAAAACGGAGAGAGTCTGTGCATCCAAGTCTCTGTCTTATCTTCGTTAGCTATGCCTCAGGCAACTCATTCACTGCTTTCAGTCTGTCATCTGTTCAGGGGACTTCTGCCACTCAATCTATTAACTTGGCAGGGTCACCACTGCCCTCTGTCTGTGCCCACACACTTTGCCCGATGCTGATTTGTTCCCCACAGTGCAAATTTTTCTTTCTGAATGAACCTTATGAGTGCTAATGATTTTAGCAATCAGGTTTGAGGACTCTGCCTTATGAATCTGGCCCCAATCATGTTCTCGAGGATTCCAAGAACAGCTCTGTTTCCCCCCCTACCACATTCACCCCCCCCCACAACACCCCCCATATAGCCCTGACTGCCTTGATATCAGTTGGTCCAGAGGCACAGGAGTTAAATTGTAGAACGTATAATGAGTACCACTCAAATTAATCCTATGTCAGTGAGAGGAATAAAGTCTTTAGAAAGATACAGGACTTTGCACTTGCTGTTACTGGCAGGACAAAACTGAGAGACAATCTCACAGCTGTTACTGTCACCTGCAATCCTATTATTCCAAATCTTTTAAAACAAGAAGGTTTAAATCCTTTTCCTGTATGGCTTGGATTACACATATATTGCAAAACATAATTTAAAACAGGAGAGGTAAAAGGGGAGTTCTGAGCACACAAACACATGAATTAGGAGCAGGAGTAGGTCACTTGGCTCCTAGAGCCTGCTGTGTTTTTCAATAAGACCATGATTTGATTGTAACCTTAACTCCACATTCCTGCCCATCCCTGAATACCTCTCACCCCCTGTTAATCAAGAATCTTTCTATTTCTGCCTTAGGGCAGTATGATGGCACAGTGATTAGCACTGCTGCCTCGCAGTGCCAGCACCTGTGTTCAATTCTATGTCACTGACTGTGTGGAGTTTACGCATTCTGTCCGTGTCTGTGTGGATTTCTTACGGGTGCTCCAGTTTCCTCCCACAGTCCAACAATGTGAGGGTTAGGTGGACTGGCTTTGGTAAATTGCCCCTCAGGGGGACTAGCTAGAGTAAATAAAAGCAAATTACAGTGGATGCTGGAATCTGAAACCAAACTACTCTGAAACTAAGCTCAGATCAAGGTCCTAGCTTTGCTTGTCTTTTTATGGATATGTGGAACATTTCTTGTTCCAGGCCTAGCCAGGTCCCCTCCCACAACTCCTTTATCAGTACATTGATGACTGTTTTGGTGCCGCTTCATGCTCTCATCCAGACCTCGAAAAATTCATTAACGTCCCTTCAATTTTCAACCTGCATCGCCTTCACCTGATCCATCTCAGGCACTTCCCTTCCCTTCCTTTCTGTCTCCATTTCTGGCAATTGACCATCTATCAATATCCATTACAAGTTTACTGACTCCCACAGCTATCTGGACTACAGCTCTTCACACCCCATATTCTGTAAGGACCATTCCTTTCTCTCAGCTCCTTCACCTCCATTGCATTTGTTCCGATGATGCCACTTTCCAAAGTGGTGCTTCTAATATGTGCTCCTTTTTCCTCAAACATGGTTTCCCGCCTACAGTTGTTGACAGGGCTCTCAATAGGGTGCGTCGTCCACCTCCTGCGCCATGACCCTCACCCCCTCCCCTCCCACCCAGAACAAGGATAGAGTCCTTCTTGTTCTTCTATCGCTATCCATCCCAAGGGATGATGATGGTTTCCTTCATTTCATTTATTTTCTGATAGTTCTGTTTTGGGGGTTTGATGTGTGTGTTCTGCTGTGGCTGTATAAACCGATCCTTGACAGGCACTGCTTTCCGCATACTTGGCAGGCGAGATCTACTGTGGGTGTTGGAGCGGGAGTTTCACTGTGGCGTTTCCTATGTCGTTCTAGTGCTGCTGCTCTGTTCTTTTTTTCTATATCGTCGACGCTCTTTCTTGTGATGGTCCGCCACTGTGCACGGTCTAGGGCCTTTTCTTCCCATGTTGATTGGTCGATGTCAGCTTTTTTGAGGCTCCTTTTCAGAGTGTCTTTGTATCGCAGCCGCTGACCTCCTTGTTTGCGGGTGCCACTAGACAGTTGGCCGTACATGATGTCCTTGGGCAGTCTTCCATCCTGCATTCTGACTACGTGCCCTGCCCAGCGCAATTGGGCAGACATCACCAGGGTTGAGACAGCTGGCATTTTAGCTCGGGAGAGAACTTCAGTATTAGTTATTTTATCTTTCCATGTAACTCTCATCAGAGAGCGTAAATGTCGTTGTTGAAGTTGGCCCAGCTGTCGAAAATGTCTTTGGTATGGACACCATGTCTCACAACCATAGAGCAGTGCAGACATGACTACGGCTCTGTATACTTTGCACTTTGTGGCCATCTTGATGTTCTGTGACCAGACACGACATTTTAGCTGTCCAAAGGCAAAGCAAGCTTTATTTATTCGCGATTCAATCTCCATGTCCAAAGAGGCGGAGGATGTTATCATGCTGCCCAGGTAACAGAAGTTGGTTACTGAATTAAGACTTGTGTTATTGATGAAACAGATCGTTCTTCACGATTTGATCCAGGAACTGGCTGGTGCAGAACCTCGGTCTTTTTAAGATTAATTGTTAATCCGAAGTTTTTAGCTGCACTGGCAAAGCGGTTGGTGATCGCTTGGAGATCTTCGAGAGTATGGGCTACTAGGGCACAGTCATCAGCAAAGTGAAGCTCTCGTACCACTAGGTCCCTTACTTTTGTTCTTGCCTTCAGTCTGGTGAGATTGAGAAGACCACCATCAGTCCTGGTTTGTAAGAAGACACCTGAATCTGATGACTCTAATCTGGCATCTTGGATAACAGCAGCATAGAATAATCCGAAGAGGACAGGAGCTAAAACGCATCCCTGTTTAACGCCGTTTCTGATTGGGAATGGGTTGGAGAGCTCACCACATATGTGGATGCGACCCGCCATGCCTTCATGAAACTGGCGTATAATTTTGCATAAATGTGGAGGGCAACCAAGTTTCTGTAGGAGTTTCCATAAGCCTTTTCTGTCCACAGTGTCGAACGCTTTCGTAAGGTCGATAAATGTAACATAGAGATTTTTTCGCTGCTCAACACATTTCTCTTGAAGCAGTCGTAATGAGAATACCATGTCGATTGTGCTGCGACCTGCTCTGAAACCACACTGGCTTTCAGGTAGAACTTTTTCACTAAGATGGGAGACTAAACGTCGGAGGATAATCCTTGAAAGGCATTTTCCTGCAGTTGAGAGGAGAGAGATGCCGTGATAATTATTGCAGTCCTTTTTGTCTCCTTTGTTTTTGTAGATGGCCATGATCGTTGCGTCCTTGAAGTCTTGTGGTATTTCAGCAGTTGCCCATAGCTTAGTGAAGAGGTCATGCAGGCACAATGTTAGCACATTTCCGCCATGTTGGTATATTTCGGCTGCGATGCCATCAGGTCCAGCTGCTTTGTTGGGTTTTTGTTCTTTGATGGCTTTGACCAGTTCATCACGGGTAGGTGGAGCGTCCAGCTCGAGTATGCAGGGTCGAGAATGTACCCTATCAAGGGCTTCATCGGTGATGGTCCCTGGTCTATTTAATAATTCTTTAAAGTGCTCCTGCCATCTTTCCATATGCTCCTCCTTATTTGTAAGGATGGTTACGCTGTCTTTGCTCCGCAGCTGAGAGGTGGCTTGTTTTTTTGGGCCATATACAATTTTGATTGCTTCATAGAAGCTTCTCGAATCATTGCGGTTAGTGAAGCCTTGCAATTCATTGGCCTTTTTTCTGCCACCATTCATCCTTCATAGCTCTGAGTTGCCTCTGTAAGACTGATTTCGCATCCATATATGCATGTCTTATGCCTGCTGATTCTGGATGACTTAGGAAAGCTTGATGAGCTGCTCTCTTGTTCTGCAATAACTTTTGTACAGCATCGTCATTTTCATCAAACCAGTCTTGGTATCTTCGTTTCGTTTTACCCAGGATGTCGTAAGCCGTTTTGTAGACTATTTTTTTGAATGCGTTCCAGTGCTCTGGTATGCTGATCGGTGGATTGTTGGCCAGTGAGCGTAGAGCAGTATCCATAGATGACCTCAAAGCGGTCACATGCTCATGACTTTTCAGTTTGGAAATGTTCAGCTTTCTTGGTGGCTTGGCAGAATTTAATCTGCACGGCGGTTTGACTGCTAGGCTTAACTTTGCCCAAACCATTTGATGGTCTGTCGAGCACTCAGCTCCGCGCTTAACTCTGATGATGCGAACGTCAGAACGTCTTGTTCTTACATTTCACCCCACCGGCCTCCATGGGCAAAGCATCATCCTTCACCATTTTCGCCAACTCCAGCATGATGCCACCATCAAACACATCTTCCCTTCACTCTCACCGTTAGCATTCCGCAGAGACTATTCTCTCCAGGATAACCTAGTCCACTCCTCCACTATACCCAACATCTTTCCCATCACACTTTCCCATGCAATCACAGAATGTGCAACATATGTTCCTTTACCTCTTCCCTGCTCACTATCAAAGGTCCAAAATACTCATTCCAGGTTAGGCAGTGTTTCACTTGCACCTCTGTCAATTTGATGTATTTCATTCACTGCTCCCAATGTGGTTTCCTTATATTGGAGAGACCAAACGTAGACTGGGTGATCACTTTGCTGAGCACCTTTGGTCTGTGTACAATCAGGACCTTGACCTTTTGGTTGCTTGTCATTTTAACACACAATCCTGCTCCCATGCCCATATGTCTGCCCTTGGCCTGCTGCAATGTTCTAGTGAAGCTCAACACAAACTGGAGGAACAGAATTTCATCTTCCAGCTAGGTACTTCACATTCTTCCGGTCTCAATGTCAAATTCTACAACTTCAGATGATTCGCTCTTCCACCTCCATCCTTTGGTTTCCATTTAGTTTTTTTTACTGTTCTCCATTTTTCATTTATTTATTGTCTTTCTTTATTTTTCTTCCCCACACTCTTTCCCCCACTTTATCCCCCTTTTTCTTACCTTTTCTCCCCCTTGGCTTCTCCTTTCCCCCTTTTTCTCCATTTTCCCTCTGTCCACCCATTCCCCCCCCCAAACCCCCCCCCAACATCTTCATCTGTCACAGTTTATCCTCTGATTTCAGCTCTTCAACCATTTGGCCATTTACACCTTCTATTCTTTCTCTGGACTGCCATTAGCAACCTTGCCCCTAGTTTCTGTGGCTATGGCGCAACATCGAGGGCCAAAGGGCCTGTCTTGCACTGTAATGTTCTATGATTCATCTTTCATTCCCTCACCCTGCAGTATAAATATCTCCCACTTTCTATGCCTTTTAGCTTTGACAAAGGATTATCTGAACTCAAAATGTCGGCTCTCTTCTCTCCTCATAGATGCTATCAGAATTGCTGAGATTTTCCAGCATTTTTTCTTTTGGCAGTACAGTTAATACGTGGGGTTACAGGAATAGGGCCGGGTTGGATTGTTGTCGATGCAAGCTCAATGGGCCGAATGGCTTCCTTCTGCACTGTAGTGATGCTATTCTATGGTTCTATGTAAAGAGCAGCTGCTTTATCTGGTGGGGGTGGTTTGAGGGAATGAGATATAAGCTTGTAATTCCAGCCAGACCATTCTGGGCTGATGCCAGGAATCACTTCAGCACGTAAAGCTGGTGAAAGGAAAGGGAAGCCTCGCCATTACACAGCTGCTGAGGCTGGGGGGCCATTGAAAATTTCAAAACCGAGAGTATTCAAATTTTGTTACAAAGATGTGATTAAGGATTATGATTCAAAGATTGCAGCATCCAGAATGGTGGAATAAACTGGAGGAAAAATTGGCCTCCTTCAGTCAATGTTTCCATATTCCTTTCTTTATTTTTAAATCTCACACAGGAGGTACCAGAGGGACGGAGGGAGAGAGGGAGTGTAACAACATAAGGTAGGGAGGGAAGGAGGGAGAGAGTGTAATAACATGAGAAGGAAGGGAGGGAGTATAATAACATGAGGCAAGGAGGGAGAGAGAGAGTGTAATAACATAAGGTAGGGAGGGAAGGAAGGAGGGATTGTAACAACATGAGGTAAGGAGGGAAGGAGGGAGGGAGTGTAATAACATGAGGCAAGGAGGGAGAGAGAGAGTGTAATAACATGATGTAGCGAGTGAGGGAGAAGGGAGGGAGTATAACAGGAGGTAGGGAAGGAAGGAGGGAGGGAAGGAGTATAACAACATGAGGTGGGGGAGGGACTGTAATATGTAGACTGTAGAGCAGGACTGTAATATATAAACATGTAGGAGAGAGGGAGGGAGGGGGTGTAACAACATGCAGTAGGGAGGGAGGAAAGTAGGGAATTATAACAACATGAATAGGGAGGGAAGGAGGGAGCAAAGAGAGTTTAACATAAGTCAGTACTTTCAGGAGAAGGGAGAAGTTAATTTATTTTGAATTGCGACCTGGAGGAGACTGAAGAACATGAAACAAAGTGAAATAAAACAAGCAGGCAAAATTCAAAGTTGGGAAGTGGTGAAACAACAATATTAAATTCAGAAACTGTGAGGAAGGGACTGAATGCTTAAATTGAAGACAATAGAAGGTCACAAGGAAGGCACAGAAAATGTTGACTGTGTGGAGACAAAAAAGTACAATGAATAAAATCCAACTCCAGACAGGCTAGCTGTGCAGATCGATATGTAACCCATGTGTTAATTAGGCCTGTGTTCAGCAAAGCAGCACACAACATACTGGAACCTTCATTAGGACATTACTGCTACATAGCTGCCTGACAAGGGGTGGCAGAAACCAACAGTTGTCTGTACACAGTGCAGAGATGGAGCATGGATAGAGCTGCTGCAGTTAAAGATAGAGGGAGATGGTGGAGCTGTGTCTTTGGAAAAATCAATCCTTTACTTCTCCCAGCTAAAGAAAATGAAATTAAAATGTCACAATGAATAGATCAGAATTCAGAATCTCGACATCTGGCTCAGATCAGAAACGGACAGTTTTGTTGAACAGATGTCTCAGAGACAGCGAACAATAAAAATGAAGATATAGTTTTAGAACATCATTTCCTGATGTTGAAGTATTTGTATTCCTTTCAGACCTGTCTAATATCTTCACAACTATAAAAACATCCAGGTCAAAGTACAGCTGCTTATAACACTAGCTGCTTTCTCCTTGTAAAGCATCTCAATTCAAATCACAGCCTTGATGAGAAATTTAATTATCTTCATTCACTTATTTTGCTATATGTTATTAAACTAATTAGAGTAAAATAATCCAGGCTTTGTTTCTTGGTTCATGCGCTTAAGCCGATCATAGAAATCTTATAATGCAGAAGGAAGCCATTTGGCCCATCGAGTATGCACCGATAATAATCCCACCCAGGCCATACCCCTGCCATCTCATTTACTCCACTAATCCCTCTAAGTTATGCATCCTATGACCTAAGGGACAATGTAACATGGCCAACGCACCTAACCTGCATATTTTTGGACTGTGGGAGGAAGCCCAAGCAGACACAAGGAGAACGTGCAGACTTCACATGGACAGTGACACAAGCTGGGATTCGAACCCAGGTCCTCGGAGCTGTGAGACAGCAATGCTAATCACTGTGCCACCATGCTGCCAAGTGAATAGTAATCACAGTAAGGCTGACAGCATAATTGACCCCAGGCTAGAAAGGGAGAAATCTTCCAGTTTAATTGCTATCTAATGATGTTTGATGAAAAGCATGAGAGTGGATACTGGCTGAGGACACGAATGACCACAGCAGTGATGCTCTTGGTGAAAGGAAGAAAGAACTTGCATTTACATAGCATCTTTCATAAACTCAGGATGTCTCCAAGTGTTTTATTGCCAATGATCTACAATTACTGTTGTAATGTAGGAAAGGCTGCACCAGTTTGTAAAAAGCAAACTCCCACAATGAGATAATGGGACCCAAATCAATGCAGCCAATAGAGAAGGCAGCCAATATGTAGATAAAAATATAAGGCCCTGGCTATTTTCCAATCCTCTAGGACTTCCCCTGTAGCCAGTGAGGATACAAAGATTTCTCTCAAGGTTCCAACAATTTCCTCCCTTGACTCTCTCAGTACTTTGGGGTTAATCCCATCAGACCCTATAGAATTGTCTACCTTAATGTTTTTCAAGAACCCCAATACCTCCTCCTTTTTGATCTCAACATGATGCAACCAACTACAGACTCTTTCCCAGATTCATCATCCACCAAATCCTTTTCTTTGGTGAATACTGAAGCAAAGTACTTAATTAATACCTTGCCCATTTCCTTCATCTTCACACATAGATTCCCTCCCCTATTCTTGAGTGGGCCAACCCTCTCCCTGGCTACCCTCTTGTTCTTTATATATGAATAAAAAGCCTTGAGATTTTCCTTAATCTGATGGCCAGTGATTTTCTGTGACCCCTTTTAGCCCTCCTTACTCCTTGCTTAAGCTTCTTTCTACTTTCCTTGTATTCCACATTTGCTTCATGTGTTCCCAGCTTCCCAAACTTAACAAATGCTCCCTTTTCTCTCTTTGACTAGGCTCACAATATCTCTCATTATCCACGGTTCCCAAAACTTCCCATACTTATCCTTCATCCTTACAGGAATGTGCCAGTCCTGAATTCCTATCAACTTACACTTGCCAAATGTTGATTTGCCCTCAAACATCAACGCCCAATCTATATTTTTCAGTTCCTGACTAATATTGTTGTAATTAGTCTTCCCCCAGTTTAGCATCTTTACTTGAGGATTACACTTATCTTTATCCACCAGTACATTAAGGCTTTGTGAAATGTGATCACTGTTTCAGAATTGCTTTCCTATTGAAACATCAACCACCTGGCTGGGCTCATTTCCCAATACCAGTGTCTCCAAATACTGATGTTGGGCTGATCTTGGAGAGTCTGGTGACAAGTGGTGAAGTTGTGGTAGAAATAACAGAGAAATTATCTTTTTCAAGGGGTACAGTTTATCCTGGATAACAATATAGCTGGATCACAGGTGGAAGTGAAGCCTACTGTAGTTGAAAATCCAGTGGGAAATCAAACAATGGAGGTGTTGCACGAAACTTGCAGATGTTTCCCAACTGTGTGGTAACAAAACCACAGATTGAGACAAAGAGAGGATAAATCAGAAAGAGTAAAGATATAGAGGCTAATTTTCAGTTATCGGAAACAATCTTTCATCAGGTGGTTAATAAAGAACAAGACAGTTGGAGGATGAGGCAGATATCTATTGTTCAGGAAGGTTGGCAGATTTACAACAAAGATGTAGAGACAAAACAGCTGTATTAGAAATCATATACAGAAGAAGAATCTGGATGCATACCAGAGTGTTATTCAAGTGGTGAAAAATGGCAGGTATTCATCAAGTTCTAAAGAAGTTCAGCTACGAACGTATAAATAGCAGAGTAGGCTCGAAGGACTGAATGGCCTATTCCCACTTACAGTTTCTATATTTCTATGTTTCTGATGTCCCTCAGTACTGCACTGCAGCATTAGCCTTGATTTCCAGTTCCGGAGGGGGACTTGAACTTACAACATCTGACTCAGTTGCACAAACAATTGACACAGAGGCATTGCTCCAAAAATTAAACATGGACATGTTGGGGATCAATGAGACTGGTTGCATTTAAAACATGTTTCTAATAGAGTCACAGTTTTGTTAAGGAAATGTATAACTCTCAGCTGTATCAGGAATTAAATGTCAGCTAATTAGCTTGTCAGACGGCTGAATTCTAACAAACTGCAATACTGAGTTTAATAACACAGATCAATGTTTCTCCTGTACAAAACACCTAACTGCTTCTTTAATTGCAGTCTATTTTGTATAGAATCTGCAAATCTAGGGCACCTGGTGAAGCGATCCCATTCAAACACAATTCCTTCAGGAGCTACTAAACTCAACTTTAATTAGGATAAATAATGGCGACTTTTTGCAGTAATCTGGGGGAAAACAATTCAGTTTTGTGGTGCCACACAAGAGAGAAAAATGCTTAAAGCAACATATTATACAAAATAATATATTAGAAATGATGCGTAAACTGCACTGCAGAAAATTATGGGAAAAATGCCACATTGATACCTATAAAGATCACCCATGCCAACATGGATATCGCATTTAACCTTCAAAATGGGCATCTAATGATGCAATCTGGTCATTAGTAAGGTGAACACATGTGACTATGTGTTGTTATCCGTTTCCTGATTGACAGGCCTGGTAAGGAGCCTGGGTTGCTGGTTTTGCATACAAATTGGCTCAAGGTGCTATTGACAAATGCATTAAAACTTTATTCAGAGTGAACAGTCACAGGCTTGTGGCTCCATGTGACGTGCTGGCAATGTAGCAGTGGTGCCCGCCTTTGTCTTGTTTGGATCATATCAAACTCTGATGTTGTGCTCATTAGCTGCCGCACAGTCAAAATGATATGCAAATGAGCCTCACCGGGGGATTGGGACTAATACACTGTCAGCATGAAATCAGTCAGCACTTTGTGATGGATTAAAATGAGCTTCAGTTCAATGGAACGCCAGAAAGGCTGGGTAGAGAGAGGACCTGGAGGGACAGAATGTGAACAATTCCGTACAGCAATGTTTGCATTTCCTCTGGGTCATTTTTCACCTCTTGTCAAATTATTTTCCAATTTACTATTACACTGGACCTTGGCAGGTGCAAGCTATAATGGAGAAACCTTATTTAGATTTATAAATACTGTCCCTTTTCCTACCCCACATGTTCTGAGTCTGCACAAGCTTATCATGATGCCCTACATATTATTCTCTATGTTCACTCAGCGTTGTTAGCTACGGTTGTTTGGGTATTGCTGAAAAAATGACATACTACCGAAACTTTTCTTCTTGCATTCATCAGGAGGGATACGCAAGAATACCATTTGTAAAGGGAACCACAATTAATTGCATGAGAAGAGAGCACTGATTGGTTGGCAAGTGGGCTTTGACAAATCTACCAATGGGTTCTTCCACAAGCCTACCTTCATTGGTAAAAGTCTGGGCATTAAGGTTCCAACAACTACAACTGGCCTCATTGACAACACTGTAAATAGCACCTCAGCAATTTGCTCACCAGGCAAACTTGATGCTGATATTGGATTCATCAGAGATATTTGTTGGATAAAGGCTACCCATACTAAGTTATTGGTCTCTGCATCCACACAAACACATCTGAAAAGTGCCCAGATTTTTCCACAGTTGTTTGTTACATTATAAGTGAGTACAGAATGCCTTTGTTTTATTATTTTTTTTTCCCCACCTGTACCCCTGAACACATAGGGCTAGATCTCAACTTGATGCACTCAGTAAAATGTGAATCCAGTTATTTCCCCAATTATTATTTCCTGTCAGGAGGAATGTGACACAGGTTGCCACACAAAGCCAAGGGCTAGAATTTCCCAGCTGTACATGCCAGTGGGATTTTCCCATCCCACTGCAATGAATGGAGGTTTGGCTGGGACCCAAATTCTCCAGCCTCACTGCAGCATGCAGCATGTGAACAGCTGGGAAGATGGGTGGCAGTGTGGCACAGTGGTTAGCATTGCTGCTTCACAGCGGGGACCCGGGTTCTATTCCTGGCTTGAGTCACTGTCTGTATGGAGTCTGCACATTCTCCCAGTGTCCGCATGGGTTTCCTTTGTGTGCTCCAGTTTCCTCCCAGGGACATATTGGCTAGGTGGATTGGCCATGCTAAATTAACCTTGATGTTAGGGGATTAACAGGATAAATAAGTGGAGTTATGGAGATAGGGCCTGGGTGAGATTGTGGTTGGTGCAGGCTCGATGGAATAAGCCTCCTTCTCCACTGTAGGGATTTAATGTAGATTTTATGTGGTAAGATCACACCCAATGTCGTTCCCACTGTCTCACGTCAGGTTTTGCTTCCACAGAATCTTACTGAATTGTTCTTTATGAGTGTCAGAAAAGATATAATTTGAAGTTACCTGAACTTGGTGCTCTGGCTGCCTGCCACCCAATGCTACTCATGTAATCTCCCCACCAATAGTTACTGAGATTTCAATGGACCAAAGCAAATATGGCTGAATATGTAGATCCGTCATCTGTAGCATACATTCTTGGTAATCAGCACTGACATGGAGCTACTGACAGTGGGACATAAACGTTAAAATGATGATTTCCCGATTGCAGTCAACCCCAGAGTGCAAAAGCCATTCCAAAAAAATACAGAGAAAACTCTGCTGCCATCATTATGCTGCCATTCTCCAAGCTCTCCCTGCCCCAGCCAAGCAACCCAAAAGATAATTTTATTGGAACATAGAAAACTCCAAGAGAGCTTCACAAGGTAGATGCTGAGAGGATATTTTCCCTTGTTGGGGGTCATTGGGGAACTGTGCCAAAATAAAAGGTCGACTATTTTGATCATATGAGTTTTCAATTTTTATGATTTGCTTTCTCAGAGAATGGAGGTTGGGTTATTGAATATCATCAGGTCTGAGTTCATCAGATTTTTAATCTGTAAGGGAGTCAGGTAGGAAGCAGGCCACAATCAGATCAACCGTGATCTTATTGGATGGCAGAGCAAGCAGTGGGCAAACCTGTCCCCATGTTCCTATGTCCCTAAGTTCAAAAGCCCAAGACTCTGTCCTATTTACTTAAGTGTCCCTGGCTTTGGGAACGTCAACAAGGATTGGATAGTCTGGGAATTTGATGGAAACTCATTCAACCATTCTTACAGTCAGAACAGAAAATTAACCGCTGGGTGTTATTGGGCTCTGCCTCACAGATTGGAATGCAGCAGTGGTTAATTGCAGCCCTCTGCCCAGACAAGTAATGGTTAGGAATATAAATTCTCTCAGATGTATTTCCCCTGAGCAGCTGAAAGATACTGGGGCGAGTTCAACTACTGGGCTGAGTTGGACTTAGCCCTGGATGCCACTCAAGATGGGGTGGGTGGGAAGAGGTGGGAATGAAGGGGAGCTATGGGGAGAATGTTAAAGCAGGGATGTCTATTTATTTTTGCTTCACACGTTTAGGCTGTTGGTTATGTGCAGAATTCCAATAAGACCTCATTATTATTTATACTGGGGAGATCATTCTGGGTGGGATTTTATGGTCATCCTGAAACAGTAAAATCCCGCCCAAAGTCAACAGACCTTCCCATGGTCCAGCCCTCGGCCACTCTGATTCCAGTGGTGGGCAGGGTGGTAAAATTCCAGCAATTCCAGGACGGTACAGTGGCATGGAGGTTAGCACTGCTGCCTCACAGCGCCAGAGACCTGGGTTCAATTACAGTTTCCCATCACTGTCTATGTGGAGTCTGCATGTTCTCCCCATGTCTGCATGGGTTTCCTCCGGTGCTCTGGTTTCCTCCCACAGTCCAAACATATGTGGGTTAGGTGGGTTGGCCATGCTAAATTGATCCTAACTAATGTCAGGGTTAGCAGGGTAAATATGTGGCGTTACAAGCATGAGGCCTGGGTGGATTTGTCGTCAGTGCTCAATGGGCCGAACGGTTTCTTTCTGCATGGTAGGGATTCTGTAATTCTAATTCTGTGAATCTGATCAATCTTTTGATTCTTGCTTGCAGCAAAAGCCAAGTTCATCAGAATAAAGAGGAGAAAATTTGGAAAATGAAAATTCCTTAGCAACGCGGCCAAGTCTTTCAGCTTTCCTTTCATGTAGATCATTAACAACGGAACCATTCTGCCTGGGTTCAGATGACATTCAGTCATTTTGTCAAAAAGCTGTGATAAAATGAAAATGAAGGAATCTAATAAATGGGAATTGGTTAGGGAGACAGATTGACTGAGGTTTTGATATGCAGATTAGCCTAGTAACACTGTACAGATAATTAGCAAAGCAAAGTGGATTACATCAGGGCACAAGGTTTCAGGATTTAAAGCAAAGATGGCAAAAGTTCAAAAGAGAAGATGAGAGTGAATTTCACGCTTACATTCTAAAAGGGTGAGCTCGTGTAAGAAATGTCATTAAGGGGAACTCAAAGACAAGTCAAAGGGAAAATTGATATCTCAGTGGCAGGATTCATCCAATAAACTAAGGTGAGCTGAGCAGAATTGAGCTAGGCAAAGCTCATCCAAGATCACAGCTACACACACCAGGAATCTGTGGTCACTCCAAAGAAGCCATTACCTAGGAAATCCTGTTTGAACCACCAATTGCTGCTATTTAAACCAGAAACAATTCCCAACAGAGATGGTGATAATTATATCTGGATTTTGCTTATAATGTTAAAACCTATGGGATATTGTTTGGGGAGGTTGAGGAATTGAGTCAATTTAATGTTAGCTATTATTGTAGCTAAGTTTTTTTTAAGTACTTGTGTGTTTTACTATCCAATAAACAATTATTTTACTTAATTATTACAAGACTGGAATCTCTCTCACTGCACTTCACATCTTTCCTCACATTCTGCCAAATTGCAAAAATACAGCTAGGAGCAGGCATCCCAATTTCCCTTTTGGAATTTGAAATATCCTAGCATTTAACATCATAGAATCCCTACAGATTCAGAAGGAAGCCAGTCAGCCCACGGAGCTTGCACCAACAACATTCCCACCTATCCCTGTAACTCCATATATATACCCTGCTAACACAACTAACACTAATGGATAATTTATTGTGACCAATCCGTCTAATTTGCACATCTTTTACTATGAGAGGAAACCAGATCATCTGGAGGAAACCCATGCAGACACGTGGAGAACGTGCAGACTCGGCACAGACAGTGACCCAAGCCGGGAATCAATTCAGGTCCCTGGTGCTAACCCGCGCTGTGCCACCATGCCACTCTAAATCAGCTGGGCTCTTAACAAAAAATATTTCAGGGTTCGGAAGGGGAAAGCAACATCAAGGAAATGGAGATTATTATATTTACACACAGCATCTCTGATCCAGGCAATGCTTTCAAAATAATCTGCAACACATTTAATTGGACAAATATACAACAAAACTACAAAATGCACCAGTCCAGCTGTCATGGTTAATAGGTCAATAAAGCCATCAGAATTCTCTCAATATCCAGTTGTGTTGTAAAGAAAAACATGCTACCATATGTTTAAGTTTGCAGCACTGAGAGCCTTCATATAGTCACCAAAATTTAACAGGAAAGGACAGAATGATATTCTGATTATTCAGTTTTAACACAATAAATGCATTTGACTTGTGCTTTATCAACAAAAAGGAAGAATGTGAATGCATTCAAGACAACAAGGGAAAGATTCACGAGAATGGTTGTGGGCTTCCAGTGGAAAAGTTGGTGTCGTTTTCCTTAAGAATAGAAGATTGAGAGGAGATTTGATGGAGATGTTCAAAATCATGAATGTTGCAGTTAGGAATTGTTTCCTTTGCTAGGGAAGTAATAGTCAAGAGACACAGAGATTAACAAAAGAACTGAAAGCAATGTGAGGGAAAAGATTTATTTAGCAGTGAGTGGTTACAATCTGAAATGTGCTGTTTGAAAGGATGTGTTACAAATCAGATCAGAAATTCTAAGGTATATTGTGGAGCTAACTAGACCCCAAAATGTTTTTAATTTTGGTGTTAGAGTGAGCATTAGGTGTTTTACTCTAAGTATGATGCGATTAACCCACTAAGAAGCTTTTATTAAACAATACAATTAAAATATAACAAAAATAATTAGTATAACTTTTACCAATTGAAAATAGTTAAACATGACGAGATATAATTCTTAACAGCCAATGGTCTCTCGAGTTCCAATGTAAGCAATAACCGCACGGACAGAAATCTTTCTTCAATACTAAGTTAGCAAAAAAAAATTGTAGGCTTACATTGATTCTATATTTCCAGCCTTTTAACTCTTATGGACAGTTACAAAAATACGCCTGTTCTCTGACTCCAATATAGCAGGCCCCAGAGAAAGGGATTTTTTTTCCCTACAGATTGTAGTCTCCAAATTCAGAGAGAAAAAGAGACACAGAGAAAGCTACTTCTCTCCAAAGATACCAAGCACCAACTGATGATAGTCTTGCCCAATCACAGATTTTTCCTGTCAATCGTCTACTCAAGCCCAACTCTAAAAAAGCCCAGGGGGAAATTCAAAAATAACAGAGCAACATTGGCCTAGATTAAAACAAACATTCTAGCAATTAAGATCAATTATACTGCTGCAGTAACAACAAAGACTGCCGGTTACAGACAAAGCAGCACTGGTTAATTGAATTGACTATTAAAACAAATATGACACAAATGCAGTTCTTAAAGGCACAGTATTATCACAGATGGTGACAACAAATTTAATTGTGGATTTCAAAGAGGAATTGGATGGACACCTGGAATGATGCATGCTCATATACTTCCTCGGGAATACAAAAGGTGTTTGTTAATGAGGAAAAACTAAAAAGAGTCTAGCAGCCTCCCAGGTGCCCAATAACAGCCTACCAGTTGCCCCAACCCTTATAAGTCTATTACATGCCATCTAGATGTCTTCTGCCTAAGAGAGGACTCCACACCCTTGGATGATTTCCCACTCTTAGTTCCAATTGGTCCCTCAAGCCAGGTGACTCTCTTCTTCTGCAATGTCCTTAAAGGGACAATCACCACAGCACCCGAAAGGAAACACTTTGCATGCCTGCAGCAAAAGGACATGGAAGAGGGCCATGTTGTCTTATACAGAACTGATACTGGCTTGGTAGGCTGAATGGCCTCCTTCGATGTTGCAACTATTTTACATTATATTTCTGTGTTACGTCCAATCATACAAACTTTTCTAACTGAAAACTGTGGCACTCAATGTGGAACTGAACTGATGGGTTAACAAGCATTGGCTTAAACAGGATGTAAACTAAGATTCTGAGGACTATTCCATTAAAACAAATAAAAAGGAATTAAATATCTACAGAGATTTGGAAAATATAAAAGGGTAACTACACAATGGAAGTTGTCACGTACATCTTCATTGAAATAACGAGTGATTGAGGCTAACGCTGAACTAACAGCTATCAAATTGATTGATACAGTAACAAAGTCCAATGATAAAAAAACTGTTACATGATTGATAACCTCCAAATATGAGGAAGCTGCCAGTAATTGTAATGAAAAAGACAAGTACAGAAAGGTACAGCCAGTCTTAAATTTGTTCTCTCCTTCTCTCCTTCCCTCCCTTTCTCTCTCCCTCATTCTCTCTCTTTATCTCTCTCTCTCTCTTCCTCCCTCCCTTCCTCTCTCTGTCTCTCCCTCTCTCTTACTGTCTCCCTCCCTTCCTCTCTCTTTCCGCCTCTCTCTCTCTCCTTCCCTCCCTCTCTCTCTTCCTCCCTCTCTGCACCATCTCTCACTCTGTCTCACTCTCTCCCTCTCTCTCTCTCCCTCTCTCTTCTTTTCTCTTTCCCTCCCCCCCCTTTATCTCTCTCAGCCTCCTTCTCCTCTCTTTTCCTCTGTCTCTCTCTGTCCCTCTCCCTCTCTCCCTCTCCATCTTTCTCTCTTCCTCCCTCCCTCTCTCTCTATCCTGCTGAATATCTCTTTCCATTTCACATTCACCAGTTGAGTTTTGGAGGAATTTTCTTGTTTTGATTTTCCTGAGTTTGTGGTGTAGGGAATTTTCTTTCTATTCCTTTAGTCATGAGCTTACTATTCACAGATTTGCTGCAGGATTTTCAAACCGCATGCACCCCAAGACTGGAAATTTCTGCCCAAGGTTAATAGATATTTAAACAGTCCGCCCATTTTCGCTGGCGCAAAGGGAAAATTCTGCAGTTGGTTTACTGGTTGGTGCTGAGTTAACTGATGTTGCGTTTCATGCTATTCCTGGGCTAAGCAAGAAGAAAATCCCTCTGGATTATTGCCACTGGACACTATCCAGTAATCACTGATGGGAAGGTTACTTCTGTGGAAGTTGCTAAGATGTTCTTCCAGCTTCCCCATTTCCACTCCACTAGCCTAGACTGGCAAGATGCCAATGTCAATACTTGCTGATTACATTATAGAACATTTTATGGATCATCTACAAAGTACAGGTGATTTTGTTCATCTATAGAATAACATCCTTTTGTAAGTTAGTGATAACAAAAGAAGAAGTGAGAAACCTGGAAGGAAAAAAACACAATTCTGAAGTATTATTGTTTCAAACTTTGAAAGATTCGTTGATTTTCTTTTCAAAAGACTGGACAGATAACTTTGACAGAACCATTGCTTGTTTAATTCAGATCACAAGAGCATAATTAGATTATAGGGTGTTTTTTGGATTTGTTTGCAATGCTCAAATTATCCAGTCGATGGAGTAGGCCGGGAATTCCGCGGTAGGTTATCCAACTTCACATTCAGAGTTAAATGCGGTCTCGTGCCTGCTCTGTGTGGGAAGCAGTCATAGTTATTGCTCAGAAGGGGTGCTCACCGTCCTACGTGGTGAGTGGACCCTTGAAACTGAAGAACCAACCATAAGCCTTCCAGATTGAGAACAGCAGCAGGATGCCAAGGCAGAGGGTAATGTCGGTTAGCTTTTTAAAGTTTACATTTAAAAATGGCTTTTCCAGACCACCATCTTGGAGAGGGGAAGTCCTTTACAGGGCATCCTGCAGCTACTGCTGAGCCCAGATGGGCCAGAAAAGCCTCAGACTGGAATTTTACCAGCACGCTCACTCCAATTCCAGCATTTTCCATTGGCCTTGGGCAGGATCTCACGCACCTCTGATGGGTGAGGTGGTAAAATTCCAGCGTTTAAGTCTGTCTGGAGCACTGGTCCCCTCCCATATGGTCTAGCTGCCTGTTTGCAACCAATCTGTTCCCCAGACTGAACTGGTAGACAACTGGAAAACACAATTAGCCTGAGGTATATATTTTAATTGGCTATCTGGTGTGTACAGAAGTCTCGTGATGCAGTGGGTTTAGTGCCCTGCCTCTGAATCAGAAGCTCTGGGTTCAAATCCCACCCTGGACTTGATGGCCAAGGAAGATGCATTCATAAATTGGTCAAACAGGTTGGATATCAAGCTATAAAATCCTTCCAACATACCAACAGCAGGTATTAAGAGTGGCAGAGATGGCTGGTCAACCATGTTTGATGTGGAATGGCTCCTCTCAAGCTAAAAGCCCCTGGCAGCAGGTTAATGACCTGTTCCAGGAAAAGATTCACTATGAGAATAGATAAAAGTCTGCTTTGTGCACCACTAGGTGTAGAAAGTATGTGTAAATGGAGCTTGGGAAAACCATAGGAGGCCACCTGGCCCATTGAATCTGTATCGACTCTCCAAAAAAGCATCTTAATGCTTGAAAGAGCAACTCAAAGTCCAACCCCCATTTCTATAGGTCTACAATTTGTCAGCAGATTAAGAATGCCAGCTTTATTCCTTTGAATACAGCATGTCATCCTCTCCATGTCACTCCCAAGCAAGTATCGAGTATATGTCTAGAATTCTCTTCTGTCAGTATTCTGGATTTTTGGCACCATCTTTTATGTGTCTGAGATCAGCACTCACGTATAAGGAAGTGAATCGAGAGGTGAAGAGATACATAAAGTGAGAGAAAAATGCACTGGGTTGGTTTGTGCTTACCCTCCAGCCACTTTTCCAAGAGCCATGTTGGTTTTTGATGTTGGTAACCCACCTGGCAGCAGGAAGCAAATTGAGGGAGATAATTAGATAGATACATGCCTCTGTCTACATCAATAGGGACAAAGTGGAAAGAGTTAAGAGCTTTTACGTTTTTACGAGTCCAGATTACCAGGATGTTGCCTGGTATGGTGGGAAGGTCTTATCAGGAAAGACTGAGAGACTTGAGGTTATTTTTGTTAGAGAGAAAAAGGTTAAGAGGTGACCTAATTGAGGCATACAAGATGATCAGAGGATTAGATAGGGTAGACAGTGAGAGTCTTTTTCCACGGATGGTGATAGCTAACACAAGGGGACGTAGCTTTAAATTGAGGGGTGGTAATTATAGGATGAATGTCAGAGGTAGGTTCTTTACTCAGAGGGCAGTAAGGGCGTGGAATGCCTTGCCTGCAGCAGTTGTGGTCTCGCCAACTTTAAAGGTGTTCAAATGGTCAGTGGATAGGAATATGGATAACATTGGATTAGTTTTGGTTAGAGGGTCATTAGATTGGTTCCACCGGTCAGCGCAACATCAAGTGCCAAAGGCCCTGTACTGCGCTATAATGGTCTATGTTCTAGATCATCAATAACCTATTCTGGTCCCCCTCTGCTGAGAATATAGTTAAGAAAGCCCATCACTGCCTCTACTTTTTCAAAAGACTAAGGAAATTTGGCATGTCAGATATGACTCTCATCAACTTTTACAGATGCACCATAGAAAGCATTCTTTCTGTTTGTATCCTAGCTCCTGCTCTGCTCAAGACTGCAAGAAACTATAAAAGGTCATGAGTGTAGCCCAATCCATCATGCAAACCAGCCTCCCATCTACTGACTCTATCTACACTTCCTGCTGCCTCAGCAAAATAGCCAGCATAATTAAGGACTCCGTGCATCCTGGACATTTTCTCTTCTTTTTTCTCCCTTTGGGAAAAAGATACAAAAGTTTGAGGTCACATACCAACTGAGTCAAGAACAGCTTCTTCCCTGCTGCTATCAAACTTTTAAATGGACCGACCTTGCATTAAGTTGATCTTTCTCTACATCTTTGCTATGACTGTAACACTACATTTTGTACTGTCTCCTTTCCTTCTCTATGAATGGCATATTTTGTCTGTTTAGCATGCAAGAAATAATACTTTTCACTGTATACTAACATGTGAGAATAATAAATCAAATCAAATCAAAATATACCCACATCTAGAAAATTCAGCCCATTATCCACATGGTCAGCACCACTCCCTGCTTTATAACCATGACCATACTGCAGGAGTATCCCAGAAAATGTGAAACGTTTTGATTTTTGATTTTGATTTGATTTGCTATTGTCACATATATTAACATACAGTGAGAAGTATTGTTTCTTACATGTTACGTAGATGAAGCCTTCTGTTTATAGAGAAGGAAATGAGAGAGTGCAGAATATAGTGTTACAGTCATAGCTAGGATGTAGAGAAAGATCAACTTAATGAGAGGCAGGTCCATTCAAAAGTCTTACAGCAGCAGGGAAGAAGCTGTTCTTGAGTCAGTTGGTACGTGACTTCAGACTTTTGAACCTTTTTCCCCAAGGAAGAACGTGGAAGAGAGAATGAACGGGGTGCATTGGGTCCTTAATTATGTTGGCTGCTTTGATAAGGCAACAGGAAGTGTAGATAGAGTCAATGAATGGGAAGCTGGTTTGTGTGATGGATTGGGCTACATTCATGACCTTTTGTAGTATCTTGCTGTTTTGAGCAGAGCAGGAGCTATATCAAGCTGTGATACAATCAGAAAGAATGTTTTCTATGGTGCTTCTATAAAAGTTGGTGAGAGTTATAGCTGACATGCCAAATTTCCTTAAGTCTTCTGAGAAAATAGAGGCATTGATGGACTTTCTTAACTATACTGGTGGCTTGGGGGAATAAGGATAAGTTGTTGGTGATCTATACACCTAAAAACTTAAAACTCTTGCCCCTTTCTACTTCATCCCCATTGATGTAGGCAGAGCCATATTCTCCTTTATGCTTCCTGAAGTCAATGACTATCTCCTTTGTTTTGTTGACATTGAGGGAGAGATTATTGTTGACACACTAGTTCACCAGATTCTCTATCTCATTCCTGTGCTCTGTCTCATCATTGTTTGAGATCCAACCCACTACGGTGGTGTTGTCAGCAAACTTGAAAATCAAATTGGAGGGGAATTTGGCCGCACAGTCACAGGTGTATAAGGAATATATTGGCAGCTGAGAACACAGCCTTGTAGAGCACCAGTGTTGAAGATGTTCGTGGAAGAGGTGTTGTTGTCTATCCTTACTGATTGTGGTCTGTGTGTTAGGAAGTTCAGGATCCAGTTGCAGAGGGAGGTGCGGAGGATTCATGAGATTGTTAAAAGCAATGTTGTAGGAAACAAAATTCGGAAAATCAACAATACTAATTCCCTCGCAATTTGAAATCAACTTGACTTCTATCCCAAGAAAAATAAGGCAAAGCTCCATTTCCTTTCCTCAGAACATAAATTCCTGATATCCAAAATTATCTTTGTTGCTCACCTTTATGACCTCAAGGTGACATTATGCCAAAACTGCATGGAGATTTTGGGCTATGGGAGAACTAATAATCTTGCAGTGATAGATGATGGTAGCAGCAGAGATCAAGGTTATTTGGAAAAGAAAGAAAGATTTGCATTTATATAATGCTTTTCCATACTATCAGACATCTCAAAGTACTTCACACCTAATGAAATACTCTCGAAGTGTACTCACTGTAGTAATGTCAGAAAAAGCCAGCCAATATATACTCAGCAAACTGCTATAGATAACAATCTGACAGTGATCAGATATGCTGATAGTTGTGATGTTGTTTGAAGAATAGGTATTAGCCAGGACACCAGAGTAAACATAGAACATAGAACAATACAGCACAAACAGGCCCTTCGGCCCACAAGTTGTGCTGAACACATCAAAACCTACCCAGCCATAGACCTATCTATAACCCCCAATCCCATTAGATCTCATATACTCATCCAGAAGTCTTTTAAAAGACCCCAGCGAGTTCGCCTCTACCACTACCGATGGCAGCCATTCACTCATCACCCACTGAGTGAAAAACTTACCCCTAACATCTCCTCTGTATTTGCTTTCCTGCACCTTAAATTTGTGTCCTCTTGTAGCGACCATTTCAGCCCAGGGAAATAGCCTCTGAGAATCTACCCTATCTATTCCTCTCAACATTTTATAAACCTCTGTCAGGTCACCTCTCAACATTCGTCTCCCCAGGGAGAAGAGTCCCAGTTCCCTCAACCTATCTTCATACGGCATGCCTCCCAATCCAGGCAACATCCTTGTAAATCTCCTCTGCACCCTTTCAATAGCTTCCACATCCTTCCTATAGTGAGGTGACCAGAACTGCGCACAATACTCCAAGTGGGGTCTGACAAGGGTCTTATAAAGTTGCAGCATTACCTCCCGACTCCTAAACTCAATTCCTCTATTAATGAAGGCCAGTACACCATACGCCTTCTTGACCACATCCTCCACCTGTGAGGCCGATTTAAGAGTCTTATGGACCCGGACCCCAAGATCCTTCTGCTCTTCAACACAGCTAAGACTCCTACCCTTGATATTGTACTCCTTCATCCCATTGGATCTGCCAAAATGGACCACTACACATTTATCCGCGTTGAAGTCCATCTGCCACTTCTCCGCCCAGTCTTGCATTCTGTCGATGTCCTGCTGCAACTTCTGACATCCCTCCAGACCATCCACAACATCACCGACCTTCGTGTCATCGGCGAACTTACTCACCCATCCCTCCACTTCCTCATCCAGGTTATTTATGAAAATGACAAACAGCAAGGGTCCCAGAACAGATCCCTGGGGCACTCCACTGGTGACCGACCTCCATGCAGAAAAAGAGCCATCCACAACCACTCTCTGCCTTCTGCAGGCAAGCCAGTTTTGGATCCACAAGGCCAAAGCCCCTTGGATCCCATGCCCTCTCACCTTCTCAAGAAGTCTTGCATGGGGGACCTTATCAAATGCCTTGCTAAAGTCCTTGTACACTATGTCCACCACTCTTCCTTCGTCAATGGGTTCAGTCACATTTTCGAAGAACTCATCTAGGCTCGTAAGGCACGACTTGCCCTTGACAAAACCATGCTGACTACTTCTGATCATTCTAAACTTCTCCAAATGCTCATAAATCTTGTCCCTCAGAAGCCTCTCCATCAGCTTACCAACCACTGAGGTCAGATTCACCGGTCGGTAATTTCCCGGACTACCCCTGTTCCCTTTCTTGAAAATAGGAACCATATCCGCAATCCTCCAATCTTCCAGAACCTCTCCATCGACGACGCAAAGATCATCGCCAGGGGCTCTGCAATCACTTCCTTCGCCTCCCACAATAACCTGGGGTACATTCCATCCGGTCCCGGCGACTTGTCTATCTTGATAGAATTTAAAAGTTCTAACACATCCTTTCTTAACATCCACATACTCAATCTTTTCAGTCTGCCGCAAACCTGTAGTACCACCTCCCAGATCACTTTCCACCGTGAATACCGAGGCAAAGTACTCATTAAGCACCTCTGCCATTTCTTCCAGTTCCACACATACATTTCCCCCTTCACCTTTTATAGGTCCTATCCCTTCACTTCTCATCCTTTTATTTTTCACATATTTGTAGAAGGCCTTGGGATTCTCCTTAATCTTACCAGCCAAGCCCCGCTTTCAAATGGGATCTTTGACATCCACCTGAGAAGGCAGATGATGCCTCAGTTTCATGTCTCAAGCGAAAGACAGCAGCACCCCATAGAATCACAAAATCATCGAATTCCTACAATGCAAAAGGAGGCCATTCGGTCAGGGAGTCAGAACTTTACAGCATAGAAATAGGCTCTTCAGTCCAACTTGTCCATGCCATACTTTTCTTTTTAAATACCTAAGCTAGTCCCAACTGCGTGTGTGTGGCCGAGATCCCATCTTATATCCATCTTATCCATGTAACTGTCTAAATGCTTATTAAAAGACAAAATTATATCTGGGTCTATCATAATATCTGGCAGCTTGTTCCAGACAGTCACTAGCACCAATCCCTGAGGCACACTGCTGGTCACAAACCTCCAGTTTGAAAAACACCTTTGACAACCACTTTCTAGCTCTGACATCAAGCCAATTTTATATCCAGTCCAATAAGTCTGCTTTGACTTTCCAAAAGAACATCTTACCCACACCGTATCCCTGTAATATCATGTATTTATGTCATTAATCTCCTAACCTAAACATCTTGGGACACTAAGAGGCAATTTATCATGGTCAATCCATCTAACCTACACACCTCTAGCCTCAATACTGGACTGGAGTGCCAGCATTGTTGATGCGCTCTCTGGTGTGGGACTTTAGCCCAAAACCTTTTTAGCCCTTTATCCCAAAGGACATGAATGTAGCCCAATCCATCACGCAAACAGCCTCCCATTCTCCACTGATTCTGTCTACACTTCCTGCTGCTTCAGTAAAGCAGCCAGCATAATTAGTGACTCGATACAGCCCAGACATTCTCTCTTCCACCTCCTTCCATTGGGAAAAAGATACAAAAATTTGAGGTCACGTACCAACCGACTCAAAAACAGCTTCTTCCCTGCTGCTATCAGACTTCTGAATGAACCTACCTCGCATTAAGTTGATCTTTCTCTATACCCTAGCTATGACTGTAAGACTACATTCTGCACTCTCTCCTTTCCTTCCCTATAAACAGAGTGCTTTGTCTATATAGCACACAAGAAACAATACTTTTCACTGTATGTTAATAAATGTGACAATAATCAAATCAAATCAAAATCAACCTTCCTGATTCGGGGTGACAGCTGATTAGAATGAAGTGGGAGATAGCGTTGTTGGGGTTGAATGGGACAGAATGGTTTTGAACATGATTTGATTACTCTGCAAACATTCTTTACTTCAAATAGTTAATGCAGTCTGATTTATTTAGAGTGACAGCAGGAACTCTGCCCAGTCTGCACATTCTAGAAGTAATTACAGCACAGATGTGTTTTTTTTAAATCTCCAATTGATCCTCAGAGTGAACAACAAAGAGTATGTGCAAGAATTAAATAAGATTTGGTCCCAATTCAAACCTATATAGATCCTGTGTAAATAATATCAAACATAAATATCATCCAGAGGTTCTGTATTGAAGGTTCAGTGAAGACACATTTCCATATTTGTGGCATGAGGTGGTAACATTTTCCATGTTTTTTGAGAAACTCTATCCATAATCATTTTTCATATTTTTATTTGTTATTTATACATGTCATAAGTAGGCTTATATTAACACTGCAATGAAGTTACCATGAAAATCCTCTAGTCGCCACACTCCAGCACCTGTTCAGGTACACTGAGGGAGAATTTAACATGGCCAATGCACCCTAACCAGCTTGTCTTTTGGACTGTGGGAGGAAATTGGAGCACCTAGAGAAAACCCAACAGACATAGGCCATAGGCAATCATCCAAGCCAGGAACTGAACCCAAGTTCCTGGCACTGTGATGTAGCAATGCTAAACACTGTGCCACCGTGCACCATATAATTTCATTATCACACATTCATTATGATAATTGCATGTCTTGTAGTTTAAGTTTGAAGGACATTATAGAATCATAGAATCCCTACAGTGCAGAAGGAGACCATTTGGTCCATTGAGTCTGCACCGACAACGATCGCACCCAGGCTTTATTCCTGTAACCCCACATTGACTCTCAACTACCCTCAGGCAACCAGAGATGGGTATTAAATGCTGGCCACATTTTGATTTTTGAATATCTGAGACAAATTATTAGAGATTGTTTTCTCACACCAAGTTCTGATAGTCTGAAATCCAGTAGATATCTGTGATTGTTCTCGGAAATAACATTTGAAAACAAGTGAATGGTTCCCGTACCAAAGGACAGAGCCGGGTGCAGTTCAGCCTTTCACTCTCATGGCAGCCCGAGAACTCAACTCTACAGCTCATTTATAAAATGGACAAATATGTCAAGGTAGATCTAAAGAATCCTTGACGTATCTGACCATTAGCTAATGGTTTTGTATATCCAACATGACAAAACACTTCAGTAAGCACTCTTAATCGGAAAACTGTAAACATTTATTTTACTGCAATGCCAATTCTTTTTACTGTAATGGTGAACAGGTCTATGAAAGGGCTCCAGAGGTTTCATTGCCTATAAATTGTAATCTTAACAGATGCAGGCAGCAAATGGTTTCATTTGTGGCTTGTGGAAGAATGATTGTAGATACATTCTGCACGTGGATAAGTAACAGAACTGATCCTAA
The DNA here is from genome assembly GCA_024679065.1 of Sphyrna mokarran. Lineage (NCBI taxonomy): Eukaryota > Metazoa > Chordata > Chondrichthyes > Carcharhiniformes > Carcharhinidae > Sphyrna > Sphyrna mokarran. Next base: position 8,555,707 of record JAGIQG010000024.1, read on the forward strand.
TTATAATTACATAGTTATATATAAGGGAGGGCGGCGGGGAGGGAGGGGGGTGATAGTCTGGTGATATTATCGCTAGGCTATCAATCCAGAAACTCAATGAATGTTCTTGGGACCCAGCTTCAAATCCCACCATGGTGGATGGTGAAATTGGAACTCAATAAAGAATATCTGGAATTTAGAATTTACTGCTAATTGTTGTCGTTTGTCAGAAAACACTAATAGTTCACCAGTGTCTCTGAGGGAAGGGGATCCGCTGTCTTTACCTGGTTTTGTCTACATGTGACTCCAGAACCACAACAATGTCATTGACTTTCAACTGCCCCCGGGCAACCAGGGATGGGCAATAAATGTTGGACAACCAATGGCTTCCATGTCCCACAAATGAATAAAACAAAATAAATGTTTTATTCCATTCTGTCGGTTTTGCTTAGATAAGCACTGCTTCCCTATGGCTCCCTGAGGTAAACAAAGCATTTCTCCTTCACCTCAATGTCATTTTCACCCCGGAACAACTTCACTTGTACCATCAACATTGTTGTTAATCTTCCCAAGCCAACTGCTAACCACATCTACTCCTGGACCTTTCATAAAAACTGCCAAGACAGCATCAAGAATCCCAACAACCATCAGCAACTACAGCATCCTTCAATTATCCACACGGCTACCTTACTGCTGTCCGTACTCTTCAGTCTTCATTTCCGAGATGACATTCCATTGTTCATTACGTGGAAGTAATACTAAGATGTAGAAGAAGCACAAAACCCTTTGTTTGATTCCTAATCTGTATTGATTTCAGTCAAGCTGAGAACTGTAATCAACTCTGAGTTAGAAAGGGGATAAAATTAGATTGAAACCATTATCCTGAACACGCAAGTTGCTACTTGAAAAGGCCAATGTGTAACAGGTAATTGAGGGCAAAATAGGCATTTGTCGTGATTGCCCTCAGTTGCAGTAATTATTTAGTCTAATAAATGAAGAACTGTCACTCAGGTTGATTATCGGAGAACAGCTGACAACTCTGGAAGCAGATTCCAGCAATAGTCTGTGCTGTCAAGACAGAAAAGGAAAAACATGGGAAAATCCTGGAGGATAAAAAAGGACTATAACTTTTGTCCTGAAGCTAGACTTAAAGTTAAATTGTTAGTAACAAGGAAGCCTTACATTAATACTGCAATGAAATTACAGTAAACATCCCTTAGTCACCACACTCCTGTTCAGGTATACTGAGGGAGAATTTAGCACTTGGCCAATGCATCTAACCAGCACATCTTTCAGACTATGAGAGGAAACCCTCGCAGACACAGGGAAAACGTGCAAACTTCACACAGACACTGGCCCAAGCTGGGAATCGAATCCAGGTCACTGACACTGTGAGGCAGCAGTGCTAGCTACTGTGCCACCATGCTGCCTCAAGATTGAGACTTAAGAAATTAAGCTAAGATTGTGCACTGCACATATGTGTCTCTCTGCACCGTCGCATGCTGCAGCTTTTTGCCATTTAAATAGTAATCCTTCCTACCATTATTCCTACCAAAGTGGATAACCTCACACTTGCTAACATTACACTCCATCTGCCAGATCCTCGCCCACTCACTCAATCTATCCAGATCCCTTTGCAGGCTTTCCACACCCTCCACGCAATTTGCTTTTCCACTCATCTTCATGTCATCAGCAAATTTCGTCACTCTGCACTCTACCCCTGCCTCCAGGGGTAAATAGTTGAGGCCTCAGCTGCCAATCAGAATAGCACCCACCTACCCTCTGCTTCCTATTAGACAACCGATCCTCTATCCAGTCTAACACCCTACCCCCGACTCCCTGCACCCTAACCTTCTGCAGCAATCTTTTGTAAGGCACCTTATCAAACACCTTTTGGAAATCCAAAAACATCACATTCACTGGTTCCCCTCTATCTACCACACTAGTCACTTCCTCATAGAACTCCAATAAATTCGCCAAGCACAACTTCCCCTTAACAAATCCGTGCTGTGACTGCCTGATCAAACAGTTCGTATCCAGGTGTCGCGTTACTTCTGCTTTGATGACAGATTCAAGCATTTTTCCTACTACAGACGTTAAACTAACTGGCCTATAATTCCCTGCCTTCTGTCTGCTATCTTTTTTAAACAGTGGCGTAACATTAGCCGCTTTCCAATCTTCCAGCACTTTCCCAGAGTCCAGCGAATTCTGAAAGATAATTACCAGGGCATCCGCTAGGATCTAAATGCAAGAATATGGATTCCGTAAGTGCATACAGTTTTACCTTAGACAGGCATTATGATCGGCACAGGCTTGGAGGGCTGAAGGGCCTGATTCTGTGCTTACTGTTCTGTGTTCTTTGTTCACTCTGCCTTCATTGCTTCAAAGTTAGACCTTAATGGGCATCCCCTTAATGGTACCATTATGAGGAGACATGGCGAGAGTTCTCCTGTTCCATGCTGGGACCTGCAAAGATTGTTCCACTGAAGGCTGAAGTTAGATCACAATTTTTGCTTCCAACAGCAGTTAGATCACAATCTTTGAGTGTAAGTGTGCAAAAAATGCTCCTAATTTTTGGCGGCCCATGGCTCATGGGCCAAAATTTCCATGAAGAGACAAGCAGATCCAAATTATTTTATATCCTTGCCGAACTTTTTTTATTCTTTATTCTTTCATGAGATTTGGGCAAGGTCAGTATTTGCTGCCCAGCTCTAAAGTGCCCTTGAACTAAGTGACCTACTCAGTCATTTCAGAGGGTAGTTAAGAGTCAACTATATTGCTGTGAATCTGGAATCATATGTAGACCAGGTAGGTAAGAATAGCAGATTTCCTTTCCTAAAGGGCATTAGTGAACCTGATGGGTTTTTACAACAATTGATGATAGTTTCATGATCATTATTTTTGAGACTAGCTTTCAACTCCAGCGTTTATTAATAACATATGAATTAGGTGCAGTTTGAACCCATACCCACAGAGCATGAGCTTGGGCTGCTGATTACCAGTGCAGTGATATTACCGCTGTGCTATCTCCCTGCTTTTCTCATACCATTACTTTTCAATTCAGTCTCAACATTCACAACAAGCATGGACAGGGTGAAAAATGATAATGCAACTGGAGAACATATTTTTTAAACTGACTCCCTCAAGACACACAAAGGCTTTCTCTTCCAATTTGTCCTGTTACTATATGCCCCGGTGACTTACACCTGTAGTAATTCATTGACTTCCTAGGCTCCATCTGTGTTCTAGCACATAAATAATTCACTTAAAGGCACAAACCAACTATACAAAACAAAACCAGTTCAAGTCAAGGAATAATATATATAAACTTGTAGAGATGTGAGTGATTGAAAAAGAAAACAGCTATGCATTCCATTGATTGAATATGAATATGTTTGCTGGGTTACATAAAGTAATGAAGTAACATTGGGGGCTAAATTGGATAGCCCCCCTAAATAGGCACAATGTTTGCACTGCACAATTACCCCCTGCCTTTTTGATATAGTGCATGCGGCTCGGCACTTTTGCAATGCCTCCTTATTCTTATCACTCCTGCATCTAGCTAGCGTGAGCCATGCTTTTGATTGGCTCCTCACAGCAGCAGCAGTAATTGCTGACCCTACATAAAGTATTGCTGAAAGAGGATGCGCATTGAGATTGGAGGAACAAGTCCCTTACTGAGCTGAATCTGATTTTGAAGAAGTGAGACGAATGATTGAACATGGGAGAGAATGGGCAGCCAAGGTTTCCCAGTGCAGAACTGGAGATCTTGGTAGAGGGGGTGGAATCAAAAAGATTCATCCTGTATCAGCAGCAGTCCAGCAGGACATCCATGCATGCATGGAAAAGGCAGTTGAGTAGATAGCATTGGAATTCAATGCGAGTTGTGGCTGGTGCAGCTGGTGATCTTCTTAAAGACATGAAGACATTTTAAACATTTTCCCCTTGAACACTTGGATAGATAATGACCTCCTGCTGAGAGCCCTTCTCCACCTTCTCCCTCTTCCACCAAGCTGCCCCACTTTATATGATTTCTGCTCATTCACACAGCTTTACTCAATTCCAGAGTGAAGGCTTATTAGTGCATCCATGTCTTCAAGCAATTGGCTTGTGCAGAAGCTTTGAAGTCAGCAAAGTGTAATTTAACACCTGCCATACCATACATGTAAACCTTTGAAATCTGAAACAACTATGCATAGTACCGAAAAATGTACAAACCTGCACTAACAGCCAGGGAAATTCAACCAACAATTAACCTGTAACCAGCTGATGACTCCTTTAAATATTGCTGATAGGGAATATCCTGGTCTGCTTGCCGACTCACAATCTGGTCATTAACTGTCACGTGTTAGCGGTTTTACCAAGATGGTCTTCAGAGTAATTTGTATCAGTAATGGTGGAGCAAATTTTCCTATTCCTATCGCCAAGGGAATCATAGCAGGCAAGGGGTGCATCATGGAAAGATCCAATCACCTCAGGTGGGATTTTCTGGTTTTGGGGCAAATGCAGCTGGAAAATCCTGCCCAGTGCATCTACTCGCCAGAAATCTTACTTACTGCCAAAGAAACTGGTTCCTTCAGCAATGCCATTTTACATTAACAACAGCAAGAACTTTTGTGATTCACTAGTTATGTAGAACACATATTTCATTATATCAAACAGAACAAACCATACCCCAATGGGAGAATTTCTTTTACTGAATAAAAGAGTAAGGGTGAAACATTTAGATTGTAAAAAATTGATGTAAATTTACCAAGTCAGCAATGCCATTGGAAGTCTGAAATACAAACTATGCTTTATCCAGAAAATGGATAAAATTATTAATATGCTTAACACATCATGTTGTCATACAGGGAAATATCAGAAAATTATAAATTTAACAGCAACGCATAGTCAAGATAGGATGGAATATCATATTATCTTAACACATAAATATATAACAACCCCATTATAAAGGTTTTAAATTTTAATGTGCTCCGAGTGCACTATTGTTCAGAGGCCAGAGGGTATAATCCGTAGATGAGTAACAGATTAATAAGATAGTCAAACATTCACTACAGAGTCTTACTGCTGCCAGTAAATGAAGGATAAGAGATTTGTTCATTGCACCGAAACCTTATATCACTCGCGACCTACCAGCAAGTTGGATGTACTGTCCCCAGACAGACTGCAATAGTTCAAAAAGCACCTTCTCAAGGGTAATTGGGGATGGACAATAAATGACACTCACATCTCCAACACAAAAAATTCAATTTGTTTTAATTTTTTGAAGTAACGCATCTTCTTAGTTGAGTCGTGATACCTTGCATATGCACAGACACTAGTGGCTGCGTGTATTGATGTCAATACCATAATCACAATATAATATTGATCCAACAGGGCATCAGAGTTTCTCATTTGCATTGCAATGGGAGAATAAGGGGTAGGAGTCTTAGCTGTGTTGTAGAGCAGAAGGATCTCGGGGTCCGGGTCCATAGGACTCTTAAATCGGCCTCGCAGGTGGAGGAAGTGGTCAAGAAGGCGTACGGTGTACTGGCCTTCATTAATCGAGGAATAGAGTTCAGGAGTCAGGAGGTAATGATGCAGCTCTGTAAGACTTTTGTCAGACCCCAGTTAGAGTATTGTGTGCAGTTCTGGTCGCCTAATTATAGGAAGGATGTAGAGGCTATTGAGAGAGTTCAGAGGAGATTTACAAGGATGCTGCCTGGATTGGGAGGCAGGCCTTATGAAGATAGGTTGAGGGAGCTGGGACTCTTCTCACTGGAGAGACGTAGGTTGAGAGGCGACCTGATAGAGGTTTATAAAATGTTGAGAGGAATAGATAGGGTGGACTCTCAGAGACTATTTCCCCGAGCTGAAATGGTCACTACGAGAGGACACAGATTTAAGGTGCAGGGAAGCAAATACAAAGGAGATGTCAGGGGTAGGTTTTTCACTCAGAGGGTGGTGAGTGAATGGAACTGACTGCCGTCAGAGATTGTTGAGGCAAACTCACTGGGGTCTTTTAAAAGACTTCTGGATGAGTATATGGAAAAGAATAGGATAGGGGGTTATAGATAGATCTGTGGTTTGGTAGATGTGATCGGCGCAACTCGTGGGCCGAAGGGCCTGTTTGTGCTGTACTGTTCTATGTTCTATGTTCAATGTTAATCCCACAGATAGAGGCTTTTTTTCCCAATTCAATGCAATCAAGTCCAATTCAGAATTTTAACAAGTTGAGACATTTCCAATCCAAGCTGACAAGACATGCCCTCACCTTGTCTTGGGCTTGATCTACATGATCCAAGCTGATTAAAGTAGGCATTGCACTTCCTCCAAGGCTTGATCTCATTTGCATCTTAGCCAAAAGACTGAGGTGCCGTTTTTAAAAATTGCTTCAAATGAAGCTGAAATGTAACCTAATAACTTCAACCAAGCACAGCATGTCGATACTACACTTGATCTTAGCCTAAAGGCCATATCTATGAGTACATTCATTGTAAGGAACCTCTGCATTGAAAAGCAGAAGTGGAATTAATTAGCAACATGGTACTGGAACTCTGGATGACAGAGTTCACTCCAGAGGGGTGTGATTTATTGCTGCCATGAGATTTCACCTAAGCAGGAGGAGATGGGATGGGTGGGGGGGAGGGATTGGTGTGGAGGAGAATTGCTTAGGGAATACTAGTTGTGGAATCTTCCCATCCCACTTGTCAGGACATGGAAGATGCAAATTAACCTTGGGCAGGACTTTCCAGTTTTGGGGCGAGCATGACCAGGAAGTCCTGCCTGAGGATTTTGTGGTACATTTGCTTTAAAAAGAATAGGATTTAAATGACTGCAAAATGGACTTGCTCCTAAATATTTCAACTCACAAAACATTTCCAAAAAATTGGAAGAACCTTTACATTGGTTCTCAAATTCCATAGTTAGTGATATGTACGATTTAATGAGCTATGATCAAAATTAATTATTTACTTATTATCTACATGCAGGGAGATTTTATTGGTTACCTTTTATGCTAAGTACCATTCTATTCTCATATTCTCTCTATGTTTTTTTTCTTCTCCTCTCCTCACAACTTATTTAGTCCAGTTCTTACTTGAAGAATTCACCTGATAGGCATCTGTTAGGAAGCAGATATAGTTTTAAGTAAAGATATGTTTGTAATGGCTGTAAATGAAATTTATTTATCTTTATTTGCATGGTTAAGAAAGGTGAAATCTGGGTTTGGTTTCAGTTTGAAGTTTTGTGAGATGGAGCCCATATATCTGTTAGTATGCAAGCATTTTTATCATAGATAAAACTGTACAGTACAGAAAAAGGCCCTTTGGCCCATCGAGACTGCATCAAACACAATCCCACCTAGGCCCTACCCCCATATCCCTATATATTATACCCACTAATCCCTCTAACCTACACATCCCTGGGCACTAAGGGGCAATTTCTTAGCATGGCCAATCAACCTAACCTGCACATCCTTGGATTGTGGGAGAAAACCGGAGTACCCGGAGGAAACCCACACAGACACAAGAAGAAAGTGCAAGCTTCATATAGACACTGAGTCGAGCCAGGAATCGAACCCAGGATGCTGTCGCTGTGAAGCAACAGTGCTAACTATTGTGCTACCATGCCATACCATGCTTCATTTTTAATGAGATATCATGACTTTTGAAGTGAAGAAATGGAGGAGTTCATCATTTAGGAAAGTTAAAACAAAAACAAAAAGTAGAAAAAACAGTGTTGTTGTCTGGCAATAGTGAATCAGTGAAAAAAAAGAGGTAAGGTAGACAAGAAAATGAGTTTTAGTTTCATTGGGATGAATGTACCATAAAGTGATGACAGAATGGTTGAAGACTCTCTGTTGCTGCAAATGAGACCAGACTACTCATAGAATCCTACAGTGCAGTCAGAGGCTATTCAGCCCATTGATTCTGCACTGATCACAATCCCACCTAGGTCCTATCTCCATAATCCCATTCATTTACCCTACCTAGTCCCCCTGGCACTAAGGGGTAATTTAGTATGGCCATTCTATGTAACCCACACTTCTTTGGGCTACGGGAGGAAAACAGAGCACCTGGAGGATGCCACACAGACACAAGAAGAATGTGCAAACTCCACACAGAGTGTGTCCCGGATGCTGTGAGGCAGCAGTGCTAACCGCTGTGATACTGTGGTGCCCTACAACTGAAGAAATGAGTTTAAAGAATTCATGTGTATTGCTCTAAATTTAACATAAAAGTGGACTTAGAGTGAGTTCACTGGATCTCAAGGGAGATACCAATTGCGGAGAGACTTCTCGTGAGCGAATGCTCATAAGTCTACTGTAAAATGAAAACCTCGTTGCAACTAGCTCCGCCCTTGGTATAAAAGTAGTGGCATCTCTCCACTAGAGGGTTGGGCCTGTAAGGGCATTGTTGCTGCAATAATAGGGATAATATAGAGGTCATGAAACTGTTGGAGAAAATGCTGAAGGAGGAAACAAATACTTAGAAAGGCATGTATTAGGGATAGTCAGCATAGCTGTGTCAGAGGGAGGTCATACTAACAAAATTTGATAGAATTTTTCAAAAATGTGATTGTGAATGGGTGAGGGAAGTGCAGTTGATGTAGTTTACAGGTAGATTTTAGCACAACTTTTGACATGGTCCCACAAGGGAGATTGATTGAGAAGGTTAAAGCACATGGAATTCAGGAGAATTTGGTGAGGTGGATCAGAAACTGGCTTAGTAATAGAACACAAATGATAATAATAGAAGGCTGTTCGAGTGGCTGGAGGCTGATGTCCACTCTGCTTTGTACCACAAAGATCAGTGCTGGAACCCTTATTGTTAGTTATATACATAAATGATATAGGTAATAAGATGGGCACTGTTAAGCAAGTTTGCAGACGACTCCAAGATTGGTCGCATGGTTTACTGTGAAGAAGTAATAGGGTAGAGGAAGATATAGATGGGTGGTCAGATGAGCAAGCAGTAACAAATGGAATTTAACCCCGATAAGTGCGAGGTGATGCACTTTGGAAGAAGAAACAAGATGAAGGAGTATTTAATGACTGAGCAGCTCTGAGAAACAGAGAGATCTCCGGGTATTTATTCACAGATCCCTAAAGGTGGCAGAGCACATGAATAGGATAGTGCAGAAGGTATTTAGGATACTTGCTTTCATCAGTCATGGTATAAAATATAAGGGCAAGGAGGTAATGTTGAAGTTGTATAAAACATTGGGACTTCTGTGTGTAGTTCTGGTCACCTCACTATAGGAAGATATGATTGCACTAGAGAGGGTACAGATAAAGTTCACCAGGATGTTGCTAGGATGGAGCATTTAAGCCAAAAGGAGAGGTTGGATAGGCTTGAATTATTTTCTTTAGACAAGGTTGACTGGGGATGTGATTGAGGTGTACAAGATTAAGAGGGGAATGGACAAGTTAAGTAGGGAGCAGCTGTTCCCTTTGGTCGAGGGGTCAATCACGAGGTGCACAGTTTTAGGATGAGACGCAGGAGATTCAGAGGCGACTTGAGAAATAATTTTTTTCATTCGGAGGATGGTGGGAATCTGGAAAGCACTGCCTGGGAAGATAATGAAGGGCAGAAATCTTACAACCGTTAAAAAATATTTGGATGCGCACTTGAAATATCAGAACATTCAACGATATTGAACAAGTGCAGGAAAATGAGATTAGCATGCCTCTTGTGGTAGTTATTGTCGGTGTAGGCTTGACGGGCTAAAGGGCCTTTTCTGCACCATATGACTCTATGACTCTCTGATTCAGTGACAACCTTTCATCCTCTTCGAGGTCAATGTTAGCTATTTCACCAGCTGGGTAATGGGCAACAGTGGGATCTGTCATGCATTTTGTCCTCTATCCACTATTCCTCCCCATCATTTGTTTCTTTGTAAGATGTTTTCCATTGAGCAGAGACAATAGATTAACTGCTTGTTATCAAACTTTACCCTGGGTTAATGGTATTTCAAGATGCTGACAATGTTTAACTGAGACAAAAGATTCTTCAATTGCAATTCAACAACACAATCAGAGGGAGAAAGTCCAGCATTACATACCTTGAGTACTCAGGATTCAATACATAACTAGGCACAGGATGGAAAAACCTTCCTTTGTCAAGCACTTCTGCCTTGAACAACACAAATGGAATTAATTAGTGGCCTCCAAAGGGCAGGCAGCTCTGACATTTGGAAAATAAATAACGTGATTACATCTGATTCAGGTTTTGCAAAGAGCAAGTAATCCTTCTCCTCATCCAGGAATGATTGAATTGAAAGCAGCAGTTGTTTGCTGAACATCTTAAAGGTCCAACCAGAAAAAGATCTAACAATATTAAAAAAGCAAAGATCTCCTTAAAAGGAATTATGCTCTTTATTACAAAAAGCTGATTGATAATTGTAAGCTACTGGCTGGGGAACGAACAGTACAAATAGCTGTATGGGAATGTGATGCTTACAGGAGTGTGTTCAGAGTGGAGTGCTTAATATTCATACATACAAAGGGGCAAATTTTCCTGCCACACCCGCCACAAGAATCGGAGTGGGTGAGGGGCGGAGCAAGGAATGGTCCACTGACCTTGGGTGGGATTTTACAGTTTCAGGACGAGCGCGGCCATAAGATTCTGTCCAAGTGTTCAGAAAACACAGGGAAAGTAAAAAGGGAGATGGTGTGGCAGTATAATTACACTTTTTATGGATGACATTGGACTGTTGGAAAGAGAGACTGTCCTTGAGGGGGCAAAGACAGAATCCATTTGGTTAGAGTCGAGAAGCAGGAGGAGTATGATTAGGCTGATTGGGTATCCACATGGTGACAGAGACAGAGGAGTAAATCTGCAGGCAAATCTCAGAGAGTGCAAGAACTACAGACTGATGCTATTGGATGCATTTAATTATTCAAATATTGACTGAAACAATATTAGATAAAGGCAAAGGTGATGTCCTAGTGGTATTATTGCTGAATTATTAATCCAGAAAGTCAGCTAATGCTCTGGGGGCCTGAGTTCAAATCCCACCACAGCAACTGGTAGAATTTGCATTCAATACAAAATATCTGGAATTAAGAATCTACTGATAACCATGAAACCCTTCTGTCGATCATCAGAAAAACCCATCTGGTTTAGGGAAGGAAATCTGCCATCCTCACCCGATCTGGCCTACACATGACTCCAGAGCCACAGAAATGGGTCTGACTCTCAATTGCCCTTCAAGGGCAACAAAATGGTGGCCTGCCAATGACACTCATGTCCTACGAATGAATTTTAAAAAGCCATTTCTGAAAAATGTTTCAGAGAATTTCCTTAACCTATATCTATGTCCAACTCAGAAAACATTGTTGGGTTTGATGCTGGGGAATGCAGTCTACAAAGTGGACCAGATATCTGTGGGACAATATTTGGGTAAGAATGATCATTGTATCATAAGGTGTAGATTAGTAATGGAGAAAAGCAAGGAACAATCAAAAATAGAACATCTAAATTGGAAGAAGGTTAGCTTCAATAAGAAGAGAGGGGAGCCAGAGAGATCCGCAGGAAGGACTGTAACAAAACAATGCATGATCTTTAAGGAGGAAATGCCTCAGGTATAGACTAGATACATTCCAATGTGTGAATAAAATGAGGTTGTAATGTGCAACAGATAGTATGTGTAGCAGCATGATGTGTAACATGGCTGGTGTATAATGAGTGGGTGTATGAAAGAAGGGTGGGTATTGATGGGAAGAACGTTTGCACGGTGGGTATGGGCTGTATAGAGGACAAGCAGACTATATTGCAAATGAGCGTATACTGGAAGGGATATGACAAATGGGTGCATGATGAGAGGGTAGGATGACAGGCATGTGTTTACTGAGCAGAGAGTCTGATGTAAGGTCTGTATAACAGGTGTCACTGTGTAAGGAACAGGTTGTGTAATGAATGGAGTGTCTGAAGGAGGCTTGAATAACAGGCATTCATGTCTGAACAATAGCCAACCTATTCCCTTTTGTTTTCATCACTGCCACAATTGATTTTCACACCACATTTTTCCATCATTCAAATGTGTAGAACTTAATATCCACCTCAGTTTCTCACTTCTCCCACAACTTTCAGCTTTTTAAAACCCAAACTTGATCCTAAGGCTGATTTGCCACCTCTCATTTCACTGCTTTCAAGATGTTACTCTGCACATATTGACCCTTGCCATTCATCCAATTTCCTAATTAGAAATAAAGGTTTTGTGTACAAAAATCACTTCATCCAAAATCAATAATAGATGCATTTGTAATGTTTGATGCTTCTACTGAAGACTATTGATTTACATTGAGCTGCAATCCTAATTTCAATAGCTCTCTGTCAGATCTGTTCTGGAATCATTTATGGTAAACCACTAAAAACTAACTTAGTTAACATTGACATACTACAAACAGCCCACATCTTCCTAATAAACTTCAAAGAGATTCCCTTGATTTTGATCCTTAACTTGATGTGGGGGATGGCTTTCTCTCCCATTAAATGTTTGATTTGATTTATTTCTCTGAGTGAGTTGTACAAATCATTAATCAGTAGTTGAAGTGTGTCTGAAGTATTTGGTTTTGTGTGTGGTTTAAAAAGATGCCACTTGCTAGTTCTTTCAGAATGGCACCAACGTCATCTTTGTGCAAATTTATAGAAACTGTTGAAACAGTACAATTTTCTCTTGAAATCTGTGGAGGTGGGCATTTTATTTCAGGAAAATGTCAAGAAGGAAAGATGGATCACTAGCTACATCGATATACTGCAGCACACTTATTTCAAGCTTTCATTAATAGTGTCCTTAACGGAAACAATGCATACAATCATAAAAGTAGTTTATTAACATTGCTAAAAATGAATATCTTTGATTTAATTTCATTTGCAGTTTTCTTTTTTCCATTCTTGAAGGTACTGATCTTGCTGGAGTGCAGGTGTTGGTTATCTCCCTGGGTACAGGTTGTCCTCTGTATTGTGCCCAAGTGACTATTTTTCATGTGTGGCGGTATGCAATGAAAGTTTGACATCACAGCTGTGCGCTACCAGTGGGTTGGGGAAAACGAGAATGGGGTGAGGGTGGGGGGGTTGCAGTGGGTGTGGGGTTGATGGATGCAATTACTGAACAACCATCCGAAACGCAAACTCTGGCCAAATGTTCATTTCTGCCAATTGCAATCCATCTACCGGTAGCCAGGTCAACAGCATAACCAGTTCTACTCAAACCAGTAATCCTATTGCAACCTTTCTGATTGACACAGTTACTTACTAACTTAACTGACTTGAAAAATGTGTTTATTATAAAATATATATTATAAAATATATACAGTGGCCTTTCAAAATTCTGAGGTAAAATCGGTTCACAAACATTTGATGCGGGATGTAATGTTAACTGTTAATAAAATCAGCAGGGTGATATTTACAAATCTGTGCCAGCTCATTGACTCTGTAACATTATCATTTCAGTGCTATCACTTTTGTTTAAGTATCCAATGTATTGAGATAAATATTTTATTAAAATTATACAGAATTCATATTGGGCAAACTGATCGATTATAATGATATTTGGATGCTTGAGGAAAAGTTAAATCTTTGTAATAGCCGAGTTTACTTATTTCGCTTCCTGTGTTAGGTGAAGAGTTCTGTGCCCATGAAGGTGAAGTGTGGGAATAATGGGAAATATCATTCTTCACGCACTCTGGCATCAAGTGCTGGGAATCCATAGTTCAACGTCATCAATATCCTGACATCCTGAACAGGGAGATGAGGCAGTGGGCTCTGGATCAGGATTTCAAGTGTGATGAAGATTAGACTTCTCATCACATGCTGGATAGGGGGGGGCGGGTCAAAAAAATTAACTGGTGGCTCAGGTGATGCTGTTAGGAAAAAGGTTTACATATTTTGAGCTTCCTCCACCCCGTCTCCCCACTCTGCTTTCCCACCCTCTACTGGATGCCTATCAATTCCAACAGGGTTTGTTTTTTGGGTTTCCAAAATGCAAACCCCACCACTGCTGGGTAAATACCAACCTTTAAGTGGGCATTAATTGCCTGATTAAATGCTCCCACCAACAAATTCAATCTCACTACAGCCATGGAAGAGGGCATCAGATTTCATCCTTCAATTCAAAAGCACAAACAAAATCTGTGGTGAAAATTTAGTGTTGGAGAATTTCTCTTTTTAATACTGCAGCCAGCCTGATATTAGTAGCTGCAAGTTTTGCCACTTAGCCTCCCCTAGACCTAGGAACAGATTCATGCAGCATTTTTTTTAAATGTTTAATTTTCAGGTGATACCAGTGGGTGTACAATATGTCAATTTCAGGTATTAAGAAATACCTTGATGGCAGAGTGATTGGCACTGCTGCCTCACAACACCAGGAACCTAGGTTCAATTCCAGCCTTGGGTGGCTGTCTGCGCAGAGTTTGCACTCTCTCCCCATATATGCCTGGGTTTCCTCCAGTTTCCTTCCACAGTCCAAAGATGTGCGGGTTAAGTGGGTTGGCCACGCTAAATTTTCCCTGAGTGTCAGGGGGATTAGCAGGCTAAATGCTTGAACTTATGGGGATTGGGCCTGAGTGGGATTGTTGTCGGTTGAGGCTTGATGGGCTAAATGGCCTCCTTCTGCAGTGCAGGGATTCTATGATTCTCCCCCCTCCCCACTGCCAACCCACTCATAAGGAGGATTTGAAATCATTACCTTAGGGATCTTACTGGCATCCCAACTTCAAAGCTTTGTTTCCTGAATATCTTTCCAGATTGGTATGCAATTGGCAGCAGCATTGCATTCCTTCAAGCTCTAAAACTGGCGTAAGTTCAAATGGAATAGCACTCTTTGCAGAAGTTAAACTACTTCAATCCAGAAATAATATTGTGGAAAAGGTGAATCAGGGACAGAGTTGGTAATACCTGGAATCTACATCACTGCAGCACAAGATCAGACCATGCGGTTCATCATGATGGCAATTTCTCCACTTGGCAGACACGTATTCTCGTTGCTTTTCCTGTGAAGACCAGACATCATGCCTTATCTTTTGGAATAAAATAGAAAGGAAATATTTTTAATTTATTCATGAATAACAAAAGTAGATAAAGCTTTCATGCAGTGTTATGTTTCAGTCCATTATCAACTTTCAATTAAAATGTTAAAATGTGATTAAAAATGAACCATCAAAATGGTCATTGCAAATCCTGTGATCACTGGCATTTTGAGTGCTAAGCAGTCTTGAATCTGAAGGAAATACCAAACTAAACATAGACGTCTTCAGCTATCTGGGGAATTCACACATCCCTCTGTTTAAGGATGGACCTTTAATGAAAGAAACTTGGCATTCCAGCCAGCTCCTCTTTCTGTTTCAACATGGACATAAACAAACGTTATGGGTCAGCCTTTATGGCCTTGCTCATCCTGAAATCGTAAGTTCTGCTCAAGGTCAATAGATTTTTCCACTGACCGCCATGGCGGACAGAGCGGTAAACTTCCAGCCTGAAACTCAATGTGTGCCAAATGAATGGGAATGGGTGCCAATGACATTCTGTATATTTTGATGATCCCTTATCCAAATAGACTGGATCATTGTCAAGGTACCAAATGAAAACACAGGGAATTTAATCAAGATACCACCCTGGTTTGGAAAGAAGACTTTGGACTTGTACAATTCACATGGTGAGGAAGCCATTTTGTTGTTCGCTACTAATGTAACAATGAGAAGCTGTTATACAGACTGAGTCTTTTCAGAAAGCCATTGAATCAGCTAGACAAGGCAATGAGCAGCAATAACTTGAAAGTGATAGAAGAACTTCCCCCAACCTGTTCCAAATTTGAGTCTACCTGAGAACCAACTTCTTGGAAATTCAGCTACACGAAGCCTCACAGCTCACTGAGAATTGTCTGCTTTACATCAGCTACACTTCAAATAAAATATCAACTCAGCTAAGAAATCACGGACCTACTATGGAAGAGGCTGAGATAATCATCATTTATAATTGTACTGTTTTGTCTTCATCTGTACCTAATCTTTCTATTGTGATAGTATGTATGAGTCAAGTGATTGAAATGTCACATTTTATATTCCAAAGCACGCACGTGGAAAGAAATAATGTCCTTTGCTTTTCAATTCATGAATATTTTCTTGCTGGAAAAGATTTAATTGTGGCAATCACTATGAGGTTAAGAAAATATATGCTCCTCATATACAAACATACTGCCCACAAGCGATAAAAAACCATATCTAAATTCTTGGTAACAGTAGCTTCAGGGAAATCATGTGTAAGTCTGGCTTCTGAAAATGTTGATCCAAGTGTTCAGATGGCTATTGTTTTATATTTGAGACTAAACAGTGATATCTCCCAGACCATAAAATCTTGAGCATATATAGAAACATAGAAACATAGGGATAGAAACAGGAGGAGAACGTTTGGGTCTTCGAGTCTGCTCTGCCATTCATTACGGTCATGACTAATCTTCCAACTCAATAGCCTAATCCTGTTTTTCCCTTATAACTTTTGACCCCAATCACCCCAAGTGCTTTATCTAGCCACTTCTTGAATACATTCAATGTATTCCACAGGCTCACCACGCTTTGTGTAAAGAAATGTCTCCTCACCTCCTTCCTAAATAGTCTACCCTGAACCCTTAGACTATGACCCCTGGATCTAGACTCCCCCCACTCACTATCATCCCACCTCCCTCCACCTCCTCCAAATCAGGAACATCCACCCTGCATCTATCCTATCTAGTCCTGTTAGAATTTTACAAGTCTCTATGAGATTCTCTTCTCATTCGTCTGAACTCCAGCGAAAACAATCCTAACCTGGTCAACGTCCTTCTCATACATCAGTTCCACCATCCCCAGAATCAGCCTGATAAACCTTCGCTGCACTCCCTCGAGAGCAAGAAGAACATCCTTCATCAGAAAAGGAGACCAAAACTGCACACAATGTTCTAGGTGTGGCATCAACAACTCCTGTACTGAAAACTTTCGCAATGAAGACCTACATACTATTTGCCTTCTTTACCTATCATGGCCTTCAGAAAGATAAGCATATAAACTAGTTACAAAGTTCAATGCAGTGAAGAAAGAGTGCTGCACTATTGGAGGTACTGTCTTTCAGATGACCTCTGCTTCAGCAATCACACCCTGCAAGTACAAACTCTTTTAGATTAATACTGTAATGCAATAAGGTTTGAATAGATACCACCACACATTAATATGGAATCTTGCAAAATTGGAATATAGAATAAAGATAAGATGAGAAGGAAATATATAATAGGTTTCTCCCACTTTGTTCTGTGGAAGTTTAAAGTTTATTCATAAGTGTCACAATTACTATTGCAATGAAGTTATTGTGAAAATGGCTTAATTGCCACACTTTAGCACCTGTTTGGGTACACTGAGGTAGAATTTAGCATGGCCAATGTACCTAACCAGCAAGTCTTTGGAGTGTGGGAGGAAACCAGAGCATCCAGAGGAAACCTACACAGATACGGGAAGAACATGCAGTGTCCACATCACTGTTTATGCCTGGCCATGTGCTTTACTCCTAAAATTTCTAAAAGCACATTACATAACAATTCAAATTTGATACCATATAAAGTGCAATAGAGATCAGTTTCTTTCAATGTAATGCATGACGCAAAAGTTAAAGTTCATTTTAGTGTCACAAGTAGATTTGCATTTAATGTATTTCTGCAATGAAATACTGAAAATCCTCTAGTTGCCACACTCAAGCACCTATTGAGGTACACTAATGGAGAATTTAGCATGGCCAATGCACCTGACCAGCACTTCTTTGAAGTGTTGGAGAAAACCAGAGCACCTGGAGGAAACCTGCACAGAGACATGTAGAACGTGCAGACTCCGCACACACAGTGACCCAATCCAGGAATCGAACACGGAGCCCTGGTACCGTGAGGCAGCACTGCTAACTACTGTGCCACAGGAACTGTTTTAGCTTCTCTGAAATAATTTGATGCCTCAATTTCATTTCTTCCTTTCTGCTCAACAAACTACTAAACACCGAGAGCTTGCTGTCTTCCAATTTGCAAGCTAGAGAATCAGGTTCAGACTCCTGAATTTCCCTTGTACCAAACATTCCACAAATTAACTTTAAATCATGCAACAAAACTGTTATTCTGTCAAATTACAAAGCTCACAGGAGTAGGAGAATGTTAACACCAACACCAAGAATCATTCATCATTGTGGCATCGACACAACTCAACAGTCATTTATCAACTGCATAACCGCAGGGCAAAAATCATTTATCAATGGATGATATCAGAAATGATTAAAACATTGGATTTATGGTGTCCCTAAATCATCTGAGACACTTAATATTCCATTTAATAGATCAGGCCAATACCATAATAGCACAAGTGTCACATATTAATGTTACCGTATCAGATTAAATGCAATAACTGATTCCATTCTGCCTTATGAAATATGTAAATTATCTTTCAAATTATATCAAACCTGACCGTTGTATTATTTCATATTTTCTACTTACATTACTACAGAGCAAATATCTAATTACTTGGTTAATCAAATTTGTCACAGTTCATCCTCAGATGTAATGTTCAGTATGAAAGATACATTTCTGAATGCAATACTGTGTACTTTTGATTAGGAATTAGATGGGGCATGTTGGAAAGGACCTTACAAGGCTGGCATTGTTGAATTGACAGTATGAATTATTTGCGCTATCTATTCTTCAGGTTATCTCACCACACTTACTCATCAGACACCAGGCATTCCTATCTCCGCACCTGTCCCATTCTGGATTGATTATCACTAGCCTAAGCGAGGCACTTTCCCACAGTGACAGAGTGAGAGGAAGGTCAGAACGTGAAGCTTGCAATGGTGAGAAAAGCAGCATGACTTCATTAGGCTGGAAGCAAAATTTCAATGTCCCAATAGTAGACTGAGCTGCAGAAATGAAGTCAGCAGCGTGTTTGTGGCAGATCCAACATGCCAGCGGCCGGTAGCATGTTGTTTAAATGTTACAAATACTGTTAACTGTGGAACAGTTTTCAATAAAGACCTACCTTCAAGATAAAGCTCAGAATGAATGAGAATCTTGCAGAGAGTGAGGTATGATTGGCCGAGTGGTATGCGCCTGTTTTGTTGATGTCGTTGTGTGTGAGGTCAGCAGTTTTCCTGTTTACTCCAACAGCACAAGGGAGAAGTGCAAGAAAATAGGCTGTCACATACAAGAATCATGGAATCCCTCCACTGCAGAAAGAGGTCCATTGAGCCTACACCAACAACAATCCCATCCAGGCCCAACCCCTGTAACCCCATGTCTTTACCCTCTTCATCTCCCTGATATAAAAGGGCAATTTAGCATAGCCAAACAATCTATCCCACACAACTTTGGAATGTGGGAGGAAACCAGAGTACCTGAAGGAAACCCACACAAACACCAGGAGAATGCGCAGACTCCGTCCAGACAGTTAATCGAAGCCAGTATTGAATTGGGTCCCTACTGCTGTGAGGCAGCAGTGCCAACTACTGTGCCATTGAGCTGCCCCAAACTTGTGAGTGTTTAACAGGACAGAGAGGAGAAATTGCATCGACTAGGGTTCCTGAAGGCGAATAGAAGGAGAGGGGATCCCATCAACAATCTAAAATTCTGACAGGGCTGGAACATATTGGATGCAGCAATGTTGTTTCCTCTGGCTCAAGATATCTGGAACAATGGATCATATTCTGAAGGTAGACAGTGAGTTATTTAGGACTGAGATGATGAGAAGTTTCTTCACTCAAAGGGTGGCAAATTAGTGGAATTCTCTACCACAGAAGACTGTGGAGGCCAAATCACTAAATATAGGATATATGAGAAGAAAATAGATAGATTTCTAGTTTCTGGGTAGAGTGTGAGAGTATGGCTTTGAAATAGGGCATCAACAATGATCATATTGAATGAAAGGCCGAGTGGCCTACTATTTCTCCTATTTTCTAAGTTTCTTGGGGATGTTTGATTCGCTGTCCATAGATACGTATTGTCCACTGAGGCAGGTTCCACCACTGAAAAGCTTTCCTGGCCATTAAATCAAATGTAATTTGCGTACATACCGCTGTTACTTGGAATATTAATTATAATCACATCAGAAAATGACAAAGTGAAAGTAAGACACAGCTCCATTATGGAGTCTGGAATGATATGTTGTTGACAAAACACTGGCCTAAAACACAATAAGAAATAGGAATAGACTCAGATTGAGAATTAAGACAAAAGAGTTGTTCACTTTATGGTATCAATGGTACTTTCACCTGTGATTCTGAAAAACTCTCTCATAAAGAGGGAACATTATTAATTCCTTTGATTCTCACATCGACCCACAGGAAAATATGGTCAGGATTTCTGTTCCAGGATTAACTCCTGTGCCAGGGGTGGAAAGCAGAAGTATTTCCTGCCACAGAGCCCAGCAGGAAATTGTGCGTTAGGCTCATTAATTATGCAGCTAGGGCTTTCCAACCTTGTTCACTGCAAGGCAGACAAGTTGGCGTGTGACCTGCCATTATATCCAGCTACCATATATAAACAGTGCCCATACAGCTGTCGAATTGGCACAGTGGTTGGCAGTGCTGCCTCACAGTGCCAGGGACCTGGGTTCAATTCCCATTTTGGGTTACTGTGTGTGGTGTTTGCACATTTTCCCTGTGTCTGTGTGGGTTTCCTCAGGGTGTTGCGGTTTCCTCCCACTGTCCAAAGTCATGCTGGTTAGGTGCATTGGCCATGCTAAATTCTCCCTTAGTGTACCTGAACAGGCACCAGAATGTGGCAATTTGGATATTTTCACAGTAACTTCATTGCAGTGTTAACATAAAACTACTTGTGTCAATAATATATAAACTTTAAACTCCAAACACCATGAACTGTAATTCTGGAGATTCTCAGGTACTCCAGGCAGCATCGGCACCAGATTCAGCCATATATCTGTTAGGGTACGGAATAGAAACTCCAGATGTATTTGTAGTTAGATTAAACCTCAACTATTTATGATTTTGGCACTAATGTGACGATATGGACCAGAATTCTCCAGCCATTCACACCAACGGGATTCTCCGATCCCACCGGCAATGCATCACTGCCCATGGGTTCCCACTAGCGTGAGGTGATGCCAATGAGAATTGCCATTGATAGAAGTAGGACCAGACAATCCTGCTGCTAGCAAACAACACACCACCTCCGGTCAGTGGGAAACACGCAGCTAAGAAGCTGGAGAATCTTGCCAGTAAGTTTCACTCAAGGCACGATTCAACTGATAGATTTGGAAAACTTTTTTTAAAACAATTTATTTAGCAACACAGATTAACTATAGCAAATGAAGTAGTTTAACATTTAACATTTGAACAACACAAACATGACAAGGTGCAAGTTTTAACTGTTAAATTATCTCTATTGTTCCAATTCAAGCAATATTCCTCTTACAAACTTAAAATCCCTCTTCAAAAATCAATTAGCAAAAACAAGCTTACATGCTGGAACTTGTTACTAGTCCTACAGCTTCTGGAATACCTCTGGAGCGAGGGAACTTTTCAGAGCTAGAGAGAAAGAACCACCTCTTTTAAAGAGGTATGGTCAGCAACTGCTCTTGATTTTAAAAATGAAACGAGAACAGTCTTTGCTGCAAGCTTAGTTCCTCCCATTAATCACATGACTCTATTAATCAACGTAATCAAAACCCTACTTTCAAACCTCAAAGGAAACATCACAAAACAAAAATGCATTAACTCTTTTTAAACAAATATATCCCTAGCCAAAATCAGTCACTATCCTGCATTTCCAACATTTGAACTGCCTGCTGCCCAGACAAATTGACACCATATAAAACAGAGCTAACTTTCAAACATACCCCTTACGAGAAACTTGATAAAAATACACTTCCTGAAGGCACAGCATCATCATGCATCTCTGGAGGTGCTGCTGAATACAATGATGCACGGAAGGGACATCCTGTGCCCCAGGGTTAGAAGTGCTCCTAGTGTATACAGATACATAATGCCACAAACATCCCATAATTTTAAACAATCTCATTGAGAGTAGCTATCAAGATTATTATTGATATGCCAAGTGGAAAATGTCTTACTGATGCCTAAGCTTAGAATGCATTGTTGATACTTTGCAGGCAAAGGAGTTTTCTTCTCAGACAGCAAACGTAAATCAAGTTACAGACAACAACATGAACAGCTGTGGCCCAGTTTAGTTTAATCAGTTGAGTAGATAAAAGCATGTTGCAAAATTAGAACGCAACTTCCCCTCCCCTGTCTACAGAAAGTGGACTTTGACAAAGCTTTCTAGTTCCATAATATCTAAAGCCAAGAAAGAAAAAACAATGATGGAAACACCATCATCATAGGGGTGGCAAGGTGGCACAGTGGTTAGCACTGCTGCCTCATAGAACCAGGGACCCAGGTTCAATTCCAGACTTAGGCGAGTGTCTATGTGCATGTTGTTGCCGTGTCTGCATGGATTTGCTCCGGGTTCTCTGGTTTCCTCCCACAGTCCAAAATTATGCAAGTTAGATGGATTGGCTATGTTAAATTGCCCCTTAGTGTCCCAAGATGTGTAGGTTAGGGGGACTGGCGAAGTAAATGTATGGGGTTACAGGGGTAGGGTGGAGATGTGGGCATGGGCCAGATGCTCTGATACAGAGTCAGTGCAGATTCAGTGGACCAAATGGCTTCCTCTGCACTGTAGGGATTCTATGATCATTAAGAATGTCAGTTCATACAAACTTGAACATATATCGCTTCATCATCATAGGGTCAAAATGTTGAAATTTACTACTCAATACCCATGGTGGGATTAGTATCACAATGGGGACTAAAGTGGTTCAAAAAGGCCTTCACTTTCTGGGAGCAACAAGAGGTTGCAACACATGCAGTAATCTCACCATCATTCACACCCCATTACCAAATAAAGACAAAATGTAGAACACAGTCCTATCAAAAGCAATTGAGATTAATACAATTAACTCCTCTGAAAGGAATTATATAAATATCTGATAGAAAGGAGCGTGGGTTATAATAATCATAGATGCAAACTGAAAAATAAATCAAACATCACTTCAGGGGGACATGATAGTTGCTGAGAAAGGGGTTGTAACTGGAGGATAATTGGTCATGATTGAATAATAAAGATACACAAATATTTTGGATGATAATTTTTAGGGATCAGGGACTTTCCCTAGACAACTAAGCGGGTTGGGATGAAGTTTTTAATGGTCTATGAGAGGACAGTTTATAATTAACCACTAGAAGGAATGTGTTTAATGAGCTTGATCGCTTGTTATTTTTCTACATTTTTTGAAGATTTCATTTGTACCTTGCTGTTATTAAGTCAATTAAATAGTTCATTTAAATGTTTGCAAGCACCATCTCCTAAAATTAAAAAAAAGAATGTTACATTACTGCCAAATATTGCTGTTATCATGCAAAATCATTCTTTGAATAAAACCATATCCCATTGTACTAATGTTTTACTGATTCACACTTCATGGAGAAGTGACCATGTATGTGAATCGCATCAAACTGCACACTAATTTGGCTGCTTTAATAAATAAATATTCTCTCAGCATTGAAATCATAGTGTGTTTTTAAGAAGTGGGAGAAGAATTAGGGTTAGTTGGTTTTCCTACAACGTGTGGAGATTTTGTGCCAATTCTTTCTCCAGCAAACCACTCCCTGCCTTTGCCAGATGAACTGATCATCTTATAGAGTTTATAATAACATCAAAGTACAGGAGCAGGAGTAGGCCATTCAACCCTTTTATTCTGCTCTGTCACTCAGTATGATCATGGCTGATCATCCACTCCAATACCTATTTTGCAAATTGTTCCCATATCCACTTATGTCAATGGTACTTAGAAATCCATCAATCTCTGCCTTAAATATACATAACGACTGAGCTTACACAGCCCTCTCAGATAGACAGAGGAAAGAATTCTCCTCATCTGAGTCTTAAATGACATCCCTCCTATTTAAAATTGTGTCCCTGGGCCAACACCTTCCATCAAATGGAAACATCTTACCTGCATCTACCCTTTAATTATTTCGTATGTTTCAATGTGATCACCTCTCATTCTTCAAAATTCTAGAGAACAGGCCCAGTTCTCTCAAACTCTCTCATAAAACCCAATCCTGCCAACCCTGGGACAAGTCTGGTTAACTTTTATTGCATTTCTTCAATGACAATAATTATCCTTTCTCAGGGGACCAAACCTGCACACAAAACTCCATGTGTGGTCTAACCAAGCTCTATACAATTGAAGCAAAATCTCACTACTGTACTCAAACCCTCTGCAAAAAAAAGGCTAATATTCCATCAGTCTTCCTCATAACTTGCTGTAGCCTTCAAAACTTATGAAGTTCATAACTTCATATGAACTTCATATGAAGCAGATATGGTAGTGACTTTTAAAGGGCGCCTTGACACCTTTGTATAGGTGTCAAGGTTCCTTTGTATACCTACAGTTTCTAACCTCTTACCATTTAAGAAATACTTTGTATTCTTGTTCCTCTTATTAAAGTGGATGATTTCACACTTTTATATTCCATCTGCCATGTTCTTTCTCACTAAGTTTGTCTAAATCCCCTTGAAGCCTCTTTGCCTCTTTCTCACAACACATTTTCCACCCTAACTTTGTGTCATCATGAACTTAGAAATATTCCACATCCATATCATCGATATGTATTGTGAACAGCTGAGGCTCAAATAATGATCTCTGTGTTACCCTGTGACAGCCTGCCATGTCTGGTTTATTCCTACTCTCTCTTTCTGCTTGTTAACCATACCGCATAATATTCTTTTTCCATATGCTTTAGTTTTGCTATCTGATGTCATGTGGGAACTTTATCAAACGCCGTTTGAAAATCCAATTATATTAATTGCTCCCTCTTATCAATTCTGTGAGTAACATCTTCGAAAAACTCCAACAGGTTTGTCAAACATGATTACCCGTTTGTAAAACTATACTGATTACACACAGTCAGATCATGACTATCCATTTATCACATTCTTTAGAATAGATTCTAGCATTTTCCCTACTACTAAAATAAGCTGATAGGTCTGAGTTCCCTGTTTTCCCTCTCTCTCCCTTTTTAAATAGTGGGGTGATATTTGTTACCTTTCAATCTTCAGGACCCATTCCAGAATCTGTAGAATATTGGAAGATGATCACCAATGCATTCAAAAGAACAAAGGATAAAGAAAACTACAGCACAGGAACAGGCCCTTCAGCCCTCCAAGCTTGGACCATGCTGCCCAACTTAACTAAAACCCCCTATCTTTCCGGGCACCATATCCCTCTATTCCCATACCATTCATGTACATGTCAAGGCGCCCTTTAAAAGTCACTACCATATCTGCTTCCACTACCTCCCTGGGCAACGAGTTCCAGACATCCACTACTCTATGTAAAAAATCTACCTCGTACATCTCCTTTAAACTTTATACTCGCAATTTAAACCTATGCCTCCTAGGGAAAAAACTTCTGACTATCCACTCTGACATGCCTCTCATAATCTTGTAGACTTCTATCAGGTTTCCCCTCAACCTCCGTCACTCCAATGAAAACAAACCAAGTTTCTCCAACCTCTCCTCAGAGCTAATGCCCTCCATATTACGCAACATCCTGGTAAATCTTCTGTACCCTCTCCAAAACCTCCACATTCTTCTGGTAGTGTGGCAATTAGAATTGAACACCATATTCCAAGTGCAGCCTAACTAAAGTTCTGCAAAGTTGCAACATGATTTGCCAATTTTTAAACTCATGAAATGAAGGCAAGTATGCCATATGCCTTCTTGACTATCTTGTCCATCTGCATTGCCATTTTCAGTGATCTGTGTACCTGTACATCCAGATCCCTTTGCTTATCAATACTCTTAAGGGATCTGCATTGACTGTATATTTCCTAACTGTATTAGACCTTCCAGAATGCATTACCTCACATTTATCTGGATTAAACTCCATCTGCCATCTCTCCACCCAAGTCGCCAACTGACCTATATCCTTCTGTATCCTCTGATGGTCCTCATTGCTATCCGCAAATCCACCAACGTTTGTGTCATCTGCAAACTTACTAACCAATCCAGTTACATTTTCCTCCAAATCATTTATATATATTACAAACAGCAAAGGTCCCAGCACTGATCCCTGAGGAATACACTTGTCACAGCCCTCCATACAGAAATGCACCTTTCCACTGCTACCTTCTGTCTTCTTTGACCGAGTAAGAAGTCTCACAACATCAGGTTAAAGTACAACAGGTTTATTTGGTAGCAAATGCTACTAGCTTTCGGGCTTCTGACCCTTCGTCAGATGAGTGGAGAGTTTTGATCACAAACAGGGGATGTAAAGACACAGTTTGGTTGAGCCAGTTTTGTATCCATCTTGCCAGCTCACCTCTGATCCCAAGCGACTTCACCTTCTGCACTAGTCTGCCATGAGGGACTCCATCAAAGGCTTACTGAAGTATCCATTATCTCTAAAACAACATCTTTCAACACTCTGGAATGTAGAATATTGTGTCTTGGGGCGTATCAATCTTTTCCAATACAATCTTACTAGTACTTATTTCCTTCAATTCCTCATTCTCCACATAGTCCTTTGGATCTCTAATCCTGGAAGATTTCTTGCATCCTCTTTAGTGAAAGCAGACATAAAGTAATCACTTAGCTTCTCTGCTGTTTCTCTATTCCCCATTATGAATTCTCGTGATTCTGCTCTCAATGCCTGAGCCAAAGGCTACCTTTTTACATTCCTATGAAAGCTTTTACAGTTCGCTTTTATGTTTTTTGCTAGTTTAAATTTGTGTTCTGTTCTCCTTTTCTTTGTCATTTGCTTGATCCTCCTTTACTGTATTCTAAAATCCTTTTAATCCTCAAGTTTATGACTATTTCAGGCAATTTTATAGGCCTTTTTAAAGCTTATGCAATCTTTAATTTCCTTTCACAGCCATCTTTGACTGATTTTTCTTTTTGTGTTTTTGTGCTTTGAAGGAATGTAAAGTTTCTGTAAACTACGTAATAATTATTTGAAGACTATTGATTGCCTATTCACTGTCAAACTTTTTGATGTATTTTCCCAATCCACCTGAGCCTATTTCCCCTCATACTTCCAGAATTCCCATTGTTCGAATGGGTCGGACTGTTCTTATACTTTTGACAAACAATTTATCTACTTTCTGGGAGCTGGTTTAAGTTAGCAATGTAATTTATTAGCTGCCACTGCTCTCAAGGAGCTTGTACACCGAGATTTAAGGCTGGAATAAAATTTAATTCTCTTAACCTTACAAGTAACTTTTAGTTAATTGCTAAATTTTCAAAACATAAAAGATTAGACCTTAGGTAGGAACTAACCTTTAAAACTCCTTTACTCACCAAAGTAGTTAGCACTGCAGCCTTATGGTGCCAGGGACCCGGGTTCAATTCCTGGCTTGGGCCACTCTCAATATGGAGTTTGCACATTCTCCCCATGGCTGCGTGGGCTTCCTCCAGGTGCTCTGGTTTCCCCCTACACTCTAAAAGGTGTGCTGGTTAGGTGCATTGATTCGTACAGGCACCGGAGTGTGGCAACTAGGGGAATTTCACAATAACTTCATTGCGATATTAATATAAGCCTTACTTGTGTCTAATAAATAAATTTCAATATTAGCTCTTAGTGTAGCCCTCAACTTAGCTTCTTGGTGTGTGAGGAATACTCTGGAGGAGGTAAGAAGCATGTTGCTGAAGTAGTGTTAGGAGGGACAGAAGATGTTAGTGCTCCTATAGGGTGGGGTAACAAGGGGGAGGAAATTTGCTGATCAGTGTCAGAAGGGAGAAACAGATTAGCTTATGGAACCAGGAGGAAACTCATCTGTTCTTAAAACATGTGATAAATTATGAGGGGCACAGCCTCATTGTAACATTTAAATGACTAACCACCCTGCTCCTCCACCCACCTCTGTTAAAACTAGAAAAGCTGCTTGGGATAAGGTTTCAGATTTATAAACATGTTTGCTTCTTATCTAACCCAAATCCACTCATTTGGGGATATTTACAACTCCTCTACATCCAAGAACCACTTCAACTGAAATGATCTTTTCTAGTTTTCTCTATTTGAGTCAGTTCAGCAACATTGGATATCACAGAGCATTGGCACTGCTAAAATGCTTCCGCATTTCAACAAAATATTCTCTTCATAAAGAGAAACATTCCCAAGACACTTCACTGAGGCAGAAGAAGAAAATGGGGAGTCAAACCAACAAAATAGCTGTAAAGCAGTAAACAAATTCTTGAGGGATTTGCTTTCAGGCGAATCTTAAAGGAAAAGAAGGAAATGGAGAAGCAGGAACGTCAAAAAAAATTCCAAAATGCAGGGCCCAGGTTGCCAAAGATATCCTCAATGTTGACAAGATCCACATAAAGTTAGAGTCCAAGAGACAAAGTCAGAAAATGTGAGAGCTGTCAGATTGGAGTGCCTGACAGAGATAGGGGCTGAGGGCATGATATGATTTAGATTCTAGGGCAATGCTTTTAATTTGAGGCATTAGGGAACAGGGATTCAATAGGTCTGTGAGCACAAGAGTGATGGCTAGGGAACTGGTTGTCAGGTAGGATATGAATGGTAGACTTTTGGATGAATTGAAGCTTACAGAGGGGAGGGAGGATGGAATCAAGGGAATTGGATCATGAAAGCACTTTTGTAAAATTCAACCCCTGAGCTTTGGTCAAATCAATGCAGTGCCCAAATGTGAAAAGTATTACAAGCCAGACCCACTAGCTATCTGCCTGACAATCATTATTATTCACGCATTTTCCGGAAACAATTGCTACTTAGTAATGAAACCTAAGAGATTTTTGCTCTGTTGCTTCAGTTGTAGTGACCCATTTGGGACAACTAACAAATCAGGATTTGCATCCTGTTGCTTCCATAACTTAGTTGACAGCAGCAGCAGAGCCTTAGCTGGGAGAACATTCATTAACACAACTTCATGATATAAGGAGCCAAATGTCTTTCAGTTGCCACCCCAAGATAGCACTGATGCCTCACAGTACCAGGGACCCAGATTTGATTCCCAGCAAGACTTTATTTGCTGTATTGCTCTATTACGATGTGTTAGCAGAGAGATATTGTGGCCATCTTTAAACTTAAGCCAGAGGCATCAATCTGGTGGGCAAATCTGTTGCCTTTTCTACACTACACGCGATTTTCCTGTCCTGTGGAGTTAGTGTCAGTGGTGGGGCCAGAAGGAGTGGCATTTCAACTCAGGTTGTCTATGTGGAATCCACGCATTGTCTTCGTGTCTGGGTAGTTTTCCCTGGCTGTTCTGGTTTCCTCCCAGGTATGTGTTGGTTAGATACATTGCCCTGCTAAATTCTCCCTCAATGTACCCGAACAGGTGCCAGAGTGTGGCAACTAGGGGATTTTCACTGTAACTTCATTGCAGTGTTAATGTAAACATACTTGTGACACTATTACTTAAAAATTTAAATTTAAAAACCCTTCATTGTGTGGTATTTGATTCCCTGACAGACTAAATACTTCTATAAAGTACTCATTCCTTTGGAAACATTTTCTCCCCCATCCATCTCATTGCTTCCATCTTTGACACTGCTGCATCTTCCTTGATTATTTTCTTGTCCAATGATACAGGAAGAAATCCTTGTTAATTATTTCCATTTCCCTTATGCCCACCTGATCATTGACATGAAGTTACAATTAATTATCTCATTTGGCAGCAGTTTCTTTGACTCAACTTTTTTCTGACAATGAAATATTCCACCTACGCTAATTACTTTATAGGTCAAAGAGGCAACACCAATGTGCAGCCTGGTAAACATTGTAAGCGTTTCATTCTTTTGTGTAAACCAGTGGGGATTGAAATAATCATCAAACTGATAACATTTGATTGCTTAATCAGCAACAACACAACAAATAATGGCATCCTGCTATCCTGGTAGATGACCAGGTCGTTATTCCCGATACATTGTGCAGCAGTTATACAGTATGTATTGCTCAGAGAGCACTAAAAGTAAGCAGCATTACTTTGTGCTCACTGACATCTGAAAGGTAGTAAGATGTTTAATGCTGGTAAACAGTAAGCTGCTCCAGGTGCTCTCACATCACTTCTCATAAATTGATTTGCACTCTGCTCAGTTGCCTTAAGTTATTTTATGGATTTAATGTCACCGCGATGCAAAAAGCATGTTGATTCAATGAAAGGTCAATGAAATGATCACAAGTCAGATCATTGTCATGGTAGTCTTGAGGAAATGTTGAGGCAATTCTAACTCTAAGACAAATAAATAGAATAAATAGTCATTTAACAGGATAGACTTTACTTGCTGTATTGCTTTGGTGTGATCTGTTAGTAGAGAGATATTGTGGCCAACTTCAAACTTAAGCCAGAGGCATTAATCTGGTGGGCAATTTTGTTGTCTCTTATAAACTACACCCGATTTTCCTGTGGAGTTAGTGTAAGCGTTGGGACCAGAAGGAGTGGCGTTCTCCTCTGATTTCGGTTACAAACCATATGGATTGCTGCCTCACATCCCTGAGAAAGGTCCACCACTGCATTGACCTCAATTCCACCCAGTCCTTATCCCCATAACCCCATGCTATTACCCTAGCTACTCCCCCTTTCACACACACCAAGGGCAGAATTTTCCAACCACTCACACCAGTGAGATTTTCCCTTCCTGCTGCAGGGAATGGAAATTTGGCTTGTTGTCAAATTCACTGCCTTCACTGTAGAGGGAGTATGGCATATGTGGGTAGTACGAATAACCCCATTTTTTTCCATATTTGGCTGCCTGACATTGCAGTGGCCCAGTGCCAACAGGTTGCCCTGAGATGCCCATTACCAACTTGCAGCTCTGAGAACAATGATTTTTTTTTTATTCATTCGTGGGACATGGGCATCGCTGACTTGCCAGTATTTATTGCCCATCCTTAGTTGCCCGTGAGAAGGTGGTAGTGAGCTACCTTTTTGAATCACTGCCACCTATGTGCTGTGGATTGACTCACAATGCCATTATGTGAAGTTGTATGAATGAAATAATGGCATGATGGGAAAATTGGTCAAGTATTTGGTATAAAATAAGAAAAGTTGATCAAGCTATTCCAAAATGCCAGACTGCTGTAAGACTTAATAATACTGACTTCACATAAGATATGAATAAGACCAGAGAAGGTCAAGCTGTCCCTAATCTCTGAAAAAGCTGAAAAGGCTGACTCCACATGACCTAGGGCTGTATGAGTGAGACAAGATAAGGTCAGAGATGATGAAGTCATCGGCCTTCTCCTGTTCTATCAAAAGGACAAGATAAAGGTATGAATGATGAGACAAAGAGTTTTAGGATGTCAGCAGGTTGCACCATTATTTATGGCATTACTTATGTTGCTACTATTGATCAAATTCCTGAATAAGCTCTGGTCATGCAAACTGATAATGATTATGTATAAACACTGAACTGCTTCTTTATGTAAGCACGGATTTGAGAAGGAACGATGGCTCTTCAAACTCAAGTTTTTGCCAATTCTGCATGCAGTCTTTCAGAAATAAAGACAAGTTATTTTGTTGGAACAAACTCTGTTGCATCTTTCTACCACAGTCAAGAAGCAGGAAAATTTCCACTTCAACAATTAGGGAGAGAATTCCGGGATTTTGACCCAGCGACTGTGAAGGAACAGCAATATACTTCCAAGTCAGGATGGTGAGTGGCTTGGAAGGCAACTTGCAGGTGATGGTGTTGCCGTGTATCTGTTGCCCTTGTCCTTCTAGATGGAAGTAGTCGTAGGTTTGGAAGTGCTGTCTAAGGATCTGGTTAATGATGTCCAGTAGTGACCCCTGGTCCTTTGCCCATATGCTGCTGCACTATTGGGCATTATTGATATACTCCACCGGAAAACCATGCCAAGAGGATAGTTACTACAGTGTCCATCAATCAAACTGAGACTTTTTATGATAGATTCTGTCTGACAAAATTGGCAGTAATGGCCACAAGAGGGAAAGTCACCGAAGATTCTGTCACTTTTCAAAGGGGGGGTATCAAGGAAGCAATGCTTCTGTTTACACTCTTTTAAACAAAACTCCAACAATTACTTTTACACGTGAACGTCAGCTAGGATCCTTAATGCACATTGAATGAATTAAGGGATAATATTTCCACAATTCAACAGAATTTAATAAAAGAAGAAGTTGGTTTTTATTGGAGAATTCGGGAAAAAAGATAAATTTCTCTCCCAGTTAAATTGGAGAACTGAGTGCAAGAATCAGAATCTGAGTACGGAAGGGTGCCATTCAGCCCATCAAGTCTGCACTGACCACAGTCCCAATCCTTATTACCCCATGCATTTACCGTAGCTACTCTCCTGATACTAAGGGGTGATTTATAATCGGCCAATCCACCTAACCTTGGAGTGTGGGAGGAAATCAGAGCATCTGGAGCAAACTCACGCAAGCAAGGGAGGAAACATGCAAACTCCACACAGACAGTGACAAGTCAGGAATCGAACCTGGATTCCTGGAGCTAACCACTGTGCCACTGTGCCACCCTGAGTTGAACTCTGCAAACTCTGAGCACTGATGGTCACAAATGAAATAGGGCTGAGAGGTGAATGTTATTGGAAAATGTGTTTTTTGTGAATTATGCTTCCTTTGTGATTTTAGAATTCAAGTATCCAGCCAGCTTCCCTCATTGAATAAATGTCATCCATCCACTGACTAAAGAGATTCAAGATTCTTGAGGGGATGATTGTGAGGCCAATTTGTACCTGTGCGAATGCCTATGGGGGGCTCAAGATCCAGAAATCACAGTTCTCTTTCTGCACTGTAGGGTTCTTTGATTCTTTGACTTGATTTTCATCGGCAAGAACATGATTTCAGATCTTCCCCACCCCTCGCCAGTGATATCATCAGGTTCACTTCCATAATTAGTGTGAAACAGCTTTGCATTGATTTGAATATATTTAAATATCATTAACCCACTCCCTCACCCAGATATTGACCTCAACTGTATTTTGACACCACTTGGCACACTTTACAACAGGTTCACATGGATGTGAACCTGTCGTGAGTGTTGTCCCCAGAGGCACAAATGTAATCATAACCCCTGGGGGAGAGGAACATAACCAGGCAGTAATCGTTGGCACAGCTTGGCACTGTCAGATCAGAATCATGCCAATTTGGCACTGCCAAGCTGTTATAAAGCCCAGGCCCAGTGGAGTCTCATGGGGGAGGGGAGGGATTCATTTAGATGTAGTGGTGGCAGGAGTGAACAGAGGAGCTGGGAATGCCAGCAATAGCTGTCAGAGGGGAGTTGAAGAGGAGTTCCTGACTCAGACCTGTGGAGGGGAAGAGGCTGATGATTGGGGGATAGGGTGGGGGGGGTGGCGGGGATTAGGCTAATGATTGGAGCAGGAGTTGGAGAAGGTGCGGGATCTAATCAGAGGGTGGAGGCACTGCTGCTGCTGAATCTTTTCAAGGTTCAATTAATTGAATTTAAATTCACCAATTGTTATCATGACAGGACAAGAACTCATGGCGCAAAATTCATTAATCTAGGCCTCTGCATTGCTTGCCCAATATCATAACTACGATGCTATTATTTCCTGTACAGTATAGCATTGTGTACAATGACAATAACCTCGAATCATAGAATCCCTACAGTGCAAAAGGAGCCATTGAGCCCATTAAGCCTGCACATCAACAATTCTACCCAGACGCTATCCCCATAACCCCATGTATTTACTCTGGTAATAATCCCTCTGACATCAAGGGTCAATTTAACATGGCAATCCATCGAACCTGCACTTCTTTGGAGTGTGGAAGGAAACCAGAGCATCCAGAGGAAACCCACATAGACACAGGGAGAATGTGCAAATTCCACACAGACTGTCATCCAAGGCTGGAATCGAACCAAGATCCCTGATGCTGTGAGGCAGCAGTGTTAACCACTGTGCCACCTATTTAAAACTTAACACCAATCAAAAAACATAGGCTGTGTCTTTTGATTATTAGAACTTTGCAAATTGTTGGGAAAAGATCTGTTGGGTTTTATCAAGCCTTAACCTAAGCCTAACACTCCTTCCAACTCACTGGAGGTAGGCCACTTTTCACTTTCAATGTGTTCCCTTGTGATTTCTGTCCAACAAATTTGAAAGTTACTCCTAATATGTTACCCTGCAATCCAGTATCAGTTATGTACTGAGATATTTAAGTATCCTCATCTTTCTTTGTTAGATAAATTCGGTGTCTAATGTGGTTGACTTTTAAATTCCCTTTGAAATGGCCTTTGAAACCATTCGGTTCAAGAACAATCAGGAATGGGCAATAAATGCTGGCTCAAACAGTGATGCCACAAATGAATTTTAAAATACAAGTATTTCCTCAAGACTTACTCAGTCCATCTTTTGG
Source organism: Sphyrna mokarran (assembly GCA_024679065.1). Lineage (NCBI taxonomy): Eukaryota > Metazoa > Chordata > Chondrichthyes > Carcharhiniformes > Carcharhinidae > Sphyrna > Sphyrna mokarran. The sequence continues at coordinate 8,590,065 of JAGIQG010000024.1, forward strand.
ATAAGATGTTAAGCAAAGCCCCTTCCCTGTTTAGTTTTTATCCTTACAAAAGAAACTTGCATTTATATAACACCTTAGAGTTGAGGCAGCACAATGGCACAGTGGTTAGCACTACAGCCTCTCAGCACCAGCGGCCCAGGTTCAATTCTGGTCTTGGGCGACAAGTCCAAACATCTATTAGAGTGTTGAGACCTGATCCCCAGACAAAACTTTGCTTGATATCTCTGTCTCTATGTTCTCTTCGGTCAATTTTCAATGCTTTTGTACACAATATAAACAGGTCTAAAGTGTTTGCAGTTTCTGCTATTGAAACTTTAAACGATGTGAACGATTGACACTTTTATTGGGCTTTAGTAAAACTATTATTATGAATGACAATTTTTGGAAGTTTTTTTTTGTTTACCCAGCTTATTGTCATGATAGGATTCATTCTTTTTAAACAGAATTTAGTGATGAATTTCTATGGAAGTGCCACAGGAGTCATGAGATATCATAGATAATGTTTGGAAGACACACCAAGAGAGGCATGAGGAGAATGCCATCAAGTCTATGGCTCACAATTTGCCCATTAACCACAACTCTTTGAAATGCTGGCGTGACTCCCCAAGAGATTGAGGAGGATTAGGACACACCCGTCTCCACAATGGAGCTGGCCAGGTTAGGAATGCAGAATGTGGGCTTTTGACCTGAACCAGCCTGCACTCTTAAATGGCACTGCGGAAAATCAGAAATCAGAAGAATGGAGTCAGAAATCCTGGAATTGGGACCTAGCTATCTTTTTTAAAGGGCCCCTGAGTCATCCAGACTTGGAAAAAATTCAAGCCCTTTGCTTGGTTGGATTTGGAAAAATGTCACACAGGTACAGTAAACTTTCAAAGTGGAAAGAATCATTCTCTGCACTTAATGATGGAGCTTCTAAGCTGGCAGTGTTTACTGTTAGTAGTGCATGTGTTAAATGGAGAAAGTTCCATTTCCTGCTAACATTAACATGTTTCAGTGTGATTAATGTAAAATCTCTTATCAGCATTGAAGAATATTCCCTAAGCTCCACTGCCTCTCTTGCACTCTCTCCCATTTTAAGATCCTCTTTAAAACCCACCTCTTTAATTAATGTTTTGGCCTGCTCTGAATTTTTCCATTTATTATTTTTAATTATGTAAAGTTGGGTAGGTCAACAAAAAGATTACAGTTTTGTTAATAAAGTGGGTGGCAATTAAATAGAGGAAAAAACTGCTTTGATATCCGTCCCTTTTACAAATGTTTGCAAATGACTACATGCATGAACGGTTGGATTATTGCTTTCTGCAGCCAGTGTAGTCAGACAGAGCTCCATCTGTTCTTTCAGTGCAGTGTGAGATACTGCAGTTTTACCTTACTTAAGCTTAATGAATTGGAAAATGGTTTTTCCAATAACTGTACGGAGCAATGTGGGTCATTAGATTAAGCAACGGCCTGAATCTAAAAGGTCTTTATTCCCTCCCCCACTAAATACTTACCCCTATCTCACCTCAAGTAGCTGACATAAGGTGGATTTTACCTATTGCAGGTGCTGGCAGCCATTGGTATTCTGCAATTACCGGTCCATGTAATAAACATTGAGAATCTAATACATTGTGGGCACCAGCCTCAAGCGTAAGGCGTTCTTTTCAATATATTGATTCAAATTGAAAAATCATCAGAACACTCAGTCTTGTTGCAAGCATAATTAAAAATTTTCCTTCTTTCGAAATTCCCTATCCGTTCCAATTTTCTCCCAGTTGGCAAGCGAACTGTTAAATGTGCAGCGACTGGCTAATTAACAATTTGCTCACTGGTAGACTGGGCCGGAACATTAGGCAGCACATCAGAAAGCAAAGACTGAACAAAAGAGGACTTGCTGACGATATCATGAATACAGCCACCAAGAAGGAACAAGTCGTAGCCATCAGAAACTATTAAATGAATAGTGCTATAAATGGAATTTAATCATTAGGAGGTGTGTAATAGTGATGTTCAACTGCATGAATACATTAATAACTTATCATGCAGTTCTTACAATATTTAGTGCTATGAGCCTGAGGAGGAATGTGAGTGACTGACTGTTCTCGCCACCGTAGCAGTCCTTTTGCCTGAACAATGACCTTGCACTGTGACAAGCTGAAAGAGTGACCTTATTACTTTCAGAACCTTTACACCATGAGTTTTATTCATGATATTTTCTCATGTCCAACATATCAGGCCACACCAGTAGCCAAGTTTTCTTTGAAAGTATGTCTCTTATATATATTATTACTACAACTGTTTTTTTATTACAGTGATCTGGCTCAAGCACTAAGCAGCCACACAAATTTATTGCAAAGCTAATAATTAAGTAAACAAAAGCAATGAAATGTTGCCGATTTACATTAGCGTGAGCTTGGAAGATAGAACATTAAAGATTGCTTCCTCTGCGCACTGAACTGCAAATGGTAACTGGGCCAGATGTTTGCTGCCAAAATATTAACCTCTTCATGCAAAGAGATAATACGCGCACTGCAAAAGCTGCAGCTGTACATCCAAACTGAAGAAGAGTGTGGAACAATACTAAGATTACCAAACTGGAAGTCCACCAAACCTGAGACTTCAGTGCACACCTGTACAATGGTGAGACCTGGATAAGTTATTGTAGACAGGTTAAGTGAGTGGGCAAAAATCTGATAGATTGAGTATAATGTGGGAAAATGTGAACTTGTCCACTTTGGCAGGAAGAGCAGAAAAGAAGAATGGTATGTAAATGGAGAGAGATAATGGAATACTGCAGTACAAGGGATCTGGGGCTTCTTGTATGAATCATAAAACCTAATTTGCAGTTATAGCAAGTGATTAGGAAAACAAATGAAATGCTGCTGTCTGGAATGAAATATAAAAATAGTGATGTTTGCTACAGCTGTACAAGACGTTGATGAGACTATAGACGTGATTCTCCCATCTGCCCTGCCACTTTTCTGGCAGATCCAGCCGGGAGACGCGCGTCTGTGGCCTTGAACAGGGATTTAGCGCGGGCACTGGAATGCATGCACATTTCCCAGAGCCGGCAAACAGTCACCGATCAGACCATGCTGGAAACTCACAGGAAGGCAGGTAAGTAATTTGAGTCTTCTTTTAATCTATTTTAAATATGTAGATTTGTTAATTATCAGGAACTTTCAGGTCCCGATTGAATCTCCCACCCCACCAGGAGTGTTTCATTCTGGTGGGATTCAGACTAGCTCCCCATGTTTGGAGACCCTGGCATAGCCCTAGGGGCAAAGTGCCTATGACCAAGGGGCACCTTAGCACTGCCTGTCGGGCATCAAGCAGTGTCAATGGGATAGGGCCTATTGTGGGTGGGGTTTGCATGTGATTAATGAGGGTGGGGAGTCTGCAGAAAGGATCAGTCTGGGATGGAGGGAGTGCAGTGTTTGAGATGGGCTGGAGGGGGGATGGTGGGATCGCCACTGCTGGGGGGTAGGGGGTTGGGCTGGACATCAGGGCACTCTGGGATGGGAGGCTGCCCGGGAATTGCTGTGGAGGCCGTGATCAGGCCTTGTGAGAGGGTTGAAGGGGCAGCACGGTGGGGGTCCCGGATTGGCCCGCAAACAGGGTGTCTGATTAGAGCCATTGCACATGTGCAAAGTTCCAGAACTGTTGGACTCTGGCACGAATAGGCCCTCCCTTCCCCAGGGTTTTAATGAGATTCCCGACTGGGACCTCTGCAGTGCACAGAGTGCGGAGGTTCAGATGAGAAGCTCATGATTTAGAACAGTTTTCTCGCCAGTTCAGCACTTTTGGGAGAATTGCTTCCTACATCTCCTGTACTGCATATAATTTTGGTCATCTTATTTAAGAAAGGATAAAAATGCGTTAAGAACAGTTCAGAGAAAGTTCATTCAGCTGCTGTTTGGAATGAAGGAGCTATCTGATGAGGAAAGACTGTGCTGGCTAAGCCTGTATCCATTAAAGTTTAGAAGACTGAGAGGTGACCTTATTGAAATATGTAAGATTCTGAGGGGACTTGACAATGTGGTGGCTGAAAGGATAATTCCCCTTGTAGGAGAGACAAGAACTAGGGACACAATTTCAACATAAGACATCTCCCATTTAAGTTGGAGATGGGAAGAAGTTTTGTCTCTTAGAAGTCAGAAATCTTTGGAATTCTCTTTCCCAGAGAAAGGGTCATTATATATTTTTAAGGCAGAGATGAATAGTTTCTTGACTAACAAGGAGGTCACAAGCTCTTTGGGGGTAGGTGGAATATGGAATTGAGATCAGAATCAAATTAGTGAATGGCAGAGTAGGTTTCAGGGCCTGAATGGCCCACCTCTACTCCTAATTTGTATGTTGATATTTCCCTTTCCAGAGAAAAGTTCAGAGTTTTTGAGCTATCCTCTCCTACTCATTGGTTCTCACTTAGAGCAGCAGCATCAATGTCATATCACCAGAATATCGGGACAACAAACACAGTGTGACACTCATTCTGGACATTCATTCACGGGTGTGTCCGTGACAATCCTGATATCCTAGGTGCCAAACTTTACTACTTTTGTCTATTGTGGGTTTCTACTACAGCAGGTGATCTGTCTGACATGGCTGTCCAGTCAGGAGAGGTCAGGCAGACTATGTTTAGGTCACCTTTTCTATCCTCCCTCCCTCCCCTATGAATGGTGAGCAGAGAGGATCTAACGAGGATCACAGTTCCATCACAGTTACAACTGAGAAGTCTCATCCCAGGGCTAGATGACCATCTTGTGGTCATTGCCTTCATGCCAGACCCTGACTAGAAGATTTCAGACAGCAAAATCCTGCCTTATCACCATTTGCTGGTCATCAAATGGCTTGAGAGATGTGATTGGAAAGAAAGCTGCCTGTGTGGCCATGTTTTGTGTGAAGAAACCTTGGACAGCAGCTTCCACATGGATCTTGAAGTAAACAAAACTTTGATCCAATGGCAAGAAACAATTGATGTTTGGAGCTGCAGCCTTTATCCTTCAGAAGGAAGAGCGGTGGATGTTCTTTACATGGATTTCAGCAAGGCGTTTGATAAGGCCCCTCATGCAAGACTTCTTGAAAAGGTGAGAGGACATGGGATCCAAGGGGCTTTGGCCTCGTGGATCCGGAACTGGCTTACCTACAGAAGGCAGAGAGTGGTTGTGGATGGGTCTTTTTCTGTATGGAGATTGATCACCAGTGAAGTGCCCCAGGGATCTGTTCTGGGACCCTTGCTGTTTGTCATTTTCATAAATGACCTGGATGAGGAAGTGGAAGGATGGGTTAGTAAGTTCACCGACGATACGAAGGTTAATGGTGTTGTGGATAGTCTGGAGGGATGTCAGAAGTTGCAGCAAGACATAGATAGGATGTAAGAGTGGGTGGAGAAGTGGCAGATGGACTTCAACGCAGATAAATGTGTAGTGGTCTGTTTTGGCAGGACCAATGGGATGAAGGAGTACAATATCAAGGATAGGAGCCTTAGCAGTGTTAAGGAGCAGAAGGATCTTAGGGTCCGGATCCAAAGGACTCTTAAATCGGCCTCGCAGGTGGAGGATGTGGTCAAGAAGGTGTCTGGTGTACTGGCCTTCATTAATCGAGGGATTGAGTTTAGGGGTAGAGAGGTAATGCTGCAAATTTATAAGACTCTTGTCAGACCCCATTTGGAGTACTGTGTGCAGTTCTGGTCGCCTCACTATAGGAAGAATGTGGAAGCTATTGAGAGGGTGCAGAAGAGATGTGCAAGGATGTTGCCTGGATTGGGGGGCATGCCTTATGAAGGTAGGTTGAGGGGGCTAGGTCTCTTCTCCCTGGAGAGATGAAAGTTAAGAGGCGACCTGATAGAGGCTAATAAAACGTTGAGAGGAATAGATTGGGTGGATTCTCGGAGACTATTTCCAGAACTGAAATGGTTGCTATGAGAGGTGCTGGGCAGCAAGTACAGAGGAGATGTTAGGGGTAAGTTTCACTCAGAGGGTGGTGAGTGAATGGAATCGGCTGCCATTGGTGGTGGGGGAGGCGAACTCGCTGGGGTATTTTAAAAGACTTCTGGATGAGTACATGGGATCAAATGTGATTGGGAGTTACAGATAGTTCAATGGCCTAGTAGGTATGGGTATGATCAGCGCAACTTCTGGGCCAAAAGGCCTGTTTGTGCCCTCTATGTTCTATGTAGAACAGCTATTGGGATATTCCAGATAGATCTTCCATCACCTATTCTGCTGTCGATGATTCATTTACTACAGTCCCATTTTTTGGGTATTTTTGAGTTTCCTAACGGGTCTTTACAGTAACGAAAATGATCCAGGACATAAGAAGGCCCAACATAGCTCACTCTGCCTTGATTACACTTTATTACTCATTGCCTAGTTTCCACGGCGGACATGACGGGGTGGACTTTGAAACTTTGGTGGACAACATTTGCCAGGCAGGAGGAAAGGGGGAATGGTTTACACCTTCACTGTATTAGGCCTATCTTTAGCATCTCCTGGCAGGACAAGGTCACTGACTCAGGTCTGAAGAGTGCTAATTCCATCAATATAAACACAATATTAAGCCAATGATGTTTGTTCTGACATGGTCACAGTTATCAGATGGATGATGACCTTTGATACAATCAACTGGCCACTGGGTCACAGCCCCCTGGGTATCCATATCTCCATTCCAAAGACAGCTGCAAGTGAAATATGAAGATGGCAAATATTGACTCTGACAATTGAGAGACAGTTGTTGGCGGTGTGACATCAGGAGGTTGACTGTTTGGCGGGACATTGGAAGAGATCAGCAGAAACAGAGAACTCAACTGGTCAAGAAGAGAACTCAGAGAAAACAGGAGCCAGTGATGCATCATTTCTGAGCCCCATCGTCTTCCTTTGCAGTAAATGTGGCAGAGATTGGGCCGTGGCAGAGATTGGGCCATGTCAGAGTGGGGCTCCTGAGCCGCACCAAACAATGCTTAATACAGAGTTAACAATCAGTGTGCAAATCATCAGCCTCAGAGCTTCAGAGGTGAAAGAATCATAGAATCTTACAATGCAGAAGCAGCCAATGGGCAGAATTTTACCAGCACTTCCACCCAAGGTTCATACAATGCTGCCCGTGGCCAATGGAGAAAGCTGTTCTCTGAGTCTTGCCTACCCCAGAATGGGGGCAGGCATGGTAGTAAAATTCCAGACATCGAGTCTGCACTAACGTTCAAGACAAATCTGATCTCCCACCTAATCCCCTTTATCAGCACTTGGCCCATAATAGTGAACATGATGCTGTGCTACATGCTTATCCAGGTACTTTTTAAAGGATGGGAGGCAACCTGCATTTACCACCCTCCCAGGCAGCGCATTCCAGACCATCACCACCCTCTGGGTAAAGAAGTTTTTCATCACATCTCTCAACTGCTATTCATGACAATTTTAGTGCAGTCAGACCCTCTAGTCTCTCTGTCTCTCCCTTTCCTGTCTGATATCTTCAGATAGACAACTCTAATTGACATAAAGGTGCTTTGTAAATGTAAGTTATTGCTACTGAAAAATACAATCTTCGTAAAACTTGCTCAACATATTTGCTGATTATTTGAGATAATCAAATGACCTGGATAAATAAAAAACATAAGCGTAACGATGGTGAAATTGGGCACTCAGCAATGCAAAGCAGTAACTAAACTGAACCCTTCTTCAGGTCCAAGGTTGCAGATTCACAGTCAATTTTTAACTAAGGCTGTTTTTATTTTCTATTGAATTGGAAAATATTGCCAAAACTTTTGAATTCCAGGCCAAGTAAAAGCAATAGTGAACCTATGAGAGGAATCTCCTAAAAGAGTTTGAATTATCATCCCCTCAAGTTGATTATAGAGATGGTGCAATGACAAGTTGGCTGTGCTGATTTTCCAAATTATTCTTTAATTTAATGGATTATGACCACTTTAAGATAATGCCATGGGGAAAATCTGAGTCAATGTTTATCTGCTGGCATTACTGTGTCAAAACAAGTGGACCAATTTCCTATTTTCACATATACAATGACAGAATGGATGAAATCAATGCCATATTTCATTACATGATGTAAAGATGCCGGCGTTGGATTGGGGTGGTAAGAACTCAGTAAGAATTTAGCAACACCAATTATTAATCCAACCGATTTACTATCAAATAAATCGGTTGGATTAATAATTGGTGTTGCTAAATTCTTACTGAGATATTTCATTACAAACAGAAAAAGTTTCAATTTGTCACACTGCCATTTAGATAGTCAAGAACCAATTTTGCAAATGTTTAATGTTTCATAGTATATGCATTCTGATTGGTTGGCTTCACACCACCCAGTGCTGAATTCATTAGTGTAAATTCCTCTGTACAAATAATCTCAATATCACATTAATAACATTGAGTTATTGACTTGTCAAGTATCCAAATCTTTACTATCCTGAGACTTGATTATTCTAACTCTCTCCTGCAGATTCCCACCTTGCATCATCTCTAAGCTAAAATTAATCCAAAGCTCTTCTGCTCTTGATCCAACTCACACCAAGTTTCATTCATCCATCACAATCTGTTCTCGATTGTCCATATTGGCTTCAAGTACGGCAACGTCTCAAATCTTAAATTCTCACCATCATTTTAAATCCCTCTGTGGCCTTGCTTTTCTTCTCCAGACCTTCAGTCCTCTGTCATGCTTCCAAATCTGACCTCATCCCTATTTCCATCATTCCACCGTTTCTGGATATACATTAATCTGCCTTTCTGGGACTTAAGATCCATATTCTCGCCCTAAGTCTCTCCATATATCTGTCCCTTCCTTTAGGACGCTCCTTAAAGCCTACATGGAACATAGAATATAGAACACTACAGCACAAACAGGCCCTTCAGCCCATAAGTTAACCAATCATATCCGTACCTACCAGGTCTATCTATAACTCAAACCCATTAATTCCCATGTACTCATCAACTACATCTTTCAACAAACTTTTGGTTACTTGCCTAATATCTCCTCATGTGATTTAATGTTAAATTTTAATTGATAATATTGCTTCGAAGTGTCTTCAGATATGTAGCACATTAAAGATGCCATATAAATGCAAGATGTTGTAAAGCAACAGTTAGAATAAACGAGGAACACAGCAGAGTCCTGCATTTTTCTTTGTCCTGATCGGATGGCTCCAACCCCCTTACAGCACAAGGTTGTAAAAAAATACTCCCCAACCCTCAGCCCAGAAATGACACTGTTCCAAATACGATCATCCAGGTTGTTCTTCCAACCTGGAAGAACAATGAAGAACAGAGATGAAGGAAACACACTGCCATATTCGTTCTATTCTTTGGTGCAGGCAAATGCATGCAGGAAATTGACTTCAGAACAATAAGTTGATGACCAAACATCTGCTATGAGGAACACTTCAGCAATATCTGTGTCCACATGGCATTCAAACACATGCCTTTTCCACACTGACCCATTGTATAGCGGCCATGAGTGATTTTTCTTCTTCCTTAACTGTGTATATGGTAACTAATGCATGCAAACTGATTTCAACTAAAATGACTCATACTGGGAACAGAAACTAAATTCTGCCTTATTTGTACAGTTTCTTGAGGTAATGGCTTTATCCATTAAGTCGGGGAGTGGACAGCTGAAGGATTAGTCCTGTTCCCACTGGTTATTCTCCACATAGCTTTTTAAATTACAACAACTAGAAAATAAAACCACACATTGCTGAATGCCCTGTTTGCCTCAAGGAGTTTCACAGCAACAGGTTGCTGAGTTACTGAGTTAGTTTCTTACATAAAATGAGTTGACTTAAACCAATTAGAAAACTACTTTGGCAAATGGCAGCTGAATCATTCTCCTCCATATTCAGTCTTGTTAAATAGCCAGGCGCAGATCCGAAATTCACTTCCAGGCATGCATCATTGTCTGCATTCTGACGTCCTTGGTGAGTTACTGAATTAATTTATAAAGCTGAGTTAAGTTGTAAATCCTAAAGCAGTTACCTCACAGTGCAAAGGACAATGATTCTCAAGCAGGGCAAAGTGAATCTTGCTGCCACTCAGGATCTGACATGTGCTGTCAGCTGTGTCAACATGCATTGATTTCTCATCATAGGAATCATGCAACTCATACACATTAGTTCAGCCTGCACACTAGCAAGTAAAATATTTTACAATCATGTTATTGAAATGAATATATAACATATTCGGAAGGTGTCATCTATATTTGCATATCCCATTGTCTTTTTCTATTGGTGAGTCATTGACTGACAGGCAACTTAGGTGTCTCTCATCTCTTTCCTTTCAATAATTTAGGGGCTGGTTCCCCAGCACCATTCACACAAACGCAAATCCCATGATGGCAGCAGATTTTCACGAGAAGGATCAGGATATGATTTGTATCAGGAAGAACTCATTTTGAGATCCCCCCAACCCTGGGCCAGTGTCGTAATCTGGATCATGCCCAGCGAGAGTGTGAACCAGATTAGCACATCTGAATCTTCAGTTAAATATGCAGGATCTGTTCAACCAAATTCATTCCGTTCCCAGTGTTCACCCACCCGCCAGTGCAACGTGAAGCCAGCAAATCACTTTTGATCTCCAAAATGGAGACCAGATGTAATGACCACGTGATAACTATGCTGGGGGGCTTGGAGGCATTGCAGCCACAGTGGTCAGCGACATGGCTGGGAATCTCCTTGACACTGACTCCTGACACCCTGTCAGTGGCAACCTGACACTTCCATATTGGCACTGCCAGGGTTGGCACTGTCAAGGATAGGGTTTAAAGAGGAGCGGGGCTTGTGGCGAGCCCAGAGTAGGGGTTTGCACACATATGGGGAAGTGGGGGACTTTGAGGGATGGGGTAGGGGGCAGGATTCCATTTATGTCAGCCATTAAGGGGGTGGAAGCCTTTAATACTGGAAATGGGGCAGGTTCTAATTGTGATGATATTTTAGGAAATGCATCTATATTATGTTGCTTCTGAGAGGTATGTTTAAAATTCAGCTCTGGCTTACCTGGTGTCTGCAAACCAGGAGCTCCATGCTGAAATGCAGAAGAATAATTGATCCAAGATTCTGGAGTGTTTGTTTTAGCCTGAGCTAATGTATTTTTGTTTATTTTTGGATTTTCCCCTGTGTTTCAGGGTAGGATTTAATTAGATTGATTGACAAGAGACAGAGTCATGTGAATGGGCAGACCCAATTTACAGGGAAAAACAATTTCATTTCTGCTTGATCCTGGAAGAAGCAAAAGGTTTTTCTTTCTCTCTGTCTGTTTTTGGAGGCTGCTATTTGAGTTTTGGAAGACAAGTGTCTTTCTAGTTCTCTCATCAGAGGCATTTAAAGGCTCCAGGGCTGCTAGCAAGTGAAAAACATATTAGCCTATGTTTTGTATGCTAACTGCTTTTATAGAGATGTTTAAGTCAATGAGGAATACTGCTTAAAAATTGGAATTAATAGAAATGAGTTAGCAGTTAAGAGTTGTATCACCTTTTTTAAGTATTTCAAATGGGAAACCCTAAATTAATTCATTCATTATATTTAAACTGTATTGTTAAAAAAACTTGATTGGGGTAGTCAGTATGGCTTATTGGGGGAGATCATGCCGAACAAATTTGATTGAATTTTTTTGAGGAAGTGACCAGTCAATATGGTTTATATGGATTTCAGCAATGTCTCTGACAAGATCCCACATGGGAGACTATAAAGAAGGTAAATTCACATGAGATACAGGGTAATTTTTTAAAGTGGATTAAAAATTGGCTCAGTCGTCAGAGACAGAGTGTGATAACAAAAGGCTACTTCAATGACTGAAAGCTAATGTCCATTGACGTATCACAGGGATCTGTGCTGGATTCCCTATTATTCATCATGTAGATTACTATGTGGAGGTTAGGATTAGTAAGTTTGCGGATGACACAAAGATTGGCCCGAAAAGTGTGAGGTGATATACTTTGGTAGGAGTAATTTGACAAAGAAGTATTCAATAAATGATAGGACATTAGAAAGTTTTGTGGAACAAAGGCACCTTGGTGTGTTTGTTCACAGATCTCTGAAGGCAGAAAGGCATGTTAGTAGGATGGTGAAAAAGATATATGGAACACCTGTCTTTATCATTCAAGGCATTGATAACAAAAGCAAGAACTTGTATAGAATACAAGTTCTATAGAGTTGTATAGAACTTTAGCAAGGCCACAGCTGTAGTACTGTGTGCAGTTCAGGTTGCCACATTATGGAAAGAATGTAATTGCACTAGATGGGATGCAAAGGCAATTTATCAGGATGCTGCCAAGGATAGAACATTTAAGTTATGAAGAAAGGTTGCGTAGGCATGAGTTGTTTTCATTGGAACAGAGAAGGCTGAAGGGTGACCTGATTGAGGTCCAAGATTATGAGGGACATGAACAGGGTGAATAAGAAGCAGCTATTCCCCTTAGTTGAAAGGTCAGTCCTGAGGGAATGTAGGTTCAAGGTGAGGGGCAGGAATGCGCTGCCTGGGTTGGGGGGTTGGGGGGGGGGGGGGGGGGAGGATGGTGGGTGTTGGTGGTGGAGAGGGGATGCCTCACATCTTTTAAAAAGTATCTACATGAGCACTTGGCACTTCATAACCTTCAGAGCTGTGAGCCAAGTGCTGGTAAATGGGATTAAGTGAGAGCTCAGGTGTTTCTGATGTGTCGATGCAGACTCAATGGGCTGCTGAAGGGCCTCTTCTGTGCTGTTTGATTCTATGATTCTATATTTCTATGAAAATAAAGTTTGTTTTGAGAAAAGCATCTTATGCTCACACTAACGTCAAAATAAAACAAAAGTTGGGGTCTGGCCTAACTTCATAATTTACCTTGGGAGTTCTGATATGGCTCCTAACACTGGCAATTAATGATGGCAGGGGTGTTCCAATGATACCAGAAAGTAACTGAAGGGCTTTGATGCTGGCTGGAGGTGGATGTGGGGGTGGTAGTTTTGATGATGACAGTGATTAAGGAGGAGGGGAGTGGAAGTCTTTGATGCCGGCAATGAGAGTTAGGGAGGGTTCCAATCTTGCCAGGGATTAAGAGGGGAAAGGGGGCTTCTAGTTAATCAGAGATCAGAGTTTCCTTTTAAACATGCCCCAATCTCCGAGGAACAGGGCTCACTAGCATCTACTGGCCCCACCCTTTCATTCACAGCACAATTTATCTCCTCCAAAAAAGTGACTAAGTGGAGAGGAATGCAAAGAGAATCATGCCGACTAATCTGGCGGGAATTGCATTGTGTTTCTAACCCCTTTGTTGGAAAATTGCATCTTTGATTGTAGTCCAAATATCACATCTCTTCTCCACTCCCACTAACAATTTTTTGTCTCACTTTTCTTTAGGCTTTGGGCTGAATTTTCACCAAGTTGGGATTAGTTGGGTGCAGTCTAACGATGGCAGATAGGTCCTGATTCTAAGATTCCCAAATCATTGCCAAACTGATTTCCAGCAGTACCTTTAAATGTTGCTGGCTCGTTCATGTCAAAAGCCGACACCTGGCATTCCAGGGCTGGCTGGCTCCATTGAGGAGATAGGGACGTCCCTCACCTCCACAGTTCTCACTGAGTTGGGCCAGGCTTTTGAAGAGCTATAAGTTCACAGCTCCTTGCAATAGTGCTGAGTCCAAGCCTGCATGAAGGGACTTTTTAAATGGTAAGTTCAAAAGAATTTCCTCATGCCCCCTAAGCCAAACAATGTCCTTCTACCACATTCCCATGGCCCTTCATACACTCTATGCCAATATCTCTCTCTCAATGTCAACAAAATTCAGGAAGCATAAAGGAGAACATGCCCCTGGCTCCTTCGACAGGGATGAAGTAGGAAGAATCGAGAGCTTCAAGTTTTTAGGTGTCCAGATCATCAACAACTTGTCCTGGTCCCCCCACTATAGTTAATAAAGCCGACCAACTCCTGTACTTTCTTAGAAGACTAAGGAAAGTTTAAAGTTTGTACAGTTGTACTTTGTACAGTTTTGCAACTGTACAAAACTCTAGTGCGGCCGCACTTGGAGTATTGTGTGCAGTTCTGGTCCCCACATTATAAGAAAGATGTGGAGGCATTGGAGAGGGTACAGAGGAGGTTTACCAGGATGTTGCCTGGTATGGAGGGCAGGTCCTATGAAGAGAGGTTGAAGGATTTGAGGTTGTTTTCGTTAGAAAGGAGGCGGCTAAGAGGGGATCTTATTGAAGCATATAAGATGATTAGAGGTTTAGATAGGGTGGACAGTGATAGCCTTTTTCCTAGGATGGAGAAAGCTAGCACGAGGGGACACAGCTTTAAATTAAGGGGTATGAGTTATAGGACGGATATCAGAGGTAGGTTCTTTACTCAAAGAGTGATTAGGGAGTGGAATGCCCTGCCTGCAGCTGTTGTAGATGCGCCAAGTTTGGTGGCGTTTAAGAGGTTAATTGATAAGTATATGGAAGAGAAGGGAATGGTTTAGTTTGGAGGGGCATTGCTTTTTATTTTGGTCGGCACAACATCGAAGGCCGAAGGGCCTGTTCTGTGCTGTAATGTTCTATGTTCTATGTTCTATGAAATTCGGCATGTCAGCTACAACTCTCACCAACTTTTACAGATGCATCATAGAAAGCATTCTTTCTGGTTGTATCACAGGTGGTATAGCTCCTGCTCTGTACAAGACTGCAAAAACCTACAAAAGATTGTGAATGTAGTCCAAGCTATCATGCAAACCAGCCTCCTGTTCATTGATTCTGTCTACACTTCCCGCAACATCAGCAAAGCAGCTAGCATAATTAAGGACCCTACGCACCCGGACATTCTCTCTTCCACTTCAAGGTACAAAAGTCTAAGGTCAGTTACCAACCATCTTAAGAACAGCTTCTTCCCTGCTACTGTCAGACTTTTGAATGGACTTACCTTGCATTAAGTTGACTTTTCTCTACACCCTAGCTATGACTGTAACACTAAAATTCTGCACTTTTTCTTCACTATGAATGGCATGCTTTTGTCTGTTTGGCGCACAAGAAACAATGCTTTTCACTATATGTCAATACATATGACAATAACAACTCAAATTAAATCAAAAGCTATGGCATTTGCATGCCCACTGACCCACTGTATGCAATACAAAACCAATGAATCCTAGAGCGACAATCGCAGCTTTAAAATAGCAATCCATTATAACATTGTTAAAAATAGACATTTCACTACAAAGTAATAAAAGTGTCAATCATTCAGACATTTTCAAGTATCAGTGAGAAAAGCCACAAGCCCTTGAAATCATTTAACCTTGTGTAAATAAACAATGTGAAATTGACCACAGAGATAAAAGAGCCTGAGCTGTCAAGCAACATTTTATATGGAACATTGTTACTTCATTAAGAGTAATTGTTGTCTGGGCTTTCAGCCAAGCATATATAATGAGGCTTATAGAATGTATCATAGACAAATGGACATAGAAGCATCATAGCTTTGTGATGAGGCTTTGAGGGGACATAGTGGGTGGGAAAATGAGGTGGCATGCATGGGGCACAGGGAGTATTTGGGGGTGATAGGGTACAAGACATGGGGGCTAGAGAACCTCTGTGTTTTTATTCTGACTTGGACAAAATCCCATGGCAGCACTGCAGACCTTTTAAACAGCCCACCTCAGCACCCGACAGCCCTGTTGCCGCCTCCAGACTTTTTACTGGACTGGCTGGTCTGACTCCAGACCATACCTATCCCCTGCAAATGAAGATCATTTCTGGGGTGCTCAAGTATAAGATGAAGGGCACCTGGGTCCTCACCATTGCCTTTGAGTTTAGACTGTATTCAGTGACTGGTTATTCCACTCAACCCTGTTCTCACCTAAAGGTCAAGATTCCTCCCAGTGACCTTGCTTGAATTACAGATCATAGAATCCCACAGTGTAGAAGGAAGCTATTTGGCCCATCAAATCTGCACCAATCACAATCCTTCCCAGGCCCTATCCCCATAATCTCATGCACTTACTCTAGGCTAGTCCCCCTGACACTAAGAGGCAATTTAGCGTGGGGGCGGGGGGATGTATGATAATAATGCAAGAGGATCTCCCAAGCAAGATTCACTTCTTTCATTCTCAGGGGATTTCGTATTCATGTCACTGTTTGCAGCCATGGCGAACTTAGTTGCAAAATTCTGGCCATATACCTTATTCCTAAAATTTATAAAGATATGATATATAACAATTCAAATTTGATACATATAAATTGCAGTAGAAATCAGTTTCTCTCAATGTAATGCATGAGGCAAAAGTTAAAATTTATTTATTAGTGTCACATGTATACTTACGTTAATACTGCAGTGAAGCTATTGTGAAAATCCCCTAGTCATCATACTCCAGCACCTGTTTGGGTCTTTTGACGGAGAATTTAGCATGGCCAATGCACCTAACTAGCACATCTTTCAGACTGGGAAGAAACCAGAGCACCTTATAATCTTTGCCATTAGAGGTTATGTACATTTACATTTGGTATGGCATTTTCTCTGGTGGATACACCTGAGGGATTTTGCATGGTTTTCAGCCCCTCAGTGTACTAAGGCAGGAGGGCTTTATCCCATTGAACCATTGAGACAGTTACCCAAGGCATTAGTGCATCCAACAGCATTTGGTCCTGAATTTTGGAATTTTCCAGCCTGCCACACTCAATCATCAACAGCTCTTTGCACTAGAAAACTAGTAGGGTTCAGGCAGACCAAAGGTCTCTTTCACCAAGTCAATAGTCCCCCCAGCAACAGATGATGTTTGTCTCGATGTGCATCCTATTTATCATATTATCTAATTTGCCTGATTTATTGTATCCTATTTATTGATTATAGCTCAGTCTTCAACACAATTATTCCTATGAAACTCATTTCCACACTCCATGATTTGGACTTCAGCACCTCTCTCTGCGACTGGATCATGAACTTCCTAACTCACAGACCACAATCAGTAAGGATGGGCAACAACATCTCCTCCACGATATCCTCAACACCAGTGCCTCACAAGGCTGTGTTCTCAGCTCCCTACTATATTTCTTATACACTATAACTGTGTGGCCAAATTCCTCTCCAATTCAATTTTCAAGTTTATTGATGACACTACCATAGTGGGATCGGATCTCAAACAATCACAAGATAGAGTACAGGAATGAGATAGAGAATCTGGTGAATTGGTACGGCAACAATCTCTCCCTCAATGTCAACAAAATGAAGAAGATTGTCATTGACT
Source organism: Sphyrna mokarran (assembly GCA_024679065.1). Classification (NCBI taxonomy): domain Eukaryota; kingdom Metazoa; phylum Chordata; class Chondrichthyes; order Carcharhiniformes; family Carcharhinidae; genus Sphyrna; species Sphyrna mokarran. The sequence goes on from JAGIQG010000024.1 coordinate 8,607,238, forward strand.
TCAGGAAGTGTAAAGGAGGACATGCTCCCATCTACATCAATGGGAACAAAGTAGAAAGAATCAAGAGTTTTGCTTTGTAGGTGTCAGATCACCAACAATCTGTCCTGGTTCCCCCATGGCAACATTATAGTTAAGAAAGCCCACCAACGCCTCTACGTTCTCAGAAGACAAAGGAAATTTGGCATGTCAGCCATGACTCTCCCACTAACTTTTACAGATGCACCACAGAAGGCATTCTTTCTAGTTGTATCACAGCTTGGTATGGCTCCTGATCTGCTCCAGACCGCAAGGAACTACAAACCGCCATGAATGTTGCCCAATCTATCACGCAAACCAGCCTCCCATCCATTGACTCCATCTACACTTCCCATGGCCTCAGCAAAGCAGCCAGCATAATTAAGGACCCCACGCACTCTGGACATTCTCTCTTCTAACTTCTTCCGTTGGGAAAAAGATACAAAAGTCTGAGTTCACATACCAACTGACTCAAGAACAACTTCTTCCCTGCTGCTGTCAGATTTTTGAATGGACTTATCTTGCATTCAGTTGATCTTTCTCTGTACCCTAGCTATGACAGTAACCCTACATTCTGCACTGTCTCATTTCCTTCTTTATGAACAGTATGTTTTGTATGGATAGCACACAAGAGATAATACTTTTCACTATATTTTAATACAGATGACAATAATAAATCAAAGCAAATCAAATCAAATTCCTGGGAACAGCCCATTGAGCATTTCAGAGCTGGTCAGGATGAACTCTGACTAAACATTGCATCTATTTCCAGATCTACTCTGCAAAGACACACTCCAGAAGGAAGTGAGCTTTTCAGACATCAATTAAATTTGATACCAGTTTACAGTGTTTCATCATAAGTTGATGAAAAATAGATCCAATAGCTACTCTTCAAATGGCAGATGCACAATAAAGCATAGGGCTTTGAGACAACACTGATGTAATATTCTATGGTTCTATATAAATGTGAAAATATGTAGCCTGGCGATGCATTAAAGCATACAAAGGGGGCTTTAAAAGAACATCACATTGGCAGTAATGAAAAAATAGATATAGAGCATCCCCAATGTGTATCATAAACAGAACTATTCTAATCAATTCCTTTAATAAAGTACTTGTTGTACCTCTTTAGAATGTGGCATTTTTCCAGCAGTTTTAAAAAAATTATAGATTTTTTTTTTATACACAGCTGATTCTGCTCCAAATGCTTTCTAGTGCATGAGGTCATTTAGTTCTCACTGTGAGAATATTACCAACAGATATCTGAATGACATGAATAATGGGCACAGACAGAAGATTCTAGGAGCGGGTGGTGCTCTTCCCATCGATCATCGAGATACAGGATCAGCGACCGCTAAAACATCAATAAGAGTTGGATAATGCTCAGAATTAAAATGTGCATCCTTCTCAGCCTTATTGAATCTTTTGCTTCTTTTAACAGAACTAAATGTTTTCTTTGCTTATCTTCTCATTAAGGTGACAAATAGTAGTCCTGGAAATGGAATCATCTGATTAACTTGCTGAATGCAGTAAGCTGATACAGTCTCTCTCACAGACAGGTTTAAGCACTGTGTTTGACCCTCATATTCCTACACTTTGATGAATCAACAGAGTGTGAATTAGCCATACTGAGGCAGACTAAAACTCCTACTTCTGCAGTATACAGGTAACTGTCATAGCAAAGGTTAACGTGAGCCTGGAAAACAAAATATAAAGAGATAACTGACCTGAGACAGGGCAGAGACTTCTATAATGTTAGAATCATAGAATTCTAAGGTACAGAAGCAGGACATTTGGCCCATCGTGTCTGCACCAACCACAATTCCACCTAGATCCTATCCACATAACCCCATGTATTTAGGAACAATATATAACGTACATTTTAATTTAAATTTGCATTTGTCTGTTAAGGAAAGTGGAACGTGGTTCTAGTTTCATTTAGAGATTTAATTGACATGGTGCCTGGAAATACAAACAAACCTACACACAAATTTACAGATTAGAGGTAGAAGTTGGCTGCGCCACTCAATAAGACTGGCTAATCTGACCGTAACTTCAATCTCACATTTCTGCCCAACCCCCAATAATCTTTCACCCCCTGGTTTATCAAGAATCATGCAAACCAGCCTCCCATCCATTGACACTGTGTACATTTCCTGCTGCCTCGGCAAAGTAGGCAGCATAATCAAGGACCCTTTGCATCCTGGACATTCTCTCTTCCACCTTCTTCTATCGAGAAAGTGATACAAAGTCTGAGGTCACTTACCAATAGACTTAACAATGAAGTCACTTACCAAGGGACTTCTTCCCTGCTGCTGTCAGACTTTTGAATGGACCTATCTCGCATTAAATTGATCTTTCTCTGTATCCTAGCGATGACTGTAACACTACAATCTGCACCCTCTCCTTTAAGTCTCTATGTACGGTATGCTTTTTCTATATAGTGTGTAAGAAATAATACTTTTCACTGCATATTAATACATGTGACTATAATAAATCAAATCCAATAAAATCAAAATATCTGCTTTAGCAATATTCAAAGATTTTACTTCCACCACCCTTTGAGGAAGAGAGTTCCAAAGACTCGCAACCCTCTGTGAGAAAAAAATTCTCCTCATTTCTGTTCGATATGAGCAACCCCTTATGAGCGACCCTTAGTTCTAGAATCTCCCACAAGAGGAAACATCCTCTCCACATCCATCCTGTCAATACTCCTCAGGATTTTAAAGGCATCAATCAAATTGCCTCTTACTCTTCTAAACTCCAGCAGCCTAGCCTGCGCAACCTTTTATCAAAAGATAGCTTGCCATTCCTTATATTAGTTCAGTAAACCTTATCTGAATTGTTTATAATGTATTTACATTTTTCCTTAAGTAAAGAAATCAATACTGGGCTCAGTGTGCCCTGTACAACTGAAGCATAACCTCCCTACTTTTGTAATCGATATCACTCAAATAAATGATAACATTCCTTTATCTTTCCTAATTACTTACTGTACCTGCAGACTAACCTTTTGTGATTCATGCACTAGGACATTCAGATCCCTCTGTATCTTAGAGCTCTGCAATCTCTCACCATTTTGATAATGTGCTTATTTTTATTCTTCTGCCAAAATGGGCAATTTCACATTTTCTCACATTGTACTCCACTTGCCAGTGAGTCCACCAGAGTAGGGAATTCACCACAGGGCAGAGGGTCTGCCCCAGAAAAGGGAGTCCACCCCACAGCAGGGAGTAAACAGCAGGGCAGTGGGTCAGTCCCAGAGCAAGGAGACCACTCCAAAACAGGGCATCCACCCCAGAGCAGGAAATCTGTCTCAGGGCAGAGGGTCCATCCCAGAATAGGATCCCTGCCCGCAGGGCAGGGTTCTGCCCCAGAAAAGGAAGTCCGCACCATAGCTGATGGTCCCTCCCAAGGCAGGGGGTTCTGCTGCAGAACTTTGTGTCCGTCACAGAGCAGGGAGTCCGGCCCAGAGGAGGGTTCCTCTGGCGTCTGCCCAAAACAGGAAGTCCACCACAGAGCAGCGAGCCCACCACAGAGCAGGTTTTATTACCAGCCATGCATATGTCTGCTGCCAACACTGAGCAACATCTCCAAATTGACCTGGTGTCCATCCCACCGGATGACAAAGGAACGGATTCAGAAATAGAAGCTGTAGAAGTAGGCGTCCAGAGTGAGACTGTGTCAGTGACACTGGGGCCCTTCTTCAGGAAACATAGGACCTGATTCAGTTCATTTCACCTGATCCAGCATCACTCCCAGCTGAGCTTCGACCTGTCACCAAGCAAGAACGACAACTCTTTCACAATAGGATTAGTGGGGGAGCTGTGGCCCTGAGGGGGGAGGGATGTTGCAGTGGCCATGGACAACACGGAGGATCATTAATAGGTCTCCTCATGGGTTTTGTGGAGTCTGAGCTTTTCTATTAAGCAAGCGGGAGTTCAGCCAGTGGGAAACAAGCAGCAAGATTTGAAAGCCTGTGTGCTTAGTCAAGACTGGGTGCTGTAAGATCAAGAGCTCTGGACTTGTGTTGCTGTAAGCTGCAAAGTGGCCTTTTCTTTATGTTAAATAAAGCAGTGTGATACCAGAAGGTTGGTCCTGGCAAGATTATTACACATAATTAAAAAAAATTGTAACTGCAGGAGACAAAAGATTTTCAAGCCTACAACTCAATTTGAGGGAGCCATTCCAGACATTGTCAACTGGGAGACGGAGGAGATATAGGTGAAAGCATTCCCTAATTCTCAAGCTCAACATAGGAACATAGAAGATAGGAGCTGGAGGAGGCCATTTAACCCTTCGCTCTGCTCTGCCATTCATTGGCTGATCATCCAACTCAATAGCCTAATCCTGTTTTCTTCCCATAACCTTTGATTCTATTTGCCCTAAGTGCTACATCTTGAACACATTCAATGTTTTGACATCTACTACTTCCTGCAGTAATGAATTCCACAGACTCATCACTATTTGGGTGAAGAAATGATCACCTCACTATAAGAAAGATAAGGAAGCATTGGAAAGAGTGCAGAGGAGATTGACCAGATGCTACCTGGTTTGGAGGGTAGGTCTTATGAGAAAAGGTTGAGGGAGCTGGGACTTTTCTCTTTAGAGTGGAAGAGGATAAGAGGTGACTTAACAGAAGTTTATAAGATGATGAGGGGGATAGATGGAGTGGACGTTCAGAGACTATTTGCTCGAGTGGATGTAGTAGTTAGTGGGGCATAACCATAAGCTTCATGGTGGAAGGTATAGGAGGGATGTCCAAGGTAGATTCTTTACTCACAGAGTGGTTGGGGTGTGAAATGCACTGCCTGCTGTGATAGTGGAGTCTGACACTTCAGGAAATTTCAAGCGGTTATTGAATAGGAACATAGAACACACCAGAATGATAGGGAGTGGGATAGCTTGATTTTGCATTCAGACATAGTTAGGCACAAACTTCGAGGGCCAAAGGACCTGTACTGTGCTGTACTGTTCCACTCAAGGTGTCTGGGAATGATAGATTCAATACTGGTTCTTTATTGAGCAGCAATTGATGAAGAAATCAGCTCAAATATTAGAAACACAGTCAAAAATCTCAAAACCGGAAAAGATGCGGAGGCTGATCAGGCTTAAACAAACTGAAGAGGATCATGTTCCAAAACCTATTCCAAAACCCATGTTGGAATACAGCATCCATTGTAATTTAGTGGGAATGTTGATTGTTTATGTGATTGTAGCAGACCATAAGAAATGATCAGAGCTGGATGATTTACAGTTGAATGAGGGGGAATCTCATAGAGACTTGTAAAATTCTAACAGGACTAGACAGGGTAGATGCAGGGAGGATGTTACCGATGGTGGGGGAGTCTGGAAACACGGATCATAGTCTGAGGATTTCAGGTAGACCATTTAGGGAAGAGGTGAGGAGACATGTCTATGTCTCCTCATGTAAATGTCTCCTCACCTCTTCCCTAAATGGTCTACCCGAAATCCTCAGACTATGATCCGTGTTTCCAGACTCCCCCACCATCGGTAACATCCTCCCTGCATCTACCCTGTCTAGTCCTGTTAGAATTTTACAAGCCTCTATGAGATTCCCCCTCATTCAACTGTAAATCATCCAGCTCTGATCATTTCTTATGGTCTGCTACAATCACATAAACAATCAACATTCCCACTAAATTACAATGGATGCTGTATTCCAACATGGGTTTTGGAATAGGTTTTGGAACATGATCCTCTTCAGTTTGTTTAAGCCTGATCAGCCTCCGCATCTTTTCCGGTTTTGAGATTTTTGACTGTGTTTCTAATATTTGAGCTGATTTCTTCATCAATTGCTGCTCAATAAAGAACCAGTATTGAATCTATCATTCCCAGATACCTTTCAGCTGCACTTCCAGCTAACTCAACACCATTCAACAAGTCAGAATTTGCATGCACAGCATTGAATTCCACCCATCACATAAATAATGTCACAATCCTTCAATAATTCCTGAGCAGCTTCCTCAGTCTCACTGCCTTGCCCAATCTTCTCAGTTATACCTTTCTTCAAGTTAATATACAATGAGTGGAATTTTCTTCTCCCACCCACCACGGAATCTTAGAGGGCGGGACACAGACCATACAAAGATCCAGTGACCCCGGGCAGTATTTTCCAGTCTTGGCACAAGAGTGGCCTGAAAATTCTGTCCATTGGGCAGAATATTACCATCACGCTGAGCCTGTTTTCAGGGATGAAAAATTGGTAAAGTCAGGAGTGAGACAATTAGTGTGATCTGTGTCCATTTTTCTGCACCAGTTCCCACTTTATCAAGGGAAAAATGGGCGCGATCAATGGGAGCCCATTCAAAACAGGTGCAATGTCAATTTAAATATTTTTGCATTCATCTCAGTGTAATTAGCGAGCTGCGCAGCCCAATTTACCAGTCTGCCTGCCTTTACCATTGCTTTCGCCCAATCCAGATCAGTCTGGAAAACACTTCCTCTTTAAAAGTCAGCTTCTGGCGCTCCATCAGTGAGGATTAATGACGAGGTCAGTGCCAACCGTCAGACACTCTGTGCTGTTCAAAGGGGGTCATTCCCTGGCAGCCATGTTGCGTTGCAGATTGGAAGGGGTCTACAAGTGTGTGGGATGGGGTGAGGGAGCGCTATTGCTGATCACGGTGCCTGATTCTTAGCACTGACCTCAGGTTTTGGGGTGCTGTTGGTTCCTAGTGTACCCAGAACTGTTGCAGGTGGGGGATGCGTTGGAAAGCCTTTGAAATGGCAGTGCTGCAGCCTCATGACTTTTCAAGCAGCACTGTCTGTGATCACTACTGCATGGGTTCTGGGGATGTGTTGCTGGAGGGCCTGTGGGGGGAGATGGGGCTATGAGGAGAAGATGGAGGGCTGTGTGGCTGGGAGGCCTATGGAGCGGGATGGGGAGGGGGGGGGACGCTACCACTCTTTCTGCAAGAAGAAGGAGGGGAAGAGGGGCACTGCCACTCTGCTTGTGCTTGATAAGTGGGGGGGGGGGGGGGGGTGTGATCAGTCTGGGTAGTCAGGAAGTAGTGGGATAAGGGGATCAGTAATGTTTTGGGGTGCTGGAAGGGGGTTCAATACCTGTGGGGGAAGGAGAGGCATTATCCAGCCCAGCTTTGACAAAGGGTCATCTGGACTCAAAACGTCAGATCTTTTCCCTCCTTACAGATGCTGCCAGACCTGCTAAGACTTTCCAGCGTTTTCTCTTTTGGCTCCAGATTCTAGCATCCACAGTAAATTGCTCATACTGAGAAGGTTTGATAAACAGTTTCATTCAGAAACCATACCTTCAACAATTGTGTTATTTCTTTAGCAGGATTAGTTCAATCCAAAAAATGGAAAATTGGAAAAGACATTAAAAAAAGGATGGATAAGAGCAAATCTTGCAAGTTTCAACTTTATAGCAGTCTGCAATTTCCATTTTATTGAAACTTTAAATGAATGCTGTCGACAGATATCAGAAAGCAGAGACTTTTCTTCTTACATTCTATGCTGTAGTTGAGTCCTGGACCCAGAAACCAGTCCACATCACCCTCTCACCCTGACACTTGAAGATAATTAATATTTTATGCTCCTTTATAAAATTTTATGAGTAGGCATGAATCACAAAGAGTTAATATGCGGATCCAACAAATAGTCTTTAGAGTGGCTACAGTACAGAAGGAGGCGTTTGGCCCATCGAGTGTGCACCAACAACAACAATCCCACCCAGGTCCTACCACCATAACCCTACATACTTATCCTGCTAATCACCCTGAGACTCAGGGTCATTTAGTTAAGAAGGTTATTCTTTACTTCGAGACAAAATGAGCCTAAACATAAGAATGTAATGATTCAGCATTGATGAGACCACATCCCAAATACTGTGTACAGAATTGGTCTAATTATTTAAGGAAGGATTTAAATGCATTGGAGGTGGCTCAGAGGAGGTTAACTAAATTGATACACAAAGACATAGAAAATAAATATAGGAATATTTATAGGAAAAAAAGGAATAGACTATTTGACCCTCCAAACCTGTTCCACCATTTATTTTGATCATGGCTGATCATCAAACTCTGATCCCATCTTCCCCCCATGTCCTCCCATGGAATTAATGAGTTGGCTTATGAGGAAAGGTTGGGCAGACTGGACTTGTTTCTACTCAGGTTTAGAAGAGTGAGGGGTGACTTGATTGAAGTAAATAAGATCCAGAATGGCATTGATAAAAGAATGACCCCTAATTTTAAAAAAGTGTCCTGAGTTCCGCACTCACAAGAGGAAACATCCTGCCTTCATCCACTGGTCTTGACAAGCAGTAATTCTGACTGATATTTTGACTACCCAACAGAAACTCCCATTAATGTTACTTTGGCTAAGATTAGCAAACTCAACACAGCCCATGCATTGTATCTGAGGCCATCTGAATGGAAATGGAGAGTCTTTTGAGGTGACTTAACAAGCACCTCTCATTCATTATAAACTGACACCGGATCAGTTTCTTTCCATTGACATCTGGTTCCATTCACAGCCTGTCACCTTCACAAAACCTTTGTCCAAAGAAACAAGTGAGCAGGTTACAGGTCACTATTGCTTCCCAGTTCACTTGAGGATTCATCTTTAAATAAAACAAGTACAATGTGTCAATGATTCTCAACTAAAAAGGAGTCAATAAAGTTTATCAAATTACACTTTTACACATGGACCCTGTTGATATTATCATGCATCTGTTGTGAATTCAAGGTGAAGGAGTCAATTCCATAGTTCAGGTCAACAGCAATGTTGAAAGGATAGGGTCGAAGACAAGTTTATTTCCTTTGTCAAGGCGCATGTCTCATCTATATGAACTTCCTCTGGCTGCACTGTCACTCCTATATTGTGACTTCAGGGAAAGTTAATTACTCTCTCAGATACAGTTGGCAGGTGAATGCCAGGACCATCTGCTCATTTCAGGCTTGCCTGGCTGGTCCCTTGGGGAACAACTGCTGCAAGCAGGCCTCAGTAACAGGGCAGCAATATGGTGGTTTTGAATGAAACAGGCTGCAGTAACTCAAGGGATCAGGAGATCAAAGCTTAGCCACTGGCAGACAGCAAGTGTTTTTGACCACTATCTATTTGATAGGTGATCCCAAAGGGGTTTGCTTTTTGTGTCAAGATTTCCCGAAACAGCCATTAAAGAGGTTAGTTCATTCAGAATAGCAGATTTGTATTTCATTTTGCCCTGTCTATCATTTTACTTCTCATTCATACCAGTTTTTTCCTCAGGTACAAACAGGACTTTATTGTGATGAGCACCAGAGTCTTCCACCTACCAACTGTTCTCTGTACCTGTGCTTCAGATTATGAACAGTATTGCGTTATCAATTGTAATGTCAGGCCCGTTAAATAACACCCACCAGGAATAATTCTGTGGACTACTTCTCTTCTTTAGATTGGCACTCCAGGGCCAGAGTTCTATGAAGCTCCGTCAGACACATGCCTGACCCACATACAGGTAAAATTGCATAAGGTGACATGGGGGAAGTGTCCTGACATCATCATGATCAGATGCAATATTGAGGTCAGCAGACACATGCGGGAAGCAAAGCTGCACCTGCTGGTAATTAATGGGCCAATTAAGGCCATTAAAATGCCAAGTAACACAGATTTAAGTTTCCCGTTGATTTCGCACATACCGACAGGGAAAAGGACAGGCAGACGTTGCTAGTGGAATCTTACTGCCGTTCATACCAGTGGGATTTTCTGGTCCTGCTACAGTCAATGGAGGCCTGGCTGGGTGCCAAATTCTCCATCCATGCTTGCAGAGGCAGCAGGGTGTGAACAGCTGGTAAGATCCCACCCTACGTTTTTATCAATTTTCATCGAAGGGCAGGATAAAAGGCCCCCAGAACAGATGCATGTTCATTTTATTTGTCATTGTGCCACTGTCATGTTTCTGAGTTTTGCCAGATTTCTTTTCTGGATGTGATGGCTTCAATGAGGTCTATGAGGTTGGCCTCTTGGAGTATGAGGTACCTGATTGAAGTCACTGGAGAGGGAGCATGCGATGTCCATGGTGCAGTTGATGCCTTCCATGCCCACTGGGCACTGCAGGGGCTGGAGTGCGTTATAGACCCTTACAATCACATTTTGATTTAATGTTTTAAGTTTCCTTTGGATTTTGGTTTCTGTTCGGGCCGTCCACCTTTCTTTTTGGGGGGAGCTGCCCCTCTTAATTTGTCCTTAAGTTAATTTGAGCTCGTTTACTTGTTAGGTATGTGAAAGAATTATCTGATTGAGCAGGCAATTATGACTTCAATTAGGGAGCCTCACCTGTATATAAATATGGGTGTGTCAGGCCTACTCTGGATTCTGACATTGTGCCTGAAACACTCTAGGAATGGAATAGAGTCTTTAAATAAAGAGAACCTAGTGAAGGGATACTGGCCTCTGAGGAGTTCACTAGCTTTCTAAACTCATTCACCTATAAATCTGCACCAACGTTTTAACAAAATAGACCAGTCTGTACAAACCATAGGAACTTTCAAGTTTGTAAATGTGGCCGTGTCACTGTAATTATATGGGGAGCAGAAGTGGGTGGTGATGTAGTGAGCTGAGGACAAGGACTGCCTGCATGTCACACTCCCCATGATACCAGGCCTTCATCAGAATACAGACACTACAGCTTTTAAAATAGGATTCCCCAACAAAAGGGAACAACCACATTTTGTCTGCAGTCCCTGGCAGCAAACCGCACCCCCCCGCCCCCCCCACAACTGTCCACCACGGCCATTAGCCCAAGCTGCATCACCTCAGGCAGACAGTCCAAAGCTATTGCAATAGCAGTTGACCAGATGCCCTCCTGATGATATGAGTGTCTACCACATTGGAGCTGTGTGGAGTTCAGTCAGTTAGGAGTTCCAAGTTCCGCTCCAGAGAGTTAAGCCTGTGGGCTTACTGTCCGAGTGCAGCCCTGAGAGAGTATTGCACTAACAGTGTTTAAGTGTGGTATTAATCTGAAACTCTGAGCGGAGAAACTACGACATCTTCTTTGGAGTCTTCAACATATCATTGATGACGATGAACATCTCGCTAGGGCCGTCCCCACCCCCCCACTTCTTGCTCTCAGACAACCGCACAACCTCAAACAGATCATTGTTCGCAGCAAACTACCCAACCTTCAGGAGAACAGTGACCACAATACCACACAACCCTGCCACAGCAACCTCTGCAAGACATGCCAGATCATAGACATGGACAACATCATCAAACGTGAGGATACCATTCACCAGGTGCACGGTACATACTCTTGCAACTCGGCCAACGTTGTCTACCTAATACGTTGCAAGAAAGGATGTCCCGAAGCATGGTACATTGGGGAGACCATGCAGACACTACGACAGCGGATGAATGAGCATCGCTCAACAATCACCAGGCAAAACAGTTCCCTTCCTGTGGGCGAACACTTCAGCAGTCATGGGCATTCGGCCTCCGACCTGCGGGTAAATGTTCTTCAAGGGGGCTTTCGTGATACACGACAGCGCAGAGTCGCTGAGCAGAGACTGATAGCCAAGCTCCGCACACATGAGGACGGTCTTAACAGGGATCTTGGCTTCATGTTACACTATCTGTAACCCCTGTAACTTGCCTGGGTTAGCAAAAAACCTCATTTACTGTGCTGTCTGGAGAAAATACACAATTCTCTAATCAATGCTCAGGATTCCCTTCACACACATTGTTAGCCACTTTAACACTTGAATAGCAGGTTAGATGTAAGGATTCGCATTCTAATCAGCAATCTCTGACTGTCTGCGCTGATGTGTGCTATTGCAGACCAGAACACTGCATTTGCCTGAGGAAGACACGGAGTGTTGAAAGCTCGCAATTTTACTATCAAATAAATCGGTTGGATTAAAAATTGGTGTTGCTAAATTCTTACTGATCTCTACATCATGACAACTGAATGGAAGACTTTTCCTTCATCCATTTCCTGCAAGTAAATGTCTCTGAGCCAACCTCACTGTCCTTAAATAACATACAAATGATAACAGACTCAAGTTCTATTAGAGTATGGTATCTCTTTGGATTTGAGTGCAAATGAAGCTAAATACTGTCAATTTGAATTTTATCCCTTTAAGTCTCAGAGGTTTTAAAATCTAGTCGAATTCTAATCTGCCACAATCCATTAATCAAACTTCTTACCTATACACTGATTCTCAGTTTGTTTCCAAAATGTAGAAAACGATTTCAGGATGAAAAATGGAAGAGGTTGTGGCAGTTACTGTTGGAAAAACAACAGGCAAAATTTAACTCTCCATGAACGTATTAGGCATAAGCTAAGTCAGGGGATTCAAGTCAAGGATCTGTGGTGTAAAACAAGCTAAATAACATATGCCAAGTTATTCCAAGCATTGCAGCAAATTCTCAGTAAGAATTCTGTTTAGCATCATTCATAACATCAGAACATCTGAAAGAACTTTACAGTCGATAAAATGTTTTTGACGTGGTCACTGTCACAGTGCAAGACATGTGACAGCCAATTTGCATACAGAAAGTTTCTATAAACAACAACAGAATAAAAACTAATCCACCTTTTTAATGATGTTCACTGAGGGATAAATACTTGCCAGGATATAGAGACTCCTGCACTCTTTTTATTATTTCCCTCCTCTGCTGGGCAAATATGGGGGTCTCAATTTTATGTCTCATCCAAACAATGGCACAGATGGCATAATAAGAAATTGGTATGAAAGTTGTTACTGCAGTGTCAATATGTTAAAACATTAACATGCATCGCTTTTCTCTGCCGTTCTCTGGGACATAGATAAGCATGACGTGGAAATGCCGACATTGGGCTGGGGTGAACATTGTAAGGAGTCTCACAACACCAGGTTAAAGTCCAACAAGTTTATTTGGTAGCAAACACCACTAGCTTTAACCTGGTGTTGTGAGACTTCTTACACAGATAAACTGCAGAATTAGGCTGAGAAGTGGCAAACGTTGTTTCATGCAGAAAAGTGTGAAGTGATTCACTTTGGAAGGAGTAACAGGAATACAGAATACTGGGCTAATAGTAGTTGGTACTTGGTAGTGTGGATGAACAGAGAGATCTCAGTTTCCATGTGCATAGATCCCTGAAATTTGGCACCCAGGTTGATCAGGTTATTAAGAAAGCATACAGTGTGTTAGCCTTTATTGGTAGAGAGATTGAGTTTCGGAGCCATGAGTTATGTTGCAGCTGTACAAAACTCTGGTGCGGCCGCACTTGGGATATTTCGCACAGTTCTGGTTGCCTTATTATAGGACAGATGTGGAAGCATTGGAAAGGGTGCAGAGAAGATTTACCAGGATGTTGCCTAGTATGGTGGGAAGGTCTTATGAGGAAAGGCTGAGGGACTTGAAGCAGTTTTTGTTAGAGAGAAGAACATTAAGACGTGACTTAATAGAGGCACATAAGATGATCAGAGGATTAGATAGGGTGGACAGTGAAAGCCTTTTTCCTTGGATGGAGATGGCTAGCATGAGAGGACATAGCTTTAAATTGAGGGGTAACAGACATAGGACAGATGTCAGAGGTAGGTTCTTTACTCAGAGAGTAGTAAGGGCTTGGAATGCCCTGCTGGCAATGATAGTGGACCCGCCAAGATTAAGGGCATTTAAATGGTCATCGAATAAACATATGGATAAGGGTAGGTTAGATGAACTTTAAATTGGTTGCACAGGTCAGCACAACACTGAGGGCTGAAGGGCCTTTTCTGCGCTGTAATATTCTATGTTCTTTTTTTTCTTGCAGCATAATGTCTACTATTCAACAGACAACATTTCTTTTAAATTCATTTGTGAGATATGGGCGTTGCTGCCTGGTCAAGATTTATTGCCCATCCCTAGTTGCTCTTGAGAAGGTGGTGGTGAGCTGCATTCCTGAATTACTGCAGTCAGAGTATGGGGTATCTCTGCCCTCATATGGTGATACCTGTGATGCCTGGTAGGCTGGTCATGTTATGAGGTGTTGGTTACATAGAAACATAGAAATTAGGAGCTAGAGTAGGTCTTCTGGCACTTTGAGACTGCTCCACTATTCAGCATGATCATGGCTGATGCTCATCTAAATGCCGTACTCCCATACTTTCCCCATATCCCATGATGTCTCTCATATCTATAAATCTATCTAGTTCCTTCTTAAACATATTCAGTGACTTGGTCTCCTCAATGTTCTGAAGTGGGGAATTCCACAGTGAAGATATTTCCCGTCATCTTAATCTATCCCATAGCCTGTGACTTCCTTGATTTGATTTATTGTATTAACATATAGTGAAAAGTATTGTTTCTTGCATGCTATATAGACAAAGCATACCATTCATAGAGAAGGAAAGGAGAGAATGGAGAACGTAGTGTTGCAGTCATAGATAGAGTGCAGAGGAAAATCAGCTTAATGCAAGGTAGATCCATTCAAAAGTCTGATGACAGCAGGGAAGAAGCTGTTCTTGAATCGGTTGGTACGTGACCTCATACTTTTGTATATTTTTCCCGACAGAAAACAGTGGAAGGGAAATGTCCAGGGTGTGTGAAGTCCTTAATTATGCTGGCTGCTTTTTCGAGGTAACAGAAAGTGTAGACAGAGTCAATAGATGGAACAATGGTTTGCGTGATGAATTGGGCTATGTTCACAACCTTCACATCCTGTTGTAAACATTGCCCCCTCAACACCACCCCCCCCACCCACCCCCCCGCAACATCCCCAGTCAGAGGAAACAACACCCTGTATCTAGTTTGTCTAATCCTGTCAGAATGTTTTACATTTCAATGAGATCCCCACTCGTTTTTATAAATTCTAGTGAATATAGGTCCAATTGACCCAACCTTTCCTCATACAGCAATCGTGCATCCCAGGAATCAGTCTCGCAAACCTTTGCTGCATTCTTTCTGTGGTAAGTGCATCCTTCCTTAGATAAGGACACTAAACTTGCATACAATACTCCAGATGTAGTCTGATCAAGGCCCTGTATCACTGCAGTAAGAAATCCTTGCTCTTGCACTCAAGTTGTCTTGCAATGAAGGCCAACAACCTATTTGCCTTCTCACTGCTTGCTGTACCTACACTTTTGCTTTCAGTGACTGGTGTACAAGTTCACCCAGGTCCCTTTGTATGCCAACTTGCTTATTTAAATAATATTCTACCATTCTGTTTTTCCTACTGAAGTGGAAACTTTACATTTAGCCACATTATACTGTATTTGCCCACTCATTCATATTGTCTAAATCATCTTGAAGCCTCTTAACATCCTCCTCACCACTCATATTCCCACCAAGTTGCGTATCATCAGCAAACTTGGAAGTGTTACATTTAATTCCTTCAATATATTGTAAATAGCTAAGCCCAAGCACTGATGCCTGTGGTATCCCACTAGTCACTGCCTGTTACTTTGAAAGAAGACCCATTTATTCCTACTCTCCATTTCCTGCCAGCCAATTCTCAATCCATGCCAATACATTACCGACATGTGTTTTAATTTTGCATACTAGCCTTTTATGTGGGACTTCATCAAAATCCAAATACACTACATTCACTGGTTCATTCTTATCTATTCTCGCAGTTACACCCTCAAAAGATTCTAGTTACACCCTCAAAAAATCAAACATGATTTCATAAATCTGTAATGAGCTTATCTAATCCTGTTATCCCTTTCTTTATAGTAAACTCTGGCATTCTCCATAATACTGATATTAGGCTAACTGGTCTATAATCCTCTGTTTTCTCCTCTCTCCTTTCTTAAATAGTGGGGTTTCATTTGCCATCCTCCAAGCTGCTGGGACAATCCTAAAACCTACAGAATTTAGGATGACCATCAATGCATCCATTATTTCTATGACCACCTTCTTTAGCATTCTGGGATTTAGTTTATCAGGTCCAGGGGATTTATCGGCTGTCAGTCCCATTAATTTCTCCAGCACTATTTTTTTAAACATATCAATTTCCTTCAATTCTTCCTCCTCATTTGATTATTGGTTCCTGGGAATTTCTAGGGAGTTATTTGTGTCTTCCATGAAGACAGAACTAAGGTAATAGTTTAATTGTTCTTCCATTTCCTTGTTCCCCAATATAAATTCTAATGTTTCTGGCTGTTTGTCTTCACTTACCTTTTTATTTTAATGCACTTACAGAAGCTATTTCAGTCTGCTTTTACATTCCCTGTAATTTTACTCTCACTATGTTTTTCCCTTCTAATCAATGTCTTGGTCATCCTTTGCTGAATTCTAAACTCCTCCCCATCCATACATGACTCCTGCTTAGGTACAATACTGTTGTTAATTTCTTTTGTTAACCACAGTTGGGCACTTTACCTGTTGTATTTTTGCACCAGAAAGGAATGTGTAACTGTTGCAATGCATTCATTCATTCATTCCTTAAATATTAACAAATGCCTATCCACTGACATGCTTATTAATGAAGTTCCCAATCTATCAGAGCGAATTCATTCCTCATATCTTCATAACTTCCTTTGTTTAGACTTAGTTTCAGATTGTACTACTTCACTTTCCATCCTAATGAAAAATTCCTTTCCTGAAGAACCCTACATAACATATTTATCAATTAACCCCTTTGTACAATGTGAAATCTAAGATACCCTATTTTCTAGTTAGCTCTTCAACATACTGGTCTAAAAATATATTCTGTACATACACTAGGGATTCATCTGCCACAGTATCATTGTTAGTTTGGTTTGCCCAGTTTATATGCAGATTAAAGTCACCCATGATTACGGTAGCACTCTTGTTACACGCATCCCTTGCAGTTTGGTAGGTCTAAAGAGGTTTCCATACTCACATGTAGTTAACTGTAAGTCTTTATTGACTCTTAGAACTGTTTACAAATATACACTACAGGGTTCAAGCTAGGAGCTGTCTGATATGCACAGCTCTGTCCAATACTAGACTGACCCTAGGTGCATGCCATGGGCTGTTTTACATCACTGTGTGGGTGATACTGTAGTCAGTCCCACATTAACTATAAATGTGCCAGGCCCTTATACATAGGTCATTATACTAAACTACTGAGCGTGCAGAAAACATTTCCAGCAAAACTAAAGATTGGGTTTATCCTCTAATGAGCATTTTCCTGCGTTGTTCTTTTCTACTCAGAAGGTGAATCACCTCTAACTATCACTATCTGTGCCACCGAGGATGAGGAATTCTGTGTTAGTGCTCAGAAGTATAAGAGCAAGTGATAGCACAACTTTGCGAGATTTTTTCAATTCTATTTTCATAACCGAAGGGTCTGAATCATCTGGGTCCATTAGGAGAAAGGGCAGAAGGACAAGGGTTACAAAGAACAAGGAACAAAGAAAAGTACTGCACAGGAACAGGCCTTCAGATCTCCAAGCCTGTGCCGATCATGATGCCCTAACTAAACTAAAAAAACCTTCTGCTCTTCCTTGGTCCATATCTCTGTATTCCCTCCCTATTCATGTGCCCATCCAGATGCCTCTCAAGTGTTGCTAATGTGCCTACTTCCACCACCTCCTCTGGCAGCACATTCCAGGCACCCACCGCTCTCTGTGTGAAAAACTTCCCTCGCAGCTCCCTTAAACTTTCCCCTGGTTAAGGCACAACAGGAAGGCTAGCAATAGTTGATGTGTAACAGATAACTAAAGCTCAAGAATGCCATGTTGTGGTTGCGTATGCACTTGAGTGTTAAGTAGAAAGAATTTTTTAAAATTCATTCATGGGACATGGGGTGTTGCTGGCTGGCCAGCATTTATTGCATTCTTAGTTTCCCTCAGAGGGCAGTTAAGAGTTAATGACATTACTGTGGCTCTGGAGTCACATGAAGGCCAGACCAGATAATGGTGGCAGATTTCCTTCCCTGAAGGACATTATAGTGAACAGATGGATTTTTCTGACAATCAACAATGGTTTCATAATCATCAGTAGACTCTTAATTCCAGATTTTTTAAACTGAATTCAAAGTCCACCATCTGCTGTGATGGGATTTGAAAGTAGGTCCCTAGAACATTAGCTGACTTTCTGGATTAATAATCTAATGATAATAGCACTAAGCCATCACTTACCCAAAGATGAAAGATTGAAGAAAAGGAAAATGGCCACATACACCACCACCTCCAATTCAGCAATAGCAATAATGTTAATGGTGATACTTCCCTCTGAATGAGTAAAATGTATTTATTTTATAAGTCATAAGTAAGGCTTACATTAACATTGCAATGAAATTACTGTGAAATTCCCCGAGTCGTCACATTCCAGTGCTTGTTCGGGTCAATGCATCTAACCAGCACATCTTTCAGACTGTGAGAGCAAACCAGAGCACGTGAAGGAAACCCGTGCAGACACGAGGAGAATATGCAAACTCCACACAGATAGCAACTCAAGCCGGGAATCAAACCTGGGTCCCTGGCGATGTGAGGCAGCAGTGCTAACCACTGTGCCATTGTCATCTCTGCAGCGTGCGGTATCCTCCCTCCCTCCCCCCAGATCATGGCATCTCTCTTGGACTGTGTGGAAGTTGGGAATGGATTAGTATGTGACCTGTGACATGGTTGCAAAGATATGTGAGGCAACTCAGAATAACGTGCATGCTGAAAGGAAGAAGCAGCAAGTGGGAAAGAGAGGTGGGAGGGGAAAATCATTGGATACAAGTATGAACTTAACAAAAATGTGTGAATTAATGCAGTGCAAACAAAATAAAAGCAGAATGTTGTATGAGGGAGCAGAAGGAGGTGTCCAATTGTGATTGGAGGAGAGATTTGTGCAACAGGGGACAGAAGGGTTGATGGTTGAGTTGTGAAAGTGAAGTGTTGTGGGGCTTGTGTTCAAAGTGAAATAGAATCTGGCAGGTTCTGTTTGGATCATTACATTTCTTTCTGGGATGGCAGATAGCAGTTGGCAAGAATGCTGCTGGCACTGGTCTGTGCACTGCACCCATGCTGACTTACTTGGCATGGCATCCAACTGAGGGAACCAGGAGCCTCTACCCTGGCCCAGATTGCCAGCTCTGGCTGGAGGTAATCCTAAAGACTTCATCATGGAGTCCAGCTTCACCCTGCAACTACCAGCCCCCCCACACCACTCCACTCCCCCCCCCCACCCCCCCAACACATTGGTTACCCTCATGTCTAATCTCAAGTGCTCCACCTTCCCACAGCCGATTGGGAAGTTAAACAGAATCTCCTTTAGCTAAGCCTGTTCCCAACTCCAACGTTTTTATAACAGAAGAAAAGGTTGAAAGGCAGTTATTATTTTTAATTCTTCCATGATTTTGCCCCTTGGTTTCTCCCAACTGTGTCCTGCGAGAGATTAATCTTCAATTCCTGGTGATTCCAGGACAGAGAGTTGGCAGCCCAGTTCCTGACTCTGACATAATCAGAGCAGTACCAGGATGCCAAGTCCATGAATACAATAAAAAAAAACTGACTTCCAAACACCAGGACTGAAAACTTCACCTCTCATTTCACAGCGTAGTGCTGGTTGGTTTTAAGCAGCAGGAAACCTGACACATCCCTTCACCCGCCGCGCCCCCCTCCCACAATCCTCTGTAACTCCCCTCCCCACCTCCGAACAGCAGGTTTCCTGCTGGTGATCTGATTAGCACTGGCAAATCATGATGCAAATCTAAATGACGCCTGATTGCAGGCGCCCCCACGGACAACATTGGGCAGTAAGAACAGTTTTCTCTGCCCAGTTTACTCTGTGAAAGTCAGTTCAAGGTCTTTCTATATCAGCACCAGCAGAGTTTTCAGCTTTCGTTCCAAGCTAGAATTAATTTAGCCCATTAAATGGAATCATCAGGTCTACAGGGCAGGAGCAAGTGGATTAATTCTATACGTCTTAGTCCAATGTGTGATTTTGTCTTCCCATTGACTTATAGTTGGCAGTTAGTGTAGTTCAAAGGTATTACCACTATTTTCCCCAAAAGTTTGAGAGTTACTGTCACTTGTTATGTAATGGGGGATTTCAGCCCCAGGTGCAATGTGACAGTAATATCAGATGGTGTAATTTCAGGAGAAGCAATACTGTTATAAGTTTATATTTCACACCAATGTCACCGGGAAACTCATCACTGAAAAGCACAGGATACTGATACTACCGGTATTTCCATGAAAATGATGGCAGCAATAAAGTTGTTTCCTACACAGTTTGTTCAACAAGGATTTGGAATTAATTTCTCTCATGTAGCTTGGGGAGTTGCTGAGTACAGAGAAGCCTCTGTAAAGATGACCCTGAAGCGTCAGTCCCAGTTATTATATCATACAGCAGTGAGGCATTTTCTTTGTGCAACAAAACTGGGAATAAAGAAACTCGGATTGATCATTCTCTTCAGAGCAGGAAAAAGGTTAAGAAAGATTTAGTAGAGATGCTCTGATAGAACAAATGAGGAGAAATAGCTTCCATTGACACAACGACCACAATAACCAAAGGGAATAAGTTTAATAAAAATGGGAAAAGCATCACACAGGGACAGAGAATGCTTTTGAAGCTGTAAGTAGTTATGAACTGGAATCAGAAGCTGATTCATCATAACTTTCAAGAAGTGAAAAATAAACTTGAAAAGGAAGTCTTCATAAGGCAATGTGAAAGGAGCAGGGGCAAGTGGAAAATTGAAAAATTCATTCAAAAGAATCAGCAGAGGCAAAATGGCCTTCCCATTGATTTATAGTTGGCAGTTAGTGTGGTCCAAAGGTATTACCATCATTTCCCGCAAAAGTTTGAGAGTTACTGTCACTTATTATGAAATGGGAATTCGAGCCTAGGGTGCAATGTGACAGTAATATCAGATGGTGTAATTTCAGGAGAAGCAATAGTGTTACAAGTTTATACTTCACACCAATGCCAGTGGGAAACCCACTGCTGAGAAGCACAGAACACTGACACAGTGCTGTATAAATCTAATTACAATAGGTAGCATTATACATAGCAAAATGAAGTCTGAACCTAAGTTAATCATTACCAAGTATTTTTTTCCCCAAAATGGGTGGAATCCACACCGCGATGATAATTTTTTTTCAGAAGGTACCATGTCCTTGCTGGAGATTTTTTCTGGGGCGACACAGTGGCATAATGGTTAGCACTGCTGCCTCAGTGCCAGGAACCTGGGTTCAATTCCTAGCTTGGGTCACTCTGTCTGTGTGGAGTTTGCACATTCTCTCCATATCTGTGTGAGTTTCCTCCGAGTGCTCTGGTTTCCTCCCATAGTCCAAGGATGTGCAGGTTAGGTTGGTTGGCCATGTTAAATTACCCCTAAGCGTCCCAGGGTGTGTACATTACAGGGATTAGCAGAGTAAATATGTGGGGTATCAGGGATATGGGTTGGGTAGAATTGTAGTTGGTGCAGACTCAATAGGCCAAATGGCCTCCTTCTCCACTGTAGGGATTCTATGAACATACTGGAATATAATTCTAAAGTTGACTGCAGCCCCCTGGTTACTCCCCATATGTGAGCATTGTCAATAAGTGTCCACACAAAGAATGACAGCTAAAGTTCATCCCATGTTCACCTGAACTTCACGTGTTTCCTTTTTCCAGAACAATAGCCAGAATCAACAATCCCAATTCTAATTATGTACGTATGAATTAGCTGTAGGAATAGGCCACTCAGCCCCTCAAGCCTGCTCCTCCTTTCAATAAGATCATAGCGGGCTTGATTGTAACCTCAATCACACATCCCTGCCTACTCCAAATAATCTTTCACCCCCTTGTTAATCAAGAATCTGTCAAGCTCTGCCTTAAAAAGTATTCAAAGTGTCTGCTTCTAGTGTCTTTTGAGGAAGAGAGTTCCAGACGCTCACAACACTCAGAAAAAAAATAAAGTGCTCACCTCCATTTTAAAAGAGTGGACCTTAACTTTAAACTATAACCTTTGGACTGCAGAGTCCAAACTAAACTCTGGGCTATTCTGTGTATGGTTCAATACTGCAATAGGTAGAATCATACTCAAATGAAGCATTGGGAAATGCAGATATCATTGTGAGCAATGCAACTGTAGCTCTCTCAGACAGATCCTGACAAGCCTAACATGATGGGTCGCTCCTTTAATTTCATTTTTGTTACAAATGGCAGGGAAAAAGCTCCCCTGATAACAAAATACTGATCTAAATAAACCACAGAGATAATGAGTTCTCAATCATAGGCTCCAGCCATCAATGTGAGAGACATTTGGTACACTTTTTGAGACAGGCTATTAGTGCTTAATAATATATCTCATCATTTCACTTGATCCACAGCTTGAGCAGGATGCAAATTCTCTGAATGTATGTGGCCCAAAGCTGAGTTTTTCATTAGAATAGCACCGTTCTATTTCAACCATGCTATGCTGCAGAATGAAAAGCCATGAATCAATCCCAATAGTTTCTCGCACATTCTATTCCAAATCTTCATGTGCTTTCAGAGCTCCTTCATCAAGTGATTCACTCACTCACCTGATGAAGGAGCAGTGCTCCCAAAGCTCGTGATACCAAATAAACCCATTGGACTTTAATCTGGTATTGTGAGATTTCTTACTGTGTCTACCCCTATCCAACACCGACATCTCCATACCAACTCTTCACTACATCATTGTTGTATGATATCTTTACACCAGTGAGTGGAAGACTTAGAACATAAGAAATCAGTCTTCGTGAATAATTCACCCAAAGCATTCTCCTACAGTCCACCCCAGCAGTGGGCATTTGTCATAATTTTGGAAGTGCCATCCAACCCAATACTAAAGGGATGTGGATAGGTTGCTAAGTGACAATTGGCATTTAATGAGGACAAGGACAAGGTAATGAAATTCAGGTGGAAAAGCATATAGTGGGATCAGAATACAGAAGAGAGATCTGGATAACTCGCTGAATAGTGAGGAAAGCTGACTGGATCCCAAATACATTGCCAGAGGGATAGAGAACAAATTCTGTCCAACCATAACAATCACGTGCCAGACAAAATAATTGGAGTAGATAACTCTGGCTGTTGCACTAATGAAAGTATGCCCAGACACTAGAAGTCACACAGAAATGAGAACCAAACCAACAGCTACTTATTGGCATTTGACCTGAGCCACGAGGAGAATTTGAACAGCCTGGGATTGTTCACTTTGAAGAAAAAAAGATTTCAGGAGTTATGCGAGATTTCAAAAGAAATAAAGAAATCCAACTCCAATGATAGTTTCTGGAAACAGGAACAAACTTGAATAGGAAAGATGCACCATTTATATTTAACCATAATAATGACCTTGCAGTAGAGAGAGAGGCCGTGGAAACAAAACAGAGAGAGCTGGGTAGATATTTAAGGGAGTAGGTGATGAAATATATTCCTTGGAGTCAGTGAGACACATTGCAGAGCCTTTTCCAGTCCTGTGCTATTCTAAATCCCTCTGAGAACAAAACATTTCTTTTATATATCACCTTTCACATCCTCAGCATAACCCAAAGTCTTGCACAGCCAATGAGTTACTTCTTGAAGTGTCGGCTCTGTGTTTATGCAGGCCAATGTGGCAATTAATTTGCACACAGCAACAATGAAATAAGTAGTCAGTTACTGTGATGCTGGTTGAGGGGGAAATGTTGGCCAGGTCATTATAAAACCCTTTGTCTTCTCCCAGTATTGCCAAAGGATAATTTAGTATTGTTCTTAAATACCAATTTAATTAACATATGCACTTGAGTCCCTGAAATACTTTTGCCTTTAGATAGATGGGCGGCATGGTGGCACTGTGGTTAGCACTGCTGCCTCACAGCACCAGGTACCTAGGTTCAATTCCAGCCTCTGGTCACTGTCTGTGTAAAGTTTGCACTTTCTCCCCATGTCTGCGAGGGTTTTCTCCAGGTGCTCCAGTTTCCTCTGACAGTCCAAAGATGTGCAGGTTAGGTTGATTGGACGTGCTAAATTGACCCTAGTGTCGGGGGATTAACAGGGAAAATATGAGCAGTCATGGAAATAAGGCCCAAGTGGGATTGTGGTTGGTATAGACACGGTGGGCCAAATGGCCTCTTGCAATGCAGGGATTTTATGATAGCTGATACAGTCTTTTGGAAGTTTAGATAGAGAGGAGGGCAGAAACAGATCTGTATTTGCAGGAGATGTTTAAGGTGTGCAAAATATCAGCATGGTTTCAAGTAAGCATTGAAGTCCACTGACATACTTAGACATCAAGGAAGGATTTGTTAAGATGTATTTGTTAAGACAATATATCCTCAAATGGCCTGTCACTGCTTGCCATCTTAGCTCACACATGAATTGTAGTTATTTCAGCAAGGTAACTGAAGGTTGATTGCACCTATGAAATATTACCTAAAGACAGTCAGCAACCTCAGCAAGAGACAACAGTTTAGAGGGGACTATGAATAAGCAGGTTGGTCAGATGGTGCTGTTTATCTTCTTCCATGCTACAATTAAATGAAATGTTGGTTAGGCCACATTTGGAATATTGTGTCCAATTCTGGTCACCACACTACCAGAAGGACATGGAGGCTTTGGAAAGAGTGCAGAAAAGGTTCACCAGGATATTTCCTGGTGTGGAAGGTATTAGCTATGAGGAAAGATGGAGACTGAGGGGCGACCTGATAGAAGTTTATAAAATGATGAGAGGTATAGATAGGGTGAACAATGGAAAATCTTTTTCCCCCCAATTACAAGGGGGCACAAGTTCAAGATAAGGGAAGAATGGTTCAGTGGAGATGTGGTGGGGGGTGGGGGGGGAGGATTTACAGAGGGTGGTGGAGACCTGAAATGCACTGTCAAGTGAGGTGATTGAGGCAGTTACGTTGGCCACATTTAAGACTTATCTTGACAGGCACATGAACAAAAAGGAATAGAGAGGTATGAGCAGTTGGTTTAGATCAGACAACATGATGGAGCAGACTTGGAGGGCCGAAGGGTCTATTCTCATGCTATACTCTTTATTCTTTGTTCTTTGATGTTATAAGAAAACTGCACCAATCATTATTCACCGCTGCAATGATTTTCCCCTTTGCATTCTGATGATCTTATTTCATCTGTTGAATTTATTTTATCTGTTGCAAAGTGGCACACACACAGTTTGCTATGTTATGGAAAAAAGAATGTTTGATTTTACATGAAAAAAAAGTGTCATGTGTTGGGAAAGCTTATTTTGAAAATGCAGGAAACACAGTTATAAATAACTTAGGGATACATATTCCTTGCATATCAATTATAGTGAAAAGGGAGACATGGGCTTTAAACAGAGAATACCAGTAGGAATAGCAACCGGGGAAAAATTAAATACATTAATGAGTAAAAACCTTCCAAATTCTAAATGGCAGAAAAGGTATAAAAATAATTGTTTGAGAAATGTTAATACCGACAAGTTCACAATTAAAATCCACCAAAACAGTCCTTCCTGATCTAGCACGACATGAGTTTGGAAAGAGGTTTGGACACATTACGCTTAACGATGTAATTTATAATTTCTAACTCAACACTGCCATCTACAGTGCCTCAATAATAAGTGCAGCTCGGTGCCGGATGAAACATGCTCCAATACGTGATAGCAACTATTAGAGAATATAAACTGGATATCAGTATTTAATTAGCTACAACTCTACATGAAATACATCGTCTCAGAGTCTGAATGCAAATGGATAATCATGAGGCATTTAAAAATGAAAATTATATTATTGATTCTAAGTATGATGGAAGCTGCTGATATGCTGACAGCAATATATTCGGATGATTTCTGCACTGGATCATTTGGTGATTACAGTGATCCAGTATGGAATTCCTAGGTTTGATTCCTGATTAGTGCTGAGGAATGTTACAGCATAACATTTGGTTACACTTCCCTGGGGCTGATCATAATTCAATGCTGGAGTGTGTGGGGAAAAGAACAGGATTAGCCTCCTCTCAGTGTGCTATCACTGCTATTGTTCTCACGGTATGAAATAACTAACGATAGTCACTGCTCCATCATTGCCCGCATCCTTCCATATATAAAAGATGATGAACATAAAGCAAACTGTGTAGAGCGGCATGGTGGTATGACCATTGGCGCTGCTGCCTCCCAACACCAGGGACCAAGTTCAATTCCAGCCTTGGATTACTGTGTGTGTGGAGTTTGCACATTCTCAGTGTCTGCATAGGTTTCCTCTGCTTGCTCCAAAGATAAGTGCATTGCCCATGCTAAATTGTCCCTTAGTGTCCCAAGATATGTAGATTAGGGGGATAATTGGAGTAAATTCATCAGTTTACAGGGATAGAGTCTGGGTTGGATGCTGCGCTGGAGAGTCAGTTAGATTCAATGAGCCAAATGGTCTCCTTTTGCACATTACGGATTGTATTAAAACAAATAAGTTTGGTAGATTGGCTATATTAAATTGCCTCTTAGTGATCTGGGATGCGTAGGACAGAGGGATTAATGGGGTAAATATGTGGTGTTATTGAAATAGGGCTCAGGTGGGTGCAGACTTGATGGGCTGAATAGCCTCCTTCTGCACTGTAGGAATTTTATGATTCTAAATCCATTTGGCCCAGCTTTGCTGATAGCTGAAGAGGCCAATCTTTGAAAGGCCACAAGTGCCATACAAAAAGCTACCAAGCGTCACTGTGAATTGCTGTTTTTGGTATTGGAGTCTGTTTCCAAGTTATTGTAGCCACTGGTCATTAGGGCTGCCAACCCTGACTGGACATATTCTGGGAGATATTGTCACATGGCCTCCTATCTTCAACTGCTCCTCCCCCAGGCTCCTGCCATTGGCCACCCAACATATGCATCATCATGGAGCCTCACCTTCCCAAAACATTTTAACAAGTCCAGGTTCAGAACATTGAAAGTCTGGTCACTCTTCACGTCCTGTGACTACTTTGAATAAATAATGTGTATGTGACACAAAATAAACAAAAGATCTCTGTAGGCTCACTTAACACTTCTTCCATTCCACTGCTCTGTGCTCTTAGTACTGCCCATAACCAGACACTTGTTACATTCCTTCATGGGTTCCAATCTGTACATGGAGAGCAGCTTCTCTGTTATACTCAGTGTACCTCCCAAACTCTTCAACAGTTTCTGCTTTCCTTCCTACCCTCCAGCTCCATATCCAACTAGATATCAATCGTGATCAAAAATTGCAATGATAATTACTACACAGAACCCAAATTCATCTGATCGCCTGTTTTCTGGATGATATTGCATCTTCCAAAACATTTGTTTCTCAGAAAAATGCACTATTCTTAGTGCAAATGTACAAATAAAAATACTTTTCTCTTAAATTTGCTCCAGCAGCACAGAACAAGCCATAGTCATGACTCAACTTAAAAACAACTTAAAAACGTATTTTTCAATAAAGTAACTTATTGATGAGGGTCTAAGCTAAGGATATTGGGTGATCCAGTTACATCCTTCCCTCACCCTCACCCTGTCCATGTCTGACTCTCGCTGTCCTCAACTTCTGTGCCTCCATTTCTGGAAAGAGGCTATTTATTAATGCTTACTACAAACCCATGGACACAGACAGCTACCACAACTATACTTTCTCACATCTTGTTTCCTCTGAAAACATCATTCCCTAGTTTCTCTATCTCTGTTGCATCTATTCCAATGATGCAACTTTCCACACTAGCAGTTTTGACAAGTCTGACTTTTTTCTTAAATGAGAATTTGCATTCAGCTGATAAATCCCTCCATCAGACACAATCCAACCATCACTGCTCTCATCCTTTCTCCTCTCTCCCAGAAATGTGAACAGGTTTCCCCTTGTCCTCACCTTCTACCCCCCCAATGTTTGTATTCAATGGATTATTATCCACTGTTTCTATTAGTTCCAGTGTGGTACAACAACCAAACATATCTTCCCCTGGCTTCCCCTTTCAGCATTCTACAGGAATCACTTTGTGAAACTCCAGACCACTCCTCGATCAATCCAAACAATTCCTCCTTTTCCTACAGCACCTGTCCGTGCAGGTGTAGGAGATGCAACACCTGTCTTTGTGCCTCCTCCTTAGCACTGTCCAAGGCCCCACACTCTCCTTCAAAGTGAAAATGCTATTCACTTGGAAGGAGTGTTCCAAGCAGTGGTGTTCCCACCTTATTAGACCATTTTCACTATTTATGATATGCTCTAGACTGGAACTGGATGATGACTTTGCAAAACACTTTTGTTTGGTCCACAAGCATAGCCCTGAGTTTTCAGCTGCGTGTCATTTTAATTCTCCACCTTACTCCCATGTTGAGCTTTCTGTTCATTGCCTGTTACAGTTTTTCAGTGAAGC
Source organism: Sphyrna mokarran (assembly GCA_024679065.1). Classification (NCBI taxonomy): domain Eukaryota; kingdom Metazoa; phylum Chordata; class Chondrichthyes; order Carcharhiniformes; family Carcharhinidae; genus Sphyrna; species Sphyrna mokarran. Next base: position 8,635,429 of record JAGIQG010000024.1, read on the forward strand.
TCAAGATAAGCTTGAGGGACAGCACCTTATCTTTAAGTTGGCACTCTATAACCTTCTGGACACAATGTAGAGCTTTACAGCGTTTTATCATAACCTCAGCCTCCATCTTGTACTATTTGTCTTTTTTCCTTCTTTTTGTTGTTGTGCTGGATTGGTCTTTGACTTGTTGCTTTGTTTATCCCATCATGCTCCATTAATGTTTTTTTTTAAGAGCAACACAGCACGGGAAACAGGCCCTTCGGCCCAACGAGCCCGCACCGCCGTCATAACTATATAGTAGCAATTCCATTATCCTATTATAGATTTAGGTTATTCCTAATATGGAAGACTCTCACTATAGGGACAATTTGTTTCCCAATCAGCCTAAGAGCGAATTTTTGGGTTGTGGGAGGAAACCGGAGTGCCCGGAGAAAACCCACGCAACCACGGGGAGAACGCGCAAACTCCCGCAGACACCGGCCCAATTCCAAGTGTCTGCACAGCCACATCGATAGTCTCTGAGCTGTCATGGTGCCCTTCAGATGGTCCACATAAAGCACTCATTTACGACATGAAGTACCAGGCAACCCATGAATCAACATCCAAGAGCTGTACTCGCACCACCTGCCGAATGCATGCTCAATGTTGGTCAAGTATGGACCGAATTACCTGTGGAAAAAAAGCCGTAGTTAAACAGTCCTAATATATCCCTCTATCTGCATACCGCTCATGTGGCTGTCCAAGAGACCCTTAAACAGCCCCAGCGTGCCTGCTCCCACCACCTTACTCGGCAGTGCATTCCACACCCCCACTACCCTTTGTGTGAAAAACTGCCCTCTAATATTCGTCTTATACATAGCCCCCCTCACCCTAAGGCCATGACCCCTCGTCCTATCCATTTCTGAAGGTGGAAAAAGTTTACCTCCATTTACTCTATCTATACCCCTTATAATCTTATACACCTCTATGAGATCCCCTCTAAGCCGACGTCTTTCAAGGGAAAACAACCCCAGTCTATTTAATCGTTCCTCATAAGACAGTCCTTCCATACCAGGCAGCATCCTGGTAAACCTCCTCTGCACTCTCTCCAAGGACTCCACATCCTTCCGATAGTACGGCGACCAGAACTGGACGCAGTATTCCAAGTGAGGCCTAACCAACGTTCTATACAACTGCAACATCAAACTCCTACTCTTGTATTCTATACCCTTTTCTATGAAAGCTAACATACTATACGCCTTCTTTATCACCTTCTCCACCTGTGAGGACACCTTCAGAGACTTGTGAACCTGCACCCCCAAGTCTCTCTGCGTCTCTATGCTCCGTATAGTTTTACCTTTTATCCTATAACTCTCTTCTACATTTTTCCGGCCAAAATGCATCACCTCGCATTTATCCGGATTAAATTCCATTTGCCATCTATCTGCCCAGTCTACCAACCTATCTATGTCCTGTTGTATTGCCTGACACTGCTCCTCTGTACCCGCCAATCCAAGCATCTTGGTGTCATCAGCAAATTTGCTGATCTCACCACCTACCCCAACTTCCAAGTCGTTTATGTAGACCACAAATAGAAGAGGACCTAGTACTGAGCCTTGTGGCACTCCACTAGTGACAGGCTTCCAGCCAGAAAAAGAGCCTTCCACTACTACCCTCTGTCTCCTCCTCCCGAGCCAGTTCTCGACCCATCTACAAACCGGACCCTGTATCCCACGCGCCTTCACCTTCTCTATCAGTCTACCATGAGGAACCTTGTCAAGGTGAGATTAGGTGAGAGTAACCAAATGTGGCACCAAGAAGCCCTGGCAAAACAGAAGTCAATGGAAATAAGGGTGAAACTCATCACTGGTTGGAGTCATACCTGGCACAAAGGAAAATGGTTAGGACAAACAACAAAGAACAAAACAGCACGGGAAACAGGCCCTTCGGCCTAACGAGCCTGCACCACCACCCCAATGTTCCCACCTCTACCTGTGACCCCTGTCTATGTTTATAGACCTATGGATTAAAAACCAAATTTGAGACAATTTAGGGAGAATTTGCTTTGCCAATTAGCCTAAGAGCACATCTTTGGGATGTGGGAGGAAACCGGAGCACCCGGAGAAAACCCACGCAAGCACGGGGAGAATGCGCAAACTCCCACAGACACAGGCCCAAATCCACGTATCTGCACAGCACAGCGATAGTCACTGAACTGTTGTGTTGCCCATCAAATGGTCCAGGTCAAGCGTATACTAACAATGCGAAGCACTAGGATACTCTTGAAAAAAATCCAAGAGCAGCCCTCTCACGACCCATTGTGGTTGTGGTTGTTGGAGATCAATCATCTCAACGCTAGGGTATCACTGCAGGAGTTCCTCAGGGTAGTGTCCTAGGCTCAGCCATTTTCAGTTGTGTCATCAATGAGCTTCCTTCCATCACAAGATCTGAAGTGAAGTTGTTTACTGATGGCTGTACAATGTTCAACACCATTCACGACTGAAGCAGTCCATGTCTAAACGCAGCAAGAGCTGGACAATATCCTGGCTTGGACTGAGAAGTGGCAAATAACATTCATGCCATTTAAGTGCCAAACACTAACCATCTCCAACAAGAGTGCATCTAACCATCACAGCTTGACATTCAATAGCATTACCATTGCTGAATCCCCCATCATGCTTATAGGGTTATGATTGACCAAAGACTTAACTGGACTAGCCATTTAGATACAAGAGCAGGTCAGAGGCTAGGACCACTGCAGCAAGTAACTCACCTCCAAACTCTCAAAGCCGGTCCATCATTTATATTTCTATCCTTCTTTAGTTAATTGAAACAAAATGTTAACCCTCTTTCCCTGCCTGACATAATGATTATTTCTAATGTGTTTTATTTTTTGTGCACCTATTCCATAATATTTCCACATCGATCAACAGGAACAGTATTCATTGTTTAATCAATGAATAGGGGTGTCTGAAACATACACACTGAAATATACCATCATGACATCATTCACCGTTTGCAAATTGGCTGAAAATGATTGTTTCATTAAACAGAGAAAATGTTTGTAGTCATCTTTAGGTGCATTCAATGAATAATCCAAAACAGCTTTTGCTTTGTCATGACAAAGCAAAAGGAGCTATGAGCAAACGAGTAAACAGAAGACATATTGTGAGACTTAACTATGCAAAGAAGGAAGATCCCATGTCCAATCTAGAAGCTCTGCTGTGGCCTCAATTAAGGAAATCGCAGAAGTACAAAAATATATTTCAGTGCCCCAAAAAAAAAATGTGGGTGGAGGGGGTGAAATATGGTAGGATTTCTTATCCCCCCGCTCCAGTTACTGACTCTGGTCCATGGGTGGTGTGAGGTTAACACAGGACAAAGCCTGACCGCAATGTCATCCTGCACTCAATATAACCAGAAACACTCATTGTCCAAAGTTACCAGAGTAACAGCCTTGCTGTTATTGGTACCAGAGATTTCCCACCAATATTCAAGCTTAGAAATGTTGCAAGGTTGTGTATTGCCCCATGGAGAGATCTAGAATCTTATAATGGTTGAATAATAACTGTTTCCTAATAACTCATAGCAACGTACATATAAATAGGATACAGTTCTGCCCCATCTTTATTCCCATTTCACCCAGACTCACCACCACACTCCACTACTCCCATGTGACTCTCTGTTATAATGTGGTTGGTGTTTTTCTCGTCCCACATTAATCCTTACATTCCCAAGCTGGAAATGTAACTTTAACAAGAACTATATTTAATTAACGAAGGAAACAATGGAAGTGAGTAGATTAGGAGTAAATGGTGTACCTCTGTCTCCATTTTGGAACTGCCTTCTCTTTTGACATGAACATCATGACAAAGATAGCAGCCTCTAGATTGTGGGGGAGGCGGGGGGAGTGCACGGTTCAGATCAGAGTTGAGGAGGAATTTCTTCACGCAAAGGGTGGTGAATCTTTGGAATTCTCTGCATGTTGAAGTGGTGGAGGCTTCCTTGCTGAATATATTTGTCAAGAGTGGATAGTTTTTTTATTAACAAGGGAATTAAGGGTTACAGGGAAAAAGCAGAAAAGTGGTACTGAACCACTGCAGATCAGCCATGACCTTATTGAATGGCGGGGCAGGCTTGAGGGGCTGTATAGCTTACTCCCGCACCTATTTCTTATGTTCTTATCATGGATTCAGGACTTTAATGCAAGGTGGTCAGATTTGCAGATGAGGCCAAACTGGAAGAAGCAGTATAAGTGACAAAGCAGCTCAGCTGTAAAAGATTGAAATGGACAAAATAATTATGTAGACAGAATGGCTGATGGAAGATGATGCAGAAAAATGCTGCATGAAAGAAAAGATACTTCATGAATAGGGCTGGAATAGCTAAGGACGAAGTAGAAATTCGTTCAAATAATCACAATTTTTTAGTGATTCTATAAAGGACATTACTATCACTAGATATCTATCTTCTGGAATTGAGGTGAAATTTACTGTTTTAATTGCTGGAAAGATAGAATTTAAAAACAGTGAGATTATGTTGCAGTTGTATAAGATGCTGGTGAGGCTACACCTGGAATACTGTGTATAGTTTTGGTCTCCTTACCTGAGAAAGGATATACTGGCACTGGAGGGGGTGCAGAGGAGATTCACTAGGTTGAGTCTGGAGTTGAGAAGGTTGGTTTATGACGAGAGACTGAGTACACTGGGGCTATACTCATTGGAGTTTAGAAGAATGAGGGGAGATCTTATAGAAACATATAAGATTATGAAGGGAATAGATAAGATAGAAGTAGGGAGGTGTTTCCACTGGTGGATGAAACTAGAACTAGGGGTCATGGCCTCAAAATAAGGGGGAGCAGATTTGGACTGTGTTGATGAGGAACTCCTTCACACAAATGGTTGTGAATCTGTGGAATTTGCTGCCAGATGAAGCAGTTGAGGCCACCTCATTGAATGTTTTTAAGGCAAGGATAGATAAATCTTTGAACAGTAAAGGAATTAAGGGTTATGGTGAGCGGGCAGGCAAGTAGAGCTGAGTCCACGAAGAGATCAGCCATGATCTTATTGAATGGCAGAGCAGGCTCGAAGGGCCAGGTGGCCTGCTCCTGCTCCTAGTTCTTATGTTCTCATGTTCTAATTAAATTTTGTCACCAGGAGACGCAATAGAATAAACTCAGGACTGGCAAAAGTATTGTTGTGCCACATGGATCATTTGTATCTTGCTACATGTAGTTTTTTTTTCCCTCAGCTGTGAAATGTAAATGAAAGGTAAGGTGTGAAGTAAAATATCAAGATTGAAATAAAAAAAGAGAGAAGTGAAATCCAGCAGAAAGGTAAATGTCACTGTTCAGAAAGGAGTCATGCTTTGAAATTAGATTCTTCAAAGTAAGGAGGTGTGGGATAGAAGGAAATTTGGCCAATTGGATAAATAACTGACTATCTCGTAGAACACAGAGGGTGGTGGTGGAGGGAAAATTTTCAGACTGGAGGCCAGTTACCAGCAGGGTACCATAGGGATCAGTGCTAGGTCCTCTGTTATTTGTGATTTTTATCAATGACTTGGAGGAGGGGGCTAAAAAATAGGTTAGTAAATTTGCGGATGAACCAAGGTGGAGTAGTGGATGAGGTGGAGGGCTCTTGTAGACTGCAAAGAGACATTGACAGGATGCAAAGCTGGACTGAAAATTGGCAGATAGTAACCCTGGTAAGAGATTATTCATTTCGGTAGGACAAACTTGAATGCAGATTACAGGGTCAACACCAGGGTTCCGAGGAATGCGGAGGGGCAGAGAGATCTTGGGTTCGTATCCACAGATCTCTGAAGGTTGCCACTCAAGTGGATAGAGCCGTGAAGAAGGCTTATAATGTGTTAACATTTATTAACAGGGGGTTTGAGTTTAAGAGCCATGGGGTTATGCTGCAACTATATAGAACTTTGGTGAGACCACATTTGGAATATTGTGTGCAGTTCTGGTCATTTCACGATAAGAATGTGGAAACATTGGAGAGAGTGCAGAGGAGATTTACCAGGCTGCCTGGTTTGGAGGGTAAGTCTTACAAGGAAAGGTTGAGGGAGCTGAAGCTTTTCTCTTTAGAGTGGAGGAAGATGAGAGGCGACTTTGATGATGAGGGGGATAGATAGCATAGACATTCAGAGACTATTTCCTCAGGTGGATGTAGCTGTTACTAGAGGGCATAACTATAAGGTTGATGGTGGGAGATATAGGAGGGATGTCTGAGGTAGATTCTTTACTCAGTGGTTGGCATATGGAATGCACTGCTTGCTGAAATAATGGGGTCGGACACTTTAGGAACTTTCAAGCGATTATTGGATAAGCAAATGGCGCACACCAGCATGATAGGGAGTGGAATAGCTGATGTTGGGTTCGGACATACCTTGGCACAACATCAAGGATCAAAGGGCCTGTACTGTAGTATGTTCTATATTCTAAATATTGGCAGATCAGTTTAGAAGAAATTTCTTTGCCATTAATGTCTAAAATAAATAGATTACAACCAAATAAAACAAAGGAGTTTCATATGGATGTTGTCAGTATTGATGTGTGCATGTTCAGATAGCTTATTTTCAGGGTGAAGATGTAAATTTAGGGTTTGTGATATGAATGCAGAATAGCAATGCGGAAATTATGCCATGGTTACCCTGCACTACAGGAGTACATAAGCAGTAATTTTAACTTTGGGCAATAGTTATTGGATCAACCATGAACCTCTCTTGTCTTTCCATTCACAGAAGTCAATTATTTCTTACATAATAGAAAATACTAAAAAATAAACTTTAAGGATGCAAAATCTAAAGAAGAGTTTGGACCAGCAGGGTGGCACAGTGGTTAGCACTGCTGCCTCACAATGCCAGGGACTCAGGTTCAATTCCAGCCTCAGGTGACTGGCCGTGTGGAGTTTGCATGTTCTCCCTGTGTCTGCGTGAGTTTCCTCCAGGTGCTCTGGTTTCCTCCCACAATCTTTGGACTGTGGGGGGAAATCCGAGTTGATTAGGTGGATTAGCCATGCAAAACTGCCCCTTGGTATACAAAAATGTGTGGGTTAAATAGACCAGCCATGCAAAATTGCCCCTTAATGTCGGGGGATGAGCTGGATAAATACGTGCATTTACAGGGATAGGGCCTGGGTGGGATTGTGGTCAGCGCATACTTGATGGGCCAAAAGGTCTCTTTCTGCATTATGGAGATTCTCTATTCTAAAAGATGGACTCACCTGATGAAGGGGCAGCCCTCCAAAAGCTCATGTTACCAAATAAACCTGTTGGACTTTAATCTGATGATACAAGGCTGCTTACTGTGTCTAAAATAAAGGAAACATCCAATGAATGAGAAAATAGAAATCAGTGGGATTGAAATACTTTCACAGGTTCTGAGAGAAACTCAGCAAGCGCGTTCAGTCGAGTGTGGTCAGTGGACTAAGTGAACCACAGGTGGGAGCTGTTGATTAGGATTCTGATGAGCCTTAAGTTTAGTCTGGATATCTTCAAGAAAGAATTATAAATAATCACTTGCTATATTTCTACTCAAGGCCACAGCAGGTTTCTTGTATGTGTTAAAAGCACATTTTGAGACTATATTTGGGTATTGGACTTCACTGGTTTAAGAAGATGACCAATCACCAACAATATCTCAGGGCAGCAAGGCAATAAACACTGAAGGCTAACTTTGCCAATATGCAAACACACATTAATAGCATTTTTGTATTTTCTGCATAGAGAATTTTTCTCTCTCTTCAAAACACTTAATCTGTTATCACCATTCAGGAATTCCATTTTATTACAGATATAAAACAGACTTAATATTAGAAAGCAAAAAGGATCAATATATCATGATATAAAGATAGATAGGAAAATAAATTGTGAAGGGAACACAAGGAAGCTACGAAGAGATGTAGAAATGTTAAGTGAGTGGGCAAAATCTGGCATATGATGTATAATGTAGGAAAATGTGAAATTGTCCATTTGGCACACAGAATAAAAAAGCATATTATCTAAAAGGTGAGAGATTGCAGAGTTCTGAAATCTGAGCCTTAACACACGAATTGCAAAAAGCTAGTATGGAGAAATTGCATATAATTAGGAAAACTAATAGAATGTTTCATTTATTACAAGTGGAATTAAATATAAAAATAGGAAGGTAATGCTTTAGCTGTACGAGATACTGGTGAAACGACATCTGGAATATTGCATTACAGCATTGGTCTCCTTATTTAAGAAAGAATGTAAATGCACTGGAAGCAGTTTAGAAAAAGCTTACCAGACTAATAGCAGAAATGGGCAGATTATCTTCTGAGGATAAACTAGACAAGCCAGATTTGTATCTGCTGGAGTTTAGAAGAGTGGGAGGTGACTTGATTGAAATATAAGATTCTGAGGGGTCTTGACATGGTCAATGTGGAGAGGATGTTTCATTTTTAGAGAATCTAGAACTAGAGGTCCCTGTTTTAAAATAAAGGGTCATCTATTTAAGACAGATATGAGAAGAAACTTGTTCTTGCAAAAGATAGTGGGTCTTTGGAAGGCTCTTCTTCAAAACCTGATGGAAACAGAGTCTTTGAATGTTTTCAAGGTAGAGAGATAGAAAGATTCTTGATAAATAAGGAAGTAAAAGGTTACTGCTTGTAGGTGGGAGGTTACAGCGAGGTCAGCTATGATCTTACTGAACAGCAGAGCAGACTTGGAAGGCCGAATTGTGGATGCTTCTGATCTGGTACAGAAAGCAAGTTTTTTTTCACAATCTTCCTGGCCAAATAATTGAATAATGGGGACTCTGATGATAATCTGCCTCTTGTCCTGTTGGGCAATTACTACTAGAAAATTGCCAGCAACAATTTGTTTCTCTGTTCCACCATTCTGCCATTGAAGAGATTATTGTGCTGTAAACCTAAAGAAGAAATGTTTTGAACATTTTTATTAGCTTCAACCTTAAAACTTAGAGGAAATGAACCTAATATTGGTTTAATTATTTTCTAAAAGCAATTATATTAGAATACCACATCATTGGCTAAAAAGCTCTGATGAAGCACTAAGCTCTATATTGTTGTCAAACATGAAGGCCTGAGTTTTCACACAGAGGGGCTGTCTGTTTTTGCAAAAATGATGCTGAAGCCAGACTCAGGGCATCCTGCCCCCAAATTTAGCCCTCATCATTTTCACAGGGGAAAAACAGAGTCAGTTTAAATTTTGGACATCCAGGATTATGGAGGCTGCTGCCTTCACAAGATTAAAGTGGGACACATGACTTGTGAACATCTGATCTGGGAAGTAAAGGTCTAACTTTACCAGAGTTCTTTGGAAGGGAAGGTTTGGCCAAGTTGTAAATATAAGTTTTAAAAGTATAAAAACATCTAGGAATTGGTGTTGTAGGGAATATGACATCTTGGCCAGGCCAGGATGATGATGACTGGCTTATAGATCAGTTCGTAAGCTAAGGAATATGACCTTTGCATCAGCATAAAATAAGATGAATGATTCAAAAGCTTTCCCATGAAAAACTAATTGACTAGTTTCAGGGTCGAGCTAAGACAGGAGATGACTAGGCACTGCAGTGAAAGTCAGGATAGGTACACAAAGTTCATTTCAGAATAAACTGTGGGTATCATTTATGCTAAAAGTCATTTCGTGATTGTCTTACAAATTCCTTTGTAACAGAACAGGTAATTTCATATGTATGTAGTTGACTGATTGTAAAGATGTAATGATCTAGATATAAAAGATATGAACATTGTGAGTTAATGAGGAGGTATACCAGTTATGGTATAAATAATTGGCAAAGACTGTGTAACTTCAAATGCCTTTCTTAGAGAACATTTCCCCTGTGTGCCTACTTGTGAATGAAACTGCTGTTTGTTTTCACTACACTGATTGCCTTTTGGATAGTGCCCTTTGGGATTGTTAATTGTAGATATGAATGTTTGTAAAAAGGGTATAATTCAGTGGTACTACTTCACTCGTTTTTTTAACATAAGCCTAAGGACTGAAATTACAGAGTTAGAAATGTAAAAGATAGAGCAGGAGGCGGCCATTTGGTCCTTTGAGTCTGGTCTGCCATTCATTACGATCATGGCTGATCATCCATCTCAATAGCCTAATCCTGCTTTTTCTCCATAACCTTTGATCCCAATACCCAAGTGCTTTATCCAGCCATCTCTTGAATATGTTCAATGTTTTGGCATCAACTACTTCATGAGGTAATGAATTCCACAGACTCACCACTCTGAGTGAAGAAATGTCTCCTCACCTCTGTCCTAAATGGTCTACCCTGAATCCTCAGACTGTGACCCCTGATTCTGGACTTCCTCATCACTGGGAAAATCCTCCCTATATCTACTTGTCTAGTCCTATTAGAATTTTATAAGTCTCTATGAGATCCACCCTCATTCATCTGAACTCCAGTGAAAACAATCCTAATATAGTCAATCTCTCTTCAAACATCAGTCCTGCCATCCCCAGAATCAGCCTGATGAACCTTCGCTGCATTCCCTTGAGACCAAGAACATCCTTCCTCACAAAAGGAGACCAAAACTTTGCCCTCACCAAGGCCCTGTAACAACACATCCCTGCGCCTGTATTCGGAACCTCTCACAATGAAGGCCAACATGCCATTTACCTTTTTTACCACTTGCTGTACCTACATGCTTACCTTCAGTGACTGATTCACAGGGATACCCAGGTTCCACTACACACTCCCCTCTCCCAATTTACAGCCAGATAGAAATCTGCTTTCTTATGTTTGCTTCCAAAGTGAATAATCTCACATTTATCCAAATTATACTGCATCTGCCATTGATTTGCCCACTCACCCAATTTATCCAGATCATTTTGAAGGATTTTTGCATCTGTGTCACAGTTCATCTCCCATCCAAGTTGATATCATCTGCAAACTTTGAGATGTTAAATTTTATTCCCTCATTCAAATCATTAATATATATTGTGAATAGTTGAGGTCCCAGCACTGATCACTGTGGCATTCCACTAGTTCTTACCTGCCAATTTGAAAAACACTCATTAATTCCTACTTTTTGATTAGCGCTGCATGACTGATTTCATAACTTATTATTATCATGAGGTGCCTGCCAGTTCACAGTTTGACTTTAATCCTCCAAGTATTAATAAAGTATTTGAAGTTCGACTATAAATACATATCCTATTCTTATAAGTGATTTGATGAACTTAAATGTAGTGAATGGGTTTTTATCAGTTTACGTTTTGCTTTAAATCATGAATTCATTATTGGACATTTAATAATTTAATTGAGTCTCAGCATGGATCCTGAAGTCTGTTGATGGTTGATATTGGGGAAATTGGCATGGAGAATGTAAAGATAAAGGCTGAAGGATGAGGCATAAGTTGATATGGGTAAATAAAGGGGCATAGATTGACACATGCCATGAAGCATCATGGGAGGGTGGGTGAAGAGGCATAGGTTCACAAAGGGGCTATGAAGAGCCAGCAAATGGCTGGGAGGAGCATAGGTTAGTATGCTGAATATGAAGGGAATAAAATTTAGTATCTCAAAGTTTGCAGATGATATGGGGATGAGTGTGGGGGCATATATTGGGATGGATGGGTACAGGGAGTGTGTTTGTGGGTCAGCGAGTAGGTGATCTATGAGTGCTGGCAGGCTATTTATTGTTTCATTCTACTTCTCACAGCTCAAATAAAGTGCCAGCGCACCAAGGTGGACCTTGTTGCCCAACCCACTTTCAGACCTGGCAGCCTTTGCACCTCTTCCCATGGGTGGCCAGGAATCACCCCCATAAAACCCAGCTCCTCTGGAATTAAAATCCAAACTTTTGGAATACTTATTCATGGAGCTGGGAATTCTCTTGACCCCATACATCTGACACGAGAACAGAAATTCAGATTGAAGTCATAACCTGAGTCCAGTCTCAATTAGTTCTAGATATTGTGATGAAAAATCACAGAAAAAACTGTGTGTGCTAATGCAACAAGTTGCTGTTTTGGTACATGATAGCTTGCACTGCACACCAAGGTAGATTTTGCAAGTAGTGTCACTGCAATCTAGCACCCAGCCTTCATCTTCCATAAACCCTGGCACTCAACACTGAAAACTTTATATGCCCTCTATGACAACACAATATGGAATTGTGAATTTAAATCATGCTTTCATGATTTAAAGCATTTAAATACAGAAATCATTTTACTGCCTCCAATATGCTGCGCTATATTAATCTACAATAATAATAATGCATAGAGGTCTTGATCCCTGAAAGTAGGCAGTCAGGTCGAGAAGGTTGTTAGGAAGGCATACGGAGTCTTGGCTTTTATTGGTAGAGGGATTGAATTTCGGAGCCGCAATGTCATGTTGCAACTGTACAAAACTCTAGTGCGGCCGCACTTGGAGTATTGTGTGCAGTTCTGGTCGCCACATTATAAGAAAGATGTGGAGGCATTGGAGAGGGTACAGAGGAGGGTTACTAGGATGTTGCCTGGGATGGAGGGCAGGTCCTATGAAGAGAGGTTGAAGGATTTGAGGTTGTTTTCGTTAGAAAGGAGGCGGCTAAGGGGGGATCTTATTGAAACATATAAGATAATTAGAGGTTTGGATAGGGTGGACAGTGATAGCCTTTTTCCTAGGATGGAAAAAGCGAGCACGAGGGGACACAGCTTTAAATTAAGGGGTGATAGTTATAGGACGGATATCAGAGGTAGGTTCTTTACCCAAAGGGTGGTTCGGGAGTGGAATCCCTGCCTGCAGCAGTTGTAGATGCGCCAAGTTTGGTGGCATTTAAGAGGTTAGTTGATAAGTATATGGAAGAGAAGGGAATGGTTTAGTTTGGAGGGGCATTGCTTTTTATATTGGTCGGCGCAACGTCGAAGGCCGAAGGGCCTGTTCTGTGCTGTAATGTTCTATGTTCTATGTTATCCAATTGCTCTGGGTTCAAGTCCCACTCCAGGACTTTATGGCCATGGAAGCTGTGTTCATAATGTGGCCAAACAGATTGGCTTTCAGCCTGTAAATCTGTCCAATATGCTTGATGGCAGGCAGTAAGAATGGGAGAGTTTCCTGGTCAGCCATTACTACAGAAGCAAACTATTGCAGAACATTACCAATCATAATCTTGGAAAATTCAGTGGAAGTCTATGGTTACCAATGTCCTCTTAGGGCCTCATACCTGATGGAAGAGGGGCGGCAATTCATACTAACAATGCTTCTTCCAGTCACACCAAATGCTCATGGAGTGACAGGGAAATAGATGAGTCAAAATCTCAATTTGAAGAAAATTTTTCTCAATTAACATTATTTTACTTCCAGGATGAGCTATTTGAGGAAATATTGCAGAGCTACAAAAAAAAAATTGGGATAGAACAAATACTTGGTCAAAAAGATGGGTTTTGAGAAGGTTTAAAAAGTAAGATACAGGCAGAATCCTGAAAGAAGACTCCAATTGGCAGGAGTTCTCATCATGATCGTTGGAACATAAGAAGAGGTGCTCATAGGCTATACTCAAAGGAACTGTGTGTTTGCAGAAGGGTTGAAACAAGAACATTGAGATGGATGAAAATTGCACATAGAAAATAGGTCGAAGTTACGAAGAGATATAAAGAAGAAAATGAAGCTTTTAATTGCGATACATGGAGGACAGGGCATTAGGGTGACTCCAGAAATGGAAAACCTGTTATCATTTGGAGGAGAAACATGTCAGTTTTGTGGTCTAATCTTGTTCCATGCCTCCCATATTCAAGTAATCACTAAGGTCCTGAAAATGCATAGGCCGCATTACCAGAAAAAACATTGGAATCTCACAAGCTATTAAATTGTACTGTTGACATAGCCAAAGTTTATGGTGGCCGGGAGAAGTCAATTCCTTTGCACGTCACTTATGGGCACCTGCACCACAAGAGCAACACCTTGAGTGACTGTCATAGTAAGAAGAGGTCAAGAATTTCTGTAAAACAGTAGTCAGCCTTTGGGATATGGTGCCCAAGGAGTTTCCAAAGAGGAAGCCTATAGTTATTATTCCTGAAGCCAATGTGCTTTTCACTGTGAATACCTGCCAGTGAGCATCCACTGAACCTCAAGGAGGCTGAGGATATTGATACTTTGACTCCCCAGAATCTGTCCACTAGTTTTAAGGCACAAGTCAGGAATATGTTGAAATATTCTCTGCTTGCCTTGATGAATGTAGCTCCAACAGTATTCAATAAGCTTGACACAATCTAGGATAAAGCTCAACACAACCCAGGACAAAGCAGCCAGCTTGATGGGCAACCTATCCATCATTTTAAACATTCATTTCACCACCAATGCACAGAGGTAACACTGCATATGATATACAGAATGCACTATAGCAACTCACAAATCCTCTTTTGACAGCACCTTCCAAACCAGCAACTTCTGCCATCTAGAAGGGAAAACCACCACCTGCAAGTTCCTTGCCGTATCCTGAGTTGGAACTTTATCATCTTTTCTTTCATTGCTGGTAATCAAAATCTTGAAATTCCCTTCCTAACAGTAGAATGGGTGCACCTACATGAGATGGACTGCAATGGTTCGCAGTGGCAGTTCACCACCACCCTCTCAAGGGCAGTGACCAACAAATGCCTGCCTTCCCAGAATGGTCACACCACATGAAAGAATCATTTAAAATGAATGCTTGCCCTATCTTGTTCGGGATGGGTAGATGTTCCACTCTCTCAAATGCCAGAGGGCAATCACAGGACACCCAGCCTGTGTGTACCGGTTTAGTTTGTGAACTTTCACTGCACATTCACCAGGAGGCTGAATCTTTACAATCTCAATGTCACAGCCCAAAGTGAGAAAATGTGGATTAACTGAAACCTAGTTTTGATTTACAAGAGCAGCTTTACAGATCACAAATATGCTGTTTTTAAAATATCCTGAATGCAACGGATATTTTTGTTGGTTGGCCAACATTTATTGCCCACCTCTATGTACCCAAGGGCTGTTGAAGCTAACCACATTGCATTGGCTCTGGAGTCACAAGTAGGCCAGACCAGGTAAGGATGGCAGATTTCCTTCCATAAAGTGCATTAATGAATCAGATGGATTTTTCCTATAATGGTTTCATGGTTATCATTAGATTCTTAATTCTAGTTATCTTTTACAGAATGCAAATTCCACCATGGCGGGATTCAAATCCAGGTGCCCAGAACATTAGCTGAGTTTCTGAATTAGTAGTCTAGCAATAATGCCACTAGGCAATGACCTCCCTTTATCATATTAAAGCCAGAATCGAGATAAAGCTGTTCAGTTTTGATAGAACCACAGAGGACAGGATTTTTGAAAATGCTAATGTACATTACCTAAACTGCAATAGCAGGAGGCAGTGCTGAGCAAGCAGATGGCTACAAATGAAGGAAAATCATCTGAGCCATATCAGTAGCAACAAACCAATGCATTGAAGCATAATGTGAGTTAGCAAGCAGTTAGTACGAAAATAAACAGTTGAAACAGCAGCTGATTGTTCTTCAAATGAAATGCAGAAAGAGCACATAACCGTTCAGCAGCGCGAAGACTGTCTTAAACAGCAGAATGGAGGAATAGCAGAAAAAAGTTGACTTACAAGATCACTGAAGACCAGGCAATTGAGCTTCAGAAAGAAAAAGAAAATCTGTTGAAAGTCTTTCACATACTCTAAGAATCCCCCATGTTAAAGTTAGTCCCTCAGGAAAACTATGAAGTGAAGCAAAAAGAATTTAATGTCACTATGAACAAACTGAAGAATCAATTGGCAGAGAAGACTCAACAATGTTTCACATACCAGAAGGAAGCCAAGAGATACAAGAAAGAGAATGCAGAGCTGAAGAACCCAGCTGGATGGAAAATAATTTTCACTGAAAATAATAATCACTGAATTGTGAGCAGATAATGAAGCCTTGAGTAGCACGAGTACAGAACTAAATTAAAGCAAGTTAAGACTTTGCTAGAGACAAACTTGGCCAACAGAAAAACTAAAGTGAAGGACAAGGACACAAAAAATCTGCTGCAGGTGGAGAAAGAAAAGTCAGAAATGGAATTGGAAATTTTCAATCTAGTGCTGAGATTAAGGAAGTAGAAGGAAAAGCAATGAATGCCTGAAACTTACTGAGTTGTTGAAAAATGACATGGCTGAAGTGAAAATCAAAAGCCTAGAATGTCAAGAAAAAGTTGAACAGTTGCAATAGAGAGTAAAAGTTCTCACAAAATAGGGTGAAGAGCCTCTGAAACAATTCACAAAATTAATGTTGAAGAACATGAGCTTGACAGAGAGGAAGCACAAAAGCAGCACAGAGGAAGCAGGCTCTAAGGAGAAATTATTCTGTATAGAAAACCAAGTTTTACGTACAGAAGATGAGTTTGTAATGAAAAGTCGGAGCTTGATGAATTTCAAGTATCAGGAGTGTTTTTTTAAAAGTGTTTCTAGAAACACTTTTTCTAGAACAATTCTAGAACAGGAAAAGGAATTACAAATTAGCACAGTTGATTGAATGCAAAATTTATAACCAAAAACCCATTAAATTCTTGAACTTTAGTTTAATCTGAAGATGAAAGATGAGCAATGTATTATTTGGGCAGCATAGTAGCTCTATAGTTAGCACTGCTGCTTCACAGCTCTAGGGACAAGGGTTCAATCCTTGTTTGGGTCATTCTTTGTGTGGAGTCTGCATATTGTCCCTGTGACTGCCTGGATTTCCTCCAGGAACTTGTTTCCTCCCACAGTCCGAAAGATGTGCTAGTGAGTGCTTTGATCTGAACAGACACCAAAGTGTGATGATTAGGGGAGTTTCACTGAAACATCATTGCAGTGTTAATGTAAGCCTTACTTGTGACACTAATAAATAACCTAAGAGCAAAACCAGGTTTTGAAAACAGAAAAGGAAAATTCTAAGAAACAGACTGAGGATTTAGCCAGTGCGTTGAAAGCCTCCCAAAGAGCAGTCAGTGACCATGGAAGGAAAATTCTGAAAGGAATTGAATGCCCAGGTGAATTTATTCAGTTTATCTTATGATTCTGCAGATAACACCGCTTGGAAATGATTTAGAAAATTAAAGAGTAAACAAATATTTGTGTGAAATTGTGAAACAAGGTTCCAGTTTTCAAATGTCAAGTTCAGGAAAGAAGATGGCGGACCCCATGGAGAAAAAAATCCCGAGTCCACCTTGTAAATGAACAAAGCAAATATTCCCTCCAGAAGGGATAGAACAAACCAATAGTATCCAATCAAACTAGACAGATATAGACAAAGAATAAAGTAACATTAAAGTGTACAAGGAGTGAACTTGATGTTGAAACCTGAATGTTTCAAATACCAAGTATAACTATTTCAATTATGAACCAATAAAGTCAGCCCAAAGTAACTGAGATTACCACTCTTCCAACTGGGGCAAGAATGAGATCTGGAAGAGCCATAAAGCCTCCAGAATGTCTAATTATAAAAAAAATCAGAGACTTCTCCCCAGTGGGGGAGATGGGATAAAATGTAAATAAAAATTGTATTATTGTATTCAGTGAAGACTATGGGAGTGTAACATAATGGTGTTTGACATAGCAAGTGTTAATGTGGGACTGGAATGCGGTATCACCCACAATATGATGCAGAGAGACACATGACAGTAGACAGAGGGCAGAGGAACACAGCAAGGGTCAGAAAGAAGTCTGCATAAAGATAACTAGATAAGTCTACAACTTGGAGATTGTTATGAATTACCAACAAACAGATTAGAAGAGATGCTATGGTGTAGTGAGTCATGGAATGTTCTAACTATGTTTAGGGTTGTGGGTTTTAAACAAAAGGAGATATGGTTTGTACATACCCACACAATAGTTTATGTTCTCTGCATAGGATGGAAACCAAAACTAAGACAGAAGCCTGACCTGATGATCAAGTCATGTGACCTGCTTTTAAAGTAATCATGCAACAACTTAAGTATATAATAGGTAGCATCTCAATCTCTGAACCAGAAGCTCTGCATTCGAGTCCACCCCATGACTTGATGGCAAAGATGGCTACATTCAAAACATGGCTAAATAGGCTGAATATCATCCTGTAAATCCTTTCAACACATCAGTGGCCGACGGTAAGTCTAGGGGAGATTCCTAGTTAGTCATGCTTGATGCGGAGTTGTATCCCTCAAATTACAAGACTATGGCGCCAAACTAGTAACTTATCCTAGATTAAAAACTCTTTGCGGAATCAGATAAAAGTCCATCTTGGGCACCATTAGTGTAGGAAGAGAAGCAACAATAAATGGTTCATGTTCAACCAAACAAGCCTCCAGACTTCTTAGTGAGACATTACAATAGCTCTGAAAAACATCATACGGACTTGAAACATTGGGCAGAATTATATTGCCTCGCTCGACCCAAGATCAGAAGTCCCACCCAAGATCAATGGACCTTTCCATTGTCTGCCCACTCCAATTCTCATGGCAAGTGGGTGGTAGAGTTCTGATGATTAATTCTGTTCCTCTCTCCACAGATACTACCAGACCTGCTGAGCTCTTCCAGCATTTTCTGTTTTTATTAACCTTATTACTGTAATCTCCCTGACTCGATGCTATCGCTTGGATCAAAAGATTGTGAATTCAAATCTCCATTCCAGGGGCATATTATCTAAACTGGAACTTCAGTGCATACTGAGCAAATATTGAATAGTTGGAAGTGATGTTTCTCATTAAACAAACGCTCCATCTGGTGCAGGCGTGAATCTAACTGAAAAATAGGCGAGTTGTCCAGATGTCCTAACTGACATTTAACCCAACCAATATCACCAAAGCCATGAAGCTATTATAAACAGGCAAGGAAATTCTCTCATTGCAAGACCTTACCATGCATACGTCAGCTGCTGTGTTTTTCTACAATTTAACAGTGAATGTATATTGAAATTACAAAGCATTTGGGACATCTTGTAGAAATGAAACATACTGTTTGTAATAGATGTACTTAAACAACCTGTATTCAATGCAGCTTTCTTCCCTCTTACTTCTGAAATATCCCATATTCTACTTAGAGACTATGACCCACAAATACCATTTCACATGAGAATGGTGGATTAGAATTCTATGTTATCAGCCCAACTCACTGCCCAAATTCTTTTGCACTCCTGCGTTAACCCTCAGGACTGGCATGGGGAAAATCACTGACTTCACAGCCCTGTAGGATTCATAGAATATGAGCTCCCTGGTAATTGGTAATTAACTCACTAAGTGGAACTCATATTCTGAGCCCTTTATAAAGCAGGCCCCTGAGTGGGTCCATTATTATATTGTCCAGTTGAGACCTGTTTGTGTTTATCGTAGGCTTCTGGTTTTGGCTTTGTTTTATTCTGTACAATAAAACACCATTCCTTTACAGTTGACTCCTGGGACAGAGTGGTCTGCTAGTATGAAAATGGGAGAGTTGCAGATCCATTTTTGGGCAAGTTTTTACATCAAATCTTGTGCACATAGTATATGGACATAGTAGTGGAGAGTATAATTCACCAGCCAGCAGCAAAGGGAGCTATTGCCTTGCAAAGATCTCTATGTTTTTCATAGCATAATAGCAACAGCAGAGCTATTGCATATGTGCAGACCTCTGATGCTGCATATGTGCAATAGCAACAGCAGAGATCTGACAAAGAGAGTGAGCTGTCTCCCCTATTGCTTTGGAAAATTTGGACACATTTTGCATAAATTTTTGCCATTTTTGTTGAAAAATAAATTTGAATTAATTAAGAACAAGTAAAAACAAAACATTACTTCCTAACTTCTGTATCAAAAATCTTGTAGTGCAGAATAGGTGAATAAAAGGGTTAAAAGGAATGCATTTATTCAACAAAATGGACCCACTCATCAAAATGGAAATATGTCCCTGCTGGATTTAAGACCTATAAACTGGAAGCCATATCCCAAACATTCCAAGGATACAAGGGCTTACAGACCAGATGTTTGGTTACACAGAAGACCAGTTGCTGCTGAAAGTATCTTAATTTTCCACTTAATCCTGATGAAATAGGAATGAGAACAATCTACTCTTGTAGAAACAAATCCCACCAGACTGCATATTGTATTCCATGAACTTAAAATACGTACTCCTTAAAATCTATTAATCATTCTTCCAATGCAATTTACAACAAGAGTCTGTCTGAGGTTCTCCTGGTTCTATAATTAGTGCAATCTGAGAACGTTGTCTGGGGAGTCCCTGGTGACTTTTTAAGTGAAAGATTCCATTTGCGAGCATAAAGGTGGCCCTCTGTAATTTGTTTACATATTTGTATTTAATGCTCCCATTTATTTCAGAACAGGACACTCTCAAGAGGATCTGCAATATTTTTGCTTCTGATTTTTTTTCTGCAGCTATAGAGGAAAGAAGTTGGACAGATGAATTACCAAAAATATTCAGAAAGCCCTATTCATTGAAGACTACAACTTGAGACTCAGTGAATACTATTTTTCATTACTGTGCAACCAACAAAACCAGTAAGTATTTGAAGGAATGTTTGGGCTGGCAGAGGAGGTAAATGCTGATACCTGAGGGCTTGCTAAGATTTACTGCCCAAAAAAGTTGCCACAAAACAATAAATAAATTTGTTTAACTGACTGGGGCATGGTGTTCTCTCTTAAGAAACCAGTGAAACAGCTAAATTTCACTGGACCATTTTTTTTTCAATACATTCCTTCGTATCCTGTCTTATTCCCCAGTTCTTTCAGCAGTTTCCCTTCTCAAAATTGGCAATAGTTTTCCATTCAACTGCCAACTTTAATCTCTCAACCTAAGAAAATGGTATCATTGACCGGAAGGCAACTATGGCTTTACTATCTATTAATTCAATCTCTTTTCCTAAGAATGCCATTCCCTCCCCTTGGAACAAGGTTACCATAATCGCTTCTTCAATAAAATAAGTTTCAAAATTCAGCTCCTCTCAAAAGATTTGATAACCAGTTATTAGGGGATTATTTCAAACCATGTACCTATTCAACAAGTATAATACAACAGCCTGTTGGAATGATAGTCCACTCTCTTCAGCAGCTCCTGTTCTGTAATATTAAGATACCAAAATAAAATGATCCTACACTATTAATGCAGCATTCAGCAGTATTCAAGAACATGGAGGATAAAACCAAGCAACAACGTTCCAGTGATGTCAAATAAGCCTGTCGTTTCTAAAAGGAAGATAAGCGGGAAACGTTGTTTGCGGTGGGATCATTTAATATTTTCTGTCAATATCTTTGGGCAGTAAATCTTAGGTAGTCCAATGAGGTCCATAATATTAAATGCCTGCAATTTGCAATTGACAATAAATGTTTATTCCCATTCAAAAACCTCTGTTATAGAATGATAGAAACAAAGAAAATAGTAGCAGGAGGAGGCCATGTGGCCTTCAAACCTGCTCCACTATTCATTATGATCATGGCTGATCATTCAACTCAATAACCTGATCCTGCCTATCCCCAAATCCTTTGATCCCTTTTGCCTCAAATGCTGCATCTATCTGCTTCTGTTTTGGCTCAAGTACTCTTTCTAGTAGCAAATTCCACAGGCTGACCACTTTCTGGGTGAAGATATTTCTCCTCCTCCTTATCCTAAATGGTCTACCCTGAATCCTCAGATGTGACCCTGGTTCGGGACACCATACCATGGGGAACATCCTTCTTGCATCAATCCTGCATAGTCCCATTAGATCCCCTTACTCTTCTGAACGCCAGCAAAAACAATCCTAACTGACTCAATCTCTCCTCATACATCAGACCTGCCATCCCAGGAATCAGTCTGGTAAACCTTCTCTGCACTTCCACTCGAGCAAAAACATCCTTCTTCAGATAACAGTATTCCAGATGTGCCCCCACCAATGATCTGTGTAATTGCAACTAGACATTCCTCGAATCCTCTCACTATGAAGGCTAACATACCATTTATCCTTTTTACTGGCTGCTACAACTGCATGTTTACCTTCAGTGATTGGAGTATGAGGACCATGTGGAGAGAATCGAAATGACTCCCCTGTTCTCCTCCTCCAGCTCTGATCATAACAGGGTTTTGTGAGAATTTAGAGAGGATATGCTTTGCCAATTCTGTAGGATTACCAATATTTATTCTCTAGGTTTTAAAGAATTAGTCAGATTTTCTTGGATTGAACAAAGAAAAAGTTAATTGAAACTATTTCGCTGGGTATCACTCCAGACAGGAAGGCATAGAATAACATGGATAGGATTCCCTACAGGATCCCACCTGCCCCAATGCAGACATAGGTTAACAGTGCAGTGGGTAGAGCCTCAAGTGACAAGCCCACCCTTGACCCTATTAAAGTACTTAACATAGCACTTATTGGCCTTTTCCTGATCAACACCTATTTTTAGGCTAGTGGGCACTGGTCAGAGCAGGGTGGGAAATGAAAATGTCCCAAACTTTTGAGTGGAAAGGAGTTGTGGGGCAAAAACAGGGGAATCAATCTGAAGGTCCCTTTAGGTTTTAGCCACCCTCCTCTTCAGGTTCTGGGAGCACTGAATCTGTCAGGGCCATCCTGAAAATTCAGGCTCATGTTTTTTTTCCCCCAAAATGATTTAGTTAATTTAAAATCTCTCTTCTCAGGATGGGAGGTACAATAATTCTGAATAAGGTAAAGGGAACTTCAGCATTCTGTATTGAATGCAGCATTATATTCTCTTCTTCCTGTTTGGTAAGTAGTTCTTAAAAGTGACTTGCTGGCTGTATATTCCAGAGAAATTCTATTAGTTTATGTCTGCTGCAGTTGTTACTTCAGAATCAATAATTGGATGTCTCATTTCATTTGAGAAGGCTCAGGGTTACAAAAAACCAACAAAAAATGGGGACTTCCACGCTTTGTTTTTTCATTTCACTTAGTGGAATACAAACTTGTGCATTATAACAGTTTTGTCATTGTCTCTTGGAATTTTATTTTAAATTCAGTCAGGAAAACACAAATTAGAAATGACAGAGCCAATTTTCCCAAATAAAACTAAGTGCCCAATGGATGGGAATACAGAAGTTTTTCTCACTTGTTTTTTGGACATG
Source organism: Sphyrna mokarran (assembly GCA_024679065.1). Lineage (NCBI taxonomy): Eukaryota > Metazoa > Chordata > Chondrichthyes > Carcharhiniformes > Carcharhinidae > Sphyrna > Sphyrna mokarran. The sequence continues at coordinate 8,658,390 of JAGIQG010000024.1, forward strand.
CTTAGTGGAATGAATTTATGGCAATCTGTTCACTACAGAGTCTATCAAGGGATTTACATCAGTGGGGATTGGGGTGGTGGTGGGGAGGGAGTTGAGCCTAATCCTGTCCAAGAAGCTGGCATCAGATGCCGAGGGGGCTAGTGTGTATGCACCCACTTCCCAGCCTACCAGAACATCAGTTTACAATCGATTCCTGCCACCTGCACCCATTGCCAGTGTCCAGATTGCCTCCATTTCCTTCCCCCACCCTGCCCCCACTGGGAGGTGATCTCCTGACAGGTGGACCCAGCCTCACAATGGCTGTACCCATCTTCTGATGGCAGCACCTGATTCCTGAAAGCTGGCTCTCCCATAGCCAGTCCTAATTACCCCCGATCCCCTACACTTGGCCTCTGACCCCCCCCATTCCCAATGGCTAGCCTCCGAGTGGCAGCCCCACCAGCAGTCCGCAGCCCAATATAGAATTCCTCCATTCTCTGCCTTACTACCTCCCCCCAACCCCAATTTGTTTTGGCCTTCATCTGGTCCTGCCCCTTTGGCACTTCCCAGTGCTCAATGGACAGTACCAGGGTGCCTAGTGAGCAGTGCCAGGGTGCACAGAGTGCAGTGCAAGGCTCACACTGCCCAAAGGCCAAACCCTTGACACTGATCTTGCAGGAATCCTCAATGACTTCTGGTCTCACCAGCAAGGCCATCATGCCTGATTCCCATTGGCATGAACCATACATGATTCCTGTTGCTGTGACTTCCACCAGGGAGGTAGAAATTTTAGTGACTCTGGACAAGATTGAGCCTCAGGTTTACTAAATAGATGAAAATTCAGATTTTTTGTTAATCAGTCTCGTGTATTCCCCAGTGCATGGCTGATTACATGCAAAAAAGTGGACGGGAAGATCTGGCCAGTTGTGAATCCTGTTCACCCCCTCCTCTGCTTAAATTTCCCAGCTCACTGCACTACTAAGCAGCACAGCAGGCTAGGAAAATTGCAGCCAATATCTTTAAGCACATTCTCATAGTACCCTGAGAAAATGGAGTTTCTTCTCTCAACCCTTCCCTGGTACAATACAAAGATCTTTTCAGAAATCAGGCTTGAGTTGTATTCCTTGAGCTATTCCCATTATGTATCACAAGAACAGTACCACTTTACCCACTACTTGGATCACTATAAAAGAATCTGTAATTATAGAATAGTGATTATAGTACATTTGTGCAACAAATGTGCCTATTATCAGTGATGGTCCTTAGCTGTTGAAATATTCATGTTCAATAAAATATAAAAGAAAAATGGATGGGCAAAACTAGAAAACATATTGCAGCAATTCTTCTGATAACTTTTGTTGTTTAAGTTGAAGGTTATCATTATTAGGCCACAAACATTTCAGTTCCGGACACAACATCAGTCTTTGCAGGTAGAGAAATGCTAATGCAAGATAAAATTCCTCTTACTCTAAGAGGGGTAAGAATCAGGGTTCCTATTTCTGAGCACTATCCAGTGCATCCTGAACTCAAATGGATATGATCAGCAAATGCAATGCAGATGTTATGTCACCACTTGTCAGACAGTGTGCTGATTGTCACTCACAAATTAAGAACAGTTACCTTGCTAAGCTATTGGTTCTGTGGGACTATCTCCTAGAAGGAATCCACATATACAGGGGGAAGAGGAAAAAAATGGGGGAAAAAATTAGAGAACTATGCTGAAATTTATAAATCTCTAGCCACAGTTGAAGGTTATCATAATTAAGGAAAAAAATTAAGGTCCTTTGAAAGGGTACAAAGAAGACTTACCAGAATAATTCCAGGGATGAGAGATTTTAATTACATATCTAGTTTGGAGAAACTGGGGCAGTTCTCCTTAGAGTAAAGGAGATGGAGGGGAGATTTGATAGAGCTGCACAATCATTTAACAGGTTTAGATAAAGTAGACAAAGAAAAGCTGTCCACATGAGCTGTTCCCAAGGACAGATACAAGGAAGAGCTGTTGGGGGGGCTGGTGAATTGCGAAGAGCTTTCTTTACACAGAAAGTGGTAATAAGTTGGAATTGACTGCCCAAAAAATGGCAAAACCAGCAATGGCTATTTCAAAAGGAAAATGGATGAACATTTGAGGGCAATAGACTTGCAGGTAGCAGTGATAGTGGCAAAATGGGACTGATTGGATTTCTTTATAGCAAGTCATTATAGACTTGTTAAGCAGAGAAGCTTTCTGCTGTGCCTCAGTGATTCTAAGATTTCTTTTTTATTGCAATAGCCTCCACACAGTTTAACTTAACTACAGTTAGTGAAACTGCATTTTCTGATATTAGCAGGCAATCACATTTGGTGAAATGATTCTAACAGAGTTAATTGAGCTATCCTATTTAAACTAAACAGCTTAATGCCTTCATTAAATCTGCAGATAAAGGAATTTTATTAAAAAATGCATTAAATGCTCAAATACTAATTTCGTACAGTGTGATTTCACCTCATAGAATTCACACATGGTTGATCCAGAAATTTTAATGTTGACCTGAAAAGTACAGTAAGTAAATTCATAACAAAATGTTGGAGCCCAAAAAACAAATGAAATGGTTTTTATTAATGACTGATTTCTTTAAGAGAGCTTAGCAGTTATATCACTACAAGTCAAGGAGTTTGCTATTAGCATTATTCTGCAGGTTGTCTTTGCTGTAGGGAGACTAATTCCCCTGACCTTCTAGGCACCCAATGTGTCACTAATGAGTGGTATCAGAATACAAAGCATGCATCTTAAGAAGCTAAGGCTCCAAATTTCAAAGCATATGACACTACCATGCACAATGGGCATGTAATTGCTCTGTATCTATATATCAGAGTGAGATTGTCCTCTTGGGCACAAATGCAGTCAATTACAATAGCTTCAAGCACTGATTGCTCTACCTCCTTTGGAACTTCAATCACAGCTTTTCAGGTGTAGGCTTAAAGAATATAATAAATCTCCCACTCTGTCCAGCTAATTATAGAAGTGGCATCATTTTTTCTGTATGCCCATTTCTCCCAAAATTCCATTGGAAAAAAAGTTGCCCTCACAGGTGGAGAAAATATACATTTAGTGATTGGTCATTTGACAATGATTTTAATATGTAATCATCTAATTAATTCTTTTGTGCAGTTACATGACAAATATTTTATTAAATCAGTGTTTGTTTTGACAGTTCAGTGCAAAAATTAATCATATTAGGACTTTAAGCAACAGGAAATGACTCAGAAGCTGCTCGAATTTCTCACAACTGTAACATTTTTTTGGACAAACAGGGAAAAAAACAAAATATATTTGAATGATTTCATATTACTACAAGTGTTGCCTCTAAGTAAGGAATGCATCAACAAAAAAAAGTGTTAGGTTCTAAAAATATTCTAATATATTGTTACTAAAACCACATAATATCATGAAGGAATTTCCTTAATAGTTACCATGAGCAGCAGAAAACTAACCAGAACAACTGGTCAAGTGCAGTGAGCTAATGTGTGGCCAAGTGCGCATATCAGTGAATTTGCCTACATTCAAATCATTAATGTTGGAACACGCAGGGAAGCTGTAACCACAGGGAAAAGAAAGCTGAAACTCAAAACAAGGACCAAGGCTTTTGTGTTTACAGCCACAGGACACAATCTCTACACAAATGCAGACTGGAATTGCAGCTAATTGAAAAATAACACTGTCTGAAACTGATCTGAGAGAGATACTGTTTGATCTGGACAAATGTGAGGTAATGCATTTTGAAAGGTCTAATGCATGTAGGAATTATGCAGTAGATAGGAGGGCTCTTAGGAATATAGCTAAGCAAGAAGATCTGACTGTACATGTCCACTGATCACTGAAAGTGGCAATGCAGGTGGAAAAAGTAGTCAAGGCGGCATACGGCATGCTTGCCTTCATCAGTCAGGGCATTGAGTATAAAAGTTCAGAGATCATGCTGCAGCGATACCTTAGTAATATTGTGTACAATCCTGGTCACCACGTTATCAGAGGATGTGAATGCTTTGGAGAGAGTACAGAAGAGGTTTATCAGGATGTTGCCTGGTCTGGAGGATATTAACTATGAGGAGCAGTTGGATAAGCTCAGTTTGTTTTCATTAGAATGAAGGAGGTTGAGGAGTGACCTGATAGATGTTTACAAGATTATGTGTGGCATGAACAGAGTGGATAGTCAGATCATCATTCCTAGGGTAGAAAAGTCAAATACTAAGGAACAAAGATTTAAGGTGCATGGGGAAAAGTTTAGAGGAGATATGCAAGGGAACTTTTTTCATAGAGGGTGCTGAATATCTGGAATGCACTGCCCGGGGAGGTGGTGGGAACTGGTACAATAATGGAATTTAGTAGGCAACTAGATGAATACATGAATGGGATGGGAATGGAAGGATACAAGCTCCATAAGTGCATACAGTTTTAGTTTAGGCAAGCATCATGATTGGCGCAGGCTTGGAGGGCCAAAGGGCTTGTTTCTGTGTTCTACTGTCCCCTTTGTTTTTTTATTCTTTGAAACCTGGAAAAGACAGCATTTTCCAAGTAGACTAATCTGACAGAAATTCTGAAAAATCTATAAACAGCTAATTACCTTCCAAATTTCTTTCCTGTTTTTTTTGTAATAATGCAGGAAGAAAACAATACAAAGTACAACTAAAAAACATAACAAATTTTATGTAACAAATGTTTACACCATGTCTACTCTCAGATTCAACATCAAAACTAAAATGAATAGTGGAGGTTGAAATCACAACAGCACCTGTCAAGATGCAGCCAGTTTCTATTTCTCAGTTTGCAGAAGATGCAAGGCCCTCAACATAGCCAAGAGACAACCTCATGAATATTCAAGTTCCAGGATGCATCAATGTCAGCCAGACGTTGGTGCCATTTTAAGCATGGGCCAAACAGGTCATAAACAGTAGTCAACACACTAAGAAATCCTGCCACAAAAAAGACCAAGCAGTTAAATTTAAAAATTCTCTCTCTGGACCCCAAAAAAGAATACTTTGTTCTCCCCTGCCATAGGGTATCTTACCCTGACTGTGGTCACAATAGCTCCCATTTTTGTCATTACCTCACGGATCACCAGTGACAGCTGCTGCCATGTGGATTTTCCATTCTTGCCTGCTGACCTCAACAATTATTCCCACCTGCTCAAAATGTGACCTGAGTTTAAATGGCCCAGTACAAGCTCTTTATGCAAGAGCTTCTGTGAGAGAATAAATTCTTATAAAGTTTGTAATTATGCATACTCTTACAAAAACTTGTAACTAAGGTCCGTATGTAAAGTATGATGAGATCAGCAAGTTAATCAACACTAGCTAATGTGATCAAAGTATGCTGACTAATGTGGTATGATTAGTGTGGTAGTTATTTAGAGTGGATGAACGTAAGGGAAACAATGGTTGTTGATCAGTTATTCAACTTGAATATGATCATGAAGGGCAGAATGAAGTGAATATGTTACCTTTTCTAGTTGACTTAAGTTAATAGAGTTAAGCCACTATTGTTGCAGAAGCAGGAACATCTGAACAAGGGCAGAGACTGAAACCACAATGGTTTCATGAAGTGGGTAATGCACTAACCAGGGCCCAATCCGAAGCAAGGTAGATAGCTAGTGGGCTTGACAACAATGGTGGTTGAGGAGAACGACCTTGAGGAAGAGATAAGAAATGTCGGAGTAAATCATTATGGTGGGCATAAAAAGACTGCGAGTGAGTGGCTCATTGGATTGTTCCGGACATCCAGCTCTATTCTCTTGCACTGGAGAATAAAGTCTTATTACCTGGAAGATCAAGGCTCAGACTCTCATTTAATCAGCTAAAAGTTCGTAGTCATCCTGGGGAACCACGACACTTAACTACATAATTTGGCTCCATACTGCATTCAGCACTCTGAATTAGCAGTCCGATTACAATAGCTTTGGACACTGATTACTGCAAGGTGGCACAGTGGTTAGCGCTGCTGCCTCACAGTACCAGAGACCCAGGTCCGATTCCCAGCTTGGGTCACTGTCTGTATGGAATTTGCACATTCTCCTCATATCTGCGTGGTTTCCTCTGAATGCTCCGGTTTTCTCCCAGAATCCAAGGATCTATGGGTGAGGTACATTGGCTATGCTAAATTGACCCTTAGTGTCAGGGGGACTAGCTAGGGTAAATGCATGGGGTTATGGGGATAGGGCCTGGATGGGATTGTAGACTTGATGCGCCAAATGGCCTTCTTCTGCACTGTAGGATTCTATGATTAAAAATCAGAACTTAATTATTTTAACATGAAAATTCATCACAAGTAAACCTCCCAAGTCAAAGGTTACTTGCATTCAGACTTCATGGTAAATTACATAAATAGTAACAATCCCTTTCATAAAACATAATCTAGTAAAGTTCAGCTGTAAATTTACAATTTTACAATCAGTTCTTTCCATCTGTCGTCTGAATATGCTTGTTAAGCACTGAAAAGATGTTTCTTTATGTTAAATATACATAATTCAGACAGTGAACATTCCACATCATTTTTATGGAATAATGAAAGTTCAGTTTTAGTTAAAAGTATATTACTAATAACAAGAGATACGATAACATCACATAGCAGATAATTTTAGGTTTTAGATTTGATAATATGTTAGCATAAAGCTGGAATAAGGTTCAAATGGAAACTTAGCCAAAGATAATGTGCATTAAGCTTGAAGAATATGTCTGTTAGAACTTTCATTTATTTCCCATTTACGTAGCCAAAACGAATCTCTGATGGGTAGAGTGGAGAGTTTTATGAATGTGACAGCCTATGGGACAAAGTGTATCTGTAAATAGCTGAATAAAGTTACAGTCTTACGGGCTAAACCTCCACAAAACATTGCTTGAAGAAAAATTCAATACGTTCAGAAAACAGTCCATCCATATACATGAGTTGGCATCTTGCTAAAAACTCCAAACTTTGCACAGATTCATGCTCCAGACTATAAAGTCCCATCTGTTTACCGAAGCTAATAAACATGCCTTATAAATTGCTCTGCTTATATGACACCAAATAAAGTAATTACTATGTATCAAAGAAAATGAACTTACATCAGTGCTGGTTCATTTCCAATTAAAAAGTTATTCAACTTTAACTTGTAGTGAGTATGCTGACTTCATCAATTCAGAAGTGAGCTGCAGACTCATTGAATGTAAATATTCAACAGGAAAACAAAACAAGGAAAAAACATAAAAGGATGAAAATGGATGTTAAAGAATACAAAAATGCAGCCAAAATGCATGTTAAAGAATACGTTTGGGCCAGAATTTCATGAATCTTATCGATAAAGTCACTAGAACTCACAAAAGCAAAATGCTCCAGATGCTGGAAATCTAAAAAAAAAAGCAGAAAATGCTGCAAGTACTCAGACCTGCAGACAGCACCTGTGAAGAGGGCATCAAAGGTTAACTGGTACACAATAATTTCCAGGTCCCAATCCCACACTACATTACCATCAATGACATGATTTTTAAAAGAAAGGGCCCTAGTTCCCAATTATAGCTGCCTGTCCCAGACAGGAGGCGGGGACCAGTGACAAGGCACAATTTTAAAGGCAAGCAGCAGCCAATACTGGGCTTGCAGAAAAACAGAGGTCCAGTAGATTGACCAGACAAGTGTCCAACCACTCACTCAAGTGGCAATTTTATGCCTCTGCTTTATCACCTCAGTTTGACTATCCTTTGAGACCTTTTATCAGCAACCACAATCAATACTGTCATCCCACTGTCCTCCTGAAAGCTATGCACTAATGTGGCATTGCCCATTCACTCTTCTTATTGTTATCTTTGAAAATTTGATTCTGTACCTCTTCAGCCTGTTAACAAGCACTTTGATATGTCTAACAACCAGTCAATTCCAGGCTTGTAATTTCCCAATTTCTACTCTTGGCCCTTTAAAAATTATCACTTATCACAAGGATGAGGGAAGATTGATATAGAATCCATAGAACCATGGAATCCCTGAGATGCAGAAAGGGACCATTTGACCCATTGCATCTGCACCAACTCTCTGAAACAGTATCCCACCCAGGACCCCCTCCTTTGTCCTAACTCCATAAACCTGTGCATGTACCATACCCAATCCACCTAACCTACACATCTTGGGTCTCTAGTAGGCAATTTAGCATGGCCAATCCACCTAACTTGTACACCTTTGAATTGTGGGAAGAAACCCAAACACCTGAAGGAAACCTACACAGACACATGGAAAACATGCAAATTTCAAACAGTGACCCAAGGATGGAATTGAACCCAGTCCCTGGCACTGTGAGGCAGTAATGCTAAACACTGTGCCACCATCTTACCAAAACTTTGCCAGAATATGCATAGAAAAAAGCCAGCTTGATTTATTATATGTTACATTCATATGCATAAAATGTATCTTCAATTTTTTGTAAAAGCTTCAAAAATTTGCCCCAAAAAGCTCATGAATAATATTCATAAAATACTCTAGTGTTTAGGTTCTGTTTATCAATTCCCTTTTATAAAGGTCACTAATTTGAGTGATACCAAATGGTACACATTATGTTCACACTTGAGTGATAAATCACTCATGTTTTGATTACTAAACCATTGAAATTATTTATTTAATTCATTGAATTAACTTGGTTTTCTGCTACTTAGACAAGAACATTTTTACCTTCACAACACTTCTGGCTGGCATAATGCAGATTTTATTTATACTAAAACAATATAGATTTTTTCAACGCGCTTCGGCTGCAAGGAAATACATTATTTAAATAAAAAGAGTGAAGTTGGTTAGCTTTTTTTTGGTGAGATAAGGGACTGTTGAAGGCAAAGACAATTAGCTAATTATCCAATTACTCCCCTACCCATCTCCAGATACAATGTGTAGCAAGTGGATATTACTCAAGGACAGAGTAAAATTTGACTATGGTATCTCATCAGTCAAATAAAAGACTAATTGCAGAGAGGTTCAGCATTGATAGCCCTACCCAAGTTACCACAATTAGGAGACAAGGGGAGAAAAGAATATTTCAATGACGTGTATGAATTTTCTTGTGGTTTGTCCCAATTCATCACCACAATGTTGGCAGAAACTTCTTTTACATGAGTAAACAAGGTTTGCGCCAAACTTCCTTCTAAGCTATGGCATCAATGCAGGAGAAGCCCTAGGGAAATCTCCTGTCAATTTTCTCTTTCATGTTGATATTTAATATATATTTTCAAAGATATGTAATTTAATATTTCAAGAAAAGTAAAAGGTTACTGTGCAAGTTTATTTAAAATCATAAGCAGCTCTTACGTCCTGTTAAGAACAATACTGGCCCCAACATATAGGACTTGCATGCCCAATTGTTATCTGAAGAAAACAGCCAGAATTTATCTAGACCAACACCCAGGAAGACTCTGCCACTGAGGGAGTCTTGCAATGATGGGCTTCAGTTTAACCTTGATTCATATTAAATCCTGGCTTCTATGTTACTGCAGCTGAATCCTTGCAAAAGCTGTGCTACACCTGGCACATTCATCATATGAGTAGCATATATGCAAAATAAATCACCTAGTTGGCTCAGCAACCACATCCATGAAACAGCAATAAATGGGGAATCTGTCAATGAATTGTTGTGCCTGTCACAGTCTGTTTTAACTCTTTAATGGTGGACAAAAAATTGCAAGTAGACTTCTTGTTAGTAAAACCATATTTATTTAAATACAATTAATGATTACCCACCCAACCAACAATAAGTTATCTTATAGAAATATTAAAATTCAAGTCAAAGACTAGACCTTGACTTAACTTTGTGTGACTGGCAAGTATCCAAGTAGATATTGGTCTTTATCTGCGTGCTAGTCTCTGTAGTCCTCTACATAGTCTGCTCCTTTGGCTGATCTGGCACTCTGGATCTGGTCTTCCTTCCTTCTCAGGTGTGGTGGCTCTCCTCGTGCTGGTCATTGCTGGTGATGGTCACTGTTGTGCTAGCTCGCTCATGGGGTCAGGAAGAGAGATTCTTGCTTGTGCAACCCTCTTTATGTCCCATTAGTTTTCATACCCCTTTTAGCCTTTGCCAATCAATCAATTAGGATTTTATCACCCTGATCGATAAAGTCCAATTGGCCGCTGTCACACTAATCTCTGAGTGTGTCCCTAACAACCACTCCGAAAGGTTCTGGGGGCATATAGGACATATACCTTCCTCACAAATAGGGGGTTAAAGTGCCCCTATGTCTGATAAACAACCCATTTTGACCAGAAAGTCCCTAAGGTGGTCTATTTTCTGTGTATTCAGTCATCTGAGCTGCAGCCTGTATTTTAGGCTGCAGCCTGCTGTTTTAGTTCTTGCCCAATTGCCCCAGAGTGCCTAGTGAATTGCCATTTTTAGGTGGCCATTTAGCCACAGAATAAAGAGCATGTTGAAATACATTTTTAATTGAGAAGTTAATCATTTTCTAATAATTTCTTCTGAACTTGATAATCAGGCTTTCCTACAAATGCATGAGCTAGAAGATTGACAACAACTGCTTCTCCAAGGGCAAACTTCCATCCACAAAATCAATTAACATCTAATTGACTCTAAGACACTGGTATTCTGGAGCAATTCAACTGTGTTAAGCTAAAGATCAGCCACCTTAAATGTAGCTTCACCTCAGCTGCAAACTGCTTTTCATAAAGCAATCTCTTTACCCCCATTAAGAAATGGCTATTAAAGTAAAATTAATCCTTTTATTCCATTAAAATAATGCAAGTGCAATCGTAATAACACTACTATTCTTAAAAATAAATCCTCTATTCATCACAGCCATACCATCAGAAATTAACTAGCACTGATCAGACATGCACTTTCAACAATTTTAAGTGTGAAAGATTACAAATTCTAAATCTGTTATAAATTCTCTTTACCCTAAATGATTTGATCGTATGATATTGAGTGTACTTGTTGCTCTGAAAGGTGGTAGTGGACTGTCATCTTGAATCACTGCTGTACTCATGGTGATGCCATTCAATAATGAACTTCACAATTTTGACCAGCTTTCTTATTTTCTATTTTTGATTTGATTTATTATTGTCACATGTATTGGGATGAACTGAAAGGTACTGTTTCTTGCGCGATATAAAGAAGAAGTATACCATTCATAGAGTATATACGGGAGAAGGGAAGGAGAGGATGCAGAATTTAATGTTATGATCATAGCTGAGTATGGATAAAGATCAACTTAATGTGAGGTAGATCCTTTCAAAAGTCTGAAGGCAGTAGGGAAGAAGCTGTTCTTGAGTCAGTTGGTACATGATGTCAGACTTTTCTTGATGGAAGAAGGTAGAAGAAATATCTGAGGTGCTTGGAATCATTGATTATGCTGGCTGCTTTTCTGAGGTAGGAGGAAGTGGAGACAAAGTCAATCGATCAGAGGTTGATTTGCATCATGGATTGGGCTACGTTCACAACCTTTAGTAGTTTTTTGCAGTTTGGTCAGAGCAGGAGCCATACCAAGCTGCAATAATCTAAATTATAGAAGTGATAAATCTAAGTTGTTTTCCACCTCTGCTTGCACAGCATTTTACCATCCTGTACAATGTTTACAGCCCAGGATCAGTACAAGTAAGATTGAATAGCTCATTGGTTTCAAAATAGTTCTAACAAGCAGAATCTTGTGCTGCTCGCAGGAGGTGGGAAAATTTAATTTTGCAGAAGGTCAAAAGTTAGTTTCTGATCAGCAGAATGAAACCACAGTATTAGGTTCTCAGATGTTTGACCACGGGTCAAACTTTCTGATGGCAAGCATCAGGAAACTCATTTGCATGTTTCTTCTTGCTCATTAAAAGGCAATCTCGCCAGAATTAAGTACATTATTCAAATTAAGTTCTACATGAAGGAGAGATAATCAGATTTACAAATGCATCTGTGTGGCATGTAAGATGCGAACTCTTGAAGATGTGGCTTGCAAGAGTTCGAGTGAATAGCTACTGCTTCTTCATCTTTGCGGTATATTGGCTTGAAACAGTCCATGAAGGAATCAGGTGAAGACAGGGCTGGCCAAGGCAGTGATGGAGGCTGTCTAAGGCACGGAAGGAGCAAGGAGAAGGATGTCAGCGGCATTGAGAGAGGAAGGCTATCTGAGGCATGGAGGGAGGGAGACTGTCTGAGGCACGGAGGGAGGAAAGTTGTCTGAGGCAGGGAGGAAGGTGGTCTGAGGAAGAGAGGGAAGGAAGGAGGAAGGGGATATGATCCAGAAGTTTACGGATGGCATAAAAGTTGTAGGGTGATAAACAGTAAGGAAGATAGCCATAGAATGCAGGGGAATATCAATGGTTGGGTGAACAGAACAGTGGCAAATGGAAATCAGCCCTGAAAAATGTGAGATAATTAATTTTGGGGAGCGCTAACAGGGCAACAAGATACACCATGAATGGTAGGAGCCTGGAAACTACTGAAGATCAGAGGTACTCTGGGGTGTCATAGAGTCAAAGGGTGTTATTCTCTGGCTTCCCTGTGGCATCTTTCTCACTGTGAGATTTTCTGGTCTCACCACTGCCAATGACATTTCATACTGACTCCACCCCAGGGAAACCCTCAGTGGGGGTGTGCCATTAGTGAGACCAGAAGATTCCGGCGGCATGAACAGCCAGCAAGTTCTGGCCATAACGTGGTGCTCTTTGGTCCATCATGTCTGTGCCAGTCAGCAATAATAATATTTTTATCCTGTGGTTGAATGAATTGTGAGTAATTTTCTTTCCCTCTCTTTGGAAAATTTTCCCATAGCTTGAATTATCCCTGAACGTAGCCCAAATAATATAGATAGACAACCTATTCTGAGGCATCAGCCAATAATATGCCTACCCTAGTGGAAGCTAAAGATGGATCAAAGAGCAGTTTTATAAAACATGGTAATCTGTGGCATTGTACTTTTTTAGTACATGCTACTATAAACTGAATTAATAATCATTAGTTTTTTTTGTCCAGCTTCCAAATATCTGCAAGCATGTTATGACCTGGGTTGACTACAGTTTCATCAATTTTACTTAAACTAAAATAAAAGCAGCATATCCACAGATCTCTATAGGTGGCAGGTTGATAAGGTAATTTAGAAGGCACATAGGATACTTGCCTTTATTAGTTGAGGCATAAAATACAAAAGCAAGGAGGCCATGCTGAAAACATTAGTCAGGCCACAACTGAATTGCTACATGTAGTTCAAGTCATCACATGATAGAAAGGATGTGTTTGCACTGGAGAAGATGCAGATGAGATTTACCTGGATGCTGCCTGGGCTGGAAGATCTGAGCTATGAGGAACAATTGGGTAGGCTGGGAATGTTTTCCTCGGAGCAGCGAAGATTGCGAGGGGATTTGATATGTGTTTTGTATAAACCTATATGTTTTAACCTCTCCTAGTGAATAAAGAGACAAAGTCGCCTTTAGATACTTAAACACAATTTCCTTTATTTTGTAGCTACATGGACAACAGTCAATCCTTGCAATACTTAATCTAAATACTCAATATCTGTTACTTTACTGAACTTAAGGTTTATTTTCTCGTGCTTGTGAGGCCTTCTCGGCCTTTCGGCTAAGATCAAGTGAGTATCGACATGCCGTGCTTGGTTGAGGTCACTAGGTTACATTTTAGCTTCATTTGAAGCAATTTTTAAAAGGAGCATCTCGGCCTTTTGGCTAAAATGCAAATGAGATCAAGCATTGGAGAAGGAGCTACGTCTACTCCAATCAGCTTGGATCATGTAACTCAAGCCCAAGATAGGAGGTGAGAACCCTGTCTTGTCAGCTTGGATCGGGAATGTCTCAACTTATTGAAACTCTGAGTTGGACTTGATTTGATTGAATTGGAATAAAGATTAAAAAAAATTCTCATTTGGTCTTTTTCTGTGAGCTTTGGTCCCAGGTTTTCCACTGAACACAAACACTTTCTTTGGCATTCTTAGTGTCAGGAGGACTAGCTGGAGTAAGTGCATGGGTTTACAGGAATAGGGCCTGGATGGGATCGTGGTCGGTGTATTCAATAGGCCGAATGGCCTCTTTCTGCACTGTAGGGATTCTGTGATTCTTGTACTGGCTCCAAATTGTCTGTAAAGGACTTCTTCTTGTTTGGGAACAAGCTATCACACCTAACATCTTGTGTCCTTTGATAAATTTCAGGCTAGTTTGGTGACAGGAAATCCAGCATACCTAAAAACAACTTTGGCCATAAATCAGGTTTGCTTGATTGAAAATCTTTCAGCATATTAAAAGCTAAATCTCTGCAGGTCATTCGGTCACAAAGTGTATAAAGTTATGAGGGGCATAGATAGGGTGGATAGGAAGGCACTTTTTCCATAAGTGGAGGGCTCAATAAACAGAGAGCACAATTCATTTTCAAGGCTACATTTAAGACCAGGCTCCATTGAAAACTGTAAATTCCATTTTAAATTCACTGGCTGGCAGCTGAATATTAGTTCTGCTCCTTCTTTTCCCGAAGCGTAAAGCCATTACCTAATGGTTGACATTCTAATTACACCTATAGTGCTATCACTAGAAATTAAATTAAAAATAATAACAAATAAAACTAGCAATGATCCTTGTGGTTTCCATAAGAATGTATCAACCTTCTGTGAATTGGACCTGAGCTACAAGCACTGAACAGAATACTGGTTAACATGAACTCAAACTCATTTCATATCGAAGACAGAAGTAAGAGAATTCCAATCTGCTCTTCTGAAAGGCCCAGGTTTCATTAATCAAATTAAATTGAATTGGCCTCTTTTTAAAGGGCCTCTAACAAAATCCAAATTTATAAATAAAAAAAGAAAACAGGAGTGATTCTTCCATCCCACAACGCTGATTTTATAGGGAGAATCCCGCAGGGCGACATATGGGGTTCCCAAGGGCGTTCTCACGCTGCCAGAGCTGTATTTCGAGCGCAGTCTGCTCTGTGCAGATTTATGTAGCACAGCACGTGCAGGATCGACATTGACATCCCGGCCTGCAAGCATCTCCCAGCGCCAGATTTCCAGCAGCATCAACTCCACATCAGGTATCAGTGGGGAGGCACATAAATTATGGTAATTAACATTACCACATATTTTAAATCCTATTAGCAGGCCCAGGACTGAAGTGTCAGACATTTTGGCACTACCCAATGGGCATGGGACAGTGCTAAGGGGACAGGGCATACGGTGTCAGGGTCTAGGAGGTGGAGCCTGATGAGTTCAAGGCCTAGGGGGCATTCAGTCAGAGTAGGGGGTCCTACTGCCACTCTACATAGGGACGCGTGGGAGAAAAAGAGAGGCCAGTAATGAGGGCACACAGGAGGTCGGGACTGTTGGGGAGGCTGGCATTGCAGGAGGATTGGTGCTGTGGAGGAGTAATTGTTGGGGAGAGGCAGGAGCTGGAGATAGAGTTGGACCGGGAGAGAGGGATTGAGTCCGAGCCCAGGAATGGTCGGGAGCCAGCATTCAGGCCAATGGGGTGGCAGAGAGCCGGCATTGCAGGGGTCATAGGGCTGGTCAGCAATCAATATGGCCAGCAAATGGGAGGCCGTTAGTGTGGGGCCACTGCATATGTGCCAATACTAGTGCTGACAGATCAGCACATGCGCAGTGGCCCGCTCAGTGCTCTGATATGAGCCTCTCCAGTGGAAATAGCACCTGGCCCCTAGTTTTTAATAGTATTCACATTGGTGGCCTCTGGAGTGCATGGACTGTAAGAGATTCTTCTCTGAACTCCCACTGAAAAAACAGCATGAATTACTCCAGTTTTCACATGAATTCGACACTTAGAATTTTTGGGGGAGAATTTTTTATTTATTCATTCATGGGACAAGGGCGTTGCTGGCTGGCCAGCATTTATTGCCCATTTTTGTTGCCTTTGTATTGAGCTGCCTTCTAGAATTACTGCAGTCTATGTTCTGTGGTTGACTCATAATACTGTTAGGGAGGGAATTCCAGGATTTTGACCCAGTGACTGCAAGGGAATGGCTATATATTTCCAAGTCAGGATGGTGAATGGCTTGGAAGGGAACTTGCAGGTGGTGGTGTTCCTATTTATCTACTGCCCTTGTCCTTTTAAATGGAAATGGTCATGGGTTTACAAGAAGCTGTCTAAGGATCTTAGATGAATTGCTGCAATGCATCTTGTAAATATTACGCACTGCTGCTACTGAGCAGGGTGGAGGAGAGAGTGGATGTTTGTAGATCTGGTACCAATCAAGCGGACTGCTTTGTCCTAGATGGTGTCAAGCTTCTTGAGTATTGTTGAAGCCGCACCCATCCAGGCAAGTGGGGAATATTCCATTGCACTCCTAACTTATGACTTGTGGTGGATAGGCTTTGAGGAATCAGTTGCTCACCATAGTTTTCCCAGCCTCTGACCTGCTTTTTAGTCACTGTGGTTATATGGTGAGTGCAGTTAAGTTTCTGGTCAATTGTAACTCAAAGGATGTGAACAGTTGGAGATCAGTGATGATTACACCATTGAATATCATGGGACGGTGGTAAGAGTGTCTCCTATTGGTGATGATCATTGCTTGGCATTTGTGTGGCATAAATGTTACTTGCCACTTGTCAGCCCAAACTTGGATATTGTCCAGATATTGCTGCATTTGAACAGTGACTGCTTCAGTCTCTGATGAATCATGAAAGGTGCAGTCATTGGTGAACATCTGCATTTCTGACTTTATGACAGAAGGAAAATCATTCATGAAGCAGCTAAAGATTGTTAGGTCTAGGACATTACTCTGAAGGATTCTTGCTGGGATGTCCTGGAACTGAGATGACTGACCCTCCACAACCATCTTCCTATCTACCAGGTATAACTCCAATCAGCAGAGTGTTTGCCCCCTAACGCCCATTGATTCCAGTTTTGCTAGAGCTCCTTGATGCCACAGTCAGTTGAATGCGGCTTTGATGTCACTCTGACCTCTGCCTATGAAAAGACATTTCTATGATTTCTATTCATTTTGGATTCATTCTTTCAGGGCATGAATCCAAGCCAAAAATATTTTTACCTGAGCTCAAACATATGTGGCTGCGATGTGTATTTGAATGCATATCATTTGACAGCATAAACAGTGGAACACCTTTAGTACTCAAATTGCTTCATTGTCAAACATGGTCTGCAAGTCTATTTATTCTCTGAGCATCATGACCTCATGACCTACTCTTTCGCAAAGTACAGAATTATTTACTAAGTATAAATTACCAATTCAAAAAATGGACTAAAGAAAGAAAGTTGTTTAGAAGTTAAAGGAGAGGCAACATTTTTATACTTTTCAACACTTTTAAAATTACCTCACTTTATCAAAAATTAAAACATTGATAACTTTTTCTGAGTTTTTTCCACATATTGATGACTTATCAAGGAAGTATTAGATGGTTAAAATTATAGTCACAGTTTATACCTTCCATTTAATTTAAAATACCATTCCAATATTTTTCTAACACATTTTTTACTAGCAAAATACCTTGGCAGCTCTTCAAAGAAGTTTAAATAAGCAGCCACATTATTTCAATAAGCCAAGATTCAACGAATATGTTATTTAAGGTCTTTCACACATTTCCTCATTCATACTTTCATCTTCCCACAAATATTCAAATAATTTCCAGATACACATTCAAAGCATTTTTTGAAGGTGAAAACTTGAGATTAAAACATAAAAACTCACCTTTCCAATAAAATTCTCTGAAACTAGAGTTATTGATATGTACATTAAAAAAACATAGTGCTTGTGTGATACTCATTGAAATAGATTATATGAGATTTAAATGAAGAATGTGTCTCTCATATCTTATAATGTTGCGCTTAATAGTGTCATTCTTGGAGATGGAGTAGTGCTTCTATTACACAATCGGGTTGGTTTAAGTATTATGATTGTCCAATCCACAATCTTTTCCAATGCTCATGTGTTCTATTGCTCAATAAATAAAAGGTTTTTAAACTAGGTTATTAAAATCTTCAGAACAGTTTGTTGGTTTACTCCTCTTACTGTTGATTTCAATCTATGGATTAAAATTACAAGTAACTAATTGTAAAGGTAGAAGCAACAATAAGGTACTGTTGAAAGGTAGTGAAACACCTGAAATTGCATTGGGAAAGCCAAGCAACTGAACTACCCACAAAATTGTTGTTAAGTTAGATAGTACGGAATAAAGAAAGCCAGCTTAATAAAGCACATACTGCAAGAACTAGTATAAAAACTAGGAAAAAGGGACATTGACATCCCTCCTTAATGCCAGACATATAAGCAAGTCGATGAAAGCAAGCATCACCAACTGATCATCATAATGCCAGATTTGACAGACAAATATAAAGGGCTTTGGACAAAGCCAACTTTCAGGGTTACAGCCTTTAGAATCCAAGCAGGCTGTCAGTGAAACCTCTCTATGAACCAACACCTATCTTTCTATAAGAAAATCACTTTGAAGTAGTGGATTATATGTCACAAAATATTTGATTTGATTTATTATTGTCACATATATTAACATACAGTGAAAAGTATTGTCTCTCGTGCACTACACAGTATACCATTCATAGAGAAGTAAAAAGAGAATGCGGAGTGTAGTGCTACAATCATAGCTAAAGTGTAGAGAAAGATCAACATACTGCAAGGTAAATCCATTCCAGAGTCTAACAGTAGCATGGAAGAACCTATTCTTCAGTCAGTTGGTACATGATCTCAGACTTTTGTATCTTTTTCCCTAAAGAAGAAGATGGAAGAGAGAATGTTCAGGGTGCATGTTTTATGCTGGCGTCTTTGCTGAGGCAGCAGAAAGTGTAGACAGAGTCAATGGATGGGAGATTGTATGATAGATTGGGCTACATTCACAAACTTTTGTAGTTCCTTGCATTCTTAGGCAGAGCAGAAGCCTTACCAAACTGTGATACAACCAGAAAGAATGCTTTCTATGGTACATCTGTAAAAGTTGGTGAGAATCGTAGCTGACATGCCAAATCTGATTGGAAACTTTATAGGTCAAATAGTTTGGATGGGGCAGTTTTTATACAGTGTTATGCAGGATGGTTTCCTGACACAATATGTGGATAGACCAACAGAATTGGGGCCGCATTGGACATGGTACTGGTAATGAACTGGGCCAAGTGTTAGATTTGTTAATAGAGAGCACTTTGGAGATAGTGACCACAATTCAGTGTCTTTCATTATTGCAATGGAGAGAAATAGGGCAGGGCAATGTTTATAATTGGGAGAGGGTTAATTATGATATGATTAGCAAGAATTAGGGAGCATAAGATGGAAACAGAAACTGTCAGGGAAAGGCATGAGTGAAAATTGGAGCTTGTCCAAGGAACAAATACTGCATGTCTTTGTTAGATATGTCCTTGTCAGGCAGCGAGGAAATGGCTGAGTGAGGGAACCATAGTTCACAAAAGAAGTTGAATGTCTTGTCAAGAGGAAAAAGGGAGCATATATAAGGATGAGAAAACAAGGTTCAGTTGGGTCACTTGAGGGTTACAACGTAGAAGAAGTGAGCTAAGAAAAGGGCTTAGGAGAGCCAGGAGGGGGTAAGTCAGGTCAAGGAAAACCCCAAGGCTTTTTACTGTTATGTGAGAAAAGAATGATCAGGGTGAGGTTAGGGCCGGTCAAGGATGGTAGTGGGAACTCGTATATGAAGTCAGAAGAGATAGGAGAAGCGATGAATGAATATTTTTCTTCAGTGTTCACTAAGGAGAGGGGCTATGTTTTTGAGAATGAGAGCGTGATACAGGCTGGAGAAGATAACTGTTCTGAGGAAAGATGTATTAGCAATTTTGAAAAACCTGAGGGTCAATAACTCCCCTGAGCCAGATGAGGTATATCCTAGGATTCTTTGGGAGGCAATGATATTGCAGAGCCTTTAGCTTTAATCTTTGGGTCCTCGCTGTCCATGGGGATAGTGCTGGAGAACTGGAAATTGGTGAATTTTGTTCCTTTAGTAATTACAGGCCTGTAAGTCTTACATTGGCAGTCAGTAAGTTAGTGGAAAAGGTCCTGAGGGACAGGATTTAAGACCATTTGGAAAGATGCAGCTTAATTTGAGATAGGCAGCACAGATTCATGAAGGGTAAGCCTTGCCTCACAAATTTGACTGAATTCTTTGAGGAGGTAATTAAGTGTGTAGATGAAGGTAGAGCAGTTGATGTCATATGCATGGATTTTAATAAGGCGTTTGATAAGGTTCCCCATGGTAGGCTCATGAAGAAAGTAAGGAGGTGTGGGATTGAGGGAAATTTGGCCGATTGGATAAGTAATTTGTTATTCATAGAAGACAGAGGGTGGTGATGGAGGGAAAATTTTCAGACTGGAGACCAATTACCAATGGTGTACCACAGGGATCAGTATTGGGTCCTCTGCTATTTGTAATTTTTATTAATGACTTGGAGGAGGGGGCTGAAGGGTGGGCCAGTAAATTAGCTGATGACACCAAGATTGGTGGAGTAGTGGATGAGGTGGAGGGCTCTTTTAGGCTGCAAAGAGACATTGATAGGATACAGAGCTGAACAGATGGAGTTTAACTCTGATAAGTGTGAGGTGATTCATTTTGGTAGGATAAATTTGAATGCGGATTACAGGGTCAACAACAAGGGTCTGAGAAATGTGGAGGAACAGGGAGATCTTGTGGCTCATATCCACAGATCTTTGAAGGTTGCCACTCAAGTGGATAGAGCCACTTGAAGAAGGCTATAATGTGTTAGCATTTATTAACAGGTGGTTTGAGTTTAAGAGCCGTGGGGTTATGCTGCAACTGTACAGGACTTTGGTGAGACCACATTTGGAAAATTGTGTGTAGTTCTGGTTGCCTCACTATAAGGAGAATGTGGAAGCATTGGAGAGAGTGCAGAGGAGATTTACCAGGATGCTACCTGGTTTGGAAGGTAAGTCTTATGAGGAAAGGTTGAGGGATCTAAGGCTTTTCTCTTTAGAGCGGAGGAGGATGAGAGGTTACTTAATAGAGGTTTATAAGATGATGAGGGGGATAGATAGAGCGGATATTCAGAGATTATTTCCTCGGGTGGATGTAGTTGTTACTAGGGGACATAACTATAGGGTTCAAGGTGGGAGATGTAGGAGGGGTGTCCAAAGTAGAGAGTTATTGGGTTGTGGAATAGACTGCCAGCTGTGATAGTGGAGTCAGAACTTTAGGAACTTTCAAGCTGTTATTGGAAAGGCACATGGAGTACGCCAGAATGATGAAGTGGAATAGCTTGATCTTGGTTTTGGAAAGCTCGGCACAACATCAAGGGCCAAAAGGCCTGTGCTGTACTGTTCTATATTCGATATTCTAATTTCTTTAGTCTTTTGATAAAGTAGAGGTGTTGGTGGGCTTTCTTAACTATTGTGTTGGCCTGGAGGATCAGGACGGGTTGTTGGCGATCTAGACACCTAAAAATTTTAAGCTCTTGACCCTTTCTACAAAGGGACTTTATCAGGCCTTTGTAGACTAAACTGTACGTTACTGAAAAATACTTGGGGAATATCCTGCCCTTCTGGAAGACATGCATTTCACCCAACCAAGGGAGATTGGCCTCTCCTAATAAACATGGATAACAGCTCCGTCACTTCCTCAAATCCTAACAATCATAGTGAGTCAAATGTACTCTGAGATAACAAGCTCATCCACAGTGTAAGAAGGATTTCTTTTATTCATTCCACTTGCCAGTGTGAGTGCAGTTCCAACAACACTCAAGAATCATAGCATTCCAGAATTACTGAATCCCTTACAGTGCAGAAGAAGCCATTCAGCCCATAGAGTCTGCACCCAACCATCTGACAGAGGAGTATCTTACCCAGGCCCTCTAATCCACCCTACCCCTGTAACCCCACACATTTTTCCATGGCTAATGCACCTAACCTGCACATCTATGGAATTTCGACATTGTTCAGGACAAAGCAGCCCACTTGACTGACATCACATCCATCCTATTCAACATTCACTCCCTCTACCACTGATGCACAGTGACAGCAGCATCTAACATCTAGAAGATATACTGCAGCAACTCAATAAGGCTGTTTTGACAATACTTTCCAAATTCATTAACTCCACCACCTCAGCTCAAAGTGCAAATGCATGGGAACACTGCCTCCCTCCAAGCCAATACCATTCTAACTTGGAACTATTTATCTGTTCCTTCACTGCCACTGGGTCAAGATCCTGGAAATCTCCCCCTTGCAGCACGGTGGTGTAACTATAAAAGCTGGACTATAGCAGTTCAAGAATGCAGCTCAACACGGCCTTCTTAAGGTATAAGTATTAACTGTTAGCCTAGCCAACAATGTCCTCCACATCCTGAGAAAGAATAAAAATAAATATTGGTGAAAAGCACAAATTTCAATTTGATACAGTATACATTTTTCTGATCCTGAACAAGACCCCCAAGTTGTTGGTATGATCAGATTAGGGACCAATAACATTTTCTTTAAAGTAGACAAGTTTGAGGCACTTGCTAAAGGAATAAGACAAAAGATTTTATGTTTATTGAACAAACATAAATAATCTTTACTACATGAAGTCAGAAAGACAAAACAATTTCCGATATCTATTTTATATTCATTTGACCATTACATTTTGTACATTCATGATTAACATGAAGTAAATGCAATTAATAGGCAAGTTTTGGTCTATCACCCACGCTACACATTAAATAGCAGATGTAACCTAGACAGATCTCACAGATTTTTTTACAATCCACTCAGATATCAGTAAAAACTGATCAACTAATCTCATTGAATCTCCCTCATGACGTATTCCAGTTTTCACTTTTGAAGATCTAGCCTTGGAATTCTCTCCAAATGTTGATCTGACTCAGACTACTTCAACATGGTTCGTCTCACAGGATTTCAATCTTGTAACTCAAGACTTTGTTCCCCTGAATTCCTGAGTCAGCACTCTGAAATCAACACACAAGCACAACTTTAGCTCTTCAGCCACTCTGAGTAAAATATCAGTGTTTATATTCATCCCAGCAGCCCTTAGCATAGAATAATCAACCTTCTGCTGCCTTCTCAGATCTCTGCATTCTCCAGAGCTCTCACTTCTTGAAACTCAACACTTCTACTGTTCAGAGTTTGCTTCTCATCAGAAGGGTCTTCCAGACTCGAAACATTGGCTCTATTCTCTCTCCACAGATGCTGTCAGACCTGCTGAGTTTCTCCAGCATTTTCTGCTTTTGTTTCAGATTCTAGCATCTACTGTATTTCACCTTTATCTAAGTTTAAGGCATCTCAAGCAGAAATGGGGCTTCTCACAGCTAATGTTATTTTTGTTCATTTTTGATGGTGTGATCATTAATAGCAAAAGATGTTAAATTTGTTTCTTGTTTCTTTGAATATCAAATAACCATTGATTTTGGTTAATGGCCTGAGTACGTTTCATTGTCACAAGTGCAGAGATTGCCAGGGGATTTACACTTTATTGCAGAGGCGGTGGTTTGGAATCTTGAGTTTGTGCATTACAAATGTCTTGTACAAAGGCAGCAACTTTGACATGAGTTCCATGGTGCGCATTATCAAGGCCTCCCTGATGTCCCTGTCTCTCTGAAGGTTCCAGACATTGTCTCCAAATGTTCATACTGTCCTTATTTGGGCTCCTTAACAGCCGATTCAATGGCCACCATATCTGGAGTTGCCTTGTCATCTTCAACCTGCAGTAATTTACCCTCACCCCCGCCCTCCCTATCAGACTGACAACCTCAGACTTGCAGATCTTGCTTTGTAGTTCCAGACAATCTCCACATTCTTTGAGTGGAATCTCTTCCAATTTATGCAGGCTCCTGGCTGACTTACAAGCACCTTGATTACCAAATGATTGCATTTGATGGCACTTTGAATGCAGGAGAAGCCTATAATTGCCAAAGAACCTCTGGATCTCTCAGTCTGACTGACCTTATACATTCAGTAATGGATGATAGTCGTCAACCATCTGAATGGAGCATTAATAACAAGTTAACAAGGGAAGCAGATTGTGACACACCACATGGTTCTCTCAGTGAAGCCCTGGAAAGAACCTTTGGGACAGAAATTGAGGATCATTGTGATCTTCAGAGTCACTGGCATTGAGATGTCCACCTGTGCAATTGGAGGTGATCTACAGCCCAACCTGGTGTATGGTGGTGACAGTGTTCCTAGAGAGGCCGAGCCTCTCCTGGCACAGGACCTCG
The DNA here is from genome assembly GCA_024679065.1 of Sphyrna mokarran. Lineage (NCBI taxonomy): Eukaryota > Metazoa > Chordata > Chondrichthyes > Carcharhiniformes > Carcharhinidae > Sphyrna > Sphyrna mokarran. The sequence continues at coordinate 8,682,493 of JAGIQG010000024.1, forward strand.
GACATGAAGGTAGTTGAGGCATTGCCTGTCCACTAAGGTGGCAGGGTGGTGATATCTCCTGGAGACCCTTCAGCCTTGCACTCCCTGCAGCCCCTGTGCCTGCACCTCTCCTTCCACAGGCCGCTTTCTGAAATGCTGCCTGAAGTCACCTGGCCTACCAGAGGAGATCTCACCAGTTGAGAATACAAAGCCCATCATTAGAAATGCACAAACACTGTCTCATACAATGTGCTCTGCTGAAATCTTCAGACAGAGGAAGTACTCCAAAACAAAGCTATCCAAGGATGAAAAGCACCAAAAATGATAAATCAAATCGACTTCACAGCAATAAAGTCTAAACTAAGTAGATGGAGCCTTTGTCCTGGGGCCCTTTTATCCTGTCCCTGGATGAGAACTCGAGGAAAACCTGTTGGCTGCTTTCCCATGTTGCCCATGCGACAACTGCAAAATTGCATGGGCAATGTAAAATTGCTTTCAATTAGTAAACGAATACCCTTAATTGGCTCTTTAAGTGTTAGCACATGTGCTTCCAACCCTGCATCCACCCACTGATTACAATATTGCTCACGTGTGCCATGACATTGGGAAACACGCCCAATGTCTTCTCATGTGATTTCATATGAGTTCAGGTTGGGCATGCATCCACCTTAATAGCATAAATTCTGGTCCTGGTTTAATATCACCTCATGTGATTTGATGTCAAATTTTCATTTGATAATGCTCCCATGAAATCCCTTGGGAGGTTTTGTACATTAAAGATGCTATATAAATGTAAGTTGTTGCTGCAATGCGACAATATTTGCATCAGAAATGTGATTGGTTTCAATGAGAAACAAAAGTTGCTTTATGCTGTATTTTGGCAATTTAATCCTTGTTGATATAACAATTTCCTTCTTGGTTTTCCTCATTCCCAGAATATACATTGCATTTTGTGTACCACAGCTTCCCAGTTATTGGTCAAAACCACTACCAATTAAGAGCAAGATTTGATGAAAGCAACTAGTGAGACAGATTTCTAACTCATTCATGGTGAATAAAACTGAGTTTATTTGAGTTGCAGTGAAAAGGTTATTTTTGATTAGTAAAGTCAGTAAGTCTTTTTCAGAATTAATAAATGTTGACAGATCAATGCATCACTATCTATGTCAAGTAAATAAAATGTCCAATTTTTGAGAACTGTGACAATTCTCAACTGTACTTCAATGATATTGAATTTAAATTCCTCTATAATTGATTATAAATATTAGATCAAATCCCTGTAACCACTGAAAGAAATCTGGCAGCAATATCTGGAAAGATTTCGCTGAAACCTTCATTTCTGACTTTATCACCTCCAAACTCAACTGTTCCAAAGTTTGTGTGGTTGGCTCCAATCTTTTATGATATAAGATTGTATGTTGTCTTGAGAAAGAGCAGGTCAGAGGTGAGGAATACTGTGAAGAGTAATTCACTTCTTGATTCCCCAAAGACTATCTACCATTTACAAGCACAATTCAACTTGCCTGGTTGGGTGCAGTCCAACAACACTCAAGAAGCTTGACATCATCCAGGACAAAGCAGCCCATTTGATTGGTACCACATCTACAAGCATTCAATCCCTCCACCACTGAAGCTCAGTAGCAGCATGTGTACCATCTATAAGATGCACTGCAGCAATTCACCAAATTCATCCTTAGATTGTACCTTCCAAACACATAACCACTTCTAGCTAGAAGGAGAAGAGCAGCAGATAAATGGGAATACCGCCACCTGCAAGTTCCCCTCCAAGCTACTCACTATCCTGACTTGGAAATATATTGCCATTCCTTCACAGTCACTGGGTCAAAATCCTGGAATTCCATCCCTAACAGTATTGTGGGTCAACCCAGAGAACATGGCTGCAGCGATTTAAGAATGCAGCTTGCCATCAACTTCTCAAGAGCAACTAGGGATGGGCAATAAATGCTAGTCAGCCTGCAACATCCATATCCCATGAATTTTTTTTTAAATGAAGAGGTCTCGAGGCTTGCATGGTTGAATAGTACCTGTTTATTAATAACACACAACTGTGTGCATATATGCAGATACAGTCTTGACTGGGTACTAGCTTTGTTTCAAATTCTACTAGACTCACTACTTACCTCTACTACTCCTATATGATTCTCCATCATCATGTGGACAGTACTATTTCCCCAGTCCCTCATTAACTCCCACAGTCTCGAACACCTAATACTGCATTTCCCTTTAAGTCTTTACTCAAATTATTCACAATGATATTCACATACTAGCCTTTCTTCACCCAAATCTTTACAAATATAAATAATCTGGAGGCTTTGTGACTTTTCCAGATCTTGTTCCTTTCAATCTTGGAGGAGTGGAAATCTCAACTGTTTGGGATGGTGTTGTTGGTCTGGAGTTGAAGTTGTAATTGTAGTATTCAGTTGTCAACATCTGGTTCATTTTTTGCGCTCATTCATGGTGTGTGTTTTTCTATGTTATTATTTTGTCTCTTTAGGTTGGATTTCAATGACTTATCCCTCTCCTTCCAGAGGGAATGTACACTCCATTCATTCATAGAGTGGACTTGGATTTTCTTTCTCAATGTGGTCTGCTGTATTTGTCCTGGAAGTTAAAGGTTTACCACCTATATGTTCCTAAGTTCCTTATCCTTGAGCTCAACCTGCCGCTTGATTTCTAATGCTGCGCTCTGTTTCTTTATGGGCAGAAAAGGGGTCAGCAGCAAGGACTGGTTTCAGTTTCACCCCTCTCCCAACAACGTCCTGTTCCTCCAAAGGACCTTTGATCTAAGGAACAGCCACCCTCCCTCCATCAGAAACAATGGGTCTGATTCTCACATTGCAGCATGCTAGTTTTTCAACACATCAGGTTGGGAGATGCATATCGGCCATTTTTTGGGATTCGTGCATGCATTCCCAACCAATGGGAGATAGCAGGTGCAGTCGAAACTACACTGGAAACCTGCGAGAAGACCAACAAATGATTTTAATCTATTTGGAATTAATTTAAATGTCATTATCAAGTCCGGGACTGAATTCTCTGGGCCCAATAGTATCTCCCACCCTGCCAGGAGTATTTCACTCTGGTGAGGTGTAGAGTAGCTCCCACTTTCAGGTAACTAGCAGGAGACCCCACTGGAATGAAAGGGGGGTATTCAAGGTCCCCTCCGGGGTTGAGCAGTGAGGAGGTATTGCCCCCTGAGCATGGGAAGGGAGGTGGTGCCCCTGGACATGAGCAAGCTGGTATAGCCTAATGGGCAGTGCCCTTGCCTAGAGGCACTTTGGCACTGACCACAGAGTATCAGACAGTGCTAAGGGGGCAGGGTCTATGGCATGGCAAATTATGGGCAGGGCCAACGGGAGATCACTGAGGCTGCCACTCTGCATTGGTCTGGGCTGGAGGGAAGTCAGCAATTGGGACAGGCTGGGGAAGGGGAGTTCTGCTATGGGGGAGTCTGCCTCCCATTGTGAGGGGGGGCTGCAGGGAGGGGCTCCGCTGGGAGAAGTAGGGAGGGGATAGTCATTGCTCAGGTGCTGGAGATAGTGGTGCTCTGGGATTGAAGGGTGTCAGCGCTGGCCAGGAAATGCTTGTATGTGCCGTGATCGGATTGCAATCAGGCCATGAGGGTCCCTGGCTAGCCAGTGATCCTCTGACGGCTGACGGTTTGGGATTACTGTGCATGCGCAAATCTGATGTGAATAGGCCTCTCGAAGATTTTAATGATAATCACGATTATGACCTCTGCAATGCACAGAGCATGGGAAATTCAAGTCTGAACTCCCACTGAAAAAGCAATTGTAAATTACCCCATTTTTCCCACCAATTCAGCGCTTAGAATTTTTTTGAGAAAATCGTCCCTGACAAGTTTTACCTGTTATGTACATTGCGTAGCAACAATTGTGGGTGCCTCACAAGACTGCATCCTTAAGCCCATATTCTGCTCCTTATATACCTGTGACTGTGTGGCCAAATTCCCCTCCAACTCGTTTTTCAAGTTTGCTGATGATGCCACTGTAATGGATCAGGTCTCAAAAATGATGAGACAGAATATAGGAATGACATAGAAAATCTGGTGAACAAGTGCAATGACAATAATCTCTCCCTCAATATCAAAAAAATGAAGCAGAGAGTCATTGACTTCAGGAAGTGTAGTGGAGTACATGCCTCTGTCTACATCAATGGGGATGAAATAGAAATGTTCGAGGCCTTCAAGTTTTTAGATGTCCAGTTACCAACAACCTGTACTGGACCTCCTATTTTGACACCATAGTTAGGAAAGGCCACTGTGCTTCTACTTTCTCAGAAGACTAAGGAAATTTGACATGTTCACCATGACTTTCACTAACTTTTACAGATGCACCATAGAAAGTATTCTTTCTGATTGTATCACAGCTTGGTATGGCTCCTGCTCTGTCCAAGAATGCAAGAAACTACAAAGGGTTGTGAATGAAACCCAGTTCATCACACAAAACAACCTCCCATCTATTGACTCTGAACATAGTTCCCGCTGACTCGGAAAAGCAGCCAATATAATAAAGTACACCACACACTCCAGATATTTTCTCTGCCACCTTCTTCATTAGGAAAAAGATACAAAAGTCACATACCAACCGAGTCGAGAACAGTTTCTATCCTGCTGCCATCAGACTTTTGAATGGACCTATTTCGCATTAAATTGATCTTTCTCTACAACCTAGTTATGACTGTAACAGTACATTCTGCACTCCTTCCTTTCCTTCTCTATGAACTGTGTCCTTTGTATAATGTGCAAGAAACAATACTTTTCACTGTATACTAAAATATGTGAATAATAAATCAAATCAAGGCTGCCTGCAGCTTGGTTAATATCAGTGAAGGACAGAAATGGCTCTTATATGAGCACTAATTAGCGACTTAAGGGTCTCAATTGGAAGTGGGCGGGAAGGTCACCCAACAGCATTCCTACCCCAAACTTAATTTTTGTGAAGGCAAGAAGGTGTCAGGGTTCTGGTACATCACCATCCTGCCTAATTACATGGTCTTCATAGAACATAGAAGTCTTCAACTCCAAGCTCGCCACCAGCAAGAGCAGAAGATTCAGGCTCATGTTTAAGTCACTTGATAATCTTACCTATTCTTACATATACAAAACCACCTGCAGCCTTTCAGCCACCAACCCTCTCACACCAACCACTTCTAATTTTCCATTCCTTCCACTCTGGTCTCTGATCTTCCTACAATCATTACAATCAGTGACCATGCCTTCAATCACCTAGATCCTACATCTTGAAATTCCCTCCTGAAAATCTGTAATTTTCTATCCCCTCTTGTCCATCATACCTCTGACCAAGTGTTTGATCACCATCCTAATTTTGGTCTTTGGCTCAATGTCAGAATATGGTTCTGTGAAGCACTTCGGTGTGTTTTTCTGCATTAGCAGGTACTATACAAATATGAGTTGTTGATATATCAATATTTTGCGAATAGTCTGATCAAAAAATCAAACTTTCCACAAATTAACATCAATTTACATTTATTTGATAGTCTCTTTAACAAGGCCAAAGTAGTACTGGGCAATGCAGTTCTAACTAACTGATATGAAAATTATATATAATGAGTGTATGTTTTTGAATTCTTTCTACTAATAGCTCTTACTATGAAGAAGTCATTTCACATTTGGCACAGTTATGAACCAGCCTCACATTGAAAATGCAGCTACCTCAGCATTGCAATAAAATCAAGGCAATGGTATTTGCATTTCTTATAACATCTACCTGATCTCTCTGCAAACAATCAAATTGTGTGAGGTAATGTGGTTCAATCATGCAAATAATGGCAAAGCAGACTTGCAGAAATGCAACTCAATTGGTATCAAAAATGATTCCAGAATTAATTCCAAAAAATATTTTCTCACAGATACACAGGCTTTCAATTGAAATGACTGGGGATAAGAATTTCACTAAAGCTATTGTAAATTACACTTTCAAACATTCATAAATCTTTTGCTGCAATTCAAAAGGGAATAAATAATAAGTTGCCCAAGTTGGTTCAGGTTTGACACAAAACCCAGGCTTGAGGGAATCATTTTGTACTGAGCCAGAGTCAATTTGGTTACCCTTTGTTTGGTTTTTTGGGCCAACAAAAATTTAGGTGAAGTGTAAAAGGTTGGCAGCATGTTTTTTTTCTAACTGCCAAGGCATAGAGAAACATAATGACGTAGTAATGGTTTCAAATAGAAAGCCTTCAATCTGTCAAGGCCACCTATCTAGAGTTTTTTCCTTGGTGCATTTCTAATGAGTTCAGATTTCACTGAGAAAACATGAATTTGAAAGGATCATTAATAGGTTATGATATTTCAGTACCAAGAATAAGTTGAGGACATTCATTTTAAGTTATGGAGCACTGTTGGGCACTTTAATTCTGGAACATTTATTCACCTTTCAGTTCAAAAGTTCCTCTATGTTTTAGGCTCTCAAAAAAAAGAGTAATGATGCAATTCATTTGGATTGATGGACAATTCAAGGAAATTTTGAATTCAAATTGTTAGTTTATTTAGTACTTATCAAAATGGGGAATGGAACATCTTTTCACTTATCATAGAAACATAGAAACGTAGTTCAGTACAGGTCTTCGGCCCTCAATGTTGTGCTGAGCTATGTCCAAACCCAAAATCAAGCTATCGCATTCCCTATCATTCCGGTAAATACTATAGATACTTTAGATACTATACAATAGTGTATCCATCATGCAAACTTTAAAGACGTATGTTCCTCTTGGGCTCTGACAATTTTGTTTTTGAATCCCAGGAAATTCTGCCACAGTTGCGGTTATATTCTCTATTTTCGTTTTGCTTTGTTCAAATGTCAGAGACCTGGTTTGGAAAGGGTTGTCCTGAATATTGTTGTTTCAATTGTGCATAAATCCTGCATTAGATAATCACAATTATCTAATGCAAGATAATATTACAGATGGCACCCACAAGGTTCCATACCGTGCATCTGTGCCGATCATGCAAACAAAACCCTGGGCACACAGGTTCAAGGGGCCTACTGCTGCTTTGATAAAGTTTAGCCCACAAGTGAAGAGGAGTATGGTTAAAGAAATAAAATATGAAAGAATGAAATCCACAGTACTTTTTCAGTCAGTCAAAAGTCAAGGTGAAGTAATCAGAGGAACCACCTTTGTAAAAGATTGAAGGTGAAATGACTTGCTGTAATATATTGATCATATATATATAATATGCAGATATGTCACTTGATGTCATAACTCTGGCAATCACACTTTTGTGAAAAAGAATTAACAATCAATGAAAAGTATGAAATATGGCTCAAAGAATGTTGAATTAATTGACAAGTCCTATAACTATTCCATCATAAGATGCATTATCTAAGTTGTTCTATGCTGGAGTCAAGAAATGCAATAGACTTTTCTGAAGTTCTATTTGGAGATGACATTGAATGACAATGACAATTTCAAAATCAAGTAGGGAAAAGAGCTCTTCAATGACCCAATTTGTGGGCAATTCTTATCAAGGAGAGAACTGGGGTTGAAATCAAAATCTAGAAGCTTTTGCAGGGAACAATTAGAATATCATTATGGAAATATCTCTAGAGTAGCTTAAAACTATCAGTCTGTCAGAATATTGTAGAGCTGTAAAGTCAGCATTATCTGAACTGGATTTCAGTATAAAGCCTGGAAAGGTTCATTTACATTTTGCCTCCACACTACAGAAAATGAGGCCTGGTTATATCTCTCAAAAGAACAAAACATTGCAAAATGCTGGTTTCCAAAAATTCTAAATTTTTAGAATTATCTCATTATCAATTCAGCATTATCTGAACTGGATTTCAGTATAAAGCCTGAAAAGGTTCATTTACATTTTGCCTCCACACTACAGAAAATGAGGCCTGGTTTTATCTCTCAAAAGAACAAAACATTGCAAAATGCTGGTTTCCAAAAATTCTAAATGGGCTGCAAAGTGGTTAGCACTGCTGCCTCACAGTGCCAGGTCCTGGGTTCAATTCCCAGTTTGGGCTCCTATCTGCACATTCTCCTTGTGTTTGTGTGCTCTGGTTTCCTCCCACAGTCCGAAAGACATGCTGCTTAGGTGCATGGCCTGGAAAGGAGCCACAGTGTGGCGACTAAGGGATTTTCACAGTAATTTCATTGCAATTTTAATGTAAACCTACTTCTAATAATAAATAAAACTGAAATTTGTATCTACTAGTTGCTCAGAACATGTACTAGGAAAGCAAAGATAGTTTTAAGAGATTTATATTTGTATTGGTAAATATTGGAAATAAAGTTGAGTTTTAAGTGGTTTTAATTTAGTGTTTCTGTTTTTGGAAGGGTAAAACCTATAGTTAGATTCATGCTGGATAAAGATGTTTATATGTATAGGATTGATTTCAATTCCAATTGTGATTCTATTGTATTTAGAGAGGGTTACAACGTGAAAAATAAATAATAGCAGCAGTGGTTGCTTAGTAACTGGCGGCCCTTGTAAGGTCGGAAAGCTTTTAAGCTTTAGGTTTAGCAGAATATAGACAGAAGACAGAAAGCAGAGAGGGAACATCTCTCAACTCTGTCAGAAGAAAGACTGGACAGGAAGAGAGCTGCAAAGAGGCAGACTTCCAAAAGAACCAGATAACAAGGAAATTGGGACAGAAAGAATGTTTAAGGCAATTGAAACTAAGAAAATAGAGACCAAGGTGTTGTTCAGAAAAAAATCAGAGAAGTGTCCTGATTTAAAGAAACAATTGTAGTAATCAGATTAAAAGTGGACAGCAGATTTCGGATAAATCAGAAGTTTGATGCCATTTGATTACAGCCTGAGAATCAAATGTTATGGCAATTGTGAACAGTTCATATAGCAGTCAAGATGAAGAAATCCTGAAGATAGCATGTGAAACCTGGATTGGATTCACTATGAAGAATGGAGGAAAACCAATGTTTAAGAGAGTCATTTGGAAAATCTGGATTGGATTTCAGAATGCAAATTGCCGATGGAAATCCTTGTGAAAGGAGATTTTAAAGCATGTTTTTGGGAAGTGAAGTTTGGAAACTCTCATGTGACAATCATCTGTGGGAATTCTGAAGAGAAATCCACAGAGACTAACTTGAGTTTACAGTGTAGTGTGTATGTTTGATCACAGTGACTTCGTATGCTTAAAAGGATCTTTGTGACCAGAATTTTGTCATCCCGCCTGTCACCAAAATAAAACTGGGCAAGGGGCATACCATGAAAAGGATGTTAGAGGGAGGTTTTTCACACAGAGTGATGTGGGGGCCTGGAATGCACTGCCAAGTAGAGTGTTGGAGGCAGACATGCTAAAGTTGTTTAAGGTTTACTTAGATAGGAACATGAGCAGAGAGATGGAGGGATACAGGAGACTGTTCTAAATAAGGATCAAGAGTCTTGGGATGTTCCTGGGGATCAACTGATTCCTTTGGAATCAACATATTTTATGGCTGTCTTGTCTTATTTCTGAGCTTCTGGGGATTCTGTGTATGTCTGTGTATCAACATATAAGTTGTGTATGTTTATTGATGTCTTTTCTTTTAATCCACGGATTATTCGGTCCACCTTGTTGTCCAACGAGGGGCATACATGCGGTGGGTAGTGCTAAGGCTGCTCTTGAATGTTGCTTTGAAAGTTGTTTAGTGATTCATGTCATTAGTGTATGCTTAAACTGGACCAGCTGATGGGCAACATGACAGCTCAGTGACTATCACTGTTTGCTATGTAGATACATGGATTTGGGCCAGTGTCTGTGGGAGTTTGCACATTCTCCCCGCGCTTGCATGGGTTTTCTCCGGATACTCCGGTTTCCTCCCACACCCCAAAAATGTGCTCTTAGGCTGATTGGTGTTAACAAATAGTCCTTAAATTAGTCATCCCTCAATCTGGTTATGATTCCTTTATTGTGGAGTCCAATAGGCACAGACGAAGGTCATAGTAGAAGAGGGCACCCATAATGTTAAAATGGCGGCACAGGCTCGTTGGGCCAAAGAGCCTGTTTCCAATGCTGTGTTGTTCTTTGTTCTTTGACCCTTAGATGAGATTCTCTGGTTTCAAGGTGAGTGAGGCTGAAAAATCTCAGCCTGTGTATTAATGAGACTATTGTAATTTAGGATGTATTTTGTATTGTGTTAATCTTAAAATCTGTGCATAATTGTTGAGCTAAAGGGCAGTAAAGGAGTATTGTGTCATTATCCATTTTTTTTCATGTTTAATAAATGTTTTTTTTCTTTCTAAAACTAGTTAGTGGTCCCCTGACCCCTATTCTCCACATTTATAAAAATAGTAAAAGTAACGATCTTTTGATCCAGGGTTCCATTCAGAGATCTTCCTGGTCATTTCTAACATCAAGAGAGATCGTAACGCTTTGGTAGGTAAGTTAGTGAGTAAAGTCAAAAGATATAGGGCAACCCAATGCAAAATATAGGCAACTGGATAGGAATTTTATACAAATGCACTTTTCTACAAGGCAATGTAGATCTGTTACCTGACAGTCATAGCTCCTGCTTATTTAATCCAAATCAATTTCTGCAGACATCTAAAACAAATGTTGAAGTCTGAACTTGCATATGTAAGACACTTATAGTGTCTGTTTTAGGCAGCTAATCAAGACACATGCAAAGAGACTTTTACCACAGTGGCAACATCTATGAGGCATAAACAGATTGAACATTGCACCCCATTAGTGATGCCTTTTGCCTACTTTAGCACAAAAAGCACTAATTTTAAACACATTGTGCTATAAAAAATATATTTGAAATAATCAAAAAAGTAATTCTATAACTTCTTAAAAACATTCTTGTGGAAATAACATTCACAATATGAGTAAATGCTGTAAATGGGTGTCACCCATTTCAATGTTTACAAATTGAATGTCCTAATTCCTCTGACTGTTCCTTGCCCTTGTGTCAAAGCAAGGTTATATATGCTACGGCACGACATCTGTTGAGTCTCAAAATATTATTATGTATATTATCGGCCAGATGAAATATTCCATCAATGTACCAAGAATATTTAGCTGTTCTGTACCTCATTTCTATTTACACACCTGAACTCTATAACATTTGATACCCATATCTAATAAAAATGTCTCCAAAAATCTGGAAGGGTTGATGTTTTTAAAAATCAGTAATTTGTGGCTTTTGATACAACTCAAATTGAAGAAAAAGTTTAAAAAATGACTGGACATTTGGCAAATTTGATTGCATCATTTATAATTTTTGTTGATTATATATTAAAGTATTAGATCCAACATGTCCAATATTCTTCAAATGTCACAATCAAGTCAAAACAAACTGTTTCTAAAAAATGCACACAAAGAAAAGCAGTTATCATATTCATTTGTGTAAAAGTTGATTTTTTTTGTAATCAACAAAATGAATGAGATTGTCATTGACTTCAGGAAGCGTAAAGGAGAACGTGATCCTATCAAGGATCCTAGATAGGATCAAAAGACCGTTACTTTTACTATGGGGATGAAGTAGAAAGGGTTGAGAGCTTCATGTTTTAGATGTCCAGATCATCAACAAATTGGTCCCCCATGCTAACACTATAGTTAAGAATGCCCACCAATGCCTCTACTTTCTAAGGAAGACTAAGAAAATTTGGCATGTCAGCTATAACTCTCAGCAACTTTTACAGATGCACCATAGAAAGCATTCTTTCTGGTGATATCACAGCTTGGTATGACTCTTGTTCTGTCCAAGACTGCAGGAAACTACAAAAGGTCGTGAATGTAGCCCAATCCATTACACAAACTAGCCTCCCAACCACTGACTCTGTCTACACTTCCCATTGCCTCAGCAAAGCAGCCAGCATAATTAAGAATCCCACACATCCTGGACATTCTCTCTTCCATCTTCTTCCTTCAGGAAAAAGATACAAAAGTCTGAGATCACAGACCAACCAACTCAAGAACAGCTTCTTCCCTGCTAATGTCAGACTTTTGAATGGACTTACTTGCATTAAGTTGATCTCTCTCTACACCCTAGCTATGATTATAACACTACATTCTGCACTCTATCATTTTCTTCTCTATGAATGGTATGTTTTGTCTACATAGTGCGCAAGAAACAATACTTTTCACTGTATATTAATACATGTGACAATAATAAATCAAATCAAATCAAATTTTTTAGGCTAAAAGTTGTCTTTTACCCAGATAATGTTTTTGAGGAGTTGACATGCATATTTGATTTGGACTGCCGTGAAATCCAAAAATGATTATTGCAATGGAATGAAGTAAACCAACAACATTAAAGGATTGGTCGGAATTTACATTGCTCAGGCGGGAATGCGCCCAACCTGGAAGTACGTGAAAACATGCAAGTAGTCAGGTGCATGTCACAAAATTGTCATACATAAGCAATATATTGTGAGTGCAAGAATTTAAAACTTGCCCACCAACAATCAAGCAGGCAATTTAGCCCATTAAGGTGCCAATTGGGTGCAATTTTATGTGGCCGGTCTGCTTTTACAATGGGCATGTCACCCGATTGGCCAGGCAGTCTTTACATTTTAATTGGATCCAGGCAGGATGAACTGTCAGGGCAGAAATAAAATTCATAAATGTGTCTGAGGACTGAGGTCTGTTTGTGAATATACTGCCCACATACTCATGACATAGCTTTGACATGGATATTTATTTTTCACGGGGCAGCAGCTAGAATAGTTTGTTAACGACTAAAGGCGAGAAAATGATAAAACACATGCATATGTATTCATACAGATTAGAAATTAGAATTGAGTCCAAAGTAAATCAATTAAAAAAAGGTACACAAAACAGTCCTTGACTCATGATGAACAGATGACTGAGCATTGCCATCAGTCATTGTCATCATTGGAATAGCTATAACTCTAGCACGTTAGAGGGGTCAGTTTTTGTACAAAGTGTGCAGGAAGGTTTTTTGACTCAGTATGTAGATAGGCCAACTAGAGGTGAGGCTACATTGGATTTGGTGCTGGGCAATGAGCCAGACCAGGTGTTAGGCTTGGAAGTTAGTGAACATTTTGGTGATAGTGACCACAATTCGGTTACGTTCACCTTAGTGATGGATAGGGATAGGCATGAAGCTGGGGGCAGTAGTTATAGCTGGGGGAATGGTAATTATGAGGCCATAAGGAGGGAATTAGGGTGCATAAATTGGACTAGGAAACTACAGGGACTGGGAATATCTGAAATGTGGAGCTTATTCAAGGAGCAGCTACTGCGAGTCCTTGATAAGTATGTCCCTGTCAGGCAAGGAGGAAATGGTCAAATAAGGGAACCATGGTGTTCTAAAAAAGTTAATTCGCTGGTTAAAAGGAAAAAAGAGGCTTATGTCAGGATGAGGCTTGAAGGCTCAGTTAGTGCAATGGATAGCTATAGATTAGCCAGGAGGGAGCTAAAGAGTGAGTTGAGGAGAGCTAAAAGGGGACACGAGAAGACTTTGGCTGATAGGATCAAGGAGAATCCTAAAGCTTTCTTTAGATATGTTAAGAGTAGAAGATTGGTTAGGGCAAGATTAGGGCCAGTCATAGACAGCAGTGGGAAGTTGTGCGTGGAGCCTGAAGAGATTGGAGAGGCACTGAACAAATATTTCTCTTCGGTATTCACGCAGGGAGATGTAAATGTAGTTGTGGAGAACACTGGGATACAGCAAACTGGAAAGTATTGAAGTAGATAGGAGGATGTGCTAGATATTCTTGAGGGTTTGAAGTTAGATAAGTCCCCTGGGCCGGACGGGATTTACCCTAGGATTCTCTGGGAGGCGAGAGAGGCGATTGCAGAGCCTCTGGCTCTGATCTTCAGGTCGTCGTTGGTTACGGGTATAGTGCCGGAAGACTGGAGGATAGCGAATGTGGTCCCATTGTTCAAGAAGGGGAAGAGAGACTTTCCAGGGAATTATAGGCCAGTGAGTCTTACTTCTGTTGTGGGCAAAGTATTGGAGAGAATTATTAGGGATAGGATTTATAGTTATTTAGAGAGAAATGAATTGATTGGGGATAGTCAGCATGGTTTTGTGAAGGGTAGGTCGTGCCTTACTAACCTTATTGAGTTTTTTGAAAAAGTGACCAAAGAGGTGGATGGGGGTAAGGCAGTTGATGTGGTATATATGGACTTTAGTAAGGCGTTCGATAAGGTGGCCCATGGAAGGCTTCTGCAGAACATGCAGATGTATGGGATTGAGGGTGATTTAACTAATTGGATTAGGAATTGGCTAGCTGATAGAAGACAGAGTGTGGTGGTTGATGGAAGATATTCATCGTGGAGTTCGGTTACAAGTGGTGTACCTCAGGGATCTGTTTTGGGGCCCCTGCTGTTTGTAATTTTTATAAATGATCTGGATGAGGGTATTGAAGGATGGATTAGTAAATTTGCAGATGACACCAAAGTCGGAGGAGTGGTAGATAGTGAAGAGGGGTGTTATAGTTTGCAGAGAGACTTGGACAAGTTGCAGAGCTGGGCCGAGAGGTGGCAAATGGAGTTTAATGCGGAAAAGTGTGAGGTAATTCACTTTGGCAGGAATAACAAATGTGTAGAGTATAGGGCTAATGGTAGGATTCTTAATAGTGTTGATGAATAGAGGGATCTTGGTGTATATGTGCATAGATCCCTGAAAGTTGGCAATCAAGTCGATAAGGTTGTTAAGAAGGCATACGGAGTCTTAGCTTTTATTGGTAGGGGGATTGAATTTCGGAGCCGCAACGTCATGTTGCAACTGTACAAAACTCTAGTGCGGCCGCACTTGGAGTTCTGGTCCCCGCATTATAAGAAAGATGTGGAGGCATTGGAGAGGGTACAGAGGAGGTTTATCAGGATGTTGCCTGGTATGGAGGGCAGGTCTTATGAAGAGAGGCTGAGGGATTTGAGGTTGTTTTCGTTAGAAAGAAGGCGGCTAAGAGGAGACCTTATTGAAACATATAAGATGATTAGAGGTTTAGATAGGGTGGACAGTGATAGCCTTTTTCCTAGGATGGAGAAAGCTAGCACGAGGGGACATAGCTTTAAATTAAGGGGTGGTAGTTATAGGACGGATGTCAGAGGTAGGTTCTTTACCCAGAGGGTGGTAAGGGTATGGAATGCCCTGCCTGCTGCAGTTGTAGATGCGCCAAGTTTGGTGGCGTTTAAGAGGTTAGTAGATAAGTTTATGGACGAAAAGGGAATGGTTTAGGTTAGAGGGTCATTGCTTTTTCCTAATTGGTCGGCGCAACATCGAAGGCCGAAGGGCCTGTTCTGCGCTGTAATGTTCTATGTTCTATCATTGCAATATGAGATTCCTTCCTGACTTCTGCGGGTGAATAGTCATTCTGAAATTCTAGTTTTTGGCAGCTCAGTGGAGAAGCCTCCCTTTTCCCATTTCAGCTATTTACTGACTCGATTTATTTCAACAATCAAAGAGACAGATAGAGATATACCTACAAAAGGCTTTTACAGAGATGTTGTCACTGGTTGGCTTCTTCTTCTGCGTCACACATGTTCTGACATCTCAGCACTGGTTCACGAACACATACTTGGGGCAGCTTTTCAGCTGTTTTCATCTCAGTCTTTTATTTTCCTGGAAGGCAAAATCCACCAACCTAACTGGACATTACTCAGATATTTTTTGCTGAGATGATGCTTAGCTCTCATTGTGTCTCATTATCTCCACCAGAGATGACAATTAGTTTAAGTGTGCTTTAGAAATACCTTCATATGGAAACAGGATGAGGCTCCATTATCTTTCAGAATTGTCTCTCCCATAGCATATCTAACAATTCAGCCAATGACTGACTTTATATTCTCAGCCATCTTTGGCTTGTATGCCCTTTTTAAAAAGTGGTATTTAAAATGTAATATTTCCAGACAAAATTTAGTATTTTTCTTTCATTATTATGATAAACCTTTGCTTTTGAAAACTCTGTGAGAGAGAAACCAAGATTGTGTTTGAGTCGATTGTGTTTGAGAATGGAAGAGCATCAAAATGTTAACTCCGTTCCTCTCTTCACAAATGCTGCCAGATCTGCTGAGAATTTTCAGCACTTTCTTTTATTTCACATTTCCAGCGTTTGCAGTATTTTGCTTTTATGAGATCTCCAATCATGTTTTCAAGAACATGCTTAAACTTTTTATTTATTTCTCACCATTACCCTGTTCCTCAATAAATCACTTTTTTTCTTCTTCCATCTATTTCATGTTCAGTGTTTCATTTCTAAATGAATAAGTGACATTTCTGCGTGTGAGGATTACTGGGAATACAAATTGCTGAGAGGTGCTAGTTTTCAAGAAGAATATTAGTGTAACAGGTCCATTTTGCATATTCCTTATTAGACCTCAAATGAATTAAAGTGAAATTATTCATTCTATTCAAGGGCAACAAGGTGTTCATTGTAGATCAATATTACATTGCCATTTGGCAAATGGACGAGAGTCATCTGCCAGTTTTATGCGAGAACTGGCTGTCAAATTGTAGAAAGGAGATTAGAATATCAATTTTAGAAAGCTTATGAACAAAAATAGAGCATTAATTGCAAATAAAATATACTTGATTTTTCACAAAGAAATTGTAAGGAAAATTTTACATTGAATATGTATTTTCATCTCAGAAAGATTTCTAAGTTCCGTATTTTTTTCTAGCAGTTTTGTTTATTGACAAAAACAAAGAACACTGACACTATTGAGGCATTTCTACAAACATTGATGAAAAATAGATAGGATAAACATGAAATGATTTTTACTATGATTCTCAGAAATGCATAACAGGATTTTTCCAGTTACTTGTTTATAATCTTGTGTCTGTAAAAGTTGTGGTAATCTTGACATCAAAGATCTGGTGCCAAGGGTTGCAGTTGAATATAGTAAATGTTATTTGAAGCTCTGTGGGGAATAAGTTGGAAAGAATATATTTTCTGCTCCACGTTATAGTGCTGTTAAACATACAAATGAAATTAATGAGGCTTATCCAATCCAAGCGTTAATTCCTGGCTATGCTTTCTCTTTAATGGAATATTAGTGAAAATGAATGAAGACAGGAGTGTCCTGTTTCCTTATTTATCTACATACTGTGTTCAAAATATCTCACATTAAATATTTATTGCTAGATACGTCAACCTTGAAAAGTATGGTCAGTTCAGTTTTTCAAAGTTCGTAAGAAAAGCAGATGCTAACATGTCTTCTTTTCATGTGGGAATCGCTGGCAAGCTTGTTTATTGCCTATCCCCAATTGCTCTTGAAAAGGGGATAGTGAGAAGTCCATGTAGTGAAGTTGCTCCCACAATGTTGTTATGTAGGATGTTTCAAGATTTTGACATATCCACAGTATATATTTCCAAGTCAAGATAATACATTCTTCAAAATGAATGGAAATTCATGAAAATGGAAACCCAATTTAAGGATTAATTTCCAGCTTGGCCAAAAAGCTGAAATTGTGCTTGTCAGTTGGTCTTATTGTGTAGTGTGGTGTCTTTGACCACAGTTTTGATAAATTCTTGAATAGAAGTGAAGAATCCCACTCTGAATCACATGTGGCTGAATTTCAGGAGAAAAAAATGAAGGTGACAATTGTGGTGACTCCCAATAACCTCAGTCACCATGGTTGGCTGCTGAACTATTTATTATATGCCCCCTAAAGAGGTGTGGGGTGTGAGGACGATGAGGTTTTGGTAGGAGACAGCTTATTGGGGGAGGAGCGGGGTGTAGGAGAAGAGGAGGAATTGGAGGCTGAGTCAGAAATCCTGAAACAAGAGAGGTGCAATGATTGCATGAGGTGATTTCTTCTTACCACTCCCAGGAAAAGCTTCCAGCTGAGTTTTTGGACCAGATTTTCTGACATTCTGGAAAAGAAATCAGTTAGGTGTGGTTTATGCAATCAGTTTGGAAGGGCGGGCATGATACAGCCGGCAAGGTGAACTCCAAAGAGATCAAAGTGCCATCTTTAAAAGCACTCCAATCAACACCAAGTAAATGCCTCCAGCCCCCATCCCGATATAGAGAACCCCCTCACAAGCATCAGGGCCTCCACCACCACAGCACAAGCAACAAGGTACTCACCACCACCGCAAGGCCAACTATGGCTCCTCCCCCCCTTTGCAGGCATTGATTTTTCCTGTCACCACTCCCCATACCCTTTTTCAGGGATCGGGGCTCTCCCCCCTCCCCTCTGCAGGCATTGTTGCTCTCCCCAACCACCTCACACTGGGCCAACATCAGGACAACTCCCCATCCACAGAACTGCTGTCTTAGGAGCCCCCCCTCTTCCCATCACCTTCCATGGGGTTCCCCCGAGGGCCCACCTGAGCTTGTTCCTCTCCCTCCAGGGTCTATACTTACCATAGGAGCCCCCAGTGGGATCCCTTGACTTTTCCCATCTTCTAGAGCAGTTCTGAGATTTCAATATTCCACCAGGAGGATCATGAGGCAAGAAAACATAATGTTAAAATTGATTTTGATACATTTAAATGACATTCCTGCCCTCTCTGGGCAGAAACCTTGTATGTCACTGGCTGGGGGCAGAGAAAATCAGAAAATATGATCACGCTGGTGAGAATCATGTATCCCAACATTCGCACTATTTTGTGTGTGTTGCCATTCTCGCCGACAGTTAATGCGGTTGCAAAATTGCCCCTCTACGTGTTCCACAGGCTATCCTGTTCAGATCACTGTTCTCTGCATATCACGAATCATGCATGGGCCTCAAGCTGATAATTTCAGTTTTAGAAAATGCCCAGTCTACAACAAATTATCCCAGAAGGTAATTCTGAGCAATAGATGAAGCTAGCTGTTTTATACTGCTGCTATGCAGTAGCCACATGAATCATATTGCACACAAACAGGAGATTGTCATCAAACCAAAAAATGTTTTGCCTATCACACAAATAAGTAATGTGTTATATGAATTTCATGATGCCAGGTACATAGATCATATGTCCCAAAGACTAGGAGATTGTATCAAACATATGTCACTTCAGTTTTGAAAAAGGCAATATCCAACCAGCATGTGCTTAAAAAAACTTAAAGCATTCAACGTTGATCCGATGATTGCTCAGCATTTGTTGAACAATGCAGATGTTCTAAGAATTACAATAACAGCCCTGATGTACTAAGAATTACAATGATTTAAGATTGTCTGTTGTGCTCACAGCGTGGCTCATTCATGTGTAGTAGAAGCTATGTATATTCACACATGGGGCCCTGTCCTTTGCAGGCAGAACAAGCATGTCCCCAGATTGCATCTGTTTCAACCAAAAAAAATCTTTGGGGACAACGATTCCCTGGTTTATTCCCCATAGCAATGTCTTGACCAATCAGAGTCAACCTGCCTGGTTTGAATTTAAATAAAATGTTTGGCAGTTAACCGTTTCCTAGTATATTCTACATGGCAACACCTCTACCAATTAGAGACCCACTTGCCAACCAATCAGCATTCGCTTCTCACGCAGCATAAATTGTGGTTCCTTTTGCAATTGATATTCTTGTGAATTTGTCCTGGTGAGTACGGGATGAAAATCTTCAACAAAATGTCTCTTTTCAGCAATAGTCAAGTTCTGTACAGCCAAACAACTATTTAAATTAATTCTTAATTAGCAGATTTTAATGCTGAATTTGTGTTCAGCAAGATGAGGGATACATTTCCCTTTTTGAATTATCAGTATAATTGTTAAGCATTCTCAAGTATACAAGTATTAAACTTCATCTATAGTGCACCAGTTGCAATGGAAGATGCCTATTGTACTAGTCTGGCAGATTTGACTTACAAGAACAGCTTTCTGATGGTCTTATGGAGTAGGATTGTCAGTTTAATACCAAGCAATTGTAAATAAGGTGCCATTTGGTACTTTGGGCTGGTGGCCACTGTGAACGAAACTCAGACCATTCAACTCATGCTCTTTACAGTTTAAGCAGAAGCTTTCATCCATTTTATCAGGGTTAAATTCAAACCAGGACTCTAGAGTGAAAACCACAGACTAATTAGTTTCTTCAAAACCATAATTTTATGAAGGTGATGACTGACAAGTGAATAGCAAATTTCCAATGTTGCAGCTATGAAAATTGAAGATATACAGAAAGTTAGAATTGGAGGAGTGAAGGGATCTTGGTAGGTTATCAGGCTAAAGGAGTTCACAGAGACAGAGAGGAGTAAGGACCCAAAGAGATTTGAAAACAAGGATGAAAATTAGAAAATCAAGGTAATGCTGAACTGTGAGTTAGTAGATAGCTTGCACAAGAATGATGAGTGAATGAGGACGATGCAAGTTAGAATATGGGTCGCAGAATTTTGGATGAGCTCAATGAAGAGCGGCCAGCCAGAAAAATATTGGAATAGTCAACTCTTGAGGTAATATGGACAATAGGTTGTTACTGAATTGTTATATTAGTTACCTTATAAAGCCTAAGAGAAAAAGTGTAATATTGGAGTGCCATTGCACTTCTCCATTATATCTACAGTGGCCTAAGATATAAAAGATTCATTATAAGTTAAAAAAATGTTATGGCTTGTCATTTCAGCTGCAAAAGTAAATGAGCTGATACGTAAAATCTTTTCTTGCAATTGAAGTTTAGTTTCTGGAATTTTAGGAGACAGAACACATATAAATGGAGCCACAGGAAGATATGGTATTTCCTGATAAAAATAAAAGGTGCTTCATAATTCTAACTTGGTTTTCTGTTCAACACCTCTTGTTGATATTCTCAGTGTACTGCAAAGACAGAAGTCTTCTGTCTAGAGGGCTACTTGAACGTAACATGGCCGCACTTGGTTTGAAATGTGTAAAAACAAATAGAAATTGTGGCCATGTTCTTTATAAATTGCAAATCACTGAAACTGTGTGGAAGGTATTCACTATTTTGAATCCTAGTTTCAAGCAGTTCTCAGGGACAGAATGTAACTGAGTGCCCTTTGATTACCTCACATTCCAACAGTCTGCAAAAACTTAATAGGCAAATAGAGGTACTATTACAGAAGATGCAGTGTGGTAGGAAGCAGTCTTGGCCAGAGGAAACATGATTTTGATTTTGTAAAACTGTGACTTATAAACTACTTACTCCTCCTTAGATTTCTGCTTCAGACATTTGGAAAGATTTCAAGGAACGTGCCATGGTACATTTCCATTCTTATCATTAAAAGTTTGACTGAGGTTAAATGTATCTTCCCTATGGTGATCAATACATTTGGGACACTTTTGGTCATTACAGAACCAGCAGGTTAGTAAGTATTAGACCTATTTGTAATTTTATTTGAGGATGAATGAAATCATGTTATTAATATCCAGAACAGTGTTTAAATCATTATTGTAATATACTTATTTTCAATAATTTGAAGCATCAAGTGAAAAAAAACTGGACAGATATGTTACAGAGCAAGATGGGAATAAAATCTCTCACAGAGAAGAATTCCCGTCTTTCTCCATAACTAATGGTCTGCATGCAAAATTGTATTCTCAGAAATCACACATTTTAAAACTACAGTTATCTGTATTTTATTGGCCATGATTAATTTTAAAAAAAGAAGAAATTTTCTGATTATTTAAAAAGTGGAAATTTACAGCTCAGGCCGTAGAAAGAAAAATAGACAAATATACAATGCCCGTATAACATCATTGAGAGATAAAAATTTAATACATATAATACATTTCTCTCTCACTACTTTAATAGTCATTTTAAACCATTAAATCAATTAATTAAGAATTAATATTTGATCCAATTCCAGGCAGAATAATGTCATACAAGTATGCTAAACAATTATTTACTAAATTGCCAGGTGATATTTCTAGTTTTGTAACTTATATTTTTGCTATAAATGAGACCCATACTTCATATTACATTTTTAATTCCATATTTTCTCCCTATTCTGACTTAACATATCAGCAAATGTATTTGTTCCCGCGACCTTCAAGTGTAATTTCCAGCCAAATGTTCATACCTAAAGGCAAAAAGATATAAATCGACCTTATTTCAACGTGCTGTGTGAAAAACAATTTATAAATCAGAAGTCCTCAATGTGGAGGAAATGTTAAAAAATATCAAACACATAACTCAACTCTGTGGTTAGGAAAAAGAAAAAGGCCCACAAAATCCACAAAACCCACCAGGCTATAACAAAGAAGAATATCAAAGCCAGAAAAAAATGAGTAGAAAGATTTAAAGATGCCTGCAGATGGGCCAAAAATTAACAAACCACAAAGGGTCATGTGGACCACCATGGTTTACCTCAAACCCACACGGAACTCACCACAGTTTAAGAATGGACCTTGGAACTACTGGCTCAGAAAGGTTATGTATTTTTCCTTGCATTTTAATGCTTGCTAGCTAACTATACTATCAAAGCATCACACAAGAATTCCCCCAGCAGCGAATTTGAGTTGATGGGGTGAATTTTTCAGTATCAATCTGGTTATTTAACAGTGATAGACATATACCTATCATTTTGAAAGAATTGCAGTTGTTCACATCAAGATGTTGCAGTGCCATACTTACTGCATCAAGGTCAGAAACAGTGACTGATCATTTTGAAACAAAACAAATTAACAAGTTTCCAAAATAAACTATGTCCATCAAACATCATCATTTTAGTATCTATCATTTGTCCTGCAGTAAGTGAACTGCATTTACTCAAATCCCTCGATCTTGCACTTGTCTCTTCTGTAGCTCATAAGAGCGTCCCATTTAATTTTCAATGTGTACTGTGACTAGGGAAAAGAATATATGAGGTGGTTTTCAACAGCCTTCCTCATATGTGCTTAAAGAAAACACAAGACCACTTCCTGAAGGATCCTCTAGCTGTGAGCAACTGTTGTCCTTTGAGGTTCTCGCTCATCTGCCTTCACCACCGAAAATCCGCTAGTTATGACCTTGGTCTAACTCATAACCCTGAATAGGAGATTCTTCCTGGGCATGTGGAAACTTGCAAAGAGGCAGGAATAACCACCACCTAAGGTCTCAAATGATCCTGTAACCTGCTATCATTTGTGTTAGATATCAATAATGAGAGACTGTAATACCTATTCAAGATCTAAAATTGATATAAAAAAGTCAAAACCTGTAAACAGGCATTTTTAGAAAATAAAACACATCCATAGGAAAAATATGAAACATTGACAGAACAGGGACATTAAAGAATGATTCAGAGTAAAGTTATTTGAAGGTGTGGAACAGGATTTTCCTTGCAGGCTTCATGGTCTCGCTATCAGGCTCAGATGGGGATCAGAAATCCACATTGAATAGGGAATAGCAGTGATTTTATCCCGAGGACAGGTGCATCATCCAGCAAAGGACGGTGAGTTCTCAAAGCTAAAGGGCCAATTAACAGTCATTTTATCACGATTAAAGAATTTTATTGGTGTCAGAACGATCCCTACTATGTGAAGATATCGTCAGGTTCAGTGAGATGGCTTGCCAGGGGCAGGGAATAGATCTTCCTTCCTGAAGTTCCATGTCCTGGAGGGGTTCTTCGATGACAACAGCCTGCATACCCAGTACATTAAAAAAAATTTTACTAGTCTTTGAGAGAGTCTCAAACTGGAGGTGCCCTTTCTATCCCCAGCAACCCTACCCTCTATTGATCATATCTGCAGAGCTGCCTTTTAATTGCCCGAAGCTAGTAAAATCCCCTATGCAAAACTGCCATTCACCCCATTCAGGATCTGCCTTTGGTCCAGGCTGCAGAACTCAGTGTATGCCAGTAAAATTCCAGTCCAATGCAATGGTCTTTAATCTAATTTATTATTTCCAAACAATTACTCCATCCTTACAGACCCTATCCGTATTGCCTTTAAAAATACAACTTGATGAAGTATAAGTTATTGATATATCTTGACTTTTCTTTTCGTCTTTTCAAACTTGGATAAATATACTCCATCCAGAATTCTTATGTCAAAAAGTCTGTTAATCATTCATTTAAAACTATATTTTTTAATTACATTAATACTTGTTAATTTTTTAATGTGGGTAGTGATTATATATTAGGAAAATCAACAAGCTTTTTATGATTTTCTAAGTCAATAATTATTGAATCAATTACACAAGTTTTTAACTTGATTTTTAATTACAAAACAAATAAATCACTGACCCACAAAATTATATCCAATACTATGCAAGAAAGTATGATTATTGATCTATAGATCAGAATGAGAAATTAAATTTAAGGTAAACTACCTTGTCTTTTCCACTTGATTATAATGCAAATGTTTATCGTTGATTCATTTGCAGATCAAGCCTTTCTTTTTTTTTGTATAGCTGCTCATAATCTACTCCTGCTCAAAATGTGGGTTTGATTTATAAGCAAAAGGAAACAGAACATACATATTTTCATTAACTGACTGTTCTTTGTCGAAGACAATCTTTAATGCTGGACACTATAAAGGTTAAGTAACAAGAAGGAAGACTACATGGGAGTGATTCATTGTTGAAGATGTTGTCTTTCAGATGAAATGTTGAACATTTGGACACAAAAGATCCCATAGCAGTACTCAAATAGGAGAATATTCCACCCAGAGCAGATCAAAAGCCAGAAATCCTGCAGCAAGTAACTCACTTCCTGATTCCCCAAAACCTATCCACCACCTTCAAAGCACAGGTCAGGAGTGTAATGAAATGTTCTCCACTTGGAATACAACTCCAGCAACACTCAAGAAGCTCAACACTATCCATGACAAAGCAGCCCACTTGATTGCTACCCTTCCAAAATCATTCAATCCCTCCACCATCGATGAATAGTGGTAGGCATGTGTGCCATCTACAAGAAGTACTGCAGGAACTCACCAAAGTAGCACCTTCCAAACCGACAACTGCTACCATCTAGAAAACAAGAGCAGCACTGGGAACACTCCCTTCTGGAGGCTCCTCTCCAAGTCACTCACTATCCTGACTTGGAAATATATCATCCTTCCTTCACTGTTGCTGAGTCAAAATCCCGGAACTCCTTCCCTAACATTTCTGTGACTGCAGAGTTCAAGCAGGCAGCTCACCATCTAAAAGGGAACGTGTGATGGATAATGAATGCTGGGTTAGCCAGAGATGCGGAAACTCCATAAATGATTTTTTAAAAATTAACTTTCCTCCATCAACAGCAAACAAAAAACTGAACAGGTCTTCATTTTCTGGGATTTAGTCTGCAAATTGAAAACCATATTTATCCCCTTGCAGAGCTGTAAAGAATAGTGCACTGAAATATTGTTCATCAAATTAACTGTTACAGCAGGATATATATTTTGGAGGATTGGGTGACAGAAAGCAAAAAACATGTATGTAGGTCAGCTATGATCTATAATACAATAAAATAAATTTGATAAAGTACTACCCTTCTCCATTTAATTGTGAATTTTAATAGTGGGAAATCCAGACTGCAAATCCTTGTCCACAATTCTGGGATAAATTGCTTCAGAAAAATGCATGCCCTGTTTACCAAACGACAATACTTCTTTCACTGATTTGATTTTGTAAAGTTGATTTGGTTTTAATGAATTTTCAGCAAGTAAGGACCTGCCTATATTTTGATTCCCATTTGAGATTAGCTTTCTAATAATGCCAGATAGAACAAGTGCTCAAGAACACCAGTTTGCCATGGATGGAAATGAGATAAAAATAGGCAACAAAAAAAAG
The DNA here is from genome assembly GCA_024679065.1 of Sphyrna mokarran. Lineage (NCBI taxonomy): Eukaryota > Metazoa > Chordata > Chondrichthyes > Carcharhiniformes > Carcharhinidae > Sphyrna > Sphyrna mokarran. The sequence goes on from JAGIQG010000024.1 coordinate 8,708,043, forward strand.
AATGGATGAATGGTGGGTAATTCCAATATATCCCTGGGTAACCTTAAAAGAGGCCAACATGTCCTTGGCATCCAATGCTATGTACAAAATAAAGTTTGAATTGACCATTAAATATATAACAACATTTCTGTTTGTCTTTAGCTCTGCCAACGGGTCTTCCAGACTCAAAACATTGGCTTTGATTTGATTTAATTTACTATTGTCACACACATTAGTATACAGTGAAAAGTATTATTTCTTGCACACTATACAGCCAAAAAGAAGGAAAGGAGAATGTAGTGTTATGGTTATAGCTAGGGTGAAGAGAAAGATCAATTTGATACAAAGTAGATCCATTATGAAGTTTGATGGCAACAAGGAAGAAGCTGTTCTTGAGTTGGTTGGTACGTGATCTCAGACTTTTGTTTCTTTTTCCTAACAGAAGAAGAAAGTGGAAAGAGTGCTCTATCCTCTGACCACAGGTGCCATCAAACTTTTTTTTATTCATTTATGGGACCAAGAGATTGAAAAGATATAGCTAGTTTTTTTTATTCATTTGTGAGACCGAGAGGTTGAAAGATGTAGCTAGTTTTTTTTTAATTCATTCATGGGGCATGGGCATTGCTGGCTGGCCAGCATTTGTTGCCCATTCTTAGTTGCCCTTGAGAGTCAACCACATTGCTGTGTCTCTGGAGTCACATGTACGCCAAAGGTAAGGACAGCGAACTTCCTACCCTTAAGGGCATTAATGAACCAGATAGGTTTTTTCCAACAATCAACAATGGTTTTACAATCATCAGCAGATTCTTAATTCCAGATATTTTTATTGAATTCAAATTCCACCATCTGCCATGACAGGATTCGAATGTAGGTCCCCAGTCCATTAATTGAGTTTCTGGATTAATAAAAGCAAATTACTGCAGATGCAGGAATCTTAAAAGAGAAAATGCTATCAAAGGGTCCACTGGACTCAAAATATCAGCTGTTTTCCCTCCTTACAGATGCTGCCAGACCTGCTGAAATTTTCCAACATTTTCTCTTTTGGTTTCTGGATTAATATTCTTGCATAATACCAATAGGCCATCACCTCCCCAAATATCTCCCACTGAGATTTTCTAGCATTTTCTGTTTGTATTTCCGATTCTAGTGTCCACAGTATTTTAGCGGCATGGTAGCATAGCTGCCTCACAGCACCAGGAACCTGGATTCGATTCCTAGCTTGGGTGTCTGCACGTTCTCCACATGTCTGCTCCACTTTCTTCCCGCCATCCAAAAGTGCTGGTTTGGCCATGCTAAATTCTCCTCCAGTATATTCAAACAGGAACCAGAGTGTGGCGATTCGGAGATTTTCATATTAACAGCATTAATGAAAGCTTACTTGTGACAGTCATAAATAAAGTAAAAAAACCTAATGGGCCTATTTTCATCAGAACTTTTTTTTAATTGATGTGTCTATAAAATATTTTATTATTTTGGTTTACATTATAGTTCTTTTTTTACTTACTCGTGTTTTTTTTAACTCTTTCCTAGTCTCTGCAACTTGTTGATCGTGCTTCTTCTGCTTTCTTTAATATATGCCTCTTTTCCGACCCTCAATTGTTGCCTTTGGGCTTTATTTATCCCTGAGTCCCATTAATGTTGAGTTTGTTCTTTCTGTTTTCTCTTTATTTAAAAAAATACTTTTAACCCGGCTAGACTTGTTAGATTCAGAGCTCACTGGCAGATGGAGAGGGCAAAACTGATGACCCAAAGCCAAGTTGTGAAACTTTCTCAAGTTGTTGTCATGGGAGATAGAAGCAGGAAGTGGCGAAGCTGTAAGTTCCATCGTGGGCCGTTTAACGGGTCCCTGAGAGAGAGGTAGAGGTGACATTAAAGCTAAAGAGCCTGCCCCCCTCCCTCCCATATAGTACTTTACCCCCTCCTTTTTTGTTTGTTCATCCATTAAAACCACAAAACAACAAGGCTCAACATGGTGAAGTTTGTCTCTAGTATATATCACGGCAGTCATAGGTGCCTCTGCTGCCATGTCCGAACAGGATCCATCATTCTGACCGCTTCTTACACGGTGAGTGGAATAAATAAGACTAAATAATTATTCAGAAATAAATCTGTATGAAAAGAGGGGGAGGGGTGGAATAAAATCAGGTTCGCCTCAAAGCACTTTACCACCGGACCTTAATTTAAACAAAATAAGAGAAACAAAAGGAGACACTTGCTGTAAGATAGACATTTTGGGGTGCGGTGGTTTGAGGGCAGTTTGTTGTCTAATTGCTCCTGCCTTCCTCCTCCCTCCATTTCCCGCTCTAACCGTCTCCAGGCGCGAGGAGAAACCGTTAGCAGCGGTTACTGTTTGAAATTCGAATTAAACATTGCTTGACTTTGCAGCAAAAAAACAGATGGGATGTTGTTTTTTTTTGTCTTATTAACGCTTTAAACAATACATGATGGGTTTTAAAAAGGAACTGGGGACACTTGAGAATGTCCCCAAATCCAGCAAGTTCTTAAGGGATGAAAGCAAAATTACTGTGGTTACTGGAGTCTGCAACAAAAGACAAGAAAGTGCTGGAAAATCTCAGCAGGTCTGACAGTATCTATGGAGAGAGTATGGAGCCAAATGGGGCGACTTTACCGTCACGTCTATTTTTGGTCACGACGCGGTGGTAAAGTGGCCTTAAAACGCTGAGCGCGATTAGCGTCGATTTTTCGCAACCGGCGGCATTTTACAAGTGCCTGATATCCGACGCAGTCGGCCTCTCGCTGGAAATGGGGAGAGGCAGGTTAATGTATTTACATCGTTTGAAATGAGCATTTACATCTGCTTAGCGAGCCCGGTGCCCAATCATCTGGGTTCAGTCGCCTATATGACCTCGCCGAGAGAGGTTCTCACCGGCGAGGAGCAGACATGCTCCCCATGAACGGAGAGAAGTCAATTTGGCCTTGCTAGTGACATTGGAGGCCGTCAAGGCCCCCCCGCCACCGAGGCTGAGGGCAAGAGGGTGCCTCTTGGGCAGTAGCAGATTGGCAGTACCATTCTGGCACCCTGGCAATGCCCACTGGCTAATGGGTGGGTGGGACCAATGAGGAGAGGGGTTAATGGAGAGGGAGTCCACTGCCACTCTACAGCCTATGATCAATGGCAGGGAGGAAGGGAGAGGGGATCCATAGTCACTCTGCAGTCCATGATCAATGGGGAGAGGAAGGGTGGCCCACTGCTACTCTGCAATCTGTGATCGGTGAGGGGGGAGGTCCATGATCAATCAGGGCAGCGAGGGGGTTTGGCGGGAGCTGCATCTCAGGCTGCAGGATTCTGTGATTGCTTGCAGAGGGAGTTGCTTCAGATAGCCTGCAGTGGCAAGGCCTGACAGCTCTCCTCTTTTCTGTCAGACCCCTGCTACTTCTAATGCGAATGTGCAACATCAGAGGCCTGCAAATGCAGCTGTCTCCCTCTGCAGTCTTTCGGGCATGTTAAGCCCCACCCAGAGGCTTCTGCAGCACAAATCAGATGCTCTCAAAATTTTGCAGACTGTGTGTGTATGGGGGGATTAAAAACTGGCCTAAAAGTCAGATCTGAAACACTTCCAATTTCATGTTCACCCAGCACTCAGAATGAAAATGGTAAAATCGCTGCTAAAGATTCGAGACTGGATTACCTTCGATAGAGCCAGCTAAACTTCCAAATCTGGACGAACACTGTTGCCTCACAGCACCAGGGACTCATGTTCAATTCTCAGCTTGGGCCATTGTCTGTGTGGAGTCTGCATCATCTCCCCATGTCTGTATGGGCTTCCTCCGCTTTCTTCCCACAGTCTGAAAGACGTGTTGATTAGATGCATTGAGCACGCTAAATTCTTCCTCTGTGTACCTGAACAGATGCCAGAGTGTGACAACTAGGGGATTTTCACAGTAACTTCATGTCAGTTTTTTTGAAGATACTAAAATAGATGTTATAGTAGACAGTGAGGAAGGTTATCAAAAGTTGCAGCAGGATCTTAATCAGCTGAGGAATTAGGCTGAGAAATGGCAGATGGAGTTCAAGAAAAATAAATGTGAGGAATGTCAAATCAATGTAGGGCTTTGAATGATTGGACCTTATGGAGTATCATGAAACAGAGGGATCTTGGGGTTCTGGTGCACAGTTCTCTAAAGGTGGAGTCACCAATAGATAGAGCAGTGAAGACGGCTTTTGGCATATTTGCCTCTGTGAGTCAGGGCATTAAGTATGAAAGTTGGGAAGTTGTGTTGCAGTTGTATGGACATTGGTGATTCCAGACCTAGAGTATTGTGTTCAGTTTTGGTCACCTTGCTATAGGAAAGATTTTATTAAACTGGAGACAATGCAGAAGAGATTGACAAGAATTTGCCAGGAATCAAGAGACTGAGTTATAGGGAGAGATTGGACGGGCCAGGACCTTTTTCTTTGGAGCAAATGAAGACTGAGGAGTAATCTTATAGAGGTATATAAGATCATGAGAGTCATGGATAAGTGAATGCACTCAGTCTTTTTTCCACGACTGGGGATTCAAGAACCAGAAAGTATAGATTTAAGTTAAGAGGGGAAAGAATTAATGGAAAGACACTGATTTAAGGTTTTGACCAAGAGTTGAACCAGCCATATGCAAGGAGGAACATTTTTACATAGCAATTGCTAATAACCCAGATCTTGTTATAAAAATAAAATGTCTTCTTAAAAACTTCATATATGCAGAAAAGTATACCTTGAGATTCTTAATTTTTTTATAAAAGGTTACTAAAGCGGTAATCTAGAATGGGAGTTAATGGAAGTGGCACACACTTCTAATTTGGAGATAAACTAGTTGAAATATTAGAAAAAAATCACATGAATGAAAATATTTTTGTCTTATCATTGACGTACTTTGTTCTGGTGATTGTGTTGTCTGAGCAGCTTGTTTCTATATAGAAGCCATACTTTAAGCTGTCCCGGAGGCCAATACAGATTTGTCTGACACTAAAAAAGCAGAATCCAAAATGCTTTTTCTCTTGAAGACCAAAAGCGTTGTTTGAAATGTGCATTGAAAACTGCCAAGCATGCATCAATAAGAGAATGGATGCCTTGTTGAGATGGGCATTTTTCCTGATTCTGTGTTATCTTTTTTTTCCTTTCTTTCAAAAAATAGTTATAGAACTGATTTTAGAGGCGAAGTGCAGTAGTTAGATTTTTTTTAGCATTTGTGCATGATGTGCACTCCTGTAGTTAACTATAAAAAAAAGATAGTGATTGAGAGGCATAGAAATGAAAAGATCATTTCAAATAAGTGTTTAAAGACGTGAAAGTCACAACAGCAAAACAGTTTTAAATTGTTTTCGTCCCATCTGGCTGGTGCTAGAAAGGTAGATAAAATCGACTTGCCCTCTGACATCCTGCACAGAACCTGCCACCTTCAATTTTAATCTACTGTTCTAAGCAGATGACAAATCTGCTGAACTGAAGCTAGTAGGATCCTTCATCATCAGAAACAAAGGTTGGAGTTGGACAATTTAACTGATTCTAACTACAATTTGAAATGTGGCTTTCCCATTAGGTAAAGATTGGGAAGAATATTTGAAACCAGAAGACTCAATTTCCCTGATCTTTTACTGCAGGACAAGGAACAATAAATATGTGTTCCCAAAACCTGTCCCAACCCATCTGCAAGACATCTTTTTGCTGCTGAACTTCCATTTGATAACAGCTGGGAAGAGCCAGCCAAGAGCCTATCCCTATAACACTGCACATTAACCGTGGCCAATCCACCTAACCTGCACATCTTTGGACTGGGGGAGGAAACCGAAGCACCCAGAAATAACCCGCCAGACATAGAAAGAATGAGCAAACTTTACACAGAAAGTCACCTGAGACCGGAATCGAACCCTAACGCTGTGAGGCAGCAGTGCTAACTAACCAGTATGCCAGCGTATCATAAGGCTTATATAAGGTGATCATTATCCTTTCTTTAAAGTTTTTTAAAGTTTATTTATTAGTCACAAGTAGGCTTACATTAGCAGTGCAATGAAGTTACTGTGAAAATCCCCTAGTCACAACGCCTGTTTGGTTACATCAAGCGAGAGAATTAAGTTTGATTAATGTGCCTAATGTGCAATGTGCCTAAACATCACATAGTTTTGATCTGTGGGAGGAAACCACAGCACCAGAGGAAACCCACACCAATACGGGGAGGAGGTGCAAAGTCTACACAGACTGTGACCCAACTCCGTAATCGAACCCAAGTCTCTGGTGCTGTGAGGCAGCAGTGTTAACCACTGTCCCACTTGCTATAATATTCTGAGCCAGTTAAGAGAAAACTTAGAATTTCATTATCTCTTTATTCTTAGTGGCCTTATCAATCTGTGATGCTACTTCTAATGTTCTGTGAGCATTAAATGTTACCCACTGGTAGCAAAATGGAACCTCATGGAACTTTACAGTAATGTCCCAAACAGAAGTCACTATTGCTACTGTTGGGATTCAAGGAAAATTGCATTTGGTGCACATCCTAATTTAAGTATAAATAACATTTGGTGACACCAAATAACAAGCAAATTTAAGCTTTTGAGAATACATTGATCCTTTGGAGTTATATAAGGGGTCAGTTATGAATGGTTGACCCTGGAATCCTAATTGTAGGAAAATACAGCAAATTGATAAAATGTTTACCTTCTTACTTCTCAACATACCATGGCAAGTTGAAGATTATATTCCAAAATATGAAATTCAGTTACTCTGAATCTTTTAAAGATGAGTGGAATTGGATTTGTGCAATTACTCACTGCTCACTAACACAGTGGCTGTGGCAAGATTGAACACTACTAAAGAGTATTGCTTGTTTAAAATGACCATTTACTACAATTTTTTGCTAATACCAGATGCGTGTATGAGGTTGTCTAAATTCTCGTTTTGTTATAATTGCTCATGACTGAAAACTTTTCTCAAAGGAAGTGGTTAATTTGCATATTCTTTGCTCACTACATTGCAAGCTTAACATTGGAAGTGTAATTTTTTTTTAAAGTTTATTTATTAATCAGAAGTAGGCTTACATTAACACTGCAATGAAGTTACTCTGAAAATCCCCTAGTTGCCACATTCTGGCTCCTGTTCAGGTACAGTGAGGTAGAATTTAACATGGCCAAAGCACCTAACAAGCACGTCTTTTGGACTGTGAGAGGAAACCAGAACACCCGAAGGAAACACACAGACGATGACCCAAGTTGGGAATGGAACACAGGTCCCTGGCGCTGTGAGGCAGCAGTGCATTATCAGGTATTGTGCAGATTGTGTACTATGTTCAGAAGTTCCTTTCTCCAGTTGATTTAATTTCTCCATAATTAAGGTTCATTATCTTTCTGACTTTAGGTTTAATTGATATTAACTTGAATTTGTGATGGAGCTATCTATCCTGAATTTAATCTTGTAACATTAGAAGAACCTTGAAGAATACTTCAGATGGCTAACACTGCTGCTTCACAGTGCCAGAAACCTGGGTTCAATTCCACCCTTGGGTGACTGTCTATATGGGGTTTGCACATTCTCCCCATGTTTGCATGGGTTTCCTCTGGGTGCTCTGATATTCTCCCACAGTCCAACGTTATGTAGGTTAGGTGAATTAACTTGGTAAATGGGCAGCATTGTGGGGATAGAGTGGGGAGGATGGAATGGTGCTTGGAGTAAAATGATCTTTCAAAGAGTCGGTGAAGATTTGATGGGCCAATGGCCTCTTTCTGCACCATAGGAATTCTATGATTCTACTAATTTACACAGTAAAAGAATTCAGTATGTAGGTTTTGAGACACTTCTCCCTTTATTGTCACCCATAGTGTGTACCAAAGGCCCTGGAATACAGTGGAAGGAGTAGTCTGTGTTCTCAGCGATTCAACCAAAAGCAAACTGTGGGTTGAAAATCTCTTGACTGGGAGGAGAGTCATCAGGGAATGGCAATACAAGACCAGGAGAGGCCAACAATCAGCATGTTTCTTAATGCAGGTGTAATCCTCCCAGATCCTCGTTTGGGTCAACAACTGACCTACTTTTATTGCAACTGTTTTGTAAGGGTGTTTCTCTTTTGGTGTTCTGTCAGTAATAACTGTGTCTCCAGTTTTGCTTTGCTGGTCCATTTATATATATATATATTATGCTGTGTACATATTATGCCCTTTGTTAGGCCCTGCACATTTCTGAACAATTTTTCTAGGTTTAGTTAAAAGTTGTCTCATGTTTGAGCCTTGCCAATACAGCAGCCAATACACTAGCAGTCCAAAGTATTGATCTAAATTACTTCAATGATCGTTTGTGATTGAGGGCAAATCATATTTGATAAATGAGATTTTTGATGAGCTGAGGGTGGTGCAGTTTCTATTGTGTATAGTGTCATACTTGCTGTGAATGAAGAGCACTGAATGATTTATGTGATAAGGGAAATGCCCTGAGGAGAGAGTTGAGTAGATTAGGCACAGAAGAATGAGAGGTGATCAACAAACATAAGGATTAGGAGCACGAGTAGGCCAGTTGACCCCTCAAGCCTGCTGTGCCATTTGATAATATCATGGTTGATTATTTTTATACCAATAATGGATGTGAGTGTCACTGGTTAGCCAGCATTCATGAGGAGGAGAAGAAGAAGAAGAAGAGTTGGTGGTGCGCTATCTTCTTGAACAGCTGCAGCCCATGTGATGTAGGTACACTCATGTGCTGTTAGGGAGCCATTTCCACGACTTTTGACGTAGAGACAGTGAAGGAATGGCAATGTAGTTCCAAGCTAGGATGGTGTGTGACTTGGAAGGGAACTTTCAGGTGGTGTTATTCCCATGCTGCCCCTAGATGGTAGAGGTTGCTGGTTTGGAAAGTACTGTCGAAGGAGCTTTGGTGAGTTGCAGCAGTATATCTTGTGGGCAGTACACACTGCTGCCACTATGCATCAGTGACGGAGGGAGTGGATGTTGAAGGTGAGGACTGGGGTGCCAACAAAGCAGACTGCTTTGTGCTGGATGGCACCCTATTCTTCACCAAACTTTTGAATGCTGTCAGAGTTGTACTGATCTAGATAAGTGAAGAGTTTTTTAAAATTCATTTATGGGATGTAGGTGTCATTGGCTAGACCAGGATTTATTGTCCATCCCTGGGTTGCCCTTGAGAAGGATTGGTGAGCTATCTTCTTGAACTGCTTGTCGTCCCTAGGTGCAGATACATTCACAGTGCTGTTAGGGAGGGAGTTCTAGGATTGAGACTCCATGACAGTGAAGGAACGATATAATGACGATATAATAGTAAGGAATCTCCAAGTGGTGGTGTTCCCAGGTATCTGCTACATGGGTTTGGGTTTGGTCATGGGTTTGGAAGATGCCGCTGAAGGAACCTAGGTGAGTTCCAGGAATGCTTCTTGTAGATGGTATATGTGATGAAGGTATTGATTGTTTGTAATGGATGCCAGTCAAGTGGGCTGCTTTATCCTGGATGGTATCAAGCTTCTGGTATGTTGTTGGAACTGTGCTCATCAGGCAGGTGAAGAGTATTCAATCGCTCTACTGACCTGCACCTTGTAGCTGATGGATAATCTTTAAGGAATCAGAAAGTGAGTTAATCTCCACAGAATTCCAAGAATGTGATCAGCACTTGTAGCCACGATATTTATATGGCTAGTCCAGTTCAATTTCCGCTCAATAGTAACCTCCAGAATGTTGATAGTGGGATTTCAGCAATGGTAAAGCCATTGAATGATAAGTGGCAATGGTTAGTTTCTTTCTTTAACTGGCACTTGTGTAGCATGCATGTTACTTGTTACTTCAAGCTTGAACATTGGTCAAGTCTAGCTGTACATAGTAGGCACCGACTATTTCAATATCTGCGTGGTCGCAAATGGTACTGAACATTGTACAATCATCAATGAATTACTTTTGACTTTAGGATGAAGTGAAGATGAAGCAGCCAAAATGGTGGATTTAGGACACTATTGTGAGTAACTCCTTTCATGATGGTGTGGGACCTCCAACAATTATAACCATCTTTTTTTGTGTTAGGTATGACTTTGACTCCAGCCAATGAAGAGTTTTCTCCCTGGTTCCCTTTGACCGCAGTATTGCTAGGGCCCCTTGATGCTAACTTTGTCAGATGCTTCCTTGATGTCAGGGGCATTTCGTGAGTCCAACAATTTTGGTCCATGTCTGGGCTAAGGCTGTAATGAGATCAGTAGCCTGAGTAGCCTTGGTGGAGTCTGCACGAAGCACCAGTAAACAGGCTATTGGTGAATATTACTTGAAAGCACTGTCAATGACACTTCCCATCATTTTTCTGAAGAATGATGGAGTAATAATTGGCCATGTTGGATTTACCCTTTTTATTTGACTGGACATACCTGGGAAATTTCCACATTGACTAATAGCAGAGCAAGTTCTGGAGCACGTAGTAACATTACTGGAATGTTGTCAGGGCCAGTTACCGTTGTAGCATCCATTTCCTTCAGACATTTCTAAATATCACATAGAGTGAATTGAAATGCCTGAAGATTGGTATCTATAATGCCTAGAGACTCTCAGGGGGAGGCTGAAATGGATCATCCACTCGACATTTCTGGCTGAAAGCTAGGCCTCAACTCTACTTTCCTGTCTACCTCCATAACTGTTGACTCTCTTATAGAATCATAGGATATCTGCAGTACAGAGAGGAGCCATTCAGCCATCAAGTCTGCACCGACCACAATCCCACCCAGGAGCTACCACCATATCCCTGCATATTTACCCATTAATCCCTCTAAATCTCATCTCAGGACACTAAGTGCAATTTTAGCATGGCCAATCAATCTAATCTGCACATCTTTGGGCTGTGGGAGGAAACCGGAGCACCCTGAGAAAACCCACATAGACATGAGGAGAATGTGCAAACTCCACACAGATAGTGATCCAAGCTGGGAATTGAACCCAAATCCCTGGAGCTGTGAAACAGCAGTGCTAACCACTGTGCTACCGTGCCGCCTCTTAGTTAAGAATCTATCAGCCTTGCATATATTCAGTGATGCTACCTGAAATGCACCCTGGAGAAGAGAATTCCAAAGGCTACTGACCCACTGAAAATAAAAATGCTCATCTCCATCTTAAATTGAAGACTCCTGTCGTGGTTCCCCAGGACGACAATGAACTTTTAGCTGATCAAGTGAGAGTCTGAGCCTTGATCTTCCAGGTAGTCAGACTTTATTCTCCAATGCAAGAGAATAGAGCCAGAATGTCCGGAACAATCCAACGAACTGCTCGCTTACAGTCTTTTTATATTTGCTGTAGTTACATACCCCAAGACCCCTTATCTCATTCTCAAGGTTGGATTTCTTTAACCACTGTTGTTGCTGAGCCTACTGGTTATCTGCTTTGTTTCAGATTGGTCACTAACTAATACAGTACTTGCTTCATGAAACCATGATAGTTACAATCTTTGTCCTTGTCCAATTAGTTCTGCTTATACAACAATCATGGCTTAGCTTGCCTAAGCTGAATGATAAAGAGAACATATTTACTTTATTCTATCCTTCATGATCATATTTAAGTTGAGTAACTGATCAACAACCATTGTTTCCCCTGTTACTGCTTACATCCATTGATTATAAGTGATTACCATACTGATTCTATCACACTGGTCAACATACTTTGATCACATTAGCTATAATCGATTAACACGCTGATCTCATCACATTTTATCATACAGACCTTGATTACAAGTTCTTATATAATTACAAATTATGTGAGAGTTTATTCTTTCACACTCCTTTATTTTTAAATTGTCCCCTAGTTCCTGTTTCTCCTAGAAGGAGGTAACATCCTCTTGCATTTATTGTGTCAAGTCCCCTCAGTTACCTTATATGTTTCAAAAAGGACATCTCATTCTTCTAAATTTCAGTGGTCAGGCCCAACCTGTCCAATCTTTCATCACAAGATGCGCCCTTTGTCTCAGGAATCAGTCGAGTGAACCTTCTTTGAACTGTTTCTAATATGTATCCTTTCTCAAACAAGGAGACCAAAACTATACACAGTACTTGAGATGTGGTCCTCCTCACTATGTATTTGAAACGTGGTCTCAAAAAAGCTCTGTGCAACTATAACAAAACATGTTTGCCTGACATTCCCTTTGCAATAAATGACAAATGTTTCAGATGCCGTCATAATCACTTGCTATACCTGTATACAAACTTTCAGTGATTCATGTACATGTCCTTCTATACCACCAAGTTCTGCAATCTGTTTCCACTTCATTTTACACTGCTTTTCTATTATTCTTGCCAAAGTGGACAAGTTCATATTTCCCACATTATATCCCATCTGCCAAGTCTCTGCCCACTGAATTGACACATCTTTATCACTTTGTAGACTCTTCACAATTTAGTCTTCTATCTATCTTTGTCATCATCAAAGTTAGCAGCCCACAATCTGTTCCTTCATCCAGATCGTTGATATAGATTAGAAATAGTTGAATCCCTGTAGCACTCCACTAGGTACAGCTTGCCTACCTGAAAATGATTCATTTATCCTTACTCTTTGTTTCCTGTTAGTTACTCAATCCCTTGTTATCCCTATGCATCATGACCTCTTAATGCTAGATTCTAGCACTTTATTCTAGCACTAAATTCTAGCTGAATTTTGGGTGAATTGGCCTATTGTTTCTTGTTTTCTGTTTTCCTCACTTAAATAGAGGAATTGCAGTTGCTATTTTCCAATCTGATGGGACCTTTCCAGAATGCAGAGAATTTTGAAAAATTGCAACTGATACATATGAGAGTGAATTATACCATCCCACCTGCTATGGGAATCTGACTGGGTGAGGGGCAGATGATGGAAAGATCTGTTGACCTTGGATGGGATTTTCAGGGCAAGCAAGACCAGAAAATCCCACCCATGATCTCAGCCATGTTTCAGACACTGGGATGCTGGTCATCAAGTTCTGGGAACTTGTCAGCCTGTAGGTCTGATGGTTTACTCAGTACTCTTTCCTTGGTGAATGGAATTTTTTAAAGTTGCTCCCTTCTTTTCATCTCTTGATTTACAAGAATTTCTGGGATATTATTTGTGTCTTCTACAGTAAAGACAGGCACATAGAGCAGAATTATACAGGTTTGCCCTGCCCTTCAATGGGCCATTAAAGTCACACGAGCCAAGGAATCGGGATTGCACCCGATTTCTTGGCCCTCACGATCTCGTCAGAAGTGGATTTCTAGCCTATTTCCAGCAAGAGGCTGAATATATGTTAATTTATTCAAATCTTCATTTGCATTTGTTCAGTGAACCCAGCGCTCAATCGCCTGTCCTCATTTGCCTTTATATCTAGAGGACCAACACTCAATTTAGTTGCCATTTTCCTTACTCAGTACTTGTAGAAACTCTTACTATCTTTTTTATTTCTAGCTGGCTTACTCTCATTTTGGCTCCTTATTTCTATTTATCTTAGTTTTTAAATTCAGTCCAAACTTCTGACCAACCACTAATCTTCACAGAATTATACTTTTTCTTTGAACTTGATACTAGCTTTAATTTCCTTAGGCACAAATGATGTATCCTTCTCAGAGTCTGTCTTTCTCATTAGAATGTGTCATTTTTGAGTGTTACCAAATATCTCAAATGTCTGTCCTAACATTTAACCTAATATCCTAGTTCACTTCAGCTAACTCTGCCTTTCTTACCTTGTAATTATCTTTATTTATGTTTAAAACATTAGTCTTAGACCTATGCTTCTTACCCTCAAACTGAAAGTGAAATTCAATCGTATGGTTTTTGTTAGCCAGAGGCTCCTTCACAAAGAGGTCATTAATTATTCCTGTCTCATTGCACATTACTATACCACGTATAGAATAGCCTGCTCTCTGGTTGGCTCTAGAACATGCTAATCTAATAAATTGTCATGAAAGCATATGATGAATTCATCTTCCAGATGACCTTTATCAATCTCATTTGTTCAACCAAACATAGATTAAAATCATTCATTATTATTGCAGTACCTTTCTTACAAGCCCTTGTTATTTCTTGGTTGTCCTGTAAACCACTCCCACAAGTGACTTCTTATCCACCCAAACTAATTCCAGATCTTGATCTTTAGGATGAAGGTCATCTCTCAATATTGTATTAATGTCACTCTTTATTAACTATTAATTAACTACCCTATCTCTTTTTTTTTGAACTTTCAGCATTAGTGTAAGGAACATTGCTGTTCACAATTTACATTTACAATTTGGACTTGGAATCAAAAATGCAGTTGTTAAATTTATTGATGATAAATTGATTGAATTGATTGATTAAATCAATGAATACATTGATGATGTGGGGGATATACAATACTGAGGATGATGGCATAAGATTATAAGAGGGCATTAATAAACTTGCAGGGAGAGGTCATTTGTGACTTGGAAAGTGCAAGACCCGATGGGGTTAGAGGAACAAAGAGTACAAATACAAAATCACAAGTTGCGCACAAGTCAGCAAGGCCATAAACAAAACAAACAAAGCTTTAGTCTTTATTTTTAGAAGGATATTATTGAAAAGTATAGAAGTTATAATAAACTCACATTGAACCTTGGACAGACCACATTTGGGGTACTTTATGCAATTCTGGCCTCCATATCAGGAAAAGGATCTAAAAATACAAGGATGTAAATCTCAAGAATGGATTGATAGGCCAGGTCTTTTCTTTTGAAAACAATAGGTTAAGGGTCACCTAACAGAAGTCTTTAAAATTAGAAAAGATTTTGATCGAGTGGATACAGATAGAATTTTTCTGTTTTAGGAAATAGTACAATTGGAGTATAACTGGAGGACATTGATTTAAAAAAGTCACCAAGCAATTCAATAAAGATTTTAGAGAAAATTTCTTTACCAAAAGAATGTGGAATTTGCTAGAAAATGCATAGTATTTAAATGATATTTAGTTGATACTAAATGCGTGGCATTTAAGGGCAAATCAATCAAGCATGAAGGAGAAGGGAATGGATGGTTGCAATGGTAAATTTAGATGAGAAAAGTTAGGAAATGGTTTAAGTGGAGCATGAACACTAGAATGGACTAGTTAAGCCAAATGATTGATTTCTGTGCAGTATATCTGATGTAATGCTCTGCAGTTGAGCAACATCAAGACTTGGAATGGCACTTGTGTCCAGCCTTGTGCATCTTGCAGCTCACCATTGGACAATCACTATTACAATATGTATTTAGAAATAGCAACATTTTTTTTGTTCCTACAGGTCCTTTGGACAATAATGGCTGGATTTGAACTGGTGAGACTGTTCAGGCCAGATTCAAAAGTAGATGTCTCTATGGTTGGTATTCGTCTTGAAGGTGTCTTTCATAGAGGTAAATAAATATTTTGGATGCTCCTGTTTTAATTTGTAATGATTTAGAGTAGAAAATCTGCAATATGTTGTGAAAATGCTTTACACGCAGTGTGGCAATATTTTATTTTAGCACTGTAGATTGTGGCTAGCAATCACACACATTAAAATATATTAAATTCAAAGGTAGATCACTATAGATTGTCACATTGATGCTCTCTATACTAATGCAACCAGAGACAAAAATTAATTTAATGTGGTCTTGTATTAACTTATTTAAGCCTAAGTTTGGAGAGGTGAAAAGGAGAAAGTGACTTATTTCTCTTTGGCAGCTACTTTTAAGTTAAATAAAAATTGGTGTCTCTTTTGATGCTGAATGTTGGGCCTGATGTTCATATTTAGATCCAATATCAGTGCTGGGCATAATTGAAACTATATATAAATACAAAAATATGCTGGTTTAAAATATGTTTGAAAGCTTAATTAAATAAAATTTTCATTCTCAACCTTACTGTTAAAATACAGGCTAATTAATTTAAAACATAGTTTCATGGAATGAGTTTAAATTTTGAATATATAGTGCTTCTGTCACTCATCTTTGCTAAGGCAATTTCCCAACTCGATGATTAATTGTCCCAGTTTAATTCTACTGTTCAAAGCCATTTTCCACTAATGCATAGAAATGCACTGTATCTTTCAGTGGACACTTTTACATCCCTTGCCTTTGACGTTTTAATGTCTACTATCAGTGGCTTAGGAGTTTATGGCGTTATTAAGGTAAGGATCAACCAATTTTATATTAAAGTTAGCAGGCAGTTATATTTGTTAAAATAGTCCATTTTAACCACATTAGGTACCAACCTTTGATAATATAAAACTTATATTACATTAGTTCAAACTCGTGCATCTGGTTGACAAAATGGAGAGGGGACCCAAAGTGGCACCACCTTGAAGAGATTGAGTTTCACAGAATCTGTAATGGAACCTGGTATAAAGCCTATTTGCTAAATTTCAGAAATAAAAACATCCTGATGATTTTTCATTTTGGATTGGTTGGCTTCTTTTAAGATGGGACAACAGTGACATTTTTGTTTCACAACTGCAGGGAGTTGAGCTTTAGGCAATCATTTATCTATGAAGACACAGGATTTCATTTTGCTCCAGTACAAACTAGATACTGGAACACTATTTCAGTGTGAGGACTGCATTAAATCACAAGTAATCATAGCAGAAATCTTACTTCACTCTATCTGCAAATTTCTTTCCAAGTAGGCCCACAAAAATTGATCTGTGAAATTTCGCCCTCTCCTCTGTAAGCAAAGCCATAACACAAATCTGCATTTTGCTCAGTGTCTTCCTTGAGCAACTTGAATACATCCTCGCAATTCAGGCACAAGTTTGCTCAAGTCCTGGTCTGTTTTGCCAAAGGCCACAGACTATGCGAGGTGATGCGTTTTGGTGGATCAAATTTAAGTGTGAATTAAACTGTAAATGGTAGAACCCTTAGGAACATTAGCATATAGAAGGATCTGCGTGTGCAGGTCCATAGTTCCCTAAAAGTGGCAATACAGGTGGCCAAAATGATTAAGAAGGCATATTGCATGTTTGCCTTCATTAGCCGAGTGCAAGAGTTGGGAAATCATGTTGCAGCTATACAAAATCTTGGTTAGGCAGCATTTGGAGTATTGCATGTAGTTCTGGTCACCGCACTATCAGATAGCTTTGGAGAGAGTGCAAAGAAGGTTCACCAGGATGTCGCCTGATCTCAAGGGTCGTAGCTATGTGGAGAGGTTGAATAAACTAGGATTGTTTTCATTAGAAAGACAGAGGTTGAGGGGAGACATGATAGAGGTCTACAAAATCATGAGAGACATTGGCATGGATGGTCAGAGTCTTTTACTAAGAGTGGAAATGTCAATTATAAGGGGACACAGGTTCAAGATGAGAGGGCGAAAGTTTAAAGGAAATGTGTGGGGGAAGTTTCTAATGCAGAGAGTGGTGGTGCCTGGAATGCATTGCCATAGGAGGTGGTGGAAGCAGGCACATTAGCAATATTTAAGAGGCACCTGGACGGATACATGAATAGAGGGATACAGACCAAGTAAGGGGCTGCAGGTTATTTTTTAGTTTAGTTAGAGCATCATGATCAGCACAGACTTGGAAGACTGAAAGACCTGTTTCTTTGCTGTATTTTTCTTTGTTTTTTATCTTTTGTGCATCCTCATGCCGTGATTTTTACAGGGGCATGTAAGGGTGCAGGGATTTCCAATAGCATGCAATGAACTCTAAATTTTTAGTGACATCATCAGCAGAACCTCATCTGAATAAGTGTTTACAGAATCTTGCCTGACAGCTGTCTAGATTTACTACTTGAGGGCAGGTAATGTGGGAATCTGATGGCAGGATGCAGCAGCCAAGACCTAGAAAAATAGTATACTGTTGTCAATAAGGAAAGGAGACTTTGTGTGTAATCAGAGGTGTGGGGAGGAAGAAATACCAGCAGAATCCAGGCAGAATGTACTCCCATGACACATGGAGTAAGAAATTTTCAATGATAATTATTTCAGTTTTTCAGTTATCCAAGAGACATTCATGGAGAATCGTGTGCTTCTATTGACCATTTTCCTATTTTTTTGTCTAGTACTACCCACATTTTCTGATTCCATTTATATGTTACCTGGTAGCTGACATCATCATCTATTGTATAGAAGTGCTTGGCATCTATGTTGAACTTCCAGGATATATGCATGCCAAGTATTATATTCAAAATGTGGTAAGTTTTATCTCTTAGGGTCTTGAATTTTCTGTTTGAAAAGGAATAGTTTTTATGCTTTTTTTTTTACTATTTTCTTTGCATTTGTATTCTTGGCTGAAGATAAGATTGATGATAATAGTTCTCTTGGCTTGCTTACTGTCCCCATCTCCCTTTGGAAATCTGTTATTATCAACCATCACCTCACTATCCTTCCAAACCAGCACCTCCTCCCCACGTGTTGTTACTTTTTAATTCTATGTTCATTTTCCTACAGCTCTGTTTGAACATCCTCAATCAGGTGTCTACAGTTATGGTACTGAAACAGCCCAAGTCAAGTCCCAAGTAGTACCATCTGTGAATATGAGCCTGGTGCGCATTGCAAACTTTAGTATGGTTAACCACGCCATCCTCCGATAACATTTTCATGTTGCCCAACTGCTGGGAATGCCCTTGCGTGATTCCACTTTTAAATATCCATTTGGGAATTGCAGATATTCTGCAATGTCGCCTTTTCCCACCCCCATGCTATTAACATTAGAGTCACTCATATGCTATCTTTGGCTGCCTACCCTTTCCCATTTGCGATCTGTCCTCATGAGATTTGATCCAATAGTCTTTGACCTATATCTGTATTGTCAGCATTTTTGCCTAGTTGTGTATAAACAGCAATTGTCTGCAATTGCACAACAATGCTGTTGACTTTAGCTATGTGACAAACTCCACTTTCTAGCCATTGATTCTGAACTACTCTCCTCCCACCACTCCCACCCCACCCCATCCTTTTCCTCGTCATGGGTTGAACCAGACTATTTGAAACTGTGGCTTCTTATTTGACCTGAGCATAGCCTCTGACTCCATATGCTCTCCATCGTAAAGATTGCCTCCTTTCACCTCCACAATATCACCCACCTCTCTCTACCTCAATCATCATGATCAAAGCAACCATTCATATTTTTATGACATCACATAAACGAGCTTATACAAAATGCTGCACTCCATATTCTGATAGTCTTATACTTTCTAATTTAGATCAGCACCTCAAAGCATAGATTTCCTTCAGATGCTTCAGTTTCCTCCCACAGTCCAAAGATGTGTGGGTTAGGTTGATTGGCCATGCTAAAATTGCTCCTTCGTGTTGTAAGATGCTTAAGTTAGAGGGATTAGTGGGTAATAATATGTAGGGATATGGGGGAAGGGCCTGGGTGGGATTGTGATCGGTGCAGACCCAATGGGCCAAAGGACCTATTTCTGCATTGTAGGGTTCTATGATTCTATGAAAGCTTTCATCCACATAATCAAATCACTCCACAGCTGCTTCTCCTCATTTTAGTTCTGTAATTTTCTGCAGTCTTACTATCTTTGATCCTGCAACTCTAGCTTCCTGTATATCCTGCACTTCCTTTTCCCACCATTGGCTATGTCTTTACCTTTATGTCAAGGCTCCAAACCCTGAAAATTCCTGAATCTTTGCTCCTCAAAACCAATATTTTAGCCAGACTTTTAACTCTGTCAACTTTTGCTTGATAATGCTCCTGGAATATTTTCCTACTTTGAAGGAAGTGTATAAATACAAATTGCTCAGACTTGATCAAAGATCTGAAATATCACTTGCTTTTTTGAATTAAAAGAATGAATATTGATTCATTTGAGTTAAGGTCCATCATTGCAACACAATACAAGGATTCTGATCTCAAGATATATATGAGGCGATTCTCTCAAAATAATTCAAAGTGTCGAATTTGCATAAAAACTGGAGTAAATCCAGCTTTTCTTTTTCTAGCAGGAGTTTCAAAATGAATCTCCCACACTCCTGTGCACTGTAGAGTGCACAAGTGTAAATCACTCCAAAAAGCTGGGGCAAGGTCTATTCCCGCTGAGAGAAGGGCAGCATAGCACTGAGCAGGCCACTGTGCATGCACCAATCTGTCAGCATCGGGATCAGCACACACAGTGGCCCCCCACTGCTGGCCTCCCCATAGCTGCCTGTACAACAGCCCCTCCCCTCCCCCAGTGGCCTGATCCCCACCCCACTGCATTGGCACTCCTCCCCACCTGATGCCCAACCCTACTGGCCTCCCTCCATCTGCTCACCATCTATATGCAGAATGGCAGCGGGGCCCGTCCACTCCCTGATTTCCCCCTGGAGACTCTGCCCCCATTAGAACCCCTTCCCCCAACACAATGCTCCCTGAGTATTGCCACTTGGCAGAGCTGGGGGCCAGGCTGACGCTACCTAGGTGGCAATGACCTCACCCCTCCTGGCCTGCACCTTCTGGGGGCCTCCTTTGCCCCCTTTCATTCCAGCGGGCTTGGGTTGCTAGGTCCTTGCAAATGGGAGTTACAGTAAGCCCCGCCGGAGTGAACCACTTCGGATGGAGAAGGGAGATGTTTGTGGACCTGGAGACTTCAATCCCAGGCCCACTAATGAAATGTAAAATAAATTTAAGTTGTCATTTGCATAAATTATACAGATCCACACTGATTTCAGGCGTAAAGTTGACAGCACCAGAAATCCAGCTGCCCAAGACACGCAGAGGCTGTGGCATCCAGCAGGGAGTCCACAGAATGGCCTCAGTTTGAGTCTCCCAGGCTGCTACATTACAAAAGCAGTGGAGCAGGCTGGGAGAATCATCCCCACAGTATCATTCTCTGATGTATTTGTCAATTTAATCTCTCAAATGTAAAAGCTTACAATTGCCTACAATTGATTTTGTCATCCAGATATTGTAGTATCTGCAGTGTCATTTTTTTAAAGTATATTCATTCATGGGATTTGGGTGTCGCTGGCTGAGTCAACATTTGTTGCCCTTGAACGAAGTACCATTCCAGAAGGCCTTTAAGAGTCAATCACATTGCTGTGGGACTGATGTCACATGTAGGCCATATCAGTAAGCATGGTAGATTTTCTTTCTCAAAGTGATCTAAATGTGTTTTTCCAAAAATCGATGCTGGTTCCAGATTTTTCTGTTGAATTCAAATTTCACATCGGTTTGACATTCAAACCCAAGTCTCCAAAACATTACCATTGGTCTCTGGATTGCTAGTCCAGTGACATTACCGCTTTGCCACGCTTCTTCCTGTGAATACGTATTAATTTTAAAGCCAACATACAGGTGGGATTCTCATTCAATCAGTCAGGGCTTGATTTCAAAAGTGCTTTGAGATGTTGATAATTATTGTTTCATTCAGACCTTTTTTAAACATATCTAAGAGAAAACATAGTCTGACAGAGTGGAACACTCCTTATTGATGTGAAGAGTCAGTGAATTTTAATTTTTTTTATTTTCATTTAATGTTCCATGGTTTGTGTTTCTAAATGACTGATAATTTTCCTGCCAAGTTTTATTTCCCAGAAAGAGAAATTGTGACTGAATCGGATTCCACTAAAGCCACTATATTGTACACAGTAATATTTCTATTCATTCTGTGTTTGAAGGTAAGAAATTTGAATATTGTTGAATGAAAAATTTAATATAAAATTAAATTAAAAGACTTAGAATACAGTGCATGTTGCTGATTTTGTCAACTGGCTATTATTATGATAGCTCAAAACCTAATTCTTTGTTCAAAAGCTAATGCTTAATCAGAAATATCTGGAGTCCATATTGAACCCATTGGGTATTGTCAATGTTAATATGACATTTCTGTAGATTCACTGTACTCACAGCGCAGAAAGGTTATTTAGCTCCGTACCAATGATCTTGCATTACAATATATACAATAATCTATGTATCTGCCTGTTCCTGGATTTCATATTCTACAAATCTGAATATTTATCCAAACTACCCTTTTGTTCTAATGATGATCCTAATTACATGCCTCCTTATGCTGATTTGCCCTAAGGTGAAAATGTTTTGTTAATACAAAAATAAAATACTGTGGATGCTGTAAATTTGAAATCAAAACAAAAGTTGGTAGAAAAACTGTCAAAATTATCTACAACAATGGTAGGTTATAACTACTGGCCTGAAATCCCTTGGGCTGACTAGTGTTGATCTTCACTGCTTCACAAATGTCATCTTAAATTAACTATGACCGTGCTAAGCTATCCCTCCTCATCATTTCTTGATCTATCTTCACATTGGACATGGTCAACCACAACATACCCCTTCAACACAGCTCTTCTGTTATCCATCTGTCAAATTGTAGTCTGAGAATCACTTGTGAGACTCTTACTTTTTATCAAAATCATTTTCATTTATCTTCCTACTTGAGCACCTGAAGTCCTCTCAGAATGTAGCTTTGACCCCTTCTGTTTCTCTTAGAATACTACTGTAGTCCTACTCTTCATACTGTAAAACAGGAACACTGATGAAGTTGCAAAACAGATTTACAAGAGTGGTATTTGAACTGTTAGAATATACTTGGCAAGAAAGGCTGACCTGTCTGGGGCTCTCTTTAGAAAAGAGAGAGTGAGGGTTGAAGGAATTTGATAGTCTACTTCTCCAAGCAGATGCATTGTCAGTCAACTCATACAGCTTTCCTAGTTGTAATTGGTAGTAAATTATAGCCCAGCCACTGCATACAAGGCATTATTTTATCTGTTTCCTAAGCTGGTGCCTTAAATTAATGGAATAAGTGATTCCTACAAAGCAAAAAATCTAGGATGCAAGTTAACGTTTGTAGACTGACAGAAAGTGGTAAATACTGTGCTGTCTGAATTTGCAGAGTCACTTATGTACATAAATGATTTGGACTTGGGAATTGGAAGCATGGAGTTAAAATTTTCAGACAATCTTAAACTGTGGTCTCTAGCTAATAACAATAAGAAATACAGCAAAATACATGGACAAGAAAACATCTTGCGGAGGGAGTTGATAAGTGTTAAATAAACTTCAGTATCGTGAAACCAGACAAGTCATTTTGTCCAGAGGAGTAAGGCAGGCACTTATCCCTTAGAAGGTATATTAAATGATGTAGAGTATAAAGAAATCTGAGAATGCAGACACACACAGTAGTAAAGTTTGCTTTTAAAGAAATAGAATGCAAAATGTTAAATTTGTTTGAGTCATTTGTGTTAAATCATACTTGCATACGTATTGTTCTTCACATAAGAGAAAGGATGTGGAAGCATTGGGGAAAATGTAAATAATATTTACAAGGATTTTGCCAGAATTAAGAGAATGCAAGCATCAGGAAAATTGAGCAGTCTAAGATTATTTTGTCTGGAGAAAAAAAGACAATTTTATGAAGAGGTTTGATAGAGAAGTTGTAGAGAAATTATTTCCATTAGAGCAAAGCCATTTGACCAAAGAATTTAAGAAGGAATTCCTTTGTTGAAGAGGTTGAAGCAGATAACATTGACATAGCTAACATTGACATAGTATGACAGTTAAAGCAAGGTATGCACACACACGAGAAAGGAATAGAAGTTATGGAGATATGATGGGAAAAGGTAATTTGGATAGGAGATGGCCTGTGTTGAGTATAAACACTGACACAGACCAGTTGGGTTGAATAGAGTGTTTCAGAGCAGTTAATTCTAATTAAAATCTTTGATAATCCTAATTAGGGCTTCAAACTGAACTCTGGGCACTCAAATACTGATATTGTTCAGGTTGCTCTTTCTTCTGTCCTTTTCCCTCTTTTGAGAAATAACTTAACCTGATAGACTTACTGTTGTATCATCACATTTTAAAAAACATAGTTTTGTAAACTTAGAATGCTGAATCTATTCATTTTAAAGCAAAGGCTTGGGTATTAATAGATGTTTTATGTTCCTAGGTTGTCTATTTCAAAAATAAAAGACTGAATTTCTCAAGTTAACATACTGGTTCTAACAGTGGCAAAGGATAAAAATATAGAAATTAAAAGCTAGAGTAGGCCATTCGGCCCTTCAAGCCTGTTGCACCTTCTATTTTGATCACGGCTGATCATCAGATTCAATATCCTGATTTCTCCCCAACCTTTCCTCTACATCGCGTGATCTCTTTAGCCCCAAGAGCTATATCTAATTTCTTCTTAAAATCAAACAACATTTTGGCTTCAACTACACTATGTGGTTATGAATTTCAGGCATTCACCACCCACTAGATAAAGACATTCCTCTGTACCTGAGGTCTAAAAGGTTTCTGCCTTATCCTCAAACTGTGACCCTCAGGTCTGGACTGCCCCAACATTGAGAATATTCTTTTTGTCTCTACCTTGTGTAATCCTGTTAGAATATCATAAGTTTCGATGAGATCCCCTCTCACTCTTCTAAACTCCTATGAGAATAATCCTAACTGACTTAGTCTCTCCTCATATGACAGACCTACCATCCCAGGATTCGCCTGGTAAACCTTCACTATATTCTCTCTATAGCAAGGAGGGATGAAAAGCATTGCTTCGATGATAGATGCCACTTTTTTACCCAAAATATCTGATTTTCTTGTATTAGGGAGTGGTATCATCAATTAGCATTGTATCATTCTGAATTAGACTGTACATAAGCACTGATAATTGCACTATAAAATCCTTTTTTTAAACTTCTATCCAGATTTTTTCAATAACTAAACTAGAATATTCTACAATTGCTGGAGACACTTAAGTCAGGCAGTATCCACTGTGAAAACACAAGCTATTTATTTCAAGTATTCACTTTGTTAGAGCTGAAAAATGGTGTTTATCTGCAGTACTTATATCAAGAGAGATTTAAGAGTCAAAATAAAAACACAGCAATCGTTGATGTTCCACTCTTTGCTTGTCAGCCTGAACAAATATCAGTTTAACCTAAAACTTTAACAAGTTTTAATACATGATGCTTACCAACTTTGTGCAAATTGATTTACAGCTTGGCATTCATCCCATTAAAATAATCATTTTTAACATCATAGTGGAAATCTTTACTTGATACCAATAAACTACTATGAAAAGCATTTAAAATAAATTTTGTACCTTGATCCAAGTCATTTTCTAATTTTTGCCTGTAGTGTTTCTTCATCTACTCTACGTGGAATTGCTACAAGTTTATTAAGGAATTGGAACAAGAAAGCAGTTTAGTCGACACTCTCCTTAATCTTCGTTCTCGGGTAAGAATTGTTAAAGTTATCATGACTTGTTGATTAACGAGCAGGAAATACATAGATGAGCATATCCAATATGTTGTCTTCCTTTATTTGGATGTGATCAGAAGAGTACATCCTAAAACAGATTCTGAATTCTCTCGAAATATATGCTCAATGCTTTTTAATTATACTGACACTGGTATAACATGGAGATTGATTGTGGATCCATGTCTGTAAGACTGAACATTGATTGCAGAATTTTGAATATCTGTTTGTTTCACAACCACAAATGATTTTTTGCCCAGACCCGTTAACGAACTTCTATCATAGATAATTTGTTATTTTAGCACAATTGTGATCAGGGCTAGTACATTACCTGGATATTTTATGACGGTCTGTAAATATTTTAAAATTAAAGCTCATTGCTCATTGTACATTTGTGTTAATTGAAAGTAAACACCATATTGGTTATTATAGGTTTACATTGCTATGTAATCTTCAACATTGCTTATTTTACTTGGTACCTTGCTCTGTGACTCAGCTATGCTGTTTATATTTTGTAAAATCTCAGGATTTTACATAGCAAAAAACAAACTAGGAGAAGGGTGAGCTGTTAAATGTAATGAAACTAGTAAAGCTTGTATAAAGCATTTTACATTTGTTTGTTATAATAGGCAAATTTTTTTTTAGCATGAACATTGACTATGTAAGCGACTCTAATATCTCACAATTAAGAAATTGGCATGTCTTTATGGGTTGTTACTAACAGTGGAAAATTAAGACTACCTGTCATCACTCCACCACCACCACTGCCACTTGTTCCTGCATAGTGATGTGACTAACTGACAATTTTTCATGATAATTTATCTGCAAGATATTTAAGTATCAGGATCATTTTAGTCATATCTAGAAAAATTGCAATTTGAAGTAGGATTTCTACATAGTGACCAGCAAGTCATTGCTATACATCCCTCCTTTCTTATCCCCCAGTATCCCTTAGCAGTTTTAACTCCTGGTGTCCTAGTTATGATTATCTAGTCCAATCTGTAACATCTTTTGATTCTATGGCTCTATCGCATACTGAATAATGTTTTCATCAAGTCTGCTGCATAGTATTGATTTCATTAGCTAAAGAAAGGAAGTTTGAGATAAGTTCGAGCAGCTAGGATGGGAACAAGTAAAGGTGTCAAAATGCGTACTTGTCTATGTTTAACATATGTACGCTGGATGTGAGAATTGAATTCCCTTAATTTAAGACATCGACTTCTGTCTTGAAAAGTTAAATTGTACTTTTTGTCTTTGCGTTTTACAATAGGAAAGAGCTTCACCAGAAGATAAACTGAAAACTCAATAGTGAGTATAGTTTAGTATAGACAGTTACAAATTGTCTAAATCATCTATAGATGAAAACTTAAGGTGATTGTATGAACTTAGGACAGAGCAATTGTGAGAATGTTACATTTTTAGAGCACCCTTAACCTATTGATATATGCCATTTGAGACTGATTTCTTCATGGTTCTTTTGAAACCGGTTCATATCATGAATACAATTCAATAGTTATTCCTTCTGGTTGTTCTTTGAACTGAAGGACTGGTTTAACAACCATTTTCAAATTTCCACCATTTTATGCGTTTTAGCTGAATTGAAATACTTCTTGATTTACTTGAACTGTATTCATTAATATAATTGCATAATGAAGCACTTCATTTTGCATCCAGGCCAAGCCACCAGCATATGAAGAAGACATTGTGAAGTTGCCATCATATGAGGAAGTTGTAAAGAAGGCACCAGAAGAATTGCCACACAAGGAGTCTCCACCATCTTACACACCAATGTAATTTACAATGGCCAAATGAGAACATGTGTATGTTCAGTATCTATCATAATGTTAGCATACATTATTGTATTAAGCAATGTGCTAAATTTCAGAAGCATTCTTCTACTTGCATTTTTTTGACAGTCCAATGAGTGAATTTTATAATTGTTACTCTTGTGATTTTTGAGGAGTTTTTCTGTCATGTGTATAAAATGGAAATCACAAGGTGAGTGTCTATAAAAGTGTGGGCATTTCAGGGTCAGATGTGTATTATCTGTAGTAAATATTAAAGTTTAATATTGGTCATTGATGACAATGCTTGTGTGTTGGGATTAATACATTGCAGCAATGCTCCAGTAAAGTTGATGGGTATTGCATTGAACTATTAGATAATAGTCTAGATTTTCTGAATTAGAAACAGAAAATACTGGAAATGTTCAGGTATAACATGGCTAGATTTTCTATTCACCATCAAATCCATTCCAGCATTTCTTGATTGATGAGTGTAACCCATCAACAGATCTTCAAAAATGAATTTTTGATAGCTACACATTTTCAGTTAAGATATTTTAAACAGAAAATACCAAGACTTTGCTTTACAAAACTACAGTGCCTTATAAGTGCATTTACCAACTTAAAAATTCATCTCCCATCATGTTTTACTTGCCTAATAGTTGTATTTTAAGAGCTTTACTGATATTAAAGAGTATTATTGACAATTATTAGATGATGTTTAACTCTGAAACTGCTTGGGTGTTGCACATGCCGGTGTCATTACAAACTAATTCAAGAATGCTTAAGGCTTTTAACAGTATTTTTTCTGACCAACGACTCATAACTTTTCTAATATAATGGCGCACACTGCTTTCATCTAACATCTCCAGTACAACTTTGACCCTTAGTCAAAGAATGTGTAGGTTGATCAGCAGAAGGTGATTCACTGGAGTTTTACTGTAGAAGATTCAAGCTTCAGTGGATTCCTGAACAATCCACAAGTAAGAAGCGAACAATCGGTATTCCAACAGAGATGCATCAGGTCAGAACCAAGTTGTCAAGTGAGTCCCACATGATTCTAATGTAATCATAAACCTGATCTTTATACATTTTTGATTTTGCCACTACTGAAAAAAAGAACAGAAATTCTCCTCTCAAAATTGATTTGGTCAAATGCATTATGAACTTTTTTTCAAAAACAGTTGGTCTCTTTCATTTCCATTTCAAAAGACAATATATCAAAACTTTACACACATGTTCAATATCACATTTTGACTATTGTGCATTTACTGTTGCATTTTGAGGCATGGGATAGCTGAGATTTTAGTATTGCCTGTTCGCTACTTGAATGCTGATTGAACATTTTCTGTTTCTATATTACTGCATATTTGTACTGTTCTAACTGCAGTACCTGTAATTGAGTCCATTATAAAATTCCTAATTTATCTGTGATGTATAAACCATTTCAAAACTGAGTTGGCTTCAATACTTGCTACTTGTGTTGTTTAAAATCTGCAGCTTGCAAGAATAAGATATGAAGCATTGAAAGGATTGAGACTCTAAGATCATTTAAGTGTAAATTTTAGTAAGAGTGCAATGATTAGAATGTAACCTTTGCTTGCATTTTAAAGCTTTATGTAACATTTTGAAATCTGTGATACTTTGTTATGGCTAAACTGTGACAAATGCAACTGTCCTCACATTTCTGTGCAATCAATAACATGATTTTTAAAGCTGGTTCTGCTTCTGTAAATTGAGCTTTTCCATAAATAAATTGTACAAACACAATTTTGTTTTGAGTTGTTCAAAAACCTAAATTTTGGAAACTTGAAGCTCATATCCAATGTGAGACCCCATGCAAAAATCCATATTCAGCTATAGTGCACAGAGCTTTTATCAGCATGATCTTCTTATCTCCTCATTTACCTCAATTCCAAGTTTCTCAGCTGAAGAAAATGCACAAAATACTAAGATACTTCCACTTACAACTGTAAAATCTTTCATTTTTACAGCTACCACAGCACTGAGTGTCATTGGCAATCTGAGTACAAATTGCATTCAAAATTGTTCTAATTTTTGAGAAGTGTTTACTTCACCTAAATCAATATTTCCTTATCTACGAACATAAACTCTGCCATGAATCAGTGAAATTAGGCAGCATTTTGTAACGTTTTTTAAAATTTGGTTGAAAACATTCTGTGATATATTTGAGTGATAACATTCTGTTTGTGATGAACATATTTTCAACTGTATGCATATTTAAACCAGTGTCTGGTCCACCACCTGTGATTAACCTGATTTTAAGTAAATCCCTTTGAATAAGTTAATTTTATTGTTAAAATTGTATGATGTTTTAGGAGTGTTATGCTTTGGGACTGTTTTTAATTTAAGGGAGCATGTAACCTGTTCTGCAGTTTGCCTGACAGCAAGTCCCTGTGGTTTGATTGCAAAAGATTAAAGAGGATCCAGGTTGTTTTACTGGAAAGAAGGTATGATGTGTTTACACCTTGACTCAGGCAGGAACATATTGAATATGTCATTATTATAAATGGTTATGTTTTAAACTGTCAGTTTAATTCCACAAATAAAGTTGAGGCCTTTTAAAAAAAAAAGCTCTGAGATTCATGTTGCCATGTGGTAGACTTTGAGAGGAAAGGATACACAATGATATCATTGTGAAATCAGGTTATGCGTTTTCCTAAAATAATGAAAAATATCATAAACAAGATAATCTTCCAGGTCCCAAAGAGAGAGAGAGAAAGCAGATTGTTCACTGTACAGGAATGCAGATAAGAGCTTATGCGTGGATTGAAAACGCCAAATTTGTGAAGAACTAAAAATGAGGCTAGAATATTTGCCTAACTTTAGTTAGAGGGAGAAGTCTCCAGGAAAACTTGCAGCGTGACTTAAATGTTTCCAAGCTGAAAAAGGAAGAGATTGGGAATTAACTCGCAGGAGCTAAAATTACATTGGAGTTATTCTGGGAGAATTTAATTTGGGGAAAAATAGAATTTCTACTTAAAGGACAAGCATGGTCCAGGGTGCTGCCCCACGGCCCAATGATTGCATGCGTCACTGTCTGTGTAGAGTTTGCACATTCTCCTGTATCTGCATGGGTTTCCTCAAGGTTCCCTGGTTTCCTCCCATAGTCCAAAGATGTGCCATTCTAAATTGCCCCTTAGTGTCAGGGGGATTAGTGATGGTAAATGCATGGGGTTATGGGGATAGGACTTGGATGGGAATGTGGTTGGTGCAGACTCGATGGGCCAAATGGCTTCCTCCTGCACTGTAGGATTCTAAGATTCTATGACAATGTAATGGTTTCTTTCAGTTGTTAGAAGTTCTGTCTCTGAGTTGCCTATAAATTATGTTTTGTCAGTAGTGGTTTTAGACTATTATGATAAACTTTTCATCCATACAGCAATGATGATAAATTTAAAATAAACTTCCCAATTTGATTGGGGTCATAATGTGATGTAACTTTAATTTAATATGTTGTTTAGAAATAATCCTTGATAAACCCTCTCTCTGGGCTTGAAAATAATCTCCATTTTATGTTAAAAATTCCATAGAATTTTTAGATTTGATATTTCAGCTTCAACCTTAATCCAATCCAATATTCCGAATCTTGTTTTCTATAACAAAAATAAAAAGTGGATGATAAAACCTATACAATCAGGTCTGATAATTCTTTTTTGGATTGGCTTCTTGATGACACCACTATTGCTGTCAGAGATTAAAGTTTCTCTATACCACGAAAACACTGATGCCCTCGAATTTGTAATCAGAACCTTTGCAAATGTGTAGGTTGGCAGTGAGTAATTTGGCTTCAAAATTCCAAGTATCCAATCACCTGGATTTTGTTTTGATGTGTTCTTCTGACAAAGAGTCATCCAGACTCAAAATGTTGTTTCTATTCTGTCCCCACAGATGCTGTTGGACCTGCTGGGATTTTCCAGTATTTTCTGGGGTTTTTTTATGTTGCCTAATTTGTTAGAGGTGTCTCCAGACTTTGGTCATGTTCTGACCAATAGCATGATGCAGTCAAACAAAGGAGTTGTTATCTTCACTGTTGAGCTGAAATTTGAGGATGAATGGTGGGTCAGGTGGGAGGGGAGGAACAACTTGAAATGCTTAAAGCTGCCTGGGGTTACAGCCTCCCAAACTGCGACTTGGGTGGACCAAATGGCATCAGTTATCTCACACAGCAACTGGCATTGAATTCTTCAAACTATTCCATGCAGCACATTAAAGTTTATTTATTAGTCACAAGTAAGGCTTACATTAACACTGCAATGAAGTTATTGTGAAATTCCCCTAGTTGCTACACTGCAGTGCCTATTCAGGTCAAAACACCTGACCAGCACATCTTTCAAACTGTGGGAGAAAACCAGGGCATCCCACACAGACATGGAGAGAATGTGTTGGGAATTGAATCCAGGTCCCTGATGCTATGAAATAGCTATGCTAACTACTGTGCCATAGTGCTGCCTCAGCAAGAGAATGTGCAGGTCCCCTGATCATGCATAAGTCCAAATTGCAGCAAACACAAGCACCTGCCCTGAAACCACTTTTATAGAGGCTATTCATATAGATGAGGATTTGTTGTAAAAACGAATTCCTGGAAAAATGCCAGAATAAGTAAATATTTACTAAGCTGGTGTATGTTCCTGATTTAATCAGTCGCGGTCTGCCAGTGAAGAACATAAGCAGCATTTTGTTTCCTTCGGGCAGTGTAAGATTTCACAAAACATTTGCAAATGTTCCAATTTAGGGGGAAAGGGAGATGACAGCAAATATTTAAATGCTTTAGCTATCACACAAGAGCACTGTACATAGTTCAGTCCTCCATATAACCAAAAAGTCTTGGAGACACAGAACAAGGTGCACAAAAATAGAGAGGTACTGCCAAAGCTAAGCTGTTATTGGTATAGGAAAGGTAATAGAGAGGGGCTCTTCTCTATAAGGTTTTACTTACAAAATTATGAAGCGGTTTGATGTTTCAACTTGTAACTTAGAAAAACTTCAGTTCATAAATAAAAGATAGTCACCAATAAATCTGTAGAAAATCTACAGGGTCCATTGAGTCTACAGCTGCCTTCTGAAAGGGCACTCTACCTAGACTAATTTCCCCTGCCCTATCCCCATAACTCAATGCATTGATCATCTAAGAATTCATGAGAATTGTATTCAATCCGAGTGTGGAACTGACCACCACTGGAATGATTAAGGCCAAGAGCACAAATTCATTTTAGGGGAACCCAGGTAAGTACTGAAGGGCGGAAAGGAATAAAATGGCATGTTGTCAAAGTCAAGAAACTCCACTGAAGCATAGAAATCAACGTTGATGTGAAATGCTAAATCTGTGTGATAATAGGAGAAAATACAGCCACAAGTGATTTTGTAACAATGGTTTTACTATTTATTTAGTTACTCAAATGATACAAAGAATAATTGACACACCTCATTTAAACAGCTTTGTTGTAGATGGGGAAAATGAATGATACCCCACAAGGCTCTGTTCTCAGCCCTACTATATTGCTTGTACACCTTTGACTATGTGGCTGAATTCCCCTCCAACTCCATTTTCAAATTTGCTGATGACACCATTGTAGTGGGTTAGATCTCAAATAATGAGTCAGAGTACAGGAATGAGATAGAGAATTTGGTGAAGTGATGCGGTGAAAAGAATCTGCCCCTCAAAATCAACAAAATGAAGGAGATTGTCATTGACTTCAGGAAGTGTAGTGGAGAACATGTCCCTGTCTACATCAACGGGAAGAAATAGAAAAGATCGAGAACTTCAGGTTTCTATGTGGCCAGATCACTAACAACCCTTCTGATCCCTCGATGCCGACATTATAGTTAAGAAAGCCTAT
The DNA here is from genome assembly GCA_024679065.1 of Sphyrna mokarran. Taxonomy (NCBI): domain Eukaryota; kingdom Metazoa; phylum Chordata; class Chondrichthyes; order Carcharhiniformes; family Carcharhinidae; genus Sphyrna; species Sphyrna mokarran. The sequence continues at coordinate 8,740,734 of JAGIQG010000024.1, forward strand.
CAATGCCTCTATTTTGTCAGAAGATTAAAGCAATTTGGCATGTCAGCTACAACGTTCACCAACTTTTACAGATGCACCATAGAAAGCATTCTTTTTGGTTGTATCACAGATTGATATACCTCCTTCTGTGCCCAAGATTGCAAGAAACTACAGAAGATTGTGAATATAATCCAATCCCTCATGCAAACCAGCCTCCCATCCATTGGCTCTGTCTACACTTCCCACTGCCTTGGCAAAGCACCCAGCATAATTAAGGATCCCACACACTCTGGGCATTCTCTCTTCCACCTTCTTCCATCAGGAAAAAAATACAAAAGTCTGAGGTCACCTACCAACCATCTCAAGAACAGCTTCTTCCCTGCTGCTGTCAGACTTTTGAATGGATTTGTCTTGCATTAAACTGATTTTTCTCTACACTCCAGCTATGACAGTAACACAACATTTTGCACTCTCTTGTTTCCTTCTCTGTGAATGGTACGCTTTGTATAGCGTGCAAGAAACAGTATTTTTCACTGTATGTGAACATGTGATAATAATCCAATCAAATCAAATCATTTTCCCTGTTTAGCTTCAAATGAAGGAACAAAACCAAAAATGCTACAAAAACTTGAGAAGTTTATTTATTAGTGTCACAAGCAGGCTTATATTAACACTGCAATGAAGTTACTGTGAAAATCCCCATTTGCCACGCTCCCAACACCTGTTTAGGGACACTGAGGGAGAATTTCGCATTGCCAATTCATCTAACCTGCACAGCTTTGGAGTGTGGGAGGAAACCAGAGCACCTGAAGGAAACCCACACAGACATGGGGAGAACGTGCTGACTCTGCACAGTGGCTCAAACCAAGAATCGAACCCAGGTCACCGGCGCTGTGAGACAGCAATGTTAACCATTGTGCCACGGTGAACAGACTTTCAAATTTACTAATTTTTTTCAAACGAATGCCATAATTACTCGTCATCTTTTTAAACAGTGAAACCATTATACGTCGAGGATAGCAATAATCAAAATAACTCTTCTTCAATCGCTTTATTTCCTTTATCTCGGCAAAGTGAGTATTGTGCATTATCTGGGATAACTCTACAGCCTTTCTTAAACTAATTCCCAAGCTTCCCCCTATTCAATGATCTGTTGCACCAACCGTCCTCATATGCAGGTGATTGGTGCAACAGATCGTTGAATCGGGGGAAGCTTGGGAATTAGTTTAAGGCTGTAGTTAGGAGGAAATAATGCATCGGACAGGTATTTCAAAGAATACAAGATAAACCTTTTCAAATCATTTGGCAGATGAGTAATTTTAATAAATCACAAATAAGACAAACAACGAGGGGCAACTGTGGCAGGAAGGCGAAGTTGTTTTAAATTGTGCTAATATAGAAGTAAAGAAATCTAAATACAATCGCATACCAATTCCGGATTTAACACATCATTTTTGAGATTATTGAAGGTCAAAGAGCAGGATTGGAGAATAAAGCAGTGACTGTTTGTATCTGTGTACAATACACGTTTCAGTGCTGAAAAGTGTGCAAATTTGCAGGGTTTTTTTAGCTGAAGTCAATAATGCAGAAAGTATTCAGCGTTATCAACGCTTCAGTGTGATCTGCCCCAATCATATTCATTTGCTGGTGCCGGGAATTAGCGGCAAAGATTGTATCCTTATCTCGGGGAAATTGAGGAATTAAACTTTATTGTGAGGTTTCAATCTGGTGTCTTCTGTCTGTTGTTTTTGTTTTTTGCAAAACAGTCATGAGTGTGGGTTGGACGAGGTTAGGCTATTAAAAAAGAAAATAAACGTTATTGAAATGTAAACCATTGCAACGAAAACTCAAACCCAGCATTCTACACAAATCAAACCTTTCTAGAAAACTCTACACAAAATAGCTTTTATGTACTGATCAAAAAAAATCAAATATTAATGTGGTTAAAAAAATCAAACATTAATCTGGTAGTATAGTTACTGGGATGTTTTGATATTTCGTTCTGAATTCTTGTCTGTCTTATTCCTCCGTTTTATTTTCTTATCTAGAAACCGCTAAAGACTGGGGAATAATTTGTCAAAGAGTTAAATTTCATCTCTTTTTCCTGGACCCCTTTCAGGTATTCCGCACGTGTCAGGCTGTGTTCCAGCCTCTATGAGGGGTGGCATGTTAATACCTGGACCAAATACCGCTCACTGCCACACTCTGTCTGCAGCCGGGACTCCTGCAACTACTTCTGATCAAGATGAAGAGACTGCTCAGTGGATTGCTTCTTTTTGCCCTAATCCTTGTTCAGGTTAATGGGGTGCCCAAAGTGAGACCTGCCAAACCTGGTCCCCAGGTTCCAGCTGGTAAGACGTTATATTCGCGCATCACTGCTTTTTAAAAAACTTAGAGCTCTGCCTACTAGTTCAAACTGATTCTTTGATGGTATTTGGACCCTTCTAACCTATAAAGTACAGAAAATCACTATTACTTGAAAAAACTAGTTTCTAACTTGCCAGACTCTTTTTTTTAAGAGAAATGCTGCAAATGCTGGAAATCTGAAATAAAAACAATGGAAATAGTCAGCAAGTCCGACAGCATCTCTGGAGAGAGAAACAGAGTTAAAGTTTCAAGTTGAAAATTACTTCTTCAGAACTAGTTTTCTTAAATTGCTGTTTAAGATTTTTCACCCGACTTGAAATGACTTTGGGAGAATTCTGCTGCATTCAAATCAATATGATGTTGGATAAATAATTCAATTAGTAATGTTATTGCAATTTTATATCTGAAATTGTGGTTAATGCAACATTTTGACTCTGCTATTCAAACGGTAATTTTCCTACAGATCTTCTAGCCTCTGGGTTGTGCAAATTTCAGGCTAAAATCCTGGTTATAGCTATTATTGTCACTGGGCTAAAGAGTACAACAGACTTTAGTCCATCTTTTAAGGTGTATTAGACGTAGCATTTGAACTCAATTAATTGCAGGTGAATATTCATACACCTTTAAATACTTAGTGATTATTTAGTGGTTAATTAGTGCTTCAAGATGCTGAAGAATTGCAGTTTTTGGTCAATTTTCTGAGTCTTATGGATTTACAGAATCATTGGACAAAACATGATCTCAAGCACACAGAATATGGATCACTTTTGTGTTAGTCAGATCTCATTATGTCTGTGGAATATTTTGAGTGGTAGTACCAATTGCAGCAGCACCAAAGTCAAGATTGGCTAACTCAGCACAGATTAGTTATGAAACTATATTTTTATATTTATTGGTGTCAGAAGTAGGCTTACATTAACACAGCAATAAAGTCACTGTGAAAATCCCTTAATCGTCACACTTCTAGCACCTATTCGAGTACACTGAGGGAGAATTTAGCATGGCCAATATACCTAACCAGCACATCTTTTGGACCCTGAGAGGAAACTGGAGCATCCCAAAGGGGACCCACGCAAACATGAGAAGAACACAGTTTCCATAAAGACAGTGACTCAAGCCAGGAATCAAAGCCAGGTGCCTGGCGCTGTGAGGCAGCTGTGCTAACACTGTGCCACCATGCTGCCCCAGGTGGCCTTCTAGGGACTTTCATATCTGTATGACTCAGTACACATTACACAGGGCAAAGTTAAGTATAACGAATTTATTGATACATTATGTGGTTGTTGAGGTAATAATCAATGGAAAGGATTTGTTGCATGTCTCATATTCCATATTAGTAATGTTAGAGTTGGTGTTGTAGATATTGCTAGCATTCCCTAGAAGCAGAAATTTGCATGAATAAAAATAATAAGGTAAATGACCAAGTATCTGCTGCACACAGTGCACCAAAATGATTTTTCTACTTGCACTATAATGGTTTATTGGAATTTCGATTGATGTGGAGATGCTGGCTTTGGACTGAATAGGCACAGTTATCTTACAACACCAGGTTAAAGTCCAACAGGTTTATTTGGAATCACGAGCTTTCAGAGTGCTGCTCCTTCATCAGGTGAGTTGGGGAGTGGATTCACAAACACAGCTTATATGGACAAAAACACAGTTGCAAGGGTTGGAATGCGAGTCTTTACAGGTAACCTTGGTTACCTGTGAAGATCAGCAGTGCTCCAAAAAATTATGATTGCAAATAAACCTGTTGGACTTTGACTTGGTGTTGTGATACTTCTTACTGGGATTTGGATTGGCCATTACAATTATCACTCCTTTTCTAATAGATGGTGTTATGAGGAAAGGTTGAGCAGTCTTGGTTATTCTCATTGGAGTTTCGAAGATTGAGAAGTGATCTTGTTGTAAGATATAAAAAACGTTTGGTGGGAGGATGGCGTAGAGAATAGGGTTGGGTGCAGAGGAGAAGTGCTTATCAGCTGCTGAGATAGTGTTTGTCCTCATGGGGGAATATAGAATTATTGGGCACAATTTCAAAATAAAGTGGAAATGGGGAAGAATTTCTTCTTTCAGAGAATCGTTGATCTTTGGTATTCACAACTCCAGATTGCAATAGAGGCTGCAATATATTCAAAGCTGACTTGGACAGATTTTTGATCTGATTGAGAGTTACAGGGAGCAGGCTAGAAACAATCAAATCAGCCATGACCTTATTGAATGATGGAACAAGCACAAGGGACCACACGGGCTTCTCCTGCTCCTAATTTTTATGTTCTCCTGTTATGTTCTTAGTAGTGGTTGTTCTTTATCAAATTTCCAAATAATTAATCACAATTTGTACCATTGCGGTGTTGATTTCATGGCATTACACTGCTTGCTGTTCTTAACACAAACAGCAAAACTCTAGTCAGTTTGCCAAAATTATGCTGCATTAAACAAAATACATAAAATTATAAGGTGCTGAGATAAAATTGAAAAGAACCAATTTCCCTGAGCAAAGAGGTCAATAAACAGGGACATGAAATTAAAGTAATTAGTACATGGTTTAGAAGGGAGTTCAGAAAATATGTTTCACCCACAGAGTGGTCAGGGTCTGAAATTCACTGTTTAAAAGAGTGTTAATTCTGTTTAAAATGGACTTACATTAATACTGCAATGAAATTACTATGGAATTTCCTTAGTTGCCATAGTCCAGTGCCTGTTCAGGTTAATGCACCTAACAAGCACAACTTTCAGAACTTGTGAGGAAACCCACACAGACACGGGAAGAACATGCAAACTCCATACAGACAGTGACCCAAGCTGGGAATCAAACCCAGGTTCGTATCGCTGTGAAGCAGCAGTGCTAACCATAGTGCCACCATATGCTTGCAGTGCCATAGCCTATAGGGTTACGGACCAAGTTCTGGAAAGTGAGTTAGCTCTTTTTCATCCAGCATGTTCACAATGGGCTAAATAGTCTCATTCTGTGCTGGGAATTTTCTATGGCCACAATTCTTCCAAAAGTGCTGAATTGGTGGGACAGCTGTTCTAAATCCCAGCTGTTTTATCAATTCAGCTTCTCGCCTGAATCTCCACACTCTGTGCACTGAAGAGGTCCCAATCAAGAATCTCATTAAAAAACCCAGGGGACAGGGCCTTTTCGCGCTGGATTCTGACAGTTCTGGAGCTCTGTGAATGTGAGCTGGCCCTGATCTGTCAGGCTCTCTGTTTGTTGCCAGCTCAATCACTGGCCAGCCCAAGATCACCGCAGTGCTGCCCCTCAAAACCACCCCCCCCACCCGACAGTCTGATCGCAGTCCTCACAACAATTCCTTGGGCCAGCCCTAACCTACCCATCCTGGGGCGCTCTGATACCCAGACCCCAATCCCCAGCAGTGGCAATTCGACACCCCAGCCCCATCACCGCAGCAGACCCTCACTGATCCGGGAGTCAGAACCCCCCTGACAGATCAACTCCACCCCCAACCTCTCAGCCCACCTCAATCACTGCCTCCCTCCATTCCAGACCGATCCCCATGCAGAGTGGGAGGGGGCCCCCTCAACTCCATCGATTGCCCCTGGCCCCTTTGGCACTGATAGATGTCTGATGGGCAGTGCCACCTGGGCATGGGTACTTTGCCCCTTGGATAGTGCCAGGGGGCACCAGCCCTCTGTGCCCAACCCACTCCTTCATCCGGCAGGGTCTCCCGCTAGTTCTCCAAGGGTGGGAAGCTAGTCTGAACCCCATTGGAATGAAGTACTCCTGGCAGGATGGGAAAGGTCCCGATAATTAACTAATAAACATGTTTCAAGTATATGCAGAAAAGGTTTAAATGGTTTACCTGCTTTCTCGCCAGTTTCCAGCGTGGCCTGGCTGGCGATTGTTTGTGCATTCCCAGCGCATGTGTAAATCCCTGCTCAAGTAAGAGACACACATCTCCCACAGCAACTCCACAGAAAAGTTGCCATTTCAGTGGGAGAATTGTGACCAATATTTCAGTTTCAATGAGTTTGTTAATCAGAACTCATGGTCTTGGAAGTGAGAGGTTTGTTGAACTTGATCTTTCTGGGGCTGCCCAACATAAAGGGTCAATTTGTGACAGAAATAAGTGATAATCCTCTGTATTCACCCCATTTCTGTGTGTATATGATCCTAATATACTGTTGTTGATTGCAAAGTTTCTGCCACCAACTTACAAGCAGAGCATTATTTTTAAGAAAGGACACTTATTATTTCACAGTAGCTCATTTGTTAAACATGTTGTTACTATAATTAATGTATGGAAACATTCCTGGTGTAGATTGTTGACTGATTCTATCGAGGTAGTGGTAGCGATACTTCAGTCGGCCTCAGTGCCCCTAGGCTGAAGTGGAAAAGATAACTTCCTGCTGGAAGGCAGAATGTAGATGGATATTGGATGAAAAGAGGATAGGCCTTGGCTCTAGTCCCCGCATGACCTAATTACCTGTTAAAAATTACTGTCTAGTTTCATACATACATGAATGGACAATTGGCTGAAAATGAGCTTTCTTAACAAAATTGCACCCTATATAAAGCAATGTCATAAAAATCATCAAATCCCTACAGTGGAGAAGGAGACCATTTGGCCCATCAAGTCTGTGCCAACGCAGGCCAAACCCCCAAACTATCCCCCTAATCCCACAAATTTACCCTGTGCAACTTACACATCTTTAGATAATAAGGGACAATTTAGATGGCAAAACCATCTAACCTTTGGGCTGTTGGAGGAAACCGGAATTCCCAGAGGAAACCCATGCAGACATGGGGGGAAACTCACAAATTTCACACACAGAATCATTGTTCCAAGGCTGGAATTGAATCTGAGTCCCTGGAGCTGTGAGGCAGTAATGCTAACCACTGTGCTAACCATGCCTTCACCCGTAACATTAGAATTAAAATGAACACTTGCATGTATTTACGTGCAGGATAAGAGCAGAAGGATAACTTTTTCAATAAAACATTGCTGTCCATGCTAATAGCAGCAGCTGACCAATCAAAGATTAACTTTAAAATACTATATCAGCAACTAAAATTTAACTTTTTAAGCATTGGTTGACTTTTTCAGTAATTTTACCACAAAGTCTGAATTTAACATCAACCTCGAGTTTATAAAACTGCCCTTTAGCTTCAGCTAAAGAGACTATTTTTTAAAAATGAGTTCTATTATCACTTTTAGTTTGCGTTCTTTCACTCCGTGCTTTGCTTCTTTCTCTCTCTCTTACAGGCCTGTGCAAGACCAAACCAACTGACCTGGTCTTTATCATTGACAGCTCACGGAGTGTGCGCCCTTCTGAATTTGAACAGGTGAAGGTGTTTGTGTCCCAGGTAATCGAATCCCTCGACATTGGTCCAAATGCCACCCAAGTTGGGGTGGTTAATTATGCCAGCACCGTCAAAAATGAATTCACCCTCAAGGCGCACCGCAACAAGGCCAGCGTCTTGCGAGCTGTCTCCCAGATCCAGCCACTGTCCTCTGGCACCATGACTGGCCTCGCCATCCAGTTTGCAACGAACGTTGCATTCAGTGAGTCTCATGGGGCACGGGTCAAAGCCAACGCTGCCAGCAAGGTATCTATGGAAACTTCTTTTGACATTGAATAATACTTTAAAATATACTTTTCTTCTTTTAAAAAAAAATTTAATTCTATTTAAAGTAATTTGATCAGAATCAATTTGACTGTGCTCTGAGTTTCAGTTGCAGTGAGATTTAAGTGGCTTTGAAATGTTCAGCCAATTCACCAAAGGTCATTTTTCTCTTTTCATTAAATGGCATTGCCAAACCTGATACCTTTTACTGTTTCCTATACCTGACCAGTAACAATGCAAAGTGCAAAGATTTAAACTGTTGGTGCTTACCATTTATTAAGTATGGTTAAGATTATCTTAGGTCAAAGGAGAGCTAATGGTCCTTTGACCTTTGAAGTGGCCAACAGATCAACGCGTAAGCAAAACTGCATCATTGTATGGTATTTGATTAGTGGGAATGAGAGTAAGAAGTCCATTGCAATATTTGTGTATTCCTTAAACTACTTACTCCTAATATTTCTATCCTCCCGCCACAACAGAACCACTGCTTATAGAATCAGCAGAACCTAGTGTTGTATTAGGGCCTGTAATTTGCAAAAAATGCATGCATTCAGAGATCTTCATTGGAGAAGAAAGGTGGCTTTCAAACAGTGGTGAGGGAACCAACAAGAGGAAAAGACATACTTGACCTCATCCTCACATACCTGCCTGCCACAGGTGCATCTGTCCATGACAATATCGGTAAGAGTGACCACACAGTCCTTGTGGAGACAAAGTCCTGTCTTCACACTGAGGATATCCTCCATCCTCTCGTGTGGCAGTGTCACCGTGCTCAAAGGGTTAGATTTCAAACAATTCTAGCAACTCAGGACTGAGCCATGAGGTGCTGTTGCCAAAAGCAACAGCAGAATTGCACTCGAGTGCAATCTTCAGAGCCTAGCATATCCCCCACTCTACCATTACCACCAAGCTAGGGGATCAATGATCAGTACAAGACAGCATGCCCAGCAGCAGGCATACTTAAAAATTAGATGTATACCTGCTGAAGCTCCGACAGAGGACTCTTTGCATGCCAAACAACATAAGCAGCAAACAATAAACAGAGCAATGAGAATCCACAACCAACAGATCAGCTCCAAGCTGTACAATCCCGTCATGAAAGATGGTGGACAATTAAACCTCTCACTGGAGGAGGAAGCTTCATAAATATCTCCGTCATTAATATAAAAGTGAATTATTGCAGATGGAAACACTGGGAAGTGTTTTTGGAGCTGCACTCATCCAGGCAAGTGGTTGAATGGAGCTCCAACAATAATTTAAAAACTAGACACCATCCAGGACTAAGCAGCCCACTTTACTGGCACCCCATCCACAAACATTCATTCTCTCCATCACCAATGCACAGTGGCAGCATTGTGTACCATTTACAAGATGCAGTGCAGAAACTCACAAAGGCTCCTTTGACAGCACCTTCCAAACCCACAACATTACCATTTTCATCACTCACCTGATGAAGGAGCAGGATTCCAAAAGCTCATGATACCAAATAAACCTGTTGGATTTTAACCTGGTGTTGTGAGACTTCTTGTGGCCAACCACAGTCCAGCGCCAACTTCTCCGCATCATGATTACCATCTAGAAAGACAAGGGCCACAGATATTTGGGAACATCACCACCTGGGAGTTTCCCTCTAATTCACTCACCATGCTGACTTCTCCCATTCCTTCACTATCACTGGGTTAAAATTCTGGAACCCTTTTCCTAACAGCACAGTGGGTGTACCTACACAAATGGACTGCAGAGATTCATGAAGGCAGCCCACCATTACCCTCTCAAGGGCAATTAGAATGGGAAATAAGTGCTGCTCTGGCCAGCGATACCCATATCCCATGCATAAATTTAAAAAGAGTCTGTTTCGCTAACTCTGTTTTATTGTTGTGGTTGTTGAACACACCAATCTAATTACACAATTTAATCTGCCAACATGAATGACTGGATGCCTCAGACTTATCAAAGGTAGTTCAACATTAAGGAACACAAGAAGTCATTTATCAATGGCTCTCTAGGTACTTCCAAGTTGGGTCAGTGAGGTTTGGATCCTCAAGAACAAGTCTCATGCTGTCAATCTAGACTAGTCCTTGCCACATGGGTCTTACACAATTTGAGAGCCTTTTCAACCCAATCACATATCAGGCAGGGGTAGCATCAGATGGATGATATTCTCCCCTCTTCTCTTGGAAAGGTAGAATTTCAGTAAAATACCCTCGCATGCTAACTGGCTTACAAAACCTCACCTGAGTTTTTCAAATTTAATGCACAGTCCAGGCTGTTTGACCTGAGAAAGCATTAATGTGAAGCCCGATCCTATTCTCAACCAATAACCAACACTGCTTCAGCTCACTCACATTTCTACTGTCTGTATCTTAACTCACACCGAGTTCCGTTCACACATCATCTTCCAATACTCTTCAAAGAGATTTTCTTGGAATCTTCACTACCATCCAATAAAACAGGTGTTCTGCAGGTATTTTAAAATCATGGCAGGAGTGATTCTCCCATCCCACTGTGCTAATATTTTAGCAGAGCGGGCTGGCAGAATTGCACGTGCGCAGATTCATGGGATTCATGCACACATTCCTGCTGCATGTGCATCTCCCAGCGCTGAACATCTGGTGCCATCTGAGCCGTGCTAGAAAACCGGCGGGAATACCAGGTAAGTGATTTAAATCTACTTTTAATGTAACTTAAACCTGATTAGGGGGCCCAGGACTGAATTCTCGGGGCTCACGAGCATCTCCCACCCTATCAGGAGTATTTCACTCCAGCAGAGTTCAGACTAACTCTGAATACCCTGCTGGAGTGAAGAGGGGAAATTGCAGGAGGACGGGCAGCAGGGAAAGTTTGCCCCCTAGGCATGGCCATCCTAGCAGTGCCAGCCTGTTCCTCTGGCACTGCCCAAGGAGCAAAGTGCCCTTGCCCAAAGGTACCTTGACTTTGCTCATCAGACGCACGTGCAGTGGCCAGGAACTAACAGCCTCTGAGTAAACCCCCGTGTTTTTTTAATGATGTTCCCGATTGTAACCTCAGCATTAAACAGAGCGTGAGAGATTCTTGTCTTGTCTTGTATTCTTGAAAATACCAGCGTGATTTAAACCAGTTTTCCCACAAATTCAACACTTAGAACATTTTTGGGAAAATCGTGACCATGATGTTGGTATTTTATCAAAAGTCAGTGAGTTGCAGTCATAGGCTGATTTGTTTTCTCTTCCATTATTATCGTCCCAAAGTTGGGAAAAAACAAGCTAAAATTTCTGTCTCCTTTAAAATCCAAGTAGGTGAGTAGAAAGCAAAACACTGCAGATGCTGGAAATCCAAGACAAAACCAGGCAACATCTGCAGTGAAAGAAGCAATGGCCTTTCATCAGAATTGTTGTGAATTAACAACTACTCCCACCACAAACTAATTCCAAATTTTAAATATCCGTTTTCTAACATAGCCCTCTATATCCTAACTGCTGAATGCCTCCAAATATTTCTATTCCCTTCAGAAATACTCTCTGAGAAATTGGGTCTCAGTTGACTTTAATCAAATAAAATAAATTGCTTTCAAATGGTAAATACCAATCTGAAAATTACACAGAGGACAAAGAAGTCCCGTTGTAGTTGTGGAGAGGTACAGTCTGAGAACTGTACAGCCTGTGTGTGCTGTGGAATTGTGTGTCTATGCAACAGTGAATAAAGTTATAGTTATAGAAGGATCAGCGTTCAAGAAAATGTTATTTAACAAGAGCATAAAATCAGAAAGAGTTGTAAGATGTAGTATGTGGGTCTTATGAAGAGACTCTCTGTCTTGTGTACAGTGCAGAAGGAGGCCATTTAGCCCATCAGGTCTGCACTGACTCACCGAAAGGGCATCTTAACCCTGCACATTTACCATAGCTAATCCACATAACCTGCATATTTTTTGAAATGTGAGAGGAAACTGGAGCACCCACGCAGAAATGGGGAGAATGGGCAGATTCCACACATCAAGATATTCTTTCCACACAAGCTTAATATGGAGTTAGTGAAGAGTTAGGAGAAGTTAGTGAGGAGTTGGTGTGGCGCTTTTGATACACCCTTTAAGTCAGTTTCATCATAAACAACAGAATAAACATTTCATTCTCTTTAATAGAGAAAATACATGCCAACGGCCTTTATTAATGCTCACCTACAATATTAGAAAATACACAATGTAAACTCATTAAATGACTGCTTTGGGGGGTTGGGGGGGAATGCATCCGAATAAACAAATATTAATTTCTATTAATACTTAGTTACCAAAATGATATGTTAAACGTATCATTTACTTTCACAGGTTTGAGCTTTATATTGTAAAAACGGACTAATTCCAAGTATGTAAAGCATAAATCTATCCAAATATCCCCAGATGAATATAGCAACATGGTTGCAGCATTTAATACTCTGCACCTAGAACACTAAGATCAGGACTGTGTCCCTGGTCTATCCCTGATTAAAGACTATGCCTGCTGTCAATGCCAGTATCATTTCTAAGATTAAATGCTTTAAAAAGCATTGACTAAAAAGTACTTTTGAAGAGGTTATGGATTAAGGTTCAATAATAGTAATAAGCACAGATACATGGGCCTTTCTGGCATCACTACATGCCAAAGGAAAAATCAGCAACAGAATAAAATCCACAGTGGATGATGTCTAATCAGTCCTCATTACTGCAAGAAGCTGACCATGTTTTATGCCCTATCTGCTCTCAGGTTGCCATCATTGTGACTGATGGCCGGCCACAGGACCGAGTACGGGAGGCAGCTACACATGCCAAACAGAGTGGCATTGAGATCTTTGCCATCGGCGTGGGCAGGGCAGAGATGAGCTCACTGCGTGAGATTGCCAGCGAGCCCCTGGAAGAGCACTTAGACTACGTGGAAAGCTACAGTGCGATAGAGAAACTCTCCAAGAAATTCCAAGAAGCATTTTGCGGTGAGTAAAGCACCAAAGGAAGACAAATGATGTTGATCCAGTAATATCACAGTTAAGAGGCTGCCTCAGTCTTCATAATTCGATCATAATTCTGGGCAACAATATTGACCAGTCAGTGCTCAGATTAGACTGGTACCCTTTTTAAACTGGTACTCAAGCAGATATAGTCTACTTCTGTTTCCAGAATCATTTTATTTACTGATGACATGATTTATGTGTAATTAGAAGAGCAATTCAACAACACTGTTACTTATCATCAATATCAATGCTGAAACAATGATTAAAGAAGCCTTTCAAGGTATGGAACCTGGTGTAAAGATTGGGGTTGGAGGATGATGGGAAATGATCTGTTAGATTTGAAGATGGCAAAGCATTTGCAGCAAGCATAGAAGAAGGATTACAAGCGCTAAAAGACTAGTAACAGCAGTCATGAATTTTGGAATGAAAGTGAACATTGACAAAACTGAGGTGATGTATATCTCAAAATGTCCCAGAGACATTCCTGTATTCATGGGAGGAAGAGAAATAGAACAGGGCAGACCAGGCTCATAGGCTGTTGTGGCCTACTCTTGTTTCCAATTCGTATGATTGTATGAACAAGTATTTAGGATGCGTAATATCTGCAGATGGGAGTTTCGGCAAAGAAATAGGACAAAGATAGCAATGCAAAAGGCTGTGTTTGGCAAGAGACAATTGTTAACCAGAAAGCTGAATAAACAACTCAAGAAGCAACTTGTAAGAGCCTGATTTGGAGTGTTACTTTGAATGTATGTAAGACTATGATCTCTCAGAAAGAGAAGACCAAAGTGCTCTGAATGTTTGGAGGAGAATAGAAAGGATCAGTTGGACAGAAGAAGTGACAAATGATAAGGTGTCGAAGAGATTGAATGAACAAAGAAAATTGCTGAAGGTAGTTCGGAAAAGAGATTGGGTGGGAAACATCTTCAGAGCAAACAGATCAGTAAGAGATGTTATAGAGGGAAGGTTTGGAGGAAAAAGAGGAAGTGAATAAGAATGCTCGATTGTTTGAAAATTGAAAGAAGTTATTGGCAAAAGGATAGAGAACATGAGAAGACTATAAGCCAAGGACCTACCTTCAATCAGAACACATGTGAAGATAATGATGATTCATGGCAGAGGACATTTCTAGCTGTGTACTTTATTTAAATTTCTGTATATAATCCAATACTGCATAGTTTAAAATAATAACCATAATTGCATATGATGTTTCTCTCTATTATAGGGATTTGACAATATTACATTAACAGTATGTGTATGCATCATAAAAGAATTGGGTTGGAAGTCATCAACCAAATCATTGATAGAACAGTTTGAGAGGAATAGAATTCTGAGGAGTTTGACTTGTGGCTAAACACATTTCATCTACCAGATAATCCTGTTGAAACTCTCAGTATTTAATATCCAGGTATACACATTTCCATATATTTCCTTCATTGTGATTGACATTACCTGAATCTTGGTGTTGCAGTGGTGGATCTGTGTGACAGTGGAGATCATGACTGTGAACACATCTGTGTGAGCGTTCCTAACTCTTACAAATGTGCCTGCAAAGAAGGCTTCACATTAAATCCAGATGGAAGAACGTGCAGCAGTAAGTTTTGTTTCAGCATGGAATCACAAAGTTATTAAACTGTAAGTTACCTATTCTGCACTTACACTTATCAGGTAAGAATATAAGGTGCTTGCCCTATCCATTCAGCTGTGCAACTTTATATACTGCCCCATCCGAATGCTAGCAATGCAAATGGGCCAACACAGAGCTAAAAACCAAATGTAGTTATTTTCAGAATGAATTTGGGAAGTTCCTCCCCAGTTCCCCCAACCAATAACTTCAGGAGACCAAGGTTGCCATTGATGAATGATCAAATGTACGAGTTTAGATTTGTCCTAGCCTTTACTAGGAACTGTTGGTAACTTTCAGATAGACTGAAGTGATTTGCTTATTCTAAATCTTTCCAAATCAGCCCACTAGTGTCAATGCAGCTGTGAATCTGGACAAGTGTAGGAAGAACATTGGTGCCTCTCAGTGAAAATGAAACCTAAGATGTGGGCATATGCCAACAGGTCCTGCTGTCCTGTGCCCAGTCCCTTATTTAATGATTCTTGAAGCAGAGGCGAGGTTGCATGAGGCGCTTGCAATCACGATCACTTCACTCTCTATGTACCATCTGTACTAACTATCCTCAATAAACTTTCTATATATTTGCCACCCTTGATGCGAAAAAATATCTTAACTTTTTTTATGCTTCATTGTCCCAGAGCATATTTGGTAATAAACATTATTCTGGAATCCACTTCACCAATTCTCTTGAAGATCATTAATATGAATGAACAACAAAGAACAAAGAAAATTACAGCACAAGAACAGGTCTTCTGTCCTCCAAGCCCGCACCAATCATGCTGCCTGACTTAACTAAAATCCCCTACGCTTCCAGGACCATATCCCTCTATTCCCACTCATTCATGTACTTGTCAAGACGCCCCTTAAAAGTCACTACTGTAAGTGCTTCCACTACCTTCCTCGGCAACAAATTCCAGGCACCCACTATCCTGTAAACAATCTGCCTCGTACATCTCTTTTAAAACTCGCCCCTTGAACCTTGAACCTATGCCCCCTAATAATTGACTCTTTCACCTGGGAAAAAGCTTCTGAATATGCAAGTATATTTAACTCTAAGCTACCTTTTTTCCAATTTTTGCAATGTAAACATATATGTAACCATTAGCCTTTCATCGTGAATGAGGCAGCCAACTTCATTTATCTGATTAGTGGGCTTTTTTCCTTCCTGTATGGTACCCATATTTGTACACTATGTCAAGTTGGTGATGGTCAGGCATGCATTGAACAAGTTAGCACACCTGTACTGATGTATATGGTGTAGGGTTTCAATGGATACTCACTGCACTGTCCATCAAATGTGTGGAAGTATTGTTTGGATCAGAGGTTAACATTCTTGCTGCATTTATGCATCTACTAACAGCAATACTCTAAAAGAATCTGAATTGGACATTCTGACTCAAACACAAATGCATCACAATAACCAACTTTTCTCTCACTTCTCAGATTAGGGGAACCTTTTTACGCTTGTTTGAACCTCTTCCGAAGACCTTGATCCTGAGTATATTTTCTTTCTGGTCTCATCTACACAGCCCTCAAGGGAAACGTTCCTTGGTTATCTTTCTGGCTCATGTTATAATTTATTCTTATACTTCATGGAGAATATGTAAGTTCTTTCTCCTTTAACTCTTGCTTTTAACTTTGTGCACAGCTTGCAGTGCAGGAGGTGTTGATTTAGCTTTTGTCATTGATGGGTCGAAGAGTGTGAGACCTGAAAACTTCCAACTGGTAAAGAAATTCATCAATCAAATAGTTGATGCCCTGGAAGTTGGGGAGCAGAATGCACGCATTGCCCTCGTCCAATACTCAAGTTCAGTCAGGACCGAATTCCCTCTCAACAAGTTCAAAACTAAAGAAAACATCAAGTCCGCAGTCAAGAAGATGGAATACATGGAGAGAGGAACAATGACAGGCCTGGCACTGCAACATCTGACTGAAAAAATTTTTGTCCCTTCGCAAGGAGCAAGAGAGAACATTCCAAAAGTTGGAATCGTCTTTACAGATGGCCGTTCACAGGATTACATTAATGATGTTGCTCAGAAGGCTAAAGATAAAGGTAATACTTGTCGAAAAATTTACTTTTTTCCAACAAAATCCATTATTTGCAATCCTTGTATGTAGAGGAGAAAACTGCAACAGCATGGAGATTGTAGAAGAAAGTTGTGATGTGATTTGCCTCCATTTTCTTCTCCTTATACACCTTCCCATTATGCATTATGCTGCTGTTTATTTTATAATCAGGATATCAAAAAAAGTGATCTACTCCCAGGCTACTGTGTGCGTTACTGTTCAATGCCACAAAGTGTATGGGATCAGAAAGACAAAATTCCCTTGTCCTCACCATCTCTTCCTTCATCAGGACAGGGTTAATTGCCACCTAGAAACAGTTTTTTAAATTAATCTAATTCCAAATTTGCTGTGTGACAAGCTGAACTTGCTGATCCCTGGTGCAACATGTAATGTACAGACAACTTAAAATAAATCTAACGCTAATAGACTGAGGAAATCATTTGTAAGATTAATCATAATAAATAGTGGAGCAGACTTGAAGGACTGAATGGCCTGTTCCTATTTTCTATGAAGATTATTTGAAGCAATGTTACTAAGAACCCAGGATTGCCTGAACAATGACAGGCTGTAGAATTTGAACTGATTGAAATGTAAATGAACATTTATCCATTTCTTTAACTGTTCATTTTTTACTTTTAAATCATAGAATCCCTACTGTGCAGAAGAGGACATTGGCCCAATAGCTTCAATAGCAGCAAGGTGGCACAATGGTTGGCACTGCTGCCTCACAGCGCCAAGGACCTAGATTCAATTCCCAATTTGGGTCACTATCTGTGTGGGATCTGCACATTCTCATTGCGTCTGCATGGCCTTCCCCCAGGTGCTCTAGTTCCCTCCCAAAGACATGCTGGTTAGGTGCATCGACCTGAACAGGCACCGGAGTTGACGACTAGGGGAATTTCACTGTAACCTCATTGCAGTGTTAAGCCTTACTTGTGACTAATAAATAAACTTTAATTGCATAACAGGCATTAAATTCTGCCCTAGAAATCTGACTATTGCTACATCTGCCCCTATATCTATCACAGTCCTTAACTGTCCTTCAGTGCATGGCATCATATATCTATCTATCAGTCCTTGAGAATTGGAGGGCCATTGGGAAGTCAACATAAAAGTGATGGTAGGCTAATCATTGAAATCTTTCCATTCCAACACCAATAAATTGCCCACATATACAACAAAAGTCATTGATTGTAATGTGAAATCGATTATTCCTCTTCTTATTAAAGCTCATAGAATGCCTACAATGCAGAAGGAGGCCATTTGGCCCACTGAATAGGCATCAACTCTCTGGCAGGGATTCTATACTAGAGAATGACTAAATTGTGACGTTTTGAAGGACTGCTGATGTCATGATTCCATCATTGAATTAAAGGGGTTAAACAGAGGTAGGTTAAAAATGTTAACTTTTTTTGCTCATCAAGGTTTCAGCATATTTTTCTGATACACATTCCAAGCTTGAACAAAATTATAAGAGGTGTTTTTAACAATGATGAATGGAAGAGGGGCAGTAGAAAAGCAACAATTCAATCTGCTGCTTTGATCCTGTCAATCTGGGATTTTGATGTGGAGATGCCGGCGTTGGACTGGGGCAAACACAGTAAGACGTCTCACAACATCAGGTTAAAGTCCAACAGGTTTGTTTGGTCGTAAACGCCACTAGCTTTCAGAGCACTGCTCTTTCATCAAGTGAGTGGGGAGTTCTGATCACAAACAGGACATGTAAAGGCACACACAGATTACAGAATACTGATTAAAATGCGAGTCTTTACAGGCCCAACCATTTACCCAGCTCATCTCCCTTACCTACACACCTTGAGATACTAAGAGGCTACTTAGCATAGCCAATCCACCTAACCTGCACATCTTTGGACACTAAGGGATAATTTAGCATGGCCAATTCACCTAATCTGCACACCTTTGGACTGTAGGAGGAAAGCGGAGCACCTGGCAGGATTCCAAGCAGACACAGGGAGAATGTGCAAACCAGGAATCAAACCCTGGTCTCTGGCCCTGTGATTCAGCAGTGCTAACCACTGTGCCACCAATAACACCAATTTTGCTGATCCAGATAAAATTGGTTAATATTAGAGATGAACATGCCACTCGATCTGACTCATTGTTGCAATTATCCATCAAGCAGATGGCTCTGCAATATTTGTTATTCTATGTTACACAATCCTAAGAAACTGAGTCTGCAATAACAACAGCATCATATCAAGTTCTAAGAACAAAATGTTCGGCAATGCTGATATTCGTCCCTATGAAATTTTATGTACAAAACGTAATTAGAAATTCATGTTTATCTGTTTCAGGAATTAGGATGTTTGCAATTGGAGTGGGGAATGCACTTGAGGAAGAATTAAGGATAATTGCTTCAGATCCAGTTAAGGATCATTATCATTATACTGCAGATTTCAAGACAATGAATCAAATTGCAGACAAATTACAGGTCAAAATATGTGGTAAGTGATAATCTTTCAATACAATTCAGTCTTTTGTTATTGCTATCTTAACCTGGACATTGTCAAACGTTTCAGTTTGAGAAACCTTGTAAATATTGACACACTCCGAAGACCCTATAGTATTGCAATGAGCTTGAGAACTATTGAAAAATTTTATCTATGAACTCATATTGTAATTTCAAAAAGACAATATCAAAGGAATACAGTGCTATTGTTGCGGGACTAGCTTACAGCAACAGAAATACAATGTCCACAGATCTGAATTAGGCAACAATGATCATATCATTATTAGTTTTTATTGCATTGGTCAATTGAAGGTTATCAGACATGAATTATGTGGAAAGATGAGAATTGGATATATTATAATAAAAGGGGGAGGTATCCTAGCTGGAATAAAGAACCTTGATGTAGATTAAGCTGTGGGTCTGAAAGTGATTAATGGCTTGAAGCATGTGAATTGCAAACCCAGATAAAAGTAATTTACTGTGGATGATGGAATCTGAAACAAAAACAGAAAATGCTAGAAAATCTCAGCAAGTGTGACAGCACCTGTGGAGAGAAAATAGAGCCAATGTTTCAAGTCTGGATGACTCTTCAACAGCTCTGCTGAGATTTTCCAGCATTTTCTGTTTTGGATTTGCAAGCCTTCTGCTCTCAACAGTCCTTGGGATTTTGATTTTTTTTGAATTGGGAGCGTGCTTACTTAGGGCTGCTTTTCATAAAGGCAGATGAATTGGATCCAGGGATCACTGAGATAGAGAAGGTATTATCAAAGGCACTCAACATGGCTTCTGGAAAAGGATATTGTGTCTAACCAATTGACTAGAATTGTTTGAGGGAGTTAAAAGGTTACTGAACTATTTTCTTAACTAGCCTCAGAAGAAGAACATAAGAAATAGGAGCAGGAGTAGACCATCCAGCTCCTCAAGCTTGCCCCGCCATTCATGGCTGATCTGTAGTGGCTCAGTACCATTTTCCCGCTTTCTCCCCATAATCGTTAATTCCCTTGTCAATCAAAAACCTATCCACTCTTGACTTAAATATATTCAACAGGCAGAGAATTCCAAAGATTCACCACTCTTTGCGTGAAGAAATTCCTCCAACTCTGATCTGAACCGCACCCTGCCCACCCCCCAGTCTTGATGCTGTGTTCTCTAGTCCTGCTATCTTTGTTAAGCAGGAAGAGTCTCTCAACCTCTACTCTATCCATCTCCTTCATTAACTTGTACATCTTTATAAGATCCCGTCAGCATTCTAAACTCCAAAGAGTACAAACTTAACCTATTCAGTCTCTCCTCATAATCCAATGCCCTCATCTGCGATATCAGCCTAGTGAACATTCCCTGCACCCCTTCCAAGGCCAATATATCCTTCTCGAATGCGGCGACCAAAACTGCACACAGTACTCCAGCTATGGCCTGACCAGTACTCTATACAGCTGCAAAAGTACCTCCCTACTTTTATATTCTATCCCCCTAGCTATAAAGGCCAACATTCCATTCGCCTTCTTAATCATCTGCTGCACCTGCATACTGTGTTTTTGCAATTCATGCATAAGGACCCCCAGGTCCCTCTGTACCATTGCATGCTGCAGCTTTTCTCCATTTAAATAGTAGTCCTTCCTACCATTATTCCTACCAAATTGGATAACCTCACACTTGCTAATATTATACTCCATCTGCCAGGTCCTTGCCCACTCACTCAATCTATCCAGATCCCTCTGCAGGCTTTCCACACCCTCCCCGCAATTTGCTATCTCACTCATCTTCGTGTCATCAGCAAATTTCGTCACCCTGCACTCAGCCCCTTCCTCCAGATCATCTATGTAGATGGTAAATAGTTGAGGCCCCAGCACCGAACCTTGGGGCACTCCACTAGTCACCAGCTGCCAATCAGAATAGCACCCATTAATACCTTCTCCCTGCTTCCTATTAGGCAACCAATCCTCTATCCGGTCTAACACCCTACCCCCGACTCCCTGCACCCTAACCTTCTGCTGCAATCTTTTGTGAGGCACCTTATCAAACGCCTTTTGGAAATCCAAAAACACCACATCCACCGGTTCCCCTCTATCCACCGTACTAGTCACTTCCTCATAGAACTCCAATAAATTCGTCAAGCACGACTTCCCTTTAACGAATCCGTGCTGCGTTTGCCTGATCAAACCGTTTGTATCCAGGTGCCTCATTATTTCTGCTTTGACAACAGATTCAAGCATTTTTAGAACATAGAACATAGAACACTACAGCACAAACAGGCCCTTCAGCCCACAAGTTGTGCCAATCATATCAGTACCTACCAGGCCATAGAACTATCTGTAACTCCCAATCCCATTAAATCCCATGTACTCATCCAGAAATCTCTTAAAAGACTCCAGTGAGTTCGCCTCTACTGCCACTGACAGCAGCCGATTCCATTCACTCACCACCCTCTGAGTGAAAAACTTACCTCTAACATCTCCTGTGTATTTGCCCCCCAGCACCTTAAAACTGTGTCCTCTCATAGCGACCATTTCAGCCCTGGGAAATAGTCTCCAAGAATCCACCCTATCTATTTCTCTCAACATCTTATAAACCTCTATCAGGTCGCCTCTCAACCTTCGTCTCTCCAGGGAGAAGAGACCTAGCTCCCTCAACCTATCTTCATATGGCATGCCTCCCAATCCAGGCAACGTCCTTGTAAATCTCCTCTGCATCCTCTCAATAACTTCCACGTCCTTCCTCTAGTGAGGCAACCAGAACTGCACACTGTGCAAGTGTGGGTCTGACAAGGGTCTTATAAAGTTGCAGCATTACCTCCCGATTCCTAAATTCAATCCCTCGATTAATGAAGGCCATTACACCATATGCCTTCTTGACCACATCCTGCACTTGCGAGGCCGATTTAAGAATTCTATGGACCTGGACCCCAAGATCCTTCTGCTCCTCAACACTACCAAGACTCCTACCCTTGATATTATACTCCTTCATCCTATTGGTCCTGTCAAAATGGACCATTACACATTTATCTGCGTTGAAGTCCATCTGCCACTTCTCCGCCCAGTCTTGCATCCTATCTATGTCTTGCTGCAACTTCTGATATCCCTCCAGACTATCCACAACACCACCAATCTTCGTAGCGTCGGCGAACTTACTAACCCATCCCTCCACTTCCTCATCCAGGTCATTTATGAAAATGACAAACAGCAAGGGTCCTAGAACAGATCCCTGGGGCACTCCACTGTGACTGACCTCCATGCAGAAAAAGATCCATCCACAACCACTCTCTGCCTTCTGCAGACAAGCCAATTCTGGATCTACAAGGCCAAAGCCTCTTGGATCCCATGCCCTCTCACTTTCTCAAGAAGTCTTGCATGAGAGACCTTATCAAACACCTTGCTGAAATCCACGTTAACCACATCCACTGCTCTTCCTTCGTCAATGTGTTCAGTCACATTTTCGAAGAACTCAACTAGGCTCGTAAGGCATGATCTGCCCTTAACAAAGCTGCGTTGACTATTTCTAATCATACTGAACTTCTCTAAATGCTCATAAATCCTGCCCCTCAGAATCCTCTCCATCAACTTACCGACCACTGAGGTCAGACTCACTGGTCAGTAATTCCCCGGGCTATTCCTGTTCCCTTTCCTGAAAATAGGCACCACATCCGCAATCCTCCAATCTTCCAGAACCTCTCCCGTCTCCATCAATGACGCAAAGATTATCGCCAGGGGCTCTGCAATCATTTCCCTCACCTCCCACAGTAACCAGGGGTATATCCCATCCGGTCCCGACGACTTATCTGCCTTAATGGAATTTAACAGTTTCAACACATCCTCTTTCTTAATGTCCACATACTCAATCTTTTCAGTTTGCTGCAATTTTGCAGTATAACCTCCCAGATCACTTTCCACTGTGAATACTGAAGCAAAGTACTTATTAAACTCCTCTGCCATTTCTTCTGGTTCCACACAGACTTTTCCCCCTTCACCTTTTATAGGTCCTATCCCTTGTCTTCTCATCCTTTTACTTTTCACATATTTGTAGAACGCCTTGGGATTCTCTTTAATCCTACCCGCCTCCCTGACCCCTTCTGGCTCTTTTAATTTCCTTTTTAAGCTCCCTTCTTATATGCCTCTAGATCCTTAACATCCCCTAGCTCCCTGAACCTTTTGTACACCTTTCTTTCTTCCTAACTAGGTTCATCACAACCTTCGTGCAGCACGGTTCCTGTGACCTACCAAGACCTCCTTGTCTCACCGGAATGTTGTCGTGCAGAGCTCCAGACAAACATTCCTTGAAAATCCACCACCTTCCTTCTACTTTTTCTCAAGAACACCTCCTTCCAGTTTACTCTTCCAATTTCCTGCCTAATGTCTTCATATTTCCCCCTACTTCAGATAAACAACTTCCTATCCTGTCTGATCCTATCTCTTTCCAATGCTATTGTGAAGGAGATAGAATTATGATCACCATTCCTGAGATGCTCTTCTACTGAGCGATCCGACACCTGTCCTGGTTCATTAGCCAGCACCAGGTCAAGTACAGCCTCTCCTCTCGTAGGCTTATCCACGTGCTGAGTCAGGAAACCCTCCTGAACAGACCTAACAAACTCCTCCCCGTCCAAACCCCTTACCCTGGGGACATTCCAGTCGATGTTTGGGAAATTAAAGTCTCCCATCACAACAATCGTTATTTCTACATCTCTCTAGGATCTGTTTCCCTATCTGCACCTCAACATCCCTGTCACTATTGGGCGGCCTATAAAAAACACCCAGCAAAGTTTTCGACCCCT
The DNA here is from genome assembly GCA_024679065.1 of Sphyrna mokarran. Lineage (NCBI taxonomy): Eukaryota > Metazoa > Chordata > Chondrichthyes > Carcharhiniformes > Carcharhinidae > Sphyrna > Sphyrna mokarran. The sequence continues at coordinate 8,764,555 of JAGIQG010000024.1, forward strand.
TGCTGTTCCTAACTTCCACCCACGGAGACTCTGTAGACAGTCCCTCCATGGCATCCTCCTTCTCTACAGCTGTGACAGTGTCCCTGATCAACAGTGCCACTCCCCCACCTCTTCTACCTCTCTCCCTGTCCTTCCTGAAACATCTGAATCCCGGCACCTGAAGTACCCAGTCCTGTCCCTGAGACATCCAAGTCTCTGTAATGGCCACCACATCACATTTCCAAACAGCAGTCCAGGCCCTGAGCTCATCCATTTTATTCACTACACTCCTGGCGTTAAAATAGACACACTTCAGACCCTCAGTCTGGACGCTTCCCTTCTCCATCACCTGTCTAACCTCCCTCTCATACTGTCTATAATCCTGCTCCACTTGGGAGCTAACCTGCTCGCTCTCAGTCACCTCATCTCGATTCCCTCCCCCCCAACCTTTCTAGTTTAAAGTCCCTTCAGAAGCCCGAGCCAGCCTTCCCGCTAAGATATTGGTCCCTGTGGGATTTAAGTGCCACCCGTCTTTATTGTACAGGTCACACCTGCCCCTAAGGATGTCCCAGTGATCCAGGAACCGGAATCCCTGCCCCCTGCTCCAGTCTCTCAGACACACATTCACCCTCCACCTCATTCTATTCCTGCTCTCACTCTCCGTGGCGCAGGCAGCAATCCTGAGATTACTACCTCCGTGTTCCTCTTTTTCAGCTGTCTATCTAGTTCCCTATAATCCCTTTTCATGACCCCTTCCCGCTTCCTACCTCCGTCAGCGGTACCTATATGGACCACAACCTTTGGCTCTTCCCCCTCCTCTTTCAAGATGTCTGGGATGCATCCAGAGACATCCCTGATCCCAGCTTCAGGGACACAGACCACCATCCACGATTCCCGGCTGCGACTGCAAAAATGCCTGTCTGACCCCCTCACTATTAACATGGCCCTTCTCTTTTCCTTACATTTTTCCCACTACAGACGTTAAACTAACCGGCCTATAATTTCCTGCCTCCTGTCTGCTACCTTTTTTAAACAGTGGCGTAACATTAGCCATTTTCCAATCTTCCAGCACTTTCCTGGAGTCCAGCGAATTCTGAAAGATAATTACTAGGGCATCTGCTATCACCTCTGCCATTTCCTTGAGAACCCTGGGATGCATTCCATCCGGTCCCAGGGACTTATCTGCCCTCAGCCCCAATAGCCTATCAAGCACGACCTCTCTAGTGACTGTAATATCATCAAGGACCTTATCTCCTACCACCCTTCTATCCTTAATTTCGGGCAAACTATTTACGTCCTCCTCCGCAAAGACTGACACAAAAAATTTATTTAAGGTCTCTGCAATATCCTTATCATCCACCATTAAACTACCCCTCTCATCCTCCAAGGGTCCAACATTAATTCTGGCCATAATCCTATTCTTTATATATTTATAAAAACTTTTACTGTCCTTTTTGATATTTCGAGCTAGTTTAGCCTCATATTCTATCTTTCCTTTTTTAATCACCTTCTTAGTCATTCTTTGCTGCTGTTCCCAATCCTCTGATCATCCACTATTTTTAGCTGTTCTGAATGCCTCAGCTTTTGATTTAATATTCTCCTTAATTTCCCTCGAGAACCACAGCTGATTTTCCCTTCTCCTCCAGTCCTTCTTTACCATCGGAATATATTTCTGCTGAGTACTGACAAAGATCTCTTTAAAAATCCTCCACTGTTCCTCAGCCGTCCTACCGACCAACATACTCCTCCAATCCACAGTTGCCAATTCCTCTCTCATAGTCCCCTCTGTTCAAACATAGTAAAGCATTGGGCAAATAGTCCATAGGATTGCAGGTGACACAAAAATGTATGCAAGTATCAGGACTATGCAAGAGAAGGAATTTCTGTAAGCAGATTTAAATGTCCAAGAGGATCGAGCCGAATGCAAGCAGATTTTGATGTGATTTAATCTGATTTATTATTGTCACTGTATTAGCATACAGTGAAAAATATTGTTTCTTGCGTGCTATGCAGACAAAACATATCATACATAGGGAAGGAAAGGAAAGAATGCAGAATATAATATTACAGTCATAGCTAGAGTGTCCTTTAAGATGTCTTAAAGACGTCCTTTAATTTAGATAAGTGCAACATTATGTGTACATACTGACTATATGACACAGTCCTGAATTAAACTCAGTGCAGAGAGCAAGAGATTGTGGCATGATTTATTAAACTATAAAGATTTTTTTAAGATTCTTGGTCAATTAATTTTAATGGAGCAAAATCCTATGCAGTCTATGAGCAAATAACCAATGTCTATGACAGCGAATACGTGCATCTGTTAGCATCATGGAAAAGATCTCACCACTTGTTAGTAATTTAATCAATTACTGCTGCAACCTGTATACGGATATCACAGGCAAGGTTAGCATTTGTTGCTGAGTCTTAATTGCTATGACCACGTGGCTTGCTACATTTCTGAGGGCAGTTAATATGACTAGACCAGGTTAAAAAATAATTTATTTCCTTAAAGGATAGGTGAATTTTTCAGACAGATGATAAGAGTTTCATGGTCACCTTGCCGAGACTAAGGGTGCAATTTTCCAGCTGCACTCGCCCCAAAACCGGAAAATCCCGCCAGAGGTCAACGGACCTTCCCGATGATTTCTGTGGCAGGCAAGACGGGAAGATTTCGTCCTAGGTTTCAATTCCAGATTTTTAAAACTTAGTTAGTTGAATTGATTAACTAATTGGATTTAAATGCCATCAGCTCAAGGTGGGAATTGAACCCAGGTTCCTAGAGTATTAGCTTGGATCTCTAGAGCAACAGTCCAATGATATAACAACCCCGCCATCTACCATCACCAACCCCCTGCCACAGCACCCCCAAATGGGGAGAACAGGAAAATCCGACCTAAAAATGAGAATAGGAGGAAAGAGAAGTGAGTTAATTATTCTTCATGCCATGTCTACACATAGAGTCATGCAGCACAGAGGGAGGCCCTTTGGCCCATCATGTCTGTGCTGACCTTCAAGCACCTATCTATTCTAATCCCTTTTACCCCCACTTGGCCCGTAGCCTTGTATGCTGTGGTTTTTCGAGATCTCATCTATATACTTTTTAAATGTTGTGAGGGTTCCCGCGTCTACCGCCCTTTCAAAGTGAATTTCGGGTTCCCACCACCCTCTGGGGAACTCCCCTCTTAATCCCTTGTCTTTATCACATGAGAATACAGTTAGGTTGTGTCACAAACAGTATGTCTATATCGAAGAGCATCACAGAGGAAGGCACAAAAACTGTATTGTGTGGATCCATATCTAAATATCATTCATGGAACACCAAAGCATTTTCAATTTCACTGCTTTTAACATCCCAGTAAGCATGTTCTGCATTGCAGCTAGAGATTAGTGGCATGACTGGAATATGTTTGCATTTTTCTATCACCTGTTTTATTTTGCTTTCAGCTGCACCACTCAAAGACCCGTGTGCCTGTGAATCACTTGTGGAATTCCAGAGAAAGGTCGAGAAAATAATTAAAACACTGACATCAAAACATATCCTTTTAACCCCATGTGTGGTTCACCATAAAAATACATTAAGATACAATTATCCACATGTTAACTGTAAAATGTATTTATTTATCAGTGTCACAAGTCGACTTTAATTAACACTGCAATGAAATCACTGTGAAAATCCCCCTAACACTTCAATGGAAGAAAAAATATCTAGACGGTATAAATGTTTCTGCTGTAAAATCTTGCTGTGAGATATGCATTGCTGTTTATGACCAGTGCACACATAATGGAAGGTGCCACCAATACTGCTATCAAGCGGCACTTGTTCAGCAGATAATCTGCTCGCTGATGTTCAGTTTGTCTCCCAACTTCAATACAGCCTCGGTCCAAACATGGATCAAAGAGCTGACCTCGAGGCCTGAGGTGAGAGTGACTGTCCCTGACACTATGGCAGCATTTAAGCAAGTTTGGTATGAAGGAACCCTAGCAATATTGACTTCCACAAGAATCAGAGAGAAAATTCTCCACTATGATTAGAGTTGTACCTAACAGAAAGGAAGATGCTTGTGCTTGGTGGAGGCCAAACATCTCAGCCTGAAGACATTGCTACAGGAATTCCTCAGCATAGTCTCATAGGCCTAACCATCTTTAGCTGCTTAACTATGGCCTTCCTTCCTTCATTCGGTCTAAATCGAGATGTTCATTGATTGTGCAGTGTTCAATCCCATTCACAAATCCTCAGATAATGAAACAGTCAGTGCCCATTTGCAGCAAGATCTGGACAACATTCAGGCTTGGCTGATAAATGACAAGTAACATTCTCATCACACAATCAGAATTCATTGTGGCATTGAGAGAATCTAACCACGTCCCCTTCCAATTGCCAAATCTCCTACCATCAACATACCGGATGTAACTATTAACCAGATCTGAATTGGAAAGCTATATAAATGCTGTGGCTACAAGAGAAGTCAGTGACTGGGAATTCTGCAGTGAGTAACTCACCTCCTATCTCTCCAAAGCCTGCCCACCAACTATAAGGCACAAGTCAGAATGTGATGGAATGCTCTCCACTTGCCTGAATGAGTCAACTCCAAAAACACTCAATCTAAAACAAAGCAGACTGCTTGTCTGCCACCCCATCCACCAAACATTCATTCCTCCCAGCGCTAGTGTACAATGGTAGCAGTGTGTACCATCTACAAGATGCACTGCAGCAACTCACTAAGGTTTCTTCAACACACCCATAAAAAGCAAGGGCTGCAGGTGCAGAGGAACATCTACTACCTGCAAGCTCCTCTCCAGTTCACACACCATCCTGACTTGGAAATGTATGGGTGCCACTTTACTGTCGCTGGGTCAAAAACCTGGAACTCCCTTTGTGGATGCACTTACATCAAATGGACTGTAGCAGTTCAAGATGGTCTTCCAAGGAAAAATTAGGGACAGAGAGTGAAGAAGGCAAGAAGAGATGCAGAATGTAGTGTTACAGTCACAGCTAGGCTATAGAGAAATATCAACTTAATATAAGATAGGCCCATTCAAAAGCCTGATGGAGGCAGGCAAGAAACTGTTCTTGAGTCGATTGTGCATTATCTCAGAATTTTGTATCTTTTTCCTAAAGGAAGAAGGTGAAAGAGAGAATGTTCGGGTCCTTGATTATGCTGGCTGCTTTTCCGAGGCAATGGGAAATGTAGAGGAAGAAACCTCTGTTATCTACAGGAATTTTGTAGGAGTCTTTTAATTGATTTTTGACCTTTTGAACAATAGAAATAGTTGTTACGTGACTGCTAAGTGCCTAGAATTTACTGTCAGTTAGTTGATGTGTGACAGGTTCATGTTTGTGTGCACATGTATGGTGTAGAATGAAGATAAATAATTCAATGAAAATTTGGAACCATTAGAACACTTCTAAAAAAACACCGAAGATTAATGTTTTGACTCATGCAATATTATCCTTAACAATTTTTATACTAGGTGCTTTCACAAAAAAACTGGCAGCTCTAGAGAATCGACTTCTCGTCTAATTGATTCCGGCACACTTTTCCTGACACCCTTAACATTGTCACTAAGTATCTTATTGTAAAATACTGAAAACATGCTTATTTAATATACAAAAGCATCTGAACTACGAAAACTGCTTTCAACTATTTTAAAGATCCTAATCTATTTAACCTTCTCTTAGTACAGGAACCCTGTCATGTCAAGTGCAGTCGTTTCCAAATGGACAAAGCCCTGTGAATTATGTCAGAATCTTTGAATATTTTTGCAGTATATTTTGTATATTAAAGCATGTCACCAAATGTAAAACTAACATGTAATTTGTATTTATATTGTAATTTACTTGATATCAATATCGATCATCAACACCATTATCCCTCCACTATATTAATTCCTAGTCTATATATTTTGTCCACTAGTTTAAAGAAAATGACAGGCTCAGAATACAGATCACATCCTATTATGATTGACGCAAAAGTAAATTAGCCCGATGAAGCTATTGATAGTAATCGATAAGGTTAAAGTTGATAAAATGTGAGGCAAACAATTCAAAGAAGTGAACTTCTGTTAAACAAAACCAAGAATCATGTGTCTCTTTTTTAAATTCTGGATATTTATGGAAGTATATTTAAGAAGAGATATCAGGCATTTTTAAGATGTTTTATAGATGTTCTGTTTTATCATCTTGGTAAATCCTAGTTTATGTCAGGAAATAAAACAGATTAATTAAAGTGGGCGAAAAATATCAAGTTCTGGACAATGATTTCTTTATTTACATTATTATTTCTCTCCTTTGGCTGGTCTGTTGGATTCTGCGACACCATCGATTAGAATATTCTTCTTTCACATTGAAAATCTGAGTCCAAAGCTGACTGAGAGGAGATGACAGTTCACACCGGTTCTGAAAACTTTACAGTACACCGATCAGATCACACCTGGAATTTTTGGCATTTTTAAAATGAGACAAATGAAATGAATGAAGTAGCCTGAGTTTAGACTAGCACATGGCCAAACTAATTGTTTAAAGTTTAAGTTTAAAAGTTTATTTATTAGTGTCACAAATAGGCTTAACACTGCAATGAAAATCCCCTAGTCGCCATATTCTGACACCTGATCGGGTACGCTGAGAGAGAATTTAGCACGGCCAATGCACCTAACCAGCACGTCTTTCAGACTGTGGGAGGTACCTGGAGCAGATATAGGGGGAATGTGCAGATTCTGCACAGAAAGTGACCCAAGCTGGGAATCAAACCCAGTCCCTGGCGCTGTAAGGCAACAGTGCTAACCATTGTGCAATATATTGTCCATGGAATGTACGTGTCGCTGGAGAGGCCAGCTTTTATTTCCCATCCTAATTGCCCTTGAGAAGGTGGTGTGAGCTGCCTTCATGAAGCTCTGCTGTCCATTTGTGTAGATACATCCACTGTGCTGTTAGAAAAGGGTTCCAATGCACCTAACCAGCACACCTTTCGGACTGTGGGAAGAAATCGGAGCACTGGAGGAAACCCATGTAAAACAGGGAGAATGTGCAGATTCCGCACAGACAGTGAACCCAGCCAGGTCCCTGGCGCTTTGAGGTAGCAGTGTGACTCCACTGTGGCATCTTGCTGCCCAGTACTGATCAATAATCATTTGAAAACTCTACTCCATTTGCAAAAGCAGGTTGAGCTCAAAGTATAAGTCAACCTGTGGAAGATGGGACTTGGTAGCAGAATCTTTTTGAGCAGAAACCTTGTTGTTTTCTCTCTGAATACAAACATAGTCCCTTAAAAAAAGCCTTAACAGGAAAAAAACTCAATAAATAAGAACCAACTAACCATAAAATCAAACTCAACAGAAGGTTCCCCAGCAAGTAGTCACCTCTCCTTCAGCTGCACAGCATGCTTTGATCTAATATGTTTTATATCTTCAACATAACCAATAGTACCACCTCCTCATATGAACTGGGAGCAGGAGTAGGCCTTTTGACCCCCTCAAACCTGCTCTGCTATTCATTAAGATCATAGCTGATCTTTTCATGGGCCCAACTCCACTTACCCGTTCACTCACCGTAACCCTTAATTCCTTACTGTTCAAAAATCTATTTATCTTTGCCTTAATGCCTCTCATAGATAGAGACGCTAATAAGTCCCAGTATTCTGAAGGTTTATTATTTTCTCCACCCTTCAATCCTCTCCCCCAAATAATGTTTTAATTTTTACTATTATTTTCTGATATAAAATTATCCTGAGAAAGGATATACTGGCACTGGTGGGAGTGCAGAGGAGATTCACTAGGTTGATTCCAGAGTTGAGGGTTGACTTGTGAGGACAGACTGAGTACAGTAGTGCTATACTCATTGGAATTCAGAAGAATGAGGGGAGATCTTACAGAAACATATAAGATCATAGAAGAATAAATAAGATAGAAGCAGGGAAGTTGTTTCCACTAGCGGATGAAACTAGAACTAGGGGGCATAGCCTCAAAATAAGGAGAAGCAGATTTAGGACTGAGGAACTTCTTCATCCAAAGGGTTGTGAATCTGTGCAATTCCCTGCTCAGTGAAGCAGTTGAGGCTACCTCATGGAATGTTTTCAAGGCAAGGATAAATAAATTTTTGAACAGTAAAGGAATTAAGGGTTATGGTGAACGGGTGGGTAAGTGGAGCTGAGTCCATGAAAAGATCAGCCATGATCTTATTGAACAGCAGAACAGGTTCGAGGGGCCAGATGGCCTACACCTGCTCCTAGTTCTTATGTTCTTATCTCACCCATTCACTTAGGTGGTGCCCTATTCTCAAGAATTAGTTCATGTGAGGTTAGGCCATTCTTGAGTGGAAAACATTGGCATTTATTGCCTATTTCTAGTTGCCTTGAAAAGTTGCTAGTGGGTTATCTTTGATGGCAGAGCAGTTTAATACAATTTGAGCAGAGTCACAGATAGACCAGGCCAGGCTGGAGTAACAGTTGAATTTTTGAAACAATCAACCAACTTCATGGCCATTTTTACTTGCGGTTCCAAAAGCTCAGTGAACCAATATTGGTCAATGATTAATAGATCACATTCCAGTAAGAACTTACCAAGGTCTGGATCTACCATTAAGTCCTCATTGATTGGTCTGTGCTGCTGACAGAGGCAGAGAGGGAAGGAGGGAAGTGAATGCCTCCAAGGGGATGGGTTGTCAGTAAACCCCTGACTCCAAACCTCCATCTTCCTGGATAAATGGTCATGGCTGATAAGGTTTATCCGCATCTCACTCTGTTAGTGCATCTGCTTTTCGTCCTCACTAGCTTGTTGGGGAAGTTCTATCTCACTTTCACCACAGATTACAGTCCTGCTCCTCTCCAGGAGTGGCCTCCTCTTTGGAGCCATTTAGGATTCTAATATGTGGAATGCTGTCACCAATCATGCCCTCTTCCTGTTGTGATGACTCTTTCCTGTTGACAGACAGAAGAATTGGTTGTCATGCCAATGAGTGCATAGAACATAGAACATAGAACATTACAGCACAGAACAGGCCCTTCGGCCTTCGATGTTGCGCCGACCAATATAAAAAGCAATGCCCCTCCAAACTAAACCATTCCCTTCTCTTCCATATACTTATCAACTAACCTCTTAAACGCCACCAAACTTGGCGCATCTACAACTGCTGCAGGCAGGGCATTCCACTCCCGAACCACCCTTTGGGTAAAGAACCTACCTCTGATATCCGTCCTATAACTATCACCCCTTAATTTAAAGCTGTGTCCCCTCGTGCTAGCTTTCTCCATCCTAGGAAAAAGGCTATCACTGTCCACCCTATCTAAACCTCTAATCATCTTATATGTTTCGATAAGGTCCCCTCTTAGCCGCCTCCTTTCTAACGAAAACAACCTCAAATCCCTCAGCCTCTCCTCATAAGACCTGCCCTCCATACCAGGCAACATCCTGGTAAACCTCCTCTGTACCCTCTCCAATGCCTCCACATCTTTCTTATAATGTGGGGACCAGAACTGCACACAATACTCCAAGTGCGGCCGCACTAGAGTTTTGTACAGTTGCAACATGACGTTGCGGCTCCGAAATTCAATCCCTCTACCAATAAAAGCCAAGACTCCATATGCCTTCCTAACAACCTTCTCGACCTGACTGCCTACTTTCAGGGATCTATGCACATACACACCAAGATCCCTCTGTTCATCTAGACTACTAAGAATCCTACCATTTGCCCTATACTCTACACATTTATTATTTCTGCCATAGTGCATTACCTCACACATGCAGGAGCATGCATGTCCATGCCAACTCCTGAGCCCTACCCAGTGAAGATTCACAAACACTATTTCCTACAACTAATAGAGGCAACACAGTGGCACAGGGTGGCATGGTGGCACAGTGGTTAGCACTGATGCCTCAGAGCACAGGGACCCAGGTTCAATTCCCAGCTTGGGCCATTGTCTGTGTAGAGTATGCACATTCTCCCCATGTTTGCGTGGGTTTCCTCCAGAAAATCCAGTTATCCCCCAGAGCCCAAAGATGTACAGGTTAGGTGGAGCTGCCGTGATAAATTGCCCCTTAGTATCAGGGAGACTAGCTAGGCAAATGCATGGGGGTAGGTCCTGAGTGGGAATGTGGTTAGTGCATACTCAATGGGCCGAATGGCCTCCTTCAGTACTTTTGGGATTCTGTGAATATTGAGAGCACAAAGTGGCTGCGAACACATCCCATCAGCTGCCAACTCAATCTCCTCTCGAATATCCCAGTGCCCTTACACACTTAGACTGTCTAATATCCTAATGAACGTTAGTAGTTGATGTCATTTTTGGTGGAGCACAGCAGATTGTTCATCCTTTACCGATACTGCTAGACTGTTCTTCTGTGGGCTCACTGGGAGCCAATCTCCGCTGTGAATTCCATGCAGGATGCCATGATCAGATGGCAGGCCCTCCGGTTGCCATCCCTGCAAAGAGGCACCTCCCATCTTTCCTATCCTCCTGCAGGAAGCCTCATTGAACCATGGAGCCACATGTTAGATGTTTGGTGATATTCTGCTATCATCAGTACGTCTCCTCTTCTGGAAAGACAGCCAGTCCGATGTGGTCCTGGGCTGCAGTGACTGAACGGCTGCCCATATCCCCTATAAATATGGTGTCAGGACCTTCTATCCCATGAGCAGGAGCAGCGAGTCCTGTCCATCCTCACTGTGAAATTCACTGTGCGCCTCATGCATGTGTTGTGAAGTTGGGGAGAGTAATTGTAGATTGGGAGGTAGGAAGTTAGAATTTTGTATTTATAAAATGAAGGTACACAGAGAACTCAAACTGAAATATTTTATTGAAAAGCTAAGCAGCTTCCTTTTACCAAGACAGCAGGTTTTTGAATTTAGCCAATCAATTTGAATCAAGCACATAAATACCAAAAACCAAATTTAAATGTGATGGTTTTGACAACCTAGGATGAATCCTATTGTGAGAAATATTGATATGTCATCACGGAGTATAAAAGAAGGGGACAAAGAGGGAGAGCTAATGGCTCTCAGCTAATAACTCTCTCTAGAGAGAGAGAGAGAGACTGAGAGAATCGCTGTCTCTCTTAACTTCATTTATATCTGAGAGAAAGCAGCATCTAGATTGCAAAGATACCAAAGAAGAAAGAAGTTCCAGACTCAATAGAGAAAGCCCAGAATACTCTGGAAGACACAAAACCTGGTTGTAATTTAGACAGTGACTAAATTTTATTTTTGTTAACAAGTGGGAATTGTACTTATTAGAAATTACCATTAGGATCTTGTTTTATTCGGGATTAGTTCATAGTTAGAAAGGATTTATTTGGTTTGTTAATAGTTTAGTTGATTTGCTCACTGTTAGTTAGATAAATAAATTGTTACATGATGATTTTAGAGAGAGTGTCAGATTTATTTTCTATTTAACCACTAGAAGTTGCTGAAGAGCAGCTCACTCCACTCAACACACACCTTTTATAGATTATAGGGCGAAATATTCCTCTTTAGATCTCAGAGGGGGGGATCAACCCCTGCTTTATAATACATGCAATGAGCTGACAGTGCAAGATAGCATGCAGCCAGCCATCCCATTCCCAAGTGGAAATCAATCTCATTTTCCCTTTTGCCGCCCAATTTAGACTCCAGAATGGAAGATACTGCCCTCTATCTCAGGTGAAGAATGCTAACACTGAACCATGCCCACATTTATAAATACATTAAAACAAACAAATATTTGACATTGGCAAAATAACTTTCATTGTGGTGGGTTAAAAATAAGGCAAATGCAGCAACAAAGCAAAGGCACGTGGAAGAGAAAATGCTGGAAAATTTCAGTAGGGCTGGCAGCATCTGTAAGGAGAGAAAAGAGTTGACGTTTCGAGTCCTAATGACCTTTTTCTCTCCTTACAGACGCTGCCAGACCTGCTGAGATTTTCCAGCATTTTCTCTTTGCATTTCAGACTCCAGCATCCACAGTAATTTGCTTTTATAAAGGCACGTGGAAAATTCAGGATGGGTGGGTAATAATATAAGCGTTGCTGGTAAATCACTTTAATTTCAGGCTCATCAATTATTAGTATCCAATCAATGACAGACAGGTGAAAATCTTGGGCTCAACCACCTCATTACATGAAATCACCAAACCAGTTACATCCAAGTCACCAAAAACAAAATCAAACCTAAGTCAGTTTGGGGAAGAAAATCTGGGTATTTCCCTTCTAATTTGAGTGAGGTGATCAAAGCTAACCCTGGGTGTCGGTGTGATATAAAGTGATCTCTACCAAGCCAAAAAGAAGCTCTGGGAGAAGAACCATCAACCCCCCTCACCACCGCACTCCAGACATCTAACCTTACGCAACTTGACATTGTGATCTATGGTCCTCTTCTTTCAATTCAGTTTTACAAGCTCCCACATTGAGAAATACACGAGGTAGACAAAGATTCGATTCTTTCCAGTCCGAAGTCAATGTTCTCCAGTCACTCCAGCACTCATTGACCAGCTGGAGAACGCTATTTATTGCCTGATGCCAATTAATCTTGTTGTGCTCTTCTCTTCTGTCCAATAGGAGCCCATGTGCACAATTTGATGGGCAGCTGTGATGCCAAAGATTGGGTAACGGGACCATATCACTTGAGCTGCCCTTTTCAGATGAAACTAAAGCTTGTTGTGATCATTTTGTTGCTTCAATGTTGGATATGAATCAATGCCTGGAACTCTTCAAAGATATCTGGCATCAAAGACATCCAGTTTCACAGGAGAGTGCATTTGCATTATGAGATTTTAATTTTTCAAATTTTACACAGTTGGCTGAAAGCTGAAGATGCTTTTCCTACTCTCAGCTGAGTTCCTTATCTATAGCTCCCGGACATTCCTAGAACTGCCCGGATAGGTGTAGGGCTCTACAATGTCAACTTTGATTTGATTGACATCAACGGCTGTTAGTTATTGGCAGTTTTCCAGCATCATATTTGATGTTTATGGGATGTCTCACTCTCTCAGCCTGATTGTGAATTGAGTTAATGAACTACTGTAACTTTGCTGTCTGACATGGCAGCAATGCCATCAACAAAGTCCAAGTCTATAAACTGACCGGGGTTAGTCCATTTCAATTCAAGGTTCTCTTTGGTTGACATCTTTAATATCCAGTCAATATTGATGTCAAGAAGAGAGGGGCAAGATGTAAGCTTGCCTGATGTCATTCAACACATGGAAACATTCTCTGTCCGGACACAGTCCCTGAAAGTCTCACAAATGTTCTCAATAACTATCTTTGATGGATTCCATGAAGACAGAGAATTTTCCAGAATGAAGGCCAACAAAGGCTCTCAAAGGCTTGGTGAAATCAATAAAGCTGTTAGCTGGCGGTTTGGTACTCTTATATGTAAAGCCCTGGTCCTCCATTTGTTGAACAAACTGTATAGTCAAGCATAATCGATTCCCTTTATTTGCTTAGAAAGTGTGATCAAATCGTCCCTCAGCTGGCACTTCTCAACGTGTAGAGTCTCCCATTTTTTGTCCTATCTTAATGAAAAGATGCTTTAAATTGGGAATTAATTTCGTGGTCTCTCCCTGCATCAATCTGTAGCCAGCAAGCTAATGTCTAATTCAAAATGGCCAAGGAAAGAGAGATCATACTACGGCCCGATGGGAAATATGGCTAACTTCAAGACAGAAGGTTTTAACTTCAGGCTGAGTATGTGCACTGCTCTGTTTGCAAGAAATAAATGGCTTTGGTTTTACAATGAATGATAATGTCAGCAGGATAGTGTACAATGATTGTTTTCAAGGGAAAAACAATAACAACACATTTTTGATAATAAAGTCATTTGAATTGATCAAATGGAGCCAGGAGACTGAATTTGAGTGCTAAGATAAATTGGGGCATGGTTCTGAGGTTTGGCAGCCTGCAATAAACCAATTTGGATGATATATCTATGGTCAAAGCATCTGTGCAGAGCTGCAAATGTTATTGCCATTTTCAAAAGAATAAATATTGGAGGTTTGAAGAACAGAATCAGAAGAGAAGGGATGGATTACAGAAGAAAAAAGGAACCTCAAGCTGTAAGTTCGATGAAGTTTAATCTCTCTCCATGCCTGTCCAGCATGAATGGATTGAGATATGCCTCCAGGTCCATTAGTTAACTATAAATAGTTCAAATCTTTATTTCTAAACTTGTTTTTTTTATTCATTCATGGCTGGCCAGCATTTATTGCATATCCCTAATCGCCGAAGGGCAGTTCAGAGTCAATCACATTGCTGAGGTCTGGAGTCACATGTAGGCCAGACTGTGTAAGGACAGTAGATTTCTTTTCCTCAAGGACGTTAGTGAACCAGATGGGTTTTCCCAACAATCAACAATGGTTTCATCATCATCAGCGGATGCCTAATTCCAGATTTCTTTATTATTGAAGTTAAATTCCACCATTTGCCCTGGCGGGATTTGAACCTGATCCCAGAACATTCGCTGGGTTTCTGGATTAATGGTCTTGCAATAATCCCACTAGGCTATTGCCTCTTCCATATAGTAGATCTATAGGGGAATAGAAGCATTGAATTGTGATACAGTGTAAGACAGTAAGTCTTGTGGCAATCATAAGTATTTAACGTTTTTCTACATTTTTCTAATAAAGATGTGATTTGATTTAAAGATAAATGGGTCAATCTTACCAAGAGAAATCGATGTATCGAATGAGTATAAAAAGGGGAGAGAATTGCACCAATTTTTGGGGCAAATGTCCATTTGTAATACACTCTGAGCAAAAGGCAAGATCTGTTTTATGCCAGGAGGGGGAGGTGGCATGGCCCAGGCTCGCCAGAAAGCTGGCAGCTTGCACCAGAGGGAGAAATTGCACATGTGCAATGCCAGTCTGGCACTGCTCAAGGGATACCCCTGCCCCTTATTTCCCAGGGGAGCCTCAATGGCGTCTGGTCCTACTGACAAGGCGATCACGACAGGTCCCTGTTGATGGAGACCCATACCTGATCCACACCAATGAGGACCTTCACTGATGTGGCCGTGAAGGCGAGTGAGCCCAGACAATTCTGTCCTGGGCCTACTTGTAATATTTAAATTATATTTAACATAAAATTTAAATATTGAGGTCAGTCTCTCACCGTTTTCAGGCGTGAGGCTGATCTCATCCGAATATGTAGTGCCAGTGAGATCATGAGAGGTGAGAAATCGGGCACGAACATGATTTTTCGCCTCTTTGATGATCTTACTAGCTCACTCCACCCATCAAGAGGCAAGAATTTTTTGCATCTATCAATTAGCTGGAGCAAGGATCCCAGTTAACAAATTCTAACACATCAGTATCACTTACCCTGTGCGAGGATCAAATCTGAACACAGATTTCTGAACAAAAACAGGGTCAGAAACAAAGTCTCATGATCAATGAGTCTGTAGGAACACACTATTTGTTCTAGTTTCACAGCCTTGTTTATAAATCTTTGAAGTCTGTGAACTCAAACTCCCTTTCTTTCTCAACTGCTTTAAGGTTCAGAAACCTTGAAGAGTGATTTTATGTTCAGAGTGTGGTGACTAAAGAATTTTATAGTAAGTTCATTGCAATGCTAATGTAAGCTTTACTTGTGACTAATAAATAAACTTTAACTTTAAACAACAAATTTGTGGTTGATCCAATCCTCATGCCTGTGTAATGTTGTCCTATGTAAAATTCTGAAGACCAGAACCATCAATAAGGGGATTTAAGAATGTGAATATCTTACACAGCCCTCAGATCCAGATGTCATTCCTTTTCCATACGTACCAGCAGCCCGTTTGAGTGCAGAGATCATGTCCAGTGTTATCTTACCCCAATCTCCACATGTGTACTTTCAGGCAAAATCAGATTTGTTGGAAATGATCAAAAGCATGAATGGTTTTGAAAGGGGAAATAAAAAGAAATTGTCTCCAATAGTGGAACAGCAAGTAACTAAAAGACACAAAATTCACCTGACTGGCAAAAATACCACAGGCAACATGAAAAAAACATCAGAATTTCTCTTGCAGTGAGTTGTTGCAATTTGGAATGCCATGTCTGAAGGGGTGCTGGAAGCAGATTCAATAGTAACTTCCAAAAGAGAATTGGATAAATATTTGAAGGAAAAATATTGTGGGGTTATGTTGAGTGGGGTTAATTGGATCATTCTACCAAGGAACTATGCGCTGAATAGCCCCCTTCTGTGATTTTAACTCAATCAGAGTTAAGATGAGAATCCAAATTGTTATTTTTTTCCATCTAGCCCAGACTTACCGAAGCCAATCATATCCCTCCATCATCTCTGTAAATTAACTAAATCAGATCAAATGAAAAATGAACTTGGAGCACACTTCCATTAAATTCTCCTTTTTAAATATGTGACCTCGGTTTAAAATACTCGGTAAGCATAGAGTCAAAATGAAAGTGTATACAATCGATGGAATGGTACCATTAACTCACATCAGTGGAGAAAAATATACTGTCCTTCTCAGACCTCACTTCAGATCTCCATGATTAAGTTTACGTTTCTGGTTTTAACTCCTGCCAAAGTTACGTTTATTTTGTTGAGGAAAGAGGTACGGTGAGAGATTGGCACAGAGCATTGACATTTCAACTCTGGAACGTGTGTTTGAATCCAGTCCAGTCAGGTTAGACATTTCCTGACTTGCCCAGCTGTCAGAATTTCAATTGCAAAGTGTTTTTTCAATGTCACCCAGTACCCAGCAGGTGCTGACCGCATTGCTCTCAGCATACTTAGAAATTGGCACTTGTAGGGAATTAACTGGCAAACAGAGCTGGCAAAGCCATAAGGGAAATAGGAATGTCACAAATGGGAGTCAACATCATTGGAATGCATGCAGAGAAGTCCGTATATGGGTAAAACTTGCTTCTAAATAAGTTGTTTGCAGTTTTGTCGACAGGAGTGACTTCTGTCTCATTTTTAAAAAATTGTTTCTACTCTCACTCCCCACTTAAGAAACTTAAAGAGAACTTTCTTTAGGTTCTCCAAACTTGATCTCTTCAATCTGAGCATAAGCTCCTGCCCACAATGGAGACTGACTATCTCTATCTCTCTATGCTCTGTACTTCTCTGTCCCTCTTTCAGATTCTCCCAAACCAACCCTTTATGTATGGTTCATTGATATTTTGAAAAAAAACACTGCAGCCCAATCATACAATTGTTTATTATGAAACATTCCCCTTTCAAAGCCCATCTAAATGGTAATGTGAATCACATGGGTCTTGTATCTAGTTATGATGCTAAATAGCTACTTCATTCCATCTTGCAATTAAATACATAGTTTAAAGTATAACTGTTTACAAAATTTAACATTCCTATATCTCCCTGGGACTTGGAAATAGTAGTTGAAACAAAAGTATTAAGGGCTGGATCTCTGAGAGTTTGTGCAAAGTTTTGAAAATTTTCAAGATAAAGAAATACTGAAAGGAGAGTTGGAAAAACCTGGCAGAGGATTCTCAATGGGAGCAGCTGAGAGAAACCATTGTTTGAGAGAAGATTGTAAGATGTTCTCCTAGAGTATGAGTTTGGAATCACTTGTGTGGAAGTTGGAATCAAGTGAGAAAAGTTGGCTAACAGTGTAAGAATCATCTTGGGGGATTTGAAGATGAATCCACAGAAGTTAATTTGAGTTTAGAGTGGAACATGTCATATTTAATAAATGTTGAAAGCTAACTGGCAATCCTGTGACTCAGTTCATCCGTGTTTTCTAAAGCAAAGTAAAATTCAAAGTCTTTCAAGTCAGGGTTCCATTATGGGACTTTCCTGTTCAATTATGATACTAACTAGGATCCTAACATCATATTTTAGGACTGTCTCTTTGAGCAATGGCAAAATGGAGGAATGAAGATGATCATGTGACATGTTCTGAATTCTTCCCAGCTTGGGTAGTCCTTGGTATTGGGGCAGTGGGGGGAAGGGAGGGAGGGGGAAGGGAACAGCTTGGTTTACTGGAAAGAAGGTGCAACATATTTTCACCTAGAAAAACTCATATACTATTACATACTGCTGCCTTACAGCTCCATGGACCTGGGTTTGATTCCAGGCCTGGGTCACGCTCTGTGTAGAGTTTACATATTATCTGCTCCATTATACTCCCACAGTCCAAAAGGCATGCATTGACCATGTTAAATTATCTTTTTAGTGATAGGTTTTTCAAGTTTATTTATTATTGTAATAAGTAAGCTTACACTAACACTGCAATGAGGTTACTGTGAAAATCCCCCGAGTCGTCACACTCCAGCATCTGTTTTGTAACACTGGGCAGTCGTACTAACCAATACGTCACTGTGCCACTCCCTGAGATGCATAGGTTAGAGGGATTAGCAGGTAAATATGTGGGATTACAAGGATAGGCCCTGGGTGGGATTATTGTTGGTGTAGACTCGATGGGCCAAATGGCCTCCTTCTGCACTGTAGGGATTCCATGATTCTATAAACATTTAATTTTTCCTCCAATGCTCTTGTTTACTTTTCACGCTGTAAACTCTCTAATACAATAGAGATAGTTTAAACTGTAAACAAAAAAACTCATGCAGGCATCTTTGTCTAACATGGATCTAACTAGAGTCATACTATTTCATATATAAAATACTCAATTAAACCCACATAAATCTATATCTTTTTCTAACATCCAAAAATACAAATATTGATCACTTAAATGATTGTAACATTACATTCTGCACGTTCTCCTTTTCATCTCTATGAGCATCATGCTTTGTCTGTATAGTGTGCAAGAAACAATACATGTGACAATAACAATTCAAATCAAATAATGTAAGCCTACTTCTGACTTAATAAATAAACTTTTAAATTTTAAACTCAACTACATTACTGTTGGCCACTCTCCCATGCTCCACCCTCCATAAATATCAGCTCACCTAAAAATCAGCCTATATCATATCCCATACCAAGTTCAGTTTCCTGACAGTAACAATCTTACAAACTTCATATTTGTAACAATCTTTACATCTTTATCACTTTATTGAAAGTGACAACAGTGTCATAGCAACTTCTTCAGATTCCTGAAGGCTGCACAAACTCAGGTTTCCCAAAGTATCCAAAAGGCAGTATTATCACAGAATGCAATTGTGGAGAGTGAGAAAAGGCCATTCCACTCATCAAGCAACTCCTTGCGTGGTTATGTACTACCCAGTCTACTATGGGCATCTGCTGATCTATTCAATCAAACAGAAGTATGCCCAATTCCTACAAAATTCCAGCAAAACTGCAGAACATTTATCCATCTTGGAGCCGGGACTGCTGCCCTCTAGAACTCTGCAGTGCTGCTTCATAGCACCAAGGACCTGGATTCAATTCCCAGTTTGGATCACTATCTGCGCAGAGATTGCACATTCTTCCCTTGTCTGCATGGGTTTCTTCTGAATACTCTGGTTTCCCCCTATAGTCTGAAAGATGTGCTGGTTAGGTGCAGTGACCATGCTAAATTCCCCCTCAGTGTACCCAAACAGGTGCCGGAGTTTAGTGACTAGGGGATTTCTATTGTAACTTCACTGCAGTGTTAGGCTTACTCCTGACACTAATAAAATAAACAAACTGATACCAAAATAAAGGAACCTTTCATACTTTATGCCATCAGCTTTCTTATTTCACTTTCTCTATAACCTCACGGTGATTTCCAAATAGATGTTCGGCTCATGGGTTAGTTACATGAAATATATTCATTTATGATGGGATAAAAACTCTCAGGTCATGCTGAGAGTGAAATCCACAGATCTTGATGAAGCAGGAAATTAGACATCATGTTTGTCTTTATTTATTTTCTTTAATCTTTAACAATCTATCAATCCCAAGATGTTTCACCGGAGCATCAGGAAACAAAAATGATGCTGAGCTACATTGGAGATGTTGGGATAGATAAGTAAATGCTAGTTCAAAGGGAAAGTAGTACTTGGTATGGGATATGATATAGGCTGATTTTTAGGTGAGCTGATATTTATGGAGGGTGGAGCATGGGAGAGTGGCCAACACAGTATTGTAGTTGAGTTTAAAATTTAAAAGTTTATTTATTAAGTCAGAAGTAGGCTTACATTATTTGATTTGATTTGTTATTGTCACATGTATTGTTTCTTGCACACTATACAAAGCATGCTGCTCATAGAGATGAAAAGGAGAGCGTGCAGAATGTAGTGTTACAATCATAGCTAGGGTGTTGAGAAAGATCAACTTAATATAAGATGGGTCCATTCATGATGGCAGCAAGGAAGAAGCTGTTCTTGAGTCGGTTGGTATGTATCCTCAGACTTTTGTATCTTTTTCCCAACGGAAGAAGGTGGAAGGAAACATATCTGGATTGCGTGGAGTTCTTGATTACGCTGGCTGCATTTCTGAGGCAGCAGAAAGTGTAGACAGAAAGTGTAGACTGGGGTGGCATCGACATGGTGACATAGCGGTTAGCACTGCTGCTTCTAGTGCCAGGGACCTGGGTTCAATTCCCAGCTTGGGTCACTGTGTGTGTGTTCTCCCATGTCTGTGTGGGTTTCCTCTGGGTGCTATGATTTTCTCCCACAGTCCAGAAGAAATGCTGATTAGGTACATTGACCATGCTAAATTCTCCCTCAGTGAACCCAAATTGGTGCAAGAGTATGGCAACTAGGGGATTTTCACAGTGACTTCATTGCAGTGTTAATGTAAGCCTACTTGTGACACTTAAACAATGGATTGGAGGCTGGTTTTTGTGATGGACTGGGTTCCATTCACAATGCTTTGTAGCTTTTTATGGTCTTGGACAAAGCAGGAGCCATACCAAACTAAAAGCAAAATACTGCAGATGCTGGAATATGAAACAAAAACAGAAATTGCTGGAAAATCTCACAGGTCTGATAATATCTGTGGAGAGATATTTCAAATCTGGATGACTCTTTATCAGGAGCCATACCAAGCTGTAATTCAACCTGAAAGAATGCTTTCTATGGTGCAGCTGTAAAAGTTGGAGAGAGTTGTAGTGGACATGCCAAATTTTGTAGCCTCCTGAGAAAGTAGAGATGTTGTTGGGCTTTTTTAACTATACCTTCAATATGGATGAACCAGAACAGGTTGTCAGAGATCTGGACACCTAGAACCATGAAACTGTCAACCATTTGCACTTTGTTTCCATTGATGTAGACAGGGGTATGTAGACAGCCACTACCTTTCCTAAAGTTGATGACTGTTTCCTTTGTTTTATTGACATTGAGGGAGAGATTACTGTTGCACCAGGTCACCAGATTCTCTATCATTTTCCTGTACTCCATTTGATCTTTATTTATGATCTGGCCCACTGTGGCAATGTCATCAGCAAATTTGGAAACCAAGCTGGAGGGGAATTTGGCCACACAATCATTGGTGTGCAAGAATTTACTGTGAAAACCACCTAGTCGCCACACCTCAGCGTCTGTTCGGGTACACTGAAGAAGAATTTAGCCCGGCCAAGGCACCTAACCAGCACGTCTTTCAGAATGTGGGAGAAACCAGAGCATCGGAAGAAACCCACATAGAGATGGGGAGAACTGTGCAGTCAGTGACCCAAACTGAGAATCCAGATCCCTAGCACTGGAGGCAGCAGTGCTAACCACAGACATGGTCATATACAAATATTGTGGTGGAAGATTGTGGCCATCAAAGGCAAAATATTTCCAGGGGTTGAAGATTAATAGTTTTGGTTTTCTCAATATCTAGCTGGAGGAAGTTGTGCCTCAGGCAGAACCTACCAATGGAGTCAACACGAGACCAATAACTGCAATGTTCACATTCCCAAGCCTCTGCAGCATTGCCCCTGTAACCTGCGCTCACAAAGGCTGCTGGGATTTGTAGTTCAGGTTCCCCCGTGTCGAGCTCACTGGTCATTGGAGGAGAACTACATCTCCCGGCATGCTGTGCGGGGCAATGGCCGGACATGCGCCGGAAGCCGATCCAGGCCCCGCCCACTTTCCCCACAATGCAGAGCGGTCGGCTCTCGGTCTGATTCAGATGCAGGCGATTCAGCTCAAAGCCGCCTTCGACTGCCCCACATGGTGAGTGAGCCCGGCTGTGGCCTCCTGCATACAGACCCGGCCCAGCGGAGAGGGCGGAAAGGAGCCGCAACCTATCCACTGCAGCCCTTCCAGTTGCCCGTCGCGGGGCCGCTTTGTATCAGGAGGCTGCAACTTGCCGCGCTAGGCCGTGGTCTGAGAGCTCGGCAGCGGCCGCCCCGCCCCCAGGCCTGACTCCGCCCCTTGGCCTAACCTCGCCCCCTCACGCCCCCCCCTCCTCACGCCCCCCCCACTCCCTTCCCCCCTCCCCCCCCACTCCCTTCCCCCCCCCCCCACCCCACTCCCTTCCCCCCCCCCCCACTCCCTTCCCCCCCTCCCCCCCCCCCCATCCCTTCCCCCCCCCCCACTCCCTTCCCCCCCCCCCACTCCCCTTCCCCCCCCCCCCCACTCCCTTCCCTCCCTCCCCATCCCCCCGTTCCCTCACCTCCCACCTCCCCCCTTTCCCCCACCACTCCCCCTTTCCCTCCACCTCCCACCTCCCCCTTTCCCTCCACCAGCTTATGATGGCAGCTTCCCCTGCCATCATAACCTCTGCTCCCAACCAGGACTACCTCCTCCAAAACATGTCTCCCCTGGGCCTGGCACCACCTCCAACTCCCCAGAATGCCAACATCACCCCCTCCAACAAAGCATGGCACCATTGTCCCTTTCTCTTCTTCCCCTAAACCAAAGCCTGGCATTATCTCTCTCACCCTCCCAAACAAAACCTGCCAATAAATCTTTCCCCTTCCCCACCCCCTGCAACAAAACCTGGCATCGTCTTTCTCACACTCCCCTGCCTGATTCTAATTTTTGCCCCCCGAAACAAAACCTGATATCACTTCTGTTCCCAAAGCCTGGCACTCATTCCTCCCCACCCATCCCACTCCATCTCTTCAAGCCTGGCAATGTTTCCACCCCTGCCATCCAAAAATATGTCTGACTTCTTACCTCTTCCCATTGTCTCAGCGTGATGCTATACACCCCTACCAGCCTAGTACTATTCCCCCCAGAGCCCAGCACATTCCTTCCTTATCCCCACAGTCTGACATCTCACTATTCCTCCTAGAAGCCCATTTCCCTAGCCTACAGCATCCCTCCAGCCACTCACATACAGTACCACCCTTTCCCCACACAGGTCTCCAGCCTCATCCCCTGTCATTCCCCCCTCAATCTAATCCCCAATATTACCCTCTCTTCACAGTGCTCAACATCCAGTCAATCCTTCTGCAGGCCCATGTCTGAGTCCTCCTCTGTGTTGTTTTCTGTTCTTTGCAGTCCACTTGGACCTGGCTCACTTCTTTGTCTGTCTTTCCCTGAGCTTGAGCTTCAGGGAGGTAGAGCAGGACTCTGGATGTGTTTGCAGTGGAAATGGGAGGGTTTAACTATTTAACAAAGTGGAGCAAAGATTAATAAGCATATGATATTATGAGCACACCCACTCTAATGTCTCTGCATCAAGTTTTGTTAGAATGCTTGTGTCAAGGAATTTGATAACTCTGAGCTTTGTCCAACCAAAGGCCCTGTACAGATGTAAATCTTTGATATGTGATCCCACTCTGCAATGATAATTTACTGAGTTGAGTTATGCATTGCCAGTTTTAAGTAATGTCCTTTGGTGTATACTTTGATTACTGTGAATGTGCTGTGGAATCAGTTAAATATGAGGGAATTATCTCTCATTACATATTTGGTACCCTACTTCTTCCTTTTTGCATTTGAGTGTTGGTCCTATCCACTGCTGTCCGTTGCAGGCATCTGATTGTTTAGTGGAATGCAAGTTGATGGCCTAGTGGTATTATCGTTGGACCATTAATCCAGAAACTCAGCTGGTGTTCTAGGGATCAGGGTTCGAATCCCACCGCAGCAGCAAGTGGAATTTGAATTCAATAAAAAAAATCTGGAATTAAGAATCTACTGATCACTGTGAAACTGTTGTCAATTGTCAGAAAAACCCATCTGGTTGAGTCATATCCTTTAAGGAAATTTGCTATTTTTACCTAGTCTGACCCATTTGTAACTCCAGAGCAAAAGCAATATGATTGACACTCAATTCTCCTTGGGCAGTTAGGGATGGACAATAAATGCTGGCCAGCCAGTGACATCCATGTCCCACAAATTAATTTTTAAAAATTGGGTTGGCTGCAATTTTCCACACCATGTTTGCAAGCATGTGATTTTTCTGGTAAAGAAGGCTCTGGGTTGGTGATTGCCTGTTTGAACTCTTTGGCATGGCTGACCGTACTGTGAGCCAATGTATCTATAGAAATGACTTTTGCCTCCACAACTTTGCTTCTTAAAAATTCCTGAAGAAACAATTCTTGGTCTCATATTTCTCGTCTGTACAGGGCCCTTTGGCTTTGACAAAGAGTCATCTGGACTCGAAATGTCAGCTGTTTTCTTACAGATGCTGCCAGACCTGATTTTTTTCAACATTTTTTCTTTTGGTTTCAGGGCCCTTTGCACTATCATACAAAAACATGAGAGGTAGAGGTGGAAGCCTCAACATTTAAAAAGTATTTAGATGAGTATTTGAAATGCCTCTGCATGAAAGGCTATGGACCAACTATGGAAAACGAGATTGAACTGGATAGGTGCTTGATGACTAGTGCAAATGTGATGGGCCGAAGGGCCTTTTCCTGTGCTATAAAACTCTATGAAACATTGATACCTCTTTCAAACCTATGTTGCCATCTAGTCCTGGCTGAACTATAGTATTCTTTTTAAATATTGAAAAGATTAAATTATTCACCTACGAACTTTGAACCTCAGCCACTGATCCTATCCCTGCTCTGCAGCCATTGCTCAGGGTGTTTCCTCGGCAGCCTATTCAACCCTGTGCTAGGTTGCCAACCCCTTTTCCTCTCCATCGGAAAGGCAGTCAACATCCATTTCCTTAACATTACCTGTCTCCTTCGTTACATTAACACTCCGCTACTGTCCTCTCATCAACTACTCCTGGCTGGCCTCCCAGCTGTCTGTTAGAAATCTCAGCTCATCTGAATTCTGCTGCTTGTATTATGTCACTGTCATTTCTGCTGCATCATGTTCACCATGTGATGCCTGTCTTTGCTGATCTGCATCGCTTCTTGAGCTCCATTGTTCAGCGAGGGGATGGTGGAGGGAGGGCAGGGCAGGGGAGGTAGAAAATGTGTGTCTACAATAAATAATCCATTACCAGAATATACTTCTGCATTAATCATGGAGAATTGTTGATCCATGTCAACTAAACATACTCTTTATGACCATAGAGTTGGGTAAAGGTAATTTAAAGAGGTGCTCCCAATAGCTGGTAGAAAAATTCAGAATGATATTAAATGGTTCCTTTTATCAGTCATAATTGATTATCTTCCAAATCTCAAATGAGCCACCACCTACTTTACACCCAAAATACTCTTTCTAGAAAAGCTTTTTCTTCAGCAGGAATCTATATTTGACTTGTTGTGCCTTTCTACCAGTTCAAATTTTTGTTAACTATACCATTTTGTAGAAATTCTAAAGACAACTGATCTTGTTAAGTAAATGATAATATAGAAAGCTGAAGTCAATCAGCATCTCAGGTAAAAAGTTACCTGTGCACTGCATATTTCATTATCTTGAGGCTGTAATTTTATAGTCACTGTGAAGTATTTCTTGTAATCTATAATTTTAGTTGTCAGTTTTAATCAACACAAGGCATGGCATCTTTATCACAACCACAACTGCACTGAATTTATATGGTTAGCAGTGAAGCTCACTCGCATTTGGGGTTGTTTGAAGGTATGATTTATCAAGGGGCATTTGACACAACGTAAATTTTCTTGAAAGATATTTATGCCCCTGTCTGCTACATTGTGAAACTTATATATTGCATCTGTGAGAATTATTTTTTAATCACATATTTCTGGCTACAATAT
The DNA here is from genome assembly GCA_024679065.1 of Sphyrna mokarran. NCBI lineage: Eukaryota > Metazoa > Chordata > Chondrichthyes > Carcharhiniformes > Carcharhinidae > Sphyrna > Sphyrna mokarran. Next base: position 8,790,401 of record JAGIQG010000024.1, read on the forward strand.
GATTTACCAGAGTCGACGTGTCCAATGACAACAATGTTGATATGCGTTTTTTTCTTGGCCCATTTTGAAGTTGGTGTGATTGCATTCAACGATGGAGCTACAAACCTTCCTTCGGTTGACTTGGAAACTAAACGGGTACAATATGAAGTTGCGGTTGTGGTGCCATTTTAACTCCAATTACCCAGACTTAAAAATATGCTCTTAGTTCAAAGAATCTTAAGTCATGGTAGTGTCAAGAAAGGTGAAGAGGGCAAGGCATTTTTCAAAGAAAAGCAAGGGTTTTTCTGTTATCCTGGCCAAAAACATCGCTGGACCACCTTAAGCAATCAGATTTTTTTCCCCTTTATTACATTGGTGCTTGGTGTACACAAATTGGCCTCAGCATTTCCTACGTTACAACTGTGACCAACTTCAGAAGTAGTTTGGCTGCTAAGTGCTTTAAGATAACCTGGGAATGTGCAAGGCACCATATATATATGCAAGTCTATTTTATCCAGCAATGAAACAGCTTCAGTTATAGCAAAATATAGATTACTAAGTGCTGCCACAAACCAAAGGTTTGAAAGATGTAGCTAGTTTTCTTTATTCATCCATGGGAAATGGGCATCGCTGGCTGATCAGCATTTGTTGCCTATCCCTAGCTGCCCTTGGAGGGCAGTTGAAAGTCAATCACATTGTGATATCTCTGGAGTTACATGTAGGCCAAACCAAGTAAGGAAAGCAGATTTCCTCCCCTAAAGGAAGTGAGTGAACCAGGTTTTTCCAAAAATTGACAATGGTTTCATGATCGTCAGTAGATTCTTAATTCCAGATTTTGTTTTATTTGAGTTCAAATTCCGTCTGTTGTGGTGGATTTCGAACGTGGTTCCCCAGAATGTCAGCTGAGTTTCTGAATTAATGTGAAAGCAAAAATACTGCGGCTGCTAGAATCTGAGACAAAAACAGAACGTGCTGGAAAATCTCAGCAGGTCTGACAGCATTTGTGGAGAGACCGCCAACATTTTGATGAAGGGTCATCTAGACTCAAAACATTGGCTCTATTCTATCTCCCCAAAGATGCTGAGATTTTCCAGCATTTTTTGTTTTTGTTTCTGGATCAGTAGTCTAGTTACAATACCACTAGGCCATTGTGCCTCCACCCCTCACCCCTACATAGAACATTACAGCGCAGAACAGGCCCTTCGGCCCTCGATGTTGCGCCGACCAGTTAGGAACAAGCAGTGACCCTCTAACCTAAACCATTCCCTTTTCATCCATAAACTTATCTACTAACCTCTTAAACGCCACAAAACTTGGCGCATCTACAACTGACGCAGGCAAGGCATTCCATACCCTTACCACCCTCTGGGTAAAGAACCTACCTCTGACATCCGTCCTATAACTACCACCCCTTAATTTAAAGCGATGTCCCCTCATGCTAGCTTTCTCCATCCTAGGAAAAAGGCTATCACTGTCCACCCTATCTAAACCTCTAATCATCTTATATGTTTCGATCAGGTCCCCTCTTAGCCTCCTCCTTTCTAACGAAAACAACTCAAATCCCTCAGCCTCTCTTCATAAGACCTGCCCTCCATACCAGGCAACATCCTGGTAAACCTCCTCTGTACCCTCTCCAATGCCTCCACATCTTTCTTATAATGCGGGGACCAGAACTGTACACAATACTCCAAGTGCGGCCGCACGAGAGTTTATTACAGTTGCAACATGACGTTGCGGCTCCGAAATTCAATCCCCCTACCAATAAAAGCTAAGACTCCGTATGCCTTCTTAACCTTATCGACTTGATTGCCAACTTGCAGGGATCTATGCACACATACACCAAGATCCCTCTGTTCATCAACACTATTAAGAGTCCTACCATTAGCCCTATACTCCACACATTTGTTATTCCTGCCAAAGTGAATTACCTCACACTTTTCCACATCAAACTCCATTTGCCACCTCTCGGCCCAGCTCTGCAACTTGTCCAAGTCTCTCTGCAAACTATAACACCCCTCTTCACTATCTACCACTCCTCCGACTTTGGTGTCATCCGCAAATTTACTAATCCATCCTTCAATACCCTCATCCTGATCATTTATAAAAATTACAAACAGCAGGGGCCCCAAAACAGATCCCTGAGGTACACCACTAGTAACCGAACTCCACGACGAATATCTCCCATCAACCACCACCCTCTGTCTTCTATCAGCTAGCCAGTTCCTAATCCAATTAGCTAAATCACCCTCAATCCCATACATCTGCATTTTCTGCAGAAGCCTTCCATGGGCCACCTTATCGAACGCCTTACTAACGTCCATATATACCACATCAACCGCCTTACCCCCATCCACCTCTTTGGTCACTTTTTCAAAAAACTCAAGAAGGTTAGTAAGGCACGACCTACCCTTCACAAAACCATGCTGACTATCCCCAATCAATTCATTTCTCTCTAAATAACTGTAAATCCTATCCCTAATAAATCTCTCCAATACTTTGCCCACAACAGAAGTAAGACTCACCGGCCTATAATTCCCCTGAAAGTCTCTCTTCCCCTTGTAATAGAAAAAATTAAATAGAGAAATTTAAAATATAAAACAGATGTTTCATGAGAGGTGACCTATCGCTTTAGGCTTTATTAATGAATATTTGCATGTGTAATACTAATTAATTTTGCTTATTCAGATCTTCCCTATCATAGATTCCTTTTAAGTCCTTCAGTAAAGATCTGCTGTGAGTGATTCAAGTCATTTTGTTGTTTCTGGTATAAAAGAATTGATTGCACGTAGAATTTGGTTTTGTATGTGCAGACTTTTTAAGTAATCATTTATCTTGGTCAGCATAATGTAACATGGTAACAAACTTTTTCACATTTCAGGGCAGGAAAGCCTCCACCTGGACTTCACTTGGATGTTGTGAAAGGAGACAAGCTAGTGGAGGTGAACATTTGTATTGTATTTTCTTTTGGGCAAAGAAATGTGGAAATTGACATTTTCTGCTTTTTCGTAATTGCTGCGTGGGAATAGCTTGTGATTGTATTGATAGAGTCTGATGGGAATGCCTGGCAAATGCTTGCTATGGCACAAATCAATGCATTCGTAAACTGGGTGTCTGTTCAATGCATCGTCCAAGTTTGAAGTATAAGCTGAAGCTGAAGGTTCACAAGTATTGATCTAGATTGAAGATCTGAAGAGCTGATTTACTTTTGAGTCACTTGCATTGTAAACCAGTCTAGGTAATGCACTGGAAATTCTCTTCATGTTTGAATTCCTTCATGAGCTTCCCTGCTGCCCTCATACTTTCCATTGTCCCTCCAAGCCTTCTCAGCCCCACCTCATTATGACTGTGTGCACCTTCGGCCGCCTAAAATCCCTATTCTGGGATTCGCTTGTTAAAATGTGCTTTCTATCTCTCCAACTCCCTCCTATCCATTAAAATTCTTCTTAAAACCACCCGTTGGCAGGTCCTGCTCACATCTCCATTTTATTTTGTTTTTTTTTATTTTACAAAGAAAAAAACAATGAAAAATACAGCACAGAAACAGGCCCTTTGGCTTTCCGAGCCTGCACCGATCATGTGTTCCTAACCAGATCATCTGTTTGTATCCCCATTCCCAGTCTGTTCATGTGGCTATCCAGATGTTTCTTAAATGATCCGAGAGCATCTGCTTCAACCACCTTGCTTGGTAGTGCATTCCAGGCCCCCACAACCTTCTGTATAAAATATGTCCTCCGCATACCTGCATTGAACCTTGCCCCCCACCTTACCTTGAACTTGTGACCCCTTGTAAGAACAAAAGAGTATAAGAAATAGCAGCAGGAGTAGACCATCTAGCTTCTCGAGCCTGCTCTGCCATTCAGTAAGATCATGGCTAATCTGAAGTGGATCCGTTCCACTTTCCTGCTTTCTCCCCATAACCCTTAATTCCCTTTTCTATTAGAAACCTATCCACCTGTGACTTAAATATATTCAGTGAGGGAGTCTCCAGCACTTCAAGGGGCAGGGAATTCCAAAGATTCACCACCCTTTCAGTGAAGAAGTTCCTCCTCAACTCCGATCTAAACCCCCCTTTATTTTGAGGCTGTGCCCTCTAGTCCTGCTATCCTTTCTAAGCAGGAAGAACCTCTTTACCTCTACCTATCCATCCCCTTCATTATTTTATATGTCTCTATAAGATCCCTCCTCAGCCTTCTAAACTCCAATGAGTACAAACCTAGTCTACTCAATCTGTCCTCATAGGCTAACCCCCTCATCTCCAGTATCAGCTTAGTGAACCTTGCGCTACCTCCAAGACCAATATATCCTTCCACAAATGCGGCGATCAAAACTGCACACAGTACTCCAGCTGCAGCCTCACCAGCACCCTGTACAGTTGTAACAAGACCTTCCTACTTTTATATTCTATCCCCCTCGCTATGAAGGCCAACATTCCATTCGCCTCTCTTGATCATCTGCTGCACCTGCAGACTGGGTTTTTGTGATTCGTGCACAAGGACCTCCAGGTCCCTCTGCACTGTAGCATGCTGCAGCTTTTCGCCTTTTAAATAATAATCCTTCCTACTATTATTTCTACCAATGTGGATAACCTCTCACTTGCTAACGTTATACTCTATCTGCCAGGTTTTCGCCCATTCACTCAACCTATCCAAGTCTCTCTGCAGACTTTCCACACCCTTCATGCAATTTGCTGTTCCACTCATCTTCGTGTCATCAGCAAATTTCATTACCCTACGCTCAGCCCCTTCCTCCAGATCATCTATGTATATGGTAAACAGTTGAGATCCCAGAACTGATCCCTGGGGCATTCCACTAGTCACCAGCTGCCAACCAGAACAGCATCCATTGATTCCTACTCTCTGCTTCCTATTAGACAACCAATCCTCTATCCACGCTAATACCTTACCCCCAACTCCTTGCACCCTAACCTTTTGCAGCAACCTTTTGTGAGGCACCTTATCAAACGCCTTCTGGAAATCTGAAAACACCACATCCACCGGTTCCCCTTTGTCTACTGCACTAGTCACATCCTCATAGAAATCCAATAAATTCATCAAACACAATTTCCCCTTCATGAATCCGTACTGCGTCTGCTTGATCAAACCGTTCTTTTCTCAGTGCCTCACTATTTCTTCTTTGATGACGGTTTCAAGCATTTTTCCGACTACAGACATTAAACTAACCAGCCTATAATTCCCTGCCTTTTGTCTGCTACCTTTTTTAAACAGCGGCTTAACATTAGCTGTTTTCCAATCCTCTGGCACTTCTCCAGAGTCCAGTGAATTTTGATAAATAATCACCAGGCACCCACTATCACCTCTGCCATTTCTTTCAGAACCCTGGGAGTCATTCCATCTGGTCCCAGGGACTTATCCAACTTCGCCCCGTTAGTCTATCAAGCATTACTCTCTAGTGACTGTAATCAAATCAAGGACATCATCTCCTGCCATCCTTCTATCTTTAATATCCGGCAAACTATTTGTGTCCTCCTCCATGAAGACCAACGCAAAAAACTTGTTTAAAGCCTCAGTCATTTCCTCATCACTCACTGCTAAATCTGCCCCTCGTCCTCCAAGGATCCAACATTCACTCTGGCCGGTCTCCTCCTCTCTATATATTTGTAAAAACTTTTACTGTCATTTTTTATATTTAGAGCTAGTTTAGCCTCATACTCTATCTTTCTTTTATTTATCACTTTCTTAGTCATTCTTTGGGAAAGTTTTAAACAACAACAATCTTCTAATCGTCTACTATTTTTAGCCGCTTTGAATGATCAGCTTTTAATTTAATACCCTCCTTTATTTCCTTCGATAACTAAGGCTGATTTTCCCTACTCCTGCAGTCCTTCGTTAACATTGGAATATATTTCTGCTGATTATCAAAAAAGATCTCCTTAAATCCTCCACTGTTCCTCAGCTGTCCTGCCAACCAATCTGCGCTCCCAATCTATATTGGCCAATTCCACTCTCATTCTATTATAATCACCTCTGTTCAAACAGAGTACACATGTTCCAGACTCTACTTTCTCATCCTCAATCTGCATCAGAAATTCAACCATACTATGATCACTCATTCCAAGAGGTTCCCTAATTCTATCTGCCTCGTTACACAGTGTTTGTCATTTCCAACCTAGGAAAAAGTTTCCGTATCTATGTTCCCCCTGTCTATGCCCCTCATAATTTTTGGGAGAACGACCCTAGTTTACTCAATCTTACCTCAAAGTTAAGACCCTCATATCAGGCAACATCCTGGTAAACCTTTTCTGCACTCTCTCCAAAGCCTCCACGTCCTTCTGGTAACTTAGCAACCAGAACTGGATACAGTATTCCAAATGTGGCTTAATCAACATTCTATATAACTGCAACATCATATGCCAATTTTTATACTCTATGCCGCATTCAATAAAGGTAAGCTTGCCATATGCCGCCTTCGCCACCTTTTCCACCTGTGTTGCCACTTTTAAGGATCTATGGACTTGCACACCCAGATCCCTCTGTGTGTCTTTTCTCCTGATGATTCTGCTATTTATTGTAAAGCTCCCCCCTGCATAATATCTAACAAAATGCATCACTTCACATTTATGTGGATTAAATTCCATTTGCCATTTCTCAGTCCAATTTCCCAGCCTATCGATATCTTGTTCTATTCTCTGACAATGTTCGTCACTATCCACAACTCCAGCAATCTTTGTGTCATTCCCAAACTTACTAATCAGACCCCTCAATGAAGTATTTTTAGATATTTGCCAAAAGCTGCTTTACAAATGCAAGTTCTTAGGAACATTGGACATGTTGTAAGCAGATTGCTCAGCCAGGATTTTGTATTTTGCTGAGTTACTGCAATGCATGACAATTTGTACTAAAGATGAGGAAGGAGGGATGCACCAGATACTAACCTAGCTGTCGATGTCAAAGCTCCATTATAGATCTGAGACAAACTGTGATCGCTGGGTCCAAGTGGTGCTATATCAAACAAAAACCTTGAGCATATTAGCTCAGTGTGCAGAGAAACACTGAGTTATAACTCAAAGGTACAGCATTCCTGCGCAGTTAGAACTCTCTGATTTATATTCTTTGTTAGAATTAATGACCCAGAAGTTGCTGAAGTGGGATAGCCACAATGGCATGCCCTGAGTTGTTTTTTTTCATCCTTGACCTCAAATTCTTTCGTTGGAAGTGCAGTTTGTTATTTATCAGTGGGACATCTGGTAACCTGGTGAATGACCAAGCTAAGGGGCAAAGAGGATGCAATTACATTTGTCGGTGTAGTCTATAGGCCAGTGTGCAGAAAGGTGATACCTGAAGTTCAATGTTCAGGGAAGTGTGAGTAATGCATTTTGGTAGAAAGATCATGGAAAGACAATATAAAATAACATACAATTCTTAAAGGGGTGCATCAGCAGAGTGACTTGGGTATGTGTGTGCATCAATCATTGAAGATGACGGGAGAGGTGAAGTAAGCAATTGATAAAGCATATGGTATTTTGGATTTTATGAGTAGGGGTATATAATACAAGAGCAAGGCGGTTATGCTGAACTTGTACAAGACATTAATTAGACTTCAGCTGGAATGTTGTGTACAGTTCTGGCACCACACTATAGGAAGGAGATGAAAGCATTGGAGAGAGTACAGAAGAGATTTACAAGAGGCTGTTGCTGATTGTAAAAGGATCACGAGCAAGAGGGCACAGATTTTAGTGATTTGCTAAAGAAGCTAATGAGATGTGAGAAAAAATATCTTTTTCACACTGTGTGTTCAGGGTCTGGAATGCACTGCCTGGACATGTGGTGGAGGTAGGTTCAAGCAAAGCATTCAAGAGGGCATTGGATGATCATCTGAGTAGAAATAATGTATAGTGGTGCAGGGAGAAGGAAGGGAAATGACATTGTCATGATGCTAGTTCGGGGAGCCGACACAGACACGATGAGCCAAATGTCGTCCTCCTGCACCATAAAAATTCTATGACTGGAACAATAATCTTATGTTTAGAGAAAGAAACAGAATGAACAACAGTGAAGAATTTGGAGCGAGTTAAAAGTCAAATTAAATAGAGAAGGGGGGCAATATGAAATTACAGGTGAGAAGAAAAAATGCAAAACTTTAATACTAAAATAACTCTAGGAATATATACTACCAGCTGGAGAGAGATTCCACAATTTCAGTTGTTTCCTTTTGGGTCCCCAAGGTTGAATTACTTTACAAGAAGATAAACTATTAAGCATCCTCGCTTCGTCAAATAGCAGCCTTAACTTCCTGAAGTGGGTTTTATTTGTATTTTAAGATTCAATATCGGTCCTGACTTGACTTTGAGGGAGTGATTGTTGTTGAGATCTCATTGCTGCAAAGTTAATAATGGAGCAGCATGAATCATTTGCCAGTTTTGGCAGTTTGCAACTCATGACATTGCTCTTTCTCCCAACTACTTGCTGAAGTTTCTTTAACATGCTCATGTTAAAAGAAGATTGCATTAAGCATGCTGTTATTTTCCTCAAAATTCTGTGGCAAATCTTTCTGGAATTGCGAAAAAGTCAATAAACTTGTATTAGGAAATATTGTAAGGCTTAAAAATTGTACTTGAAGAATGCAGTGGTTGTCAACTTCTATTAATTCTCTCATCTGTCCTTGAACAAAAAGTTACAATAGCTTGCTGTTTGTTAGCATGATATTGGGGCGGCGTGGAAGCACAGTGTTAGCACTGCTACTTCACAGCACCAGGGACCAAATTTGATTCCAGGCTTGGATCACTGTGGAGTTTGCGTGTTCTACCTGTGTCTGTGTGGGTTTTCTCTGATACTCTGGTTTCCTCCCGCATTCTAAAAAACATGCTGGTTTGGAGCTTGACCCAAACAGGGGTCAGAGTGTGGTGACGAGGGGAATTTCGCACTAACTTCATTGCCGTATTAACGTAAGCCGTACTTGTGACTAATAAATAAATTTGTTTTTCTTACTTTCTTGTTGTGAACTGAATTAGTAAGTAATAGAAAACAAATTAAATAATATAAGTCAAATTGGTCCTTTTTCTCCAGAAACTCATTATTGATGAGAAAAAATACTACCTCTTTGGAAGAAATCCCGACATTTGTGATTTTACCATTGACCATCAGTCATGTTCGCGAGTCCACGCTGCATTGGTCTATCACAAACATTTGAAAAGAGTTTTCATCATAGACCTGAACAGCAGTAAGTGGTATTTTATTGTACAGTTCAAGTATTTTGTGGAAAGTGCTTGCAGCGACTGGGTGTAAGGAACTCCAGAACTTCAACATGAACAAATTTGAGAGGCTATGTTAAATGACAAGATAAAGAAGAGCCTTAGTGATTCACACTTGTTCATTGATGAGATTCATTAAATAAGATTCCACAAGTTCACCACTGTTTCTCCTCATTTTAAATGTCAGCAAGCATGGTTGTCTGTCCCTAAACTTACAACAACGTCATTAACATTTGTAGTTGTGAGCTCAGTGATGTAGGCTAAGGGTAAAACAGAATTATTTATTATGAATGCTCCTGCCTCTGAGAATTTGGAATCCAAACTCCAGATCCATTTATGGCTGGCTTCAACCCACTTGAAAATGGATGTAACAAATGGTAGAGAGACTGAAATGTAGCGCAAAAGTCTCATGTTCCCGTGAGAAACATCTGCAGGGCTATAAGAGTTTAAAAAAAAGACTAATTGCATAATTCTTTCAAAAGTCCTGCACAGACATGATTGCCAGAATGGTCTTTTCTGTGCTATGTAACTCTATCAACACTGCATTTTTAGAATTATGAAACTTGTGTTTTTGACAATCTCTTTGAGCTCTGCTTCCACTAAGAAGGCATGTTGGCTTTTTTCCAGACAGTGGTTGTATAATATTGGCTTCAAACCTTGATTATTAAGGAAATACTAGTTTTTTATTTGTGATACAGATTGTTAAGAAAAATTTTATTTTGTAAGTTAAAAACTTGTACTGGAACAAAAGATCTTATTTTGGATATCCAGACTTAAGTTTTTTTTTCAAAAGCTGTTATTAAAAACAACATATCCAGCACATAATTTTTGTCTATTACATCAGTGTCAACCTGAAATATCTTTTTAAAGCTTGAGTGTCGCACTCAAACAAGAATTCTAAAAGAACTCCCAAGAATGGGCAACATTTTTGCAGATTCTAAATGAGTTACATGAATTAGTCCATTCTTTAAGTAACATCGAGTAAATGTTGTAACTTGTATGAGCATGTATCTACGCCTCAGGAAAATGATACATTATGCTTTACAAAAATGGAAGTGTTATTTATATTAAATACTATGGATGCTGGAAATCTGAAATAAAAGAAATAATGTTGGAAAGACACAGCTGCTTAATGTTTTGAGTAAAGTTTTACAACACCAATTTTAAATCCAACCAATTTATTTGGTAGTAAATCGGCGAGCTTTCGACGCTATGCGCCTTCGTCAGGCAAATGCAGTGTTCTGATCTGCAGAGGCACTCGTATCCACACAGACAGTTACAGATTACTGATTAGAATGCGAATCCTTACATCTAACCTGCTATTCAAGTGTTAAAGTGGCTAACAATGTGTGTGAAGGGAATCCTGAGCATTGGTTAGAGAATTGTGTATTTTCTCCAGACAGCACAGTAAGAGCAAAAAACCTCACTTACTGTGCTGTCTGGAGAAAATACACAATTCTCTAACCAATGCTCAGGATTCCCTTCACACACATTGTTAGCCACTTTAACACGAATAGCAGGTTAGATGTAAGGATTCGCATTCTAATCAGTAATCTGTAACTGTCTGTGTGGATATGAGTACCTCTGCAGATCAGAACACTGCATTTGCCTGACGAAGGCGCATAGCGTCGAAAGCTCGCGGATTTACTATCAAATAAATTGGTTGGATTTAAAATTGGTGTTGTAAAACTTTACTGAGTTTACCCCAGTCCAACGCCAGCATCTCTACATAATGTTTTGAGTCCACGTAACTCCTATTCAGGAATGTTGTCCTTGTGAAACTGCAAATGCTAAATTACTGTGAGCAACCACAGGGGAGGTTTCTCGATCTACATTGCAAGAAATAGATATACCCAATCCCAAGTCCAATCCTTGGAATGCTTGAGCTCCAGCCCCCTACCAGTTTGAGCATTTCTGTTCATGACCATCCTTTATTTCCTGTTGAGGTTGTTCTCTTTCCTGCTGCCAACTCCTTGTTCTCCAACTCTTTACCTTGCTCACTAATTTACTGTTATTTTTAATGCCGTTTGAAAGTGAAGTTTTCTTGTCCAGTATGACAGTTAAAAATCTTTTAAAAAATCTGATAACTATGATCAAGATTCCCAGAATGTCCATTGGTTTTCCTTTATGTAAGTGTGTTGAATTGTGCTTTTTCCTCTACACCAAATCACTTTTATGCTTAAAATAATTTTGATTATTTTCTCTGCAGTGAAATCTTGAGATCTTGTAGTTTAAGATCATTGCCTGCTTATCTTTTCGCAGGGTTTATGTTAGCTATTTTCCTTGCGATATCTTGCCGGTCTGTACTTTCGACATATGTTGCTTGTTTGTTTTTCAGGACTTGTATTAGCCACTTTTTAATCAGACAGTTAATATATTGTGCTGGTGAATGTGTCGTCATGGCTGGTTCCTTTGTTTGTTTTAAAGCCATTTCACCATTATGCACCACCACATGCTGCTCCTGAGTATCTGACCACTGACTTGAGCAAATTGTCATTTTTCTCTTCCTGTGAATGATGGTTTAGAAGTTCAATTTCTTATGTCACAGTATTAGGTCTACAACCCTTGTATTGAACCTTAACACGGTTACAAAAACTACTTTTAGTGCTACTTCAATTTTTTTCATGTGATATGGGCATTATTAGCTAAACTTGCCCATCTCTTTTTAAAAAAACTTAAAGAGCAGTATAGCACAAGAACACGTTCTTCAGCCCACCAAGCCTGCGCCGATTCCTAATTCTTATTTAGACTCACTATTTCCTGCCCATGTGTAGTTCCCCCATTTGCCTCCCTTCATGTTTTTATCAAGATACGTCTTGAACGTTGCTTACATGCTTTCTTCCACCACCTCCACTGGCAATGTGTTCCAGGCACCTACCACCCTCTGTGAGTGAAAAACTTTCTCTGCACATCTCTCCTAAACTTACCCCTCTCACCTTAAACCTGCGCCTTCTTGTAGTTGACCTTTCCACTCTAGGGAGGGGAAAAAGCCTCCTACTATCCACCCTGTCTTTGCCTTTCATAATTTTGTTAATCTCCAACAGGTCGCCCCTCAGCTTCTGTCTTTCCAATGAAAACAATCTGATTTATCCAAGCTCTTCTCGTATCTAAAACCCTCCAGACCAGGGGTCATCCTGGTAAACCATCTTTGCACACTCTCCAAAGCATCTACGTCCTTTTGGTAGCATAGCAACTAGAACTGCATTCAATATTCCACAAGTAAAACAATATTTTTTTTCCAATTATAGTTGATTTGATGTAATGTTTCTATTGAGAAGGTAGATAAGTATAATAGAATATTCTTTGAAGCTGAGCACAGTCATCAGGGTGGAGAAATGTATATGTTCCTTCTCTCTCTTCCCTCTCCCTAACAAAGGTAAAAGTTGATGCTGAAAGATGCTGTGCTTTTATTTGTTTGCGTGTTAAATTAACCAGCTAATCATTTACTTCTGCATCAAGTAGCTAATTGGCGAATCAGCTCAGTAAGTAATTACTCTTGCAGCTCATGGTACGTACCTGGGACGTCTTCGTTTGGAGCCCCACAAACCACAGCAGGTTCCCATAGATTCCACATTGTCATTTGGAGCCTCAACACGAGCTTACACGCTACGGGAAAAGCCACAGACAATGCCATCTGCCGTCAAGGGTGATGAAACTGTGGCAGAAGATGAAGAACTGAAAGGATTGCTGGGTTTGCCTGAAGAAGAGACAGAATTAGATGTAAGTGCAGCTTTCCATTAACATTGGGATCAATTTCTGCTGAGCTGCGTAGTTTAAAAAGTACATCAAAAATTCAAAGAACTGTGTGTCATCGTAGTAATGTTTCCAAGGTGATAATGGGTTCTTGTAGGAGTGAGTGTGGTTATCAATTTATATAACTGTACATGCAGTTTGGTGACATTGGTTTAATACACCTCTGAACATTAGAAGGTATAATGAAGATCCACCACTTTTTTAACATCCTATTTCAAACACTGTAATAACATGGCACTCTACTTATGCAATCTTGTCTACCAATTCTGATTTTTGCCCTTTTTTTAAAAAAAGTATTAGTCAGTTTCTTTATCCCTTGTATTTCTGTACCTGTCAGAGCGCGGGGAATTGTATGGCATGGTCTTATGATTCAAGGAGACGGAATTAAAACTTGTTTGGATCTTGGAATCATAGAAACTCTACAGTGCAGAAGGAGGCCATTCAGCCCATCGAATCTGTATCGACATTAATCCCACCAGGCCCTATTCCTGGAACCTCTCATATTTACCCTGCTAATCCTTCTAACCTATGCATCCTGGGACATTGAGGCAATTTGGCGTGGCCAATGCACCTATCCTGCACATTTTTAGACTGTGGAAGGAAAATGGAGCACCTGGAGGAAACCCATGTGGACACAGGGAGAACATGTAAACTCCAGACAGACAGCGACCCAAGCCGGGAGTTGAACCTAGACCCCTGATGCTGTGAGGCAGCAGTGCTAACCGCTGTGCCATTATGCCACTCCAAGTGAAATGGGAGCAATATTTTTATCCTTTCACTTGGTCAAGCAGTTTGATATTAAGACTGTCTTTTCAATTTAAAGTAAAAAGATGTACATGTGAAATGTTCTGCTTTTCCTTGCCTCACTTAGAATTTGACAGAATTTAACACAGCTCATAACAAAAGAATATCTACACTGACAATTGAGGAAGGAAATCTGGAGATCCAGAGGCCAAAACGTAAAAGAAAGAGCTACCGAGTATCATTCAGTGATGATGAAGAGATCATAAATCCAGGTATGACCACCTTCAATCTTCAAATAAATTTCACACTTAAAGCAATGATTTCATAGAATCCCTACAATGCAGGAAGAGGCCATTCAGCCCATTGAGTCTGCATCAACTTTCTGACCCAGGCCCACCCCCTTCCCCATTCCTTTAACCCCACGCATTTATCCTGCTAATCCTCCAACCTACACATCTTAGAATACAGAGGCAATTTAGCATGGCCAATCCGCCTAACCTGCGCATCTTTGGACTGAGAGGAAACCCAAGCACCCGGGTGCACTCACACAGCCACTGGAATACTTCCAAATTCCACACAGTCACCCAAGACTGGAATCCAACTCAGGACTCTGGTGCTGTGAGGCTGCAGTGCTAACCACAAAATATGAAACTTACAAATTTGGTATGTGATTTTTCACAGCCTTCAGTTCTGAGCAAGCTTGGTACCCTCAATGTAAAGTACTGGGTCAGTTCAGGTGTAATGTGCCACTACTATAAGCACGTATCTGAGTGCCCATTTTAAATTTATTCATGATTGTCTTAATAATCATGAATAAATAGCTCCTGATTTTGATCTGTTTTGTCAGCTTCATTAGCTGAAAGATCACTTATCAGGTCACCTCCTCAGCCTTCATTTCAACAAGATAAAGCCCCACCCTATTCAATGATAGCTATAACCTGTTTTGCTGCAAGATCAGCCTTGTAAATCTATTTTTTAAAAACTTGTATATAATGCCCCTTATAGTGATTAGAACTATGCGTAGTCCTCCAAATGTGAATACCAAGATTTTATACAAGTTTAACTTCTCTGCTTTCTAAATCTACCCCACCAAGTAATAATCCCCAGTGTCTTTTTTAATGTCTTCATTAATCTGTTAGTACTTTTAGTTAATGGTGTATCTGTACCTCAAGATTCATTTGTTCCTCTACCCCATTTAGACTTGTTTTACATGGAATATGTCGTCTCCTTGTTCTGTCAATTCAAATGCACCATCTCACATTAATTCATGTTAATTAATTTTTCAATTGTATGCTTAATTGCAATTTAAGTCATTTCAACTTGTACTTTGTTGCTGTCCATCAAACTTAACCTTTAGTTTGGTGCTGCCTGCAAATATTGAAATTGTATTTGATTTCCAAGTCTGATTCACTTAGTTTAGTTTTTGTGAAAGTAATAAAAATCCTTAATGGGCATCTACCTGACAGATATTAATTGAAAGTGAAGTGCTGCTTGTCCATGCTATCAATCACCTTGCTAAGTGGTATAAAGGAAATCCTTCTTAATATTCAAATCCCATTTAGAACCTGCACAAAATTTTAGCATTGTAGGCTGCTATTTTATTCTCTTGTAATTCTAAAATTGTATAAATATTGATGTAGACCTGCAATTATATAGTTGTTTGAACAAGCACATTATCAGGAAATAATGATACAGTTTTACTGAAGTAATGTGTACGTGGAGCTGCAGAAATGACTGTCAGTGAGGATCATGTTTGACGTAAAACAATAACTTGGCTGAATGATGGCACTTTTGCTTTTGAGTCAGATGACTGATTTTAAGCCCAACTCCAAGGAACTATGCACACCATATAGTCCAAAAACTCAGTACAACCCCAAGGGAGTGTCACATTGTCAGATGTTCCTGTTTTGGGGCAAAATATCTAAATTGAAGTTGTGCTGTCTGTTTGAGTGGATGTAAAGTGCCTGTGGCACAATTGGAAGATCATCAAGGAATCTTTCTGCCATCCTTATCAACATTTGTCCTTCAACCAAAACCACCGAAAACTTCATTAACCATGCATTCTTATTGTGAACTTGCAGAACAAATTGACTGCTTTATTTTCCTACAAAGTCAAGTGATTGCATTTGAAAAATAATTGTGAATCACTCTCTCCTATGTCCTGAGCTCTGAAATATGTATATAAATGCAAGTTTATATTCTTGCAATTTTCAATTGATGTGTCCTTTCTTGTCTCATTCCCTTTTTCAGAGGATGTTGATCCTTCAGTTGGTCGATTCAGAAACATGGTTCAGACAGCAGTGGTACCACTCAAGGTAAAAAGTCAATCCTTTTTGTTATTTATATCAGGAGTGAAATGTTTTAGCTTCAATTTTTAATTAACTTGTACAGTTCAGACTGTATAGTGTAGTATTTACTGCTTATTTGCAAAGTATAGAAAACTTAGGCAAATTTAAAAATAACTTCCAGTAATCAGTGATTGCAGCAGCCTTTTAATGATGCAACCTTTTATAATAGCCATTTTTTAAGATTGTAAAATTAACTCGATACACAAAAACACTCTGGTGTTTTTGATAGGGCAGAACGGTGGCACATTGGTTAGCATTGCTGCCTCACAGCTCCAGGGACCTGGGCTCGATTTCTGGCTTGGGTCACTACCTGTGTGGAGTTTGCACATTCACTCTGTCTGTGTGGTTTTTTTCCTACAGTCCAAAGATGTGTGGGTTATGTTGACTGGCCATGCTAAATTGCCCCTTGGTGTCAGGGAAATTAGCAGGGTAAATATGTGAGTTTACCGGAATGGGACCTGGGTGGGATTGTTATCAGTGCAGGCTCAATGAGCCAAATGGCTCCTATGATTCTATGATTGGGAGCACGTACTTAACAAATGGATTTTCAAATAATATATTGTTTCTTGAGATAACGAAACATCACAGGTATAGGATGAGGGTATTTCAAGTAGCAGCCTCCGTGTTGTATCTTTTAAACATTTTACTGGCATGCATTTATTGGCTTACAGCAGGAGTTAGCCCTCCTACGTCATGAGTGTTCCAATGATTGGATAAGCAAACACTCTAATATTGATGAATTACAAAAGGAATATTATTTCCAGAAGTTTAATTGTTTTATTTTTGGGGGGAAATTACAGAAAAAGAAGACAGAGAGTCCCAGTTCAATAGGCCTCGAAGATGGAGTTGCTAGGCGTATGCAGAATTTCCCATTCAACGCTAGTTTATACGGCGGCCTGCCTCCAACTAGTGGCGATTCTTCGTCTCAGCTACATGGTAATACAATGGGAACTGCGATGATAGGAGGACTACCAATGCCCTTCCCAAACCCTGCCCCAGAAGTGGACTTGGCACCAGCAGTTGTGTCAGCAACTGTGACTATAAACCCTGTTCCCAACCCTGGTGTGTTCAATGCAGAATCTGTTAATGAGCCGAAGAAAAAGAAATACGCCAAGGAAGCCTGGCCTGGCAAGAAGCCTACTCCATCATTGCTTATTTGATCGTCTGTTCCTTTTCTAAAAAAAATGAATAAAGTCACCAAGGATTTGAGGACCGAGAGGGGCTTTCTTTTAATTCTGTTAATATACCTAAGATTTATATGAGCTTTGTACAGATGTTTGTACAGTTATGTAATAGATTCACAGTCTTTTCAACATTTGCTGTTACTGCTTTTTACCTCTAACCTGTATTTCAGTGTAAATTACGTACAACATTGCCAGTTTTTGTTGGACTAAAATCACATAAACTATTTTTCTGCCATGTGTGCTTTGTTTGTCTGTAGTGTAGGATTATAGGTCAAGGGCTGTACGTTTTTATATTGGGCTTTTTGGATTAGTAGGGGAAGCAAAGCACTGAAGTTGTGTGTGTGGTGTTTTTGATTTCAGCAAGTCATTTATTACAAGTGAAATTGTAATTTTCATTGCTGCTGGAACTGTTTGTTTAAAAAAATGCAGCATTCGGGGATCGCAAGTTGCACTTGCGTGTATTAAAAAAAAGTTATACCAAGACAAATTACTTTTGTTTTAACTTCAGTAGGTTACTGAGTAATCTTTGACTGGTTTCCTCAAGTACAGTTTGGCACGTTTTGATCACTGCGTGATTCTGTTCTGGAATGAACCTTGCTGGTTACTATATTTTGTAGACACCAGTTTCTATTTTGCAAATTGCTTTGAAGAAAAATTCATTCTCAAGTCAGGTAATTTTCTTATAGGGCTTTTTTCTTCTGCGTTTTGTTGTGAAAGTTACCATTGTGAACATTTTGTGTTGACATGAAAGTCAGTTGGGAAATTAAAACAGCTCAAAAGTTTTAGAAAAAAGCCCTGTAAAAATTATCTGCATTGGTGTGTGCTCAAAGGTCTATCATTACATTCAAAAACAGTTTAGCTTTTTAAATACCTTAGGCTATCACCAGTGTGCCTTTTGTGTTATGGGATGATGAATTAACTTGAGAACAGAAGTGTGTTTTGTATATGGCTGAGAATGTGTTACCAGTTCTCCATTTTTAAAATGAACTTTTATGAAATACAGATCAGAGGGTTAGAGAAGGTCAGAAGTACCTCATGGCGAGAGCTCACAACGTAGGCTGACATTCCAGCAGGGAATACCGCACTATGGACAGTGTAATCATTCTGCCAGGGTATTAACCAAAGTTCTCCTGACTCACGTGATCGTAAAAGACCCCACTACACTAACCAAGGATGAATGAGGAGTTCTTGTGTTCTGATTAACATTTTTTCATCAAACAGGTTATCTGGTGCTTTATTTTATTGATGTTTGTGCGAGCTCAAAGTCCACAAATCGGCTGTTGCATTTTCTTGGATTGGAGAGTGACGATATTTCAAAATTTACATAATTGGAACACATTGAGATTTTTTAAGAAAAGCTATATAAATGCAAATTTTGCCTGGCATTAAAGACTGTTCCAAGGTAACAGTGCGAAGTCATCAGCTCAACTGATTTTTGAATTTTCTGGCCAGTTTTTCCGAAAGATTTGTCATGGTCCAAGAGAAAAAGAATTACTAAACAAAATGTTTGAAATCCTATAAGAGGAGCCTTTTTTTTTTGACAACATCCAAATTGGCATTATCCTTCAAATCTGACCACCTCAACCTGGATGAAATTCACCACCATAGTCATTCATTCATTTATACCAGTATTTAACATTTACTAATGATTTAGGTGCGAGATTGCTTAATTGTATCCACTAACCGTGATTGAGTTTGCATCTTGTGTCTTTGCAAAGAATGGAATTTTGAGGTTCGTTGAAATGAGTGACTGCAAAGCTTTGAAATAGACTGTCCCATTATTGAGGAAAAACGTTTGAAACTTGCTGTCCGAGACAGGTAGAAGATAAGTCATCCCAATCCAGTATTCAATTTTGGGGACTGCGTATTGTGGGAGCAATACTTGAAGTTTCAGCCAATTTTTTTTTAACATTGTGGTTCTGTGTTTTAAGAAACAAAAGTATTAAAAAAAAGCAACTTTACAAGAAGAACCCCCATCTTCTAAAATATTGTTAAAAGATGTGAATTTCTGTAAGAGCCAGTGACTAAGATTTTTTCCAAATGGCTGTGAAGATGTTTTGATATGGCATTTGTCACTCAGTACCACACCTGCCAATCCTCCCAATTGCTGTTTTCTTGGAGCACCCTCATTGGATGGACAACTTACACGTGTGGAAATGGTTAGTGTGCTGCACTGTACTTGCAGCTTTCTGCACTTGGCGAAACTAGCCCATAGATGAAATGAGGGTGGTACACTGCAATTTTTTTATAGAAATCTTGAAAGGCAAAATTAGAAAAATTGAGAAGAGTTGTGCCCAGTGAAAGGGAGAGAAATCACCTTTGTTGGATGTAGCAGTAACTGAAAGACGTACTATTATCTATTGTGACCTGCTATTCTTGCCAGTTGAATCTAATGCTTTTTGTGCTGTATCATTCATGATCTTTTGCAACATCGTTTTTGGTGTGATATATCCACGTTGTTAGATCTCATCAGATTCTCAATGAGTAACATTAGAGTGGGGCAGGATTTCTGGGAAGGGGAACCCTTGTGTTACCCAAAGGTTTGCAAGTCTGGGTTAACTGCAGCAAAATCTGTCCAGTGAATTGAAATGTGAAACCTATAGAAGAGGCGGAGGTGATATAATTGAACGTATTGCTTTAATTTGTTGCCCACTTTTCATTTTATTCCTTATTTTCACAGCCAAATCTTGCTGTTATTTTTCTGCCAAGTTGCTGCAACTTACACATTAATTTCAATTTTCTTAGTCCTTCAAGCAAATAATGTTACTTTCAATTTTTTCAGTCCTCAACTTTATGAAGGCAGCTTATGTGATTTTTAATAACAGTTTTGTGCTTCAGTAGTTGGGTGTAGTTTCTTATATTTAAAAAAAAAAGTATTGTAGGTTTGAGGACGTGACCATTGTAATTGGTAGCTAACAAAACTACTCATTTCTTGTATAATCACACTCCTTTAAGAGTACAAGAGGATACATCGAGTCATTACCTTTTTGTTTGTCAGCAGACTTGTAATTGGTGAAAACTTCAACATTTTAAGAATAAATATCATGTATTATATAAACTTGGAATTTCAATGTTCTCATTCAGACCTAAGATGTTGCTCAGTTACAAATGTGCAGGTTGCTTACAACTTTGTTCGGCAAAAGCCATGAGGAAAAATAAAATGCATAACTAAGAATGCAAATTCATAACTAATTGGGCCATATTAATGACTGTTGCATTGATTTAAGGTTATCAGCTGACCACTGAGGCCAGGCGAGAAATTGTTGTGATATTTTGCAAAATTGCAATGTAAACAAACTGATTTTAGGTTTGTATATAAAAATATTGTATGGAAATGTGACATTCGATTTGAGTCCCACTTACTTGCATAATCCCATTTGATGACCTGCCCAACAATTTCAAGTTAACTAATTTTGTTCCGTGCTGTTTCCTTTCCACTCTTTGTGGTGACAGTACAGATATTTTATTTCTAAGAGAAAGGTATAGTAGTGGGTGGTTTGTCAGTTCATTCAGGCATTCATAAATATCTGGGTTTTTGCATAATTTGTTAATACTCTCCCAGATTACCATCATGGGCTTTGAGTTTTTGTGCCTTGCTGTTGCAGGTTGCATTTAATTGGGTATTTTCTTGTGCTGAGATTTTTTTGATAAGCTACTGAAAAAAATCAGCTAATACAGAAGCATTATACTTCTGAAACAGTTATTGAGATTTTGAATATTATCATTTGTTATAACATGACCACAGTCTTTCTGACTATATAATTGTGCTGTCGAATGGACCTCTTAGACTGCTAGCTGCAAAATCCACTAACTTTTTTCTAACATAACACTTTCTCATTTTGATCATAAATCATTTCCTTTTATGACATTGCAGACTACTGCTGTTAACTCTCTCTGGGTCCTTGTATAACATACTCCATTATACCAGGCCAACCTCTTCGCAAAGAGTCACATTTTAAATATGGGATATGATCAGTTAAGATTGAAAATCCAGTAGCTCATTCACCAGAGGCCTCGTAGCTCAGGCTGGGACAATATAAATTACTGCACTATTCCCATTAGCAATTTTGTGAAGCTACTTAATGCAATCTTTGTATTTCAAACTTGATTTGTTGAAGTGAAGTTTATTTATTAGTCACAAGTCAGCTTACATTAACACTGCAATGAAGTTACTGTGAAACTCCCTAGTAATCACATTCTAGCAGCTGTTTGGGTACGCTGAGAGATGACTTAGTATAGCTAATGTACATGTTAAGGAACACCTTTGTGGAAAAGTGAGAGGCAACAAAGTTTGGGAAGGTAATTTTAGAGTTTGCAACCTTGGCAGTTGAAGGCATGGCCCTCAATGGCAGGGGATGAGCAGGATGGGAAAACTGATGGGAGTACAGAGATGTGAATCTAGTTAGAAGAGATTACCAAAGGCAGGGAATTGAAACAAGAATTTAAAAGTTTAATAGTGTCACAAGTAGGCTTACATTAATACTGCAATGAAGTTACTGCAAAAACCCTCTAGTCATCACACTCCAGGGCCTGTTTGCCTATGCTGAGGGAGAATTTAGCATAGCCAATGCACCTAACCAGCATGCTTTTCAGACCGTGGGATGAAATCAGAGCACCTGGAGAAAACCCACGCAGATATGGGGAGAACGTGCAGACTCCGTGCAGACAGTGACCCAAGCCGGGAATTGAACCCAGGTCCCTTGTGCTATGAGGCAGCAATGCTAACCACTCTGCTGCCATGCTGCCCATTTGAGATCAAATATTCAGTCTACTCTGAATTTAAAATTGCTTAATTGAAATAATCTAATTGTTCATTCCTCTTAACCAATCTTTTGCTTGCTTGTTATTAAATGCAAACTAATTCAATTTGAAGGAGAAATAATTAGAATAAGATAATCAAAGGACTGGTTTATTGAAAGCTATCCAATTTGTCCCACTATTTCCTTAGGGCCCTTCTTGAGTATTTTTCAAATTCAATTTTGAAAGTTACTATTGAAATTCTACTTTTGCCACTTTTTCGGTCATTATGTTCCAGATAGTAAGTTGCTGTATTTTGTACAAAAGTAAGACTTGACTGGTTGTACTCTGTGCTCTCAATTACTTACCTTCCCACTAGTGGGAATAGTTTCTCATTCCATTAAAAGGTCTGAATTTTTGAAAATCCATCTTCAATCTTGCCTCAGCCTCTGCTATAAGGAGAGTAAGCCTCATTTCTAGTGTGTCTCGATATATCTCAAGTCCTTCAGCTGTGAGATCATTCTTGTGGATCCCACACACCCTCTCCAAGTGACATCCTTCCTAAACTCTGGGGTCCAGGATTCAACAAGTTCCAGTTGAGGGCAAACCAAGTAGTTTCAAAAGTTTTTACATAACTTCCTTGCATTGATCTTTTGCCAATTTGTTTAAAGTAAAAATAGGATTCATAATCTAATCAGCTCAGCCTATCTGAATAACTTTCTCTGGTATCAGATGCACCAGGGAAGATGGTAAACTTTGTTATCCAGGACTCTGTCAATCGGAATACTTTGGAACCAGAATTTCTGATGTTCCCCAAATATGAATAATTACGAATCACAACAAATTACAAAGTAATATGAAACTCGTGTGCATATTATGTTATTTTATATTTTGTTTTAATGTATTGTTGAAAACTAAGAGCAATAACAATATTGTTTGAGTCCTTGCATATTAGTTCATGCTTTAGTATTGTGTTGTATTCCATTGGGAAATGGAATGTCAAATAAACCAAGATATTCATTAACTGGCACCACCCATGGCTGGCATATGCCAGGGCAGCATAATGGTACAGTGGTTAGCACTGCTGCCTCACAGCACCAGGAACTTGGGTTCAATTCCTGGCTCAGGTCACTGTCTGCACAGAGTCTGGATGTTCTCACCGTGTCTGCGTGGATTTTCCCTTGATGCTCCAATTTCATCCCACAGTCCATGTCCGTGCTGGTCTATCAGTGTACCCGAACAGGCGCCAGAGTGTGGTGACACAGTAACTTCATTACAGTGTCAATGTAAGTCTGCTTGTGACACTAATAAGTAAACTTTAAAAAACTTTAAACTTTAATAAAGATTGTACTGTATTTCTCTAGAGTGTCTATATACATTTTGTGGAATGCTGAAACAGGGTGAGTGCTTGGCTGTATTATTAGGTAGAATATGAGAAAGGACAGTATAGAAAAAGGTGGACCAAAGACAAATTGTGCTTTATGAAACCAACAAAATTCTATGTATTTTGCTGAGAAGATAACTGCTATATTTTCATATAACTCTTCAATTCCATTACATAGTTCATTGGGTTTGTTTTTGTACATTTCCCACAAATATGTTCTACTTGCCATTTATCTGTACCAAACTATAATATTTTCATTGTTTCTAGAAGTGGTGGGAATATTTCTATTGCCTTTTATTACAAATGTTCAATTGCTCTTAAACAAGAGGTTAAATTATCTTCTCCCCTATCCTGACTTTAAAGTTGGAAGTGAGATATAAAAATAATTTGTAACAAATGGGAAGGAAAAAAATCTGTTACAATGAGTTTAATTCTTCTGTGTTTTTACAGATTCAACTTTTAGAATGAAACCAATAAATTTGTGCTTTATCTTTCAACAGCTGTTGGAGGATTGTTTCCTATGGAAAAGTCTGAGGATCTGTGAGAATTTGGCTTCCATGCAGAATAAAAATACAAATTGTGCAAAACATAGTTTTTAAATTAATTTAATATGAGGCTAAGACTTGCTTGTAGTGGTACACTTACGTATCTGTAATTGTTCAAATCATTTATCTAAATAAATTCACTTCACAAAATAATTGCCTACATGAAGGTAAAGCAAAGACAAATTTAGATTTAATTTTGACAGATTTGTATTTTAATTAAAAAAAATGAGTTTTCCCTTTTTTAATGAATCAGGCTTGCCAGCTATGCCATCAATGGTCCTAATGTTGCAATTTCAAGAATGATGTAGGAGGCACTCAATGAAGTGGTTACATCTCTGTTGGTATAACATTATGTGATCTGTAGTCAAGTAAACAGAGAGATTCACAGGCTTTTGAGATTCTTCCATCTTGGACATGGAACAAGCAACATCTTCTAAATATAAACTAGCATTGTGTTTGACTTAAACCCATAAGTGTGGCATCTCATTACATTTCTCTTTGCAGTAACTCCCGGACAATACGTAACAAAGGGGAAAGCTAGCAACGAGAATAAGAGAAAAAGTTTTTTCTTACCAGATTCAAAGAAAACAAAACCCAGCACTTAAGGTCGAACAGGCAATTGAAGGTAAGACACAAAAACTCAAAGACCATGATGGTAAACAGGTAGAGTGTTAACATATTTTGCAAAAACCCAG
Source organism: Sphyrna mokarran (assembly GCA_024679065.1). Lineage (NCBI taxonomy): Eukaryota > Metazoa > Chordata > Chondrichthyes > Carcharhiniformes > Carcharhinidae > Sphyrna > Sphyrna mokarran. The sequence continues at coordinate 8,814,978 of JAGIQG010000024.1, forward strand.
ATTTTTATGAATGCCTGAATGAACTCACAAACACCCACTACTCTTAGAAATAAAATATCTGTACTCTCACCACAAAAAGATATAGAAAGAAACAAAGGTTAAACTTAATGTTAAATGAAATAGGAAGGCTTCCAAGTTGTGGAGACTGCACACATGGCAAAGCAAAATGTATTGTGGGAATGGATACTCACAGGACAGAAAGATGAGTAAAAAGAAAATTGTTGCATTTTTAAAGTTAAAGTGATTTCTTGCGTTATACAAGAAAAAGGAGGAAACTGAAGAAAATATAAAACCGAAAACCAGTAAACAAAAATGGCAGGCAACAGTAGCACCATCGAATTATTTCATGAAGATTTAGAGACTTGGAACTCATTTGAAAGAAGACTCCAATATTATCTGCAAGCAAATCAAGTGCCTGATGATCTAAGGATTGTAACTTTCTCAGTTTGGTAGGATGTAAAACATTTACATTGTTATGAAGTCTGGTCCATCCAGCAAATCCAAGAGTTTCCTTGATGTCTGAAAGATGTGCTGGTGAGGTACGTTGACGTGAACAGGCAGTGGACTGTGGCGACTAGGGGAATGTCACAGTGATTGCAGTGTTAATGTAAACCTTGTGACTAATAAATAAACCTAGTTAAACAAAAGTCTAAGAAGAGCATTTCTCACCAAAATTGCTCATTATTGCAGAAAGATTTAGCTTCCACCACCAAAGCCAGGAGGAAGGCGAAACCTAGGCATGTCACATTCGGATCAAAATCCTGGAACTCACTTCCTAATAGCACCATGGGTGTATCTACAGCACACGGACTGCAGTGATTCAGAAAAGCAGCTCACAGTTCCTGGCATCTTTATGAAAGGTGCAATATTTGATGATGTTCTTCACAAATGGTTAGTAAGTGGACTCCAAAATGAAGATTTTCAGAGAAAATTGCTCACTGAAAAAACACTGACTCTTACTGCAATGTGTGTGTTGCTGATTTATCAATGGATCTGACTGTAAAAGAGACTTTATAAATATGAGTTGGGGGCGAAGATCCTCAAATAGAGACCATTAAAATAAATCTGCAAAATCACAAACATGTCAATGTTGTACACAAGTTGCAGCAGGGGAATGTTAGAGTGGGGAAAACAAAGCAAGAGTTATGACAAAAAGGATCATGTTGAATGCGGCAAAAAGGATCATGTTGGATGCAGCAAACTTCCTCTTCAAAAATGTGTAAGAAAAAGAATACATCAAAGTCTGCAAGAAGAATCCATAAGATGACAAGTGAAGACAGCTTAAAAGATGACACGCCAAAATAAGTCCAAGAGTTGACAATGGTATATGGTGATTCACAGTGTGTTTCAGTATTCGCAAAACTTGATGGTAAACTAGTTGAAATGGAAGTGGATACAGGGGCTGCAGTATCATTGATATCTGAGACAACCTAAAATCAGAAATTGAAGAATTTACCATTGAAACCATCAAATGCTATCCTATGGACGTATACGAAAGAGATTGTCCCAGTAAAGGATATCTAAGGGTAAAGATGGACAAACATTGCCTCCACATCGTCCATGGGAACTTTCCTACTTTATTTGGAAGCACATGGTTAGGAAAAATTAAACTCAACTGGGAAGCCACAAATCAATTGATCGATACTGACTGACAGCAACTTCTGGAAAAATATAATAGTGTGTTTGAAGACTCACTGTGCTCAATAATGGGAGTTAAAGTCCAACTCAAAATTAAGCTAAACAGTGCAACAAAATGTCTAAAAGCCAAAGCAATATCAAACGCCATCAGACCAAAAGTCGAAGAAGGACTAGAAAGACTAGTCCAAAGCGGAATAACTGAAGCAGTTACTACAAGTGATTGGGCAACACCAATAGCATCTGTACTGAAACCTGATGACTCAGTAAGGATATGTGGAGATTTCAAGATGATAATTAACCTGCCGTCTTGAACCTGGTACTGTGCGCTGATCAATATCCACTACGATTGATTGAAGATTTATTTGCTGGACTATCTAGAGACTGGAAATTCCATAAAAAAGATCTATTACAAGTGTAGTGACAAATGAATGTGGCTGCAAGTTCATAACTGTCACTTGTTATTGTGACACACAAAGGTTTGTTTCGATGATGGAGACTGCCACTTGAAATATCTTCCAGACCTCCTCCATTCCAAAGATCCATGGATCAAATTCTGAGTGGGTTAAATAGTGTTATCTCGATGATATCCTCAGCACAGTTTCAAGTGAACAACACCATCTGAACAACATGGAAACTACAATTTGGATGTCTGCAAAAACATAATTTCTGGGTCAAAAAGGAAGAGTGACTTTTCAAGATATCCATAAACTATTGGGGTCAGATTTTTGACAAAGATGGTTTGCATAAGGAGTGAGAAAAGATATAGCAATTTTAGAAGCATCACATCCTCAAAATGTGACACAAATGAGACTGTTTGTAGGATTGATTAATTAATTAATTATTATGGTAAATTTGTTCCAAATTTAGTAACGCTATAGAAACCATTGCACACTTTGCTGTATGTGAAACATGCGTGGCATTGGATAGAAGAATGCAGGAGAGCTTACAAAGAGGTAAAAGAAGTTTTAAAGAAGTCAGAAATATTAGTCCACTTTAATCCCAAACTTAAATTACAACTTTCTTAGAAAAGAGTTAATAGTCATGCAAGTTTTAAAAATCACATAAGTTGTTAAATCCTTGGCATGGTGATGTTAGCCATAGAGGCTGGCACGATGGAAGGCAACCAGTAGGTGGATTAGTAAGGTTCTTGTGTAACAGTAGGCTTGGTTGACGTCAACCTTCTCCAGGAGCTTTCTGGTTGCAATCTCCCTCTTTATGTGAGGGGACAGGATGTTGCTCAGGACTGGGAGCCAAAAGGAGTTGAGTTGATCAGAGCTTACCCAAGATGACATGCATTGTTGTATTGAGCTGGACGTCCACAAGACTGGAGTAGGATGAGTTGGAATAAACTGGTGCTCAGTAGTCTGCAGTCAAGTGGATGATGGCAAGAGCTGAGGACCTTGAGGTTTGAGCATCCGCACAGTGGTTAGCACAGTGCCAGGACCCAGGTTCAATTCCCGGTTAGTGTCACTGTCTGAACATTTGCCCCATGTCTGTCTGGGTTTCCTCTAGGTGCTTTGGTTTCCTCTACGTGCTTCAGTTTCCTCCCACAGTCTGATCGACCTGCTGGTTTAAGAAGCGGTACCCAGGAGGAGACCATTTTTCCCATCCAATCTGCGGTGACCACAATTCCTCCTCGAGCCTATTTCTATGACCCCATATATTTACCCAGCTAATCCCCTGACACTAAAGTCAATTTAGTATGGCTAATCAACCTAACCTGCACACATCTTTGGACTATGAGAGGAAATCAGAGCATCTGGAGGAAACCTATGCAGACATGAACAACACCATGTGGGGAGAATGTGCAAACTCCACAACTTCCAAAGCCAGAATTGAACCCGGGTCCCTGGTGCTTTGAGGCAGCAATGCTAACCACTGTGCCACCATGCTGCTGTAAAATTTATTTATTAGTCAAAAGTCAGCTTACATTAACACTGCAATGAAAATCCCCTATTCACCACACTCTGGCACCAGTTCAGGCATACTGAGGGAGAATTTAAAATGGCCAGTTCTTCTACACTGCATATCTTTGGACTGTGGGAAGAAACCCCCTCCAGACACAGTGAGAATGCACAGATAATGACCCAAGCTGGGAATCAAACCTGGATCCCTGGCACTGTAAGGCAGCAGTGCTAACCACTACACCACCCTGCATGGCTTTTGATTTATTATTGTCATATGTATTAACATACACTGAAAAGTATTGTTTCTTGTGTGCTTTATAGATAAAGCATACCATTCATAGAAAGGAAAGGAGAGAATGGAGCATATAGTATTACAGTCTTAGCTAGTGTGTAGAGAAAGATCAACTTAATGCAAGGCCTTATCTAAACTACTGTGTGCAGCTTTGGCCTCCTTTTCTGGACCACCCCCACCAGCGGGAATGTCTTCCTTGAATCTACCCTGTTTAGTCCTGTTAGAATTTTATAAGTCTCTGTGAGATCTCCCCCTCGTTCGTCTGAACTCCAGTGAAAGCAATGCCTAAGTAGTCAATCTCTCCTCATATATCAGTTTCGCCATCCCCAGAATCAGCCTGGTAAACCTTTACTGCATTACCTCAAGAACAAGAAAAGGATCCTCAGAAAAGGAGCCAAAACTGCACACAATATTCTAGGTGTGGCCTCACCAAGGCCCTGTACAATTGCAACAACACTTCTGTGCTCCTGTACTCAAAACCTCTCACTATGAAGGCATTTTCAATGAAGGTGATCAGGGCAAGTAGCTGGTTGCCTGTGCTATACCCTCACCAGAAAGCTATAGCTTGTTCAGTTTTTAAGATCTTCTCCACCTCTGGCTCCATCTACTGAAAGGTGTGATGTCTAAGACTTTGCAAAGCAGAGTGAGTCGAATATTGGTCGGTGGCTTGAAGATAAGTTTGGGTCTCAAACTGTTTTTGGGAGGCCGATGGTTTTTGAGATGCGCTAGGTTTAGGCAGTCTTCCTTTGTCAATAACCCTTTTGAGGGATTGAGCCAACCAGCAGAGAGCACTTGGGCCAAAGTGTTGATGAACTCAGAATGTTGTCATAGCTGGCAGCAGCGCCAGACTTGATTTTTTTATAATATCACTGGACTAGTCATCCAGAGGCTATGGCAACTCTGGGGACGTGTTCAAATCCTAGCATTGCAGCTGGTAAAATGTGAATTCAATTAATAAATCTGGAATATAAGGCTCATTTCTATGATCATAGCCATGATATAGAGTTGCCAGCATTGGACTGGGGTAGGCACAGTCTCACAACACCAGGTTAAAGTCCAACAGGTTATTTGGTAGTAAGAGCTTTTGGAGTGCTGCTCCTTCAGACACTCTCTGATGAAGGGACAGTACTCCAAAAACTTGTACCAAATAAACCTGTTGGACTTTAACCTAGACTGTTCCATGATAATGACCATTACCATAACCCAGCTGGTTCACTATTAATATTATATAATTCCATTTACTAATCATTAATTCCCTTTAGGGGAGGAAATTTGTCGTCCTTACCTGGTCTAGCCTAAATGAGACTCTAGACTAATAACAACATGGTCTCAACAGGCCTCTTAAATGGCCTTGAAGGGCAATTAGGTTTTGGGCAAGAAATGATGATCTTTAATTGCCGATGATACCTACACCCCATGAAGGAAAATATAAAAGAAGGCCTTTTAATAAAAGGGTGGCATGATGGCTAGCATTGCTGCCTTAAAGCACCAGGGACCTGCATTCAATTCCAGTCTGGATCATATTTGCACGTTCTTCCCATGTCTGTTCCAATTTACTCCTATAGTTCAAAGATGTGCGAGTTAGGTTGATGGGCCATGCTAAATTGTTCTTTAGTGCCCAAAGAAGTATAGGTTAGGGGGATTTGTAAGGTTTTGGGGATAGCTATGATAAGATACTTTGTCAAAGAGTCAGCACAGACGTGATGGGTCAAATGGCTTCCTTCTGTAATGTAGGGATTTTGTATATGGTCCACTTCGTGATTCTAATCACTATTATAATGTAGGAGTGTAGTTCTCTGTGTCTCCTCAGACATTCTTATTCTAACCAACTCAGTCTCCTGCCTTCCCTTTTTGTTATTTAATAATGTCACAAGTAGGCTTACATTAACACTACAATGAAATTATTGTGAAAATTGACCAGTCACCACAGGCCTGCGTCTGTTCGGATACAGTGACTGAGAAGTTAGCATGGCCAATGCACCTAACCATCTTTTAAACTATGGGAGGAAACCGGAGCACCTGGAGGAAACCCACACAGAGACTGGGAGAACTTGCAAACTCCACACAAACAGTGACCCAAGCCAGGAATTGAACCTGGGTCCCTGGCGTTGTGAGGCAGCAGTGCTGATCACTGTGCCGCCATGGCTCAACATACGTCTCCCATCCCACCAACCGCACACATTGATGAGAATTGGTCAAGTTATATTTCGGTCGGCAGTCAAATATTCCGCCCCTGCAGGTGGCTCGACAGCGAATCCTTCTCTGCTGCTGGTGGCGCTGCAGTCAGTCCTCCAATGCGGCTGGTAGCGCTGCAGTCAGTCCTTCAATCCGGCTGGTGGCGCTGCAGTGAGCCCTCCAGTACTGCTGGTGACGCTGCAGCGAGTCTTCCTCTCCTGTTGCCGGTGGCGCTGCAGTGAGTCCTCCGCTGCTGCGGGTGGCGCTGCCATCAGTCCTGTGCTGCAGTGACAGCGCAGTGACTCCTCCAGTGATACAGGTGGCGCTGCGGCGGGGAAGTTGGTGTTGGGCAGGCGGAGGGAAAGTGCGGTGAAGGCGGGCTGTGGACGAGTTTGAGGTCTGCTGTCTGTTGCTGTCCATCGAGCCCCGCGGTCCGGGTTTACTTTCACACACACTACCCTCCTCCCCACGCCGGGAGCTCCATAACTCAGAGAGAAGGGAAGATGTCGCGAAGTCTATGGATGGGCGATGTAAGTGTAAGGCTCCTACCGGCCTGAGCCGGGCCGAGCCGGCTAACCGGGACAGGAGAGCAGCTGAATCTTGCAACCTAGGCCCACTGACCAAACACCTAGAGAATGAACACTCAATAACAGTATCCACTACACTATAATAATCAACCAGCACTCTTTTATCCTATAGGATAAAGTGTTGTTATTTTGCCGTTTTTGTGTTTGTCCTGTTGAGTGCAGGGTGAAAAACTTCGACGTATTTTTTTTTAGCAATATAGTATATGCAGTAGTGTGCAATTCTGAACATTTATTTGCAAGTTACTATTTTGGACTATAGATTAAAATGCTCTTATTGCTTTTATCTGATAATGTTGAACAAGAGACCACAGATGTAGGTTGAGACGAGATATATTTAAAACTGAGGTGAAAAGGAACTTGCAGTAGGTGCTGAATTTGTGGATCTTGCTGCCCCTAGCACACTGGAGTCTGAATCGTTAAATGGTCTCAAAAGGAGAGGGATATATTTCTAACAAAAAAGGGATATGGGAAACAGGTGGGGAGGTGGATTTGAGGCCGGGGAGAGATCAGCTATAATCTGATTGAATGATAGAGCAGATTCGAAGAGCTGACTTCGCCTACTTCTGCTCCTTGTTCCTTCGTTTTTCCTTTGTAATTCAAGTATTGCTGGGGAGGCCAGCTTTTATTTCCCATCCCTAATAGCTCCTTTATAGCTCTTGGTCAGCCACTGACAGCCCAGTGGTTTGTGTACAGCCATTTCGGAAGGACTGTTTAGAGTCAGCCACATTGCTGTCGGTCTGCAGTCACGTGTTGGCCAGACCGAGTAAATGATGATATATAATATCCCCTGAAGCACATTCGTATTTTTTATTCTAATCTGATAGTTTCAGGATCATTGCTAATGAGATGAGCATTTTACTCCAGGTTTACTGGTTTATTAAATTTAAATTTCTCCAGATCTGTGGTGAGAAAACCTGTAGATAATTAATCTGTAATGTATATTGTACTTGTGTAATGTTAAACATCCTGTATAGGATACCAGCTTCCTGTCCTTTGCTTCCTCGTGTATGTTTATAGACGCATTCTTTTGCCAACATTTTTCGCTGTGTTAACTGTCACAGTGTAATTGCCAGTATGACTCTGGAATAGGTCACCTTCATCAGCATTTTATATGTGAATGATCTGAAGTTTATTATTAAAGATCTGATGTTCATCAACCGGCAGTTGCTGATGCCCAAGTTCCTGATCTCTTTCAGACAGTTGTGAATCTTCAGAATTTATTAACTCAGCAGGGATATGCATGTTCAGTTGTTGTGTATATTCAAAATTGAGGTAGATTTTTGAACTCTAGTGCAATCATGTGATACGGGGATCAAGTGGGAAAGTGGAGCTGAGAATTGCCCAGGTGTGTAGATTATGGTTAGGAGCATAGTCTATTTTAGAATATGCTGGAACTGTGTTATAAGAGCACTAGTATGTACTCAAATGTATTATGGGCATTGATTCAGTTTCCCACATTTTCTTAACTTTAAACGCAGGAATGTGAAGAGGAGGTGACATGTAGTTCTCAAAAGAATGAGGGGAAGTTAGGAATTTGTTATGTGCCTCCTGGTAATCGGCTAAGAACAAAATGGCTTGTGACCTGAAAATGTCGGCCTTTGTTTGGGTATATACCCCAAGAGCACAGTCAGTAGAGAAAATTGGATTGGCGTTGTCATGAGAGAATGGCCATCATTTTTTTAATTTCATTTACTATTACATGTATTGGCATACAGTGAAAAGTATTGTTTTTTGGATGCTATACAGATAAAGCATACTGTTCATAGAAAAGAAAATCAAGAGAGTGCAGAAAGTAGTGTTATAGTCATAGCTAGGAGATAGCGAAAGATCAACTTAATGCTGATTAATCCATTCAAAGATTTGCTGGCAGCAGGGAAGAAGTTGTTCTCGAGTTGGTTGGTATGAGGGAGGCAATGGGCTCGTGGTATTGTTGCTGGATTATTAATCCAGAAACTCAGCTAATGTTTTGGGGATCTAGGTTCAAATCCTTGTGCAATTTAACAAAAAATTCAATAAAAAGTATCTGGGATTGAGAATCTACTGATGATCTTGAAACCATTACTAACCATTGGAAAAATCCATCCGATTAGCTGTTGTCCCTGAGGACAGGAAACCTGCTATCCTTACCTGGTCTGGCCCACATGTAACTCCAGAACCATGGTAATGTGGTTGATTCTGAACTGCCTTTGGGCAGCTAGGGATTGGTAATAAATGCTGGCTAGCCAGCGATGGCCAGGTTCCCATGAATGATAATATGATGTAACTTAGCCGTTTTGTTCTGGGGCAATGAATATAGGAACGTAGAAAATGGAAGCAGGAGTAAATCAATATCCTGATTTTTCCTGCCCCCACCTTTGATCCCTTTAGCTCAAAGAGCTATATCTCATTTCTTCCTTAAATCACACAATGTTTTGGCCTCAACTACTTTCTGTGAAAGTGAATATCAACTTTCATCCTAGTTATATTTTTAAAAGCATATTTATTCTGTCAGTACCCTAGTTCTCCCGGTCAACTTCTGACCGCATCCTAAGAACCACTGAAAACATTTGCCAGTTATCGGCCTTTGAGCAAAGAATTTTTTTTTAATATCTAAAATTTGAAACTATTTACTTTGATTTAAATGTACATTTAACTAACCTGCTGCACACTGAATTAACTTTTGGACACATTCTGTACTTTGTTCTGCAGTTGGAAAATTACATGGATGAAAATTTTATCTCAAGAGCATTTGCCACAATGGGTGAAACTGTAATAAGTGTAAAGATTATTCGTAATCGAGTGACAGGGTAAGAACAATTGTTATATTTAAAAATAATAGTTATTTATTATTACATATCAAAGCCATGAATCATAGAATCTTACAGTGCAGAAGGAGGCCATTCGGCTCATTGAGTCTGCACAACCACAATCCCGCACAACCACAATCCCACCCAACCCCCATCCCCATAACCTCGTGCACTTATGAATGTGACGACACTTCAAAAAGTGCGCCGCTGGCACTGAAGCACTTTTGCCCTATATAAATGAAAGTTCTTCCTTTAACTCATCGACAACTTAACACAAATCAGTTAAAAGAAAATATATTTTACACATTCAACCCTACTTAACTAAATGGGAATTGTAAATCCCGAATCATTATTTTTTAAGGAAGGATATATTGTAACCTGCCTTTTTATATTAGTTTTACAATTTTTAAGTCATTCTTTTTGCGTAATGCAAAAAGCACAGCCCCTTCACCAGATTTTTCCATTGAGAAAACAAATATAAGATAGATCAAATAACTATGAATAAAATTCTTCTAAGTTCATGATCCGGTGACACAGTGGTTAGCACTGCTGTCTTGCAGCGCCAGGGACCAAGGTTCGATTCCCGGCTTGGGTCACTGTCTGTGTGGAGTTTGTTCATTCTCCTGTGTCTGTGTGGGTTTCCTCCGAGTGCTTCCATTTCCTCCCACAGTCTGAAAGATGTGTGGGTTAGGTGGATTGGACAGGCTAAATTGCCCCTTAGTGTCAGGGGGACTAGCCTTGACTCAGTGATACGACTGAGTCAAAAGGTTGAGGGCTGTAAGATGTGCCATCTTTTAGATGAAATATTGCTTGCCCACTCGGACATAGAAGATCCTAAAGAGCTCCACAAAGATTTCTCTATGTGTCTTGGCCAACGTTTATCCCTCAACCATCATCATTAAAAAATCATATTTGGTAATTAATGTAATTTCTCTTTGTGCAACTTCGAAATAAGCAAATTACCAAATTCTGGCATTTCAGATGTGCTTTATTGGCTATAAGATGCTTTGGTATATCCTGAAGTTATGAAAAGTAATATATAAATACAACTTATTTCTTATTATCAATTCTTAAAATTACCACAAGCTGTAAATTAGCAAGTATATAACTTTCAGATCCTCATGATTATCATGGTTCCATGATACTTCTCATGTTAATCAGTCAGAAAATTGTTTGACTCATGTGCAAAGAACATTATTCACTGATGTTGCAATTTCTTGGTATTTCTCTCAATTAAACTTTGTTTTAAATTCAGGACGCCAGCAGGTTATTGCTTTGTTGAGTTTGCAGACCAGGCTGCCGCAGAGCGATGTCTACTTAAGATCAATGGAAAAAAGCTTCCAGGTGCTTCACCTGTAAGTATTTTGGTAAATATGTTGGGGAAGCTATCCAGTTATTATGGAAGAATTGATGAATAAATATCTGACTGTGATGAGGCTGTGTTGTATTGATTTGTAAAGCAAGGATAAATTTCTGTTCATATTTCCTGATTGCTTAATCTGCAATTTCAGTACCTAAAGACCTTGATCTGTTTAATTTGAACAGTTTTGATAACTAATCAAAATTATGATTATAGGATATTTTGAAGTTTGCCTACTGTGAAAATTGTGGGTAACAGTATCATTACAGTGCATTCTGTATTTTTACTGTATATTTTATTATAAGTCTGTGAATGCTTGAGACCTATTTTGTAATGAGGTGGGGAGATTTGACAACTTTTAGGATTGCAAAATACCTCAGCTCCAAAATCAAGTTTTATTAATGAGAGAGCATAACTGAGGATTCTAGAGTTCAATTTAAATGACTGTCATGTGAATTTGAACAGCAGCCCTTGTGTTAGAAAGTCATCTCAGAGACTAAAATATACAGTGCAAAAGAGAAAAATATAAGAAGAGTAAGGATGAAGGGAAAGGCTAAAAGGATGGGATGAAAGTTACATTCTTTGGCATGTGTTTGAAAAAGAGGAATGTGTGAGAGATTTGAATAGGAGTTCCAGAGAGAGACTGAAAGAGTATCTGTCAAAGATGGAATGATGAGCAATGACCAGTTTCAATAGAATGGGATAGGCACAGACAAAGGGCTACTGAGGTAGACAATATGTCTACATGGTGGCAACTTGAGGTATTTAAAGCTGAGGTTAAGACTCTTTTAAATTGATTGTGAAATAAAATTAAAATATTAATTTCCCATGTTAACCATTCTTGATGTTTGGATAAACAGTCACTTATTCATTTCAAATTACAGTACTATATTTCAAACTACAGTACTATAACAAGTTGTTTCATTTCTGCTAGCAGCCCAGAAGGTTTAAGCTTAACTATGCCACTTATGGAAAGCAGCCAGATAACAGGTAATTTACTACTTTTTTTTACAGCTGTTGTTCTCTTCATTTACTCCCTCACTTCTCTCTTTGATACCCTGTTTCTGTTTCCTCACTTGCTTTCATTTGGCCACCATGAACCCACATCTTTTCCCACCATCTTCCTTTTGATATTTTGCCCATAAGATCCATCTCCTGCTCTCTCAACTCTGTTCCCATTAAAGTGCTAAAGTGCTCTACCTGATGTCCTGACTCACTGACATTGTAAACTATTTCCTTTCCTTCAGTACTGTAGTCCTTTCAAACAGCTGCCATTGTTCTGTCCTCACAAAACCCGTACATTGTCCTTTCAAATTTCCACCACATCTCCCTTTCCTCTCTCAAACCCTTGAACATTTTGCATCCCAAATTTGTGGCCATCTTTCTTGGAACCCTTTGTCTCCAATGAGGTTTCCTGTTACCTCACCAAAATGTCTGAATCAAAGTTACATATAACATACTGGTTGACTGTGACCACGGTTTACTATCTCTCCTCATCCTTGTCAAACTTTGCAGCCTTTGAGACAGTTGACCACACCACCATTCAGTTATATCTCCATCATCCAGCTGGGTAGGATGGTCCTTAGTTGGGGTGGCTGCTGATTAGCAATGCTACCTCACAGCATCAGGGACCCTGGTTCGATTCCCGGCTTGGGTCACTGTTTGTGTGGAGTTTGCACATTCTCTCAATGTCACCCAGTTTCCCCTGGATCTTCTGGTTTCTTCCCACAGTCTGAAAGACGTGCTGGATAGTTGCATTGGCTATGCTAAATACTCTCTCAGTGTACCCAAACAGCGCCGGAGTGTGGCGACAGGGGGATTTTCACAGTAACTTCATTGTAGTGTTAATGTAAACCTATTTGTGACTAATCAATGAATTTTCAACTTATTGATCTATTCGCCAGTAGAGAATTTCCAGAAATGGTTTCTCTTCATGCACTCTACATCATCATCTTTGGAATCCCCCAAGGTTCTATCTTTGGCCGCCTTTTAGTTCTCATCAACTTGCTGCCCTTTGGTAATTACATTCAAAAATATGGCATCAAATTCCACATGTACACTGATAATAACTGCACCAACTCATCATTATCTCTACTGCCTCTGCATTGTCAGACTGCCTGTTCAGCATTCAGTCCTGGATGAAGTGCAAATTCCCCCTTTTAAACATTAAAATCGAAGCCATTGCCTTCAGCCTGGTCACAAACTCCTCATCACCAAGTATGTCATTTCCCTGGCTACAGCCTCATGCTGAATTGGACTGTTCACATGTTGACATCCTGTTTGATTCTCAGCTGAGCTTCTGACCCCCATATCCTTTGTCAAGAAAACAAAGAAATTGTCATATGTTTCTGCTGGCAATATCCTTGTCATATTTCTTAAACTATTGGGGATTTGTGAATCTGACCATTTTGAATGGATTGTTTTGGGTCAAAGGAGAACATGTCCTGGTTGTAAAAAAGATGTAAGGAAATAAAGTCAAGATAGGGTGAGTTTCCTTTCTTTTAAATCCTGAGAGCTAAAAGAAAATAAATAAACTTAATCAACTTTGGGAGAGAACATTTCTAAAGAGACTGGGTGAAAGAAATCCAAGGGGGAAAAACACATTTAAGGTAAGGCAGAAACTTATGTGAAGGGATAGCTATTTACAGTGGGATTAATCAATCAGATCTCCCAGAAACCAGTGTGAACAAAGCCAAACTTGAAGAACAAGCTGTTTTCAACCTTGAAGACACCCCCAGAGAAAACAGAGGCGCTGTGTGGTTAAAGAAAAAGTACTGGGATTCTACAGATTTTAAAATCTATAGCGATTTGCTAAACAGGAAAGAGGAAGATTTGTTGTGAGGGTAGTTAAGAAGATCTTTTGGAACTGTTTTTAAAATATGGTTTAGTTTGAGTTCCTATTCATGCTCAGGTGTAATTCTATTTTCATTTCTTCTTTATTTATTATGAATTATTTAGTATAAAATCATCACAAGTGGTTGGGACATCATAGATTTCAGAATCTCCTCCTGTTATACAAATTCAAAAAAAAATTGGCAGCTGTTTCAAATTTCTCTTCTGGGATTTGAGGCAACTCAGCATTTATCATCAGCTGTACTGTTATATCTTACCAAGGCCACCTACTTCCAACTCTGTATCATTGCCCCTCCCTACTCCTATCTTGATGTCATCCCATCTGCTGCGGAAACCAATGCCTTTGATTCCTCCAGAACTTTTTAAAATTCACTTTTTAGAGGTTGGGGGCATCGTTGTCTAGGCTAGCATTTATTGCCCATCTCTGGTAGCCCTTGAGAAGGTATTGGTGAGCTGCATTCTTGAATCTCTGCAGTTCTTGACATTAGGTACACCCACAATGTTGTTAGGGAGGGATTCCAGGATTTAAATCCAGCAACAGTGAAGGAATGGCGATATATTTCCAAGTCAGGTTAATGGGTGACTTGGAAGGGAGCCTCTAGGTGATAGTGTTCCCAGTATTTGCTAGCCTTGTCCTAGATGGTTAGTGGTCTTGAGTTTGGATGATGCTGCCTAAGGAACCTTGGTGAGTTTCTTACAGTACATTTTCTAGATGGTACACACTGCCACTGTTCGTATAGGTGGAGGAATTCAATCTTTGTGGGTGGGGTGCCAAACAAGTGAGCTGCTTTGCTCTGGATGATGTTGAGCTTCTTTAGTATTGTTGAAACTGCATTCATCCAGGCCTGCGGAGAGTATTCCATCGCATTCCCAACTTGTGCTTGAAAAATGGTGGACATTTGGGGTGTCAGGAGGTGAATTATTCACCGCAGGATTCTTAATCTCTGAAGTGTTCTTGTAGCCACAGTATTTATATGACTAGTCCAGTTCAGTTTCTAGTTAATAGTAATCTGCAGGATGTTGATAGAAGCTAAAGCTTCTGATAATATACTGGCTCGTACATCATATTTCACCCTCCTTAAACTTTTTTATCCAGCCCCCCCCCCCCCCCCCCCCCCCCCACTCTCTTTGCCCCACTATTTGTGACTTTGCTTTTTTGCTATCTAGGCCCTAAGCCCCTGAGTTCACTCCTTAAATATCTTCATCTACTACTCTCCTTTAAGAATCTCTTTAAAACCTATCTCTTTTAATGACCCTTCCTCATGGTCACTATTTATCTCATTATGGTCCTGTGAAGCACCTTGGCCAATTTCCCTGGATTAAAGGTGCTATATAAATGTAACTAGTTGTTGTATATCAGGAATATTGAGCTGGTGTTCATGCCAATGTAATAGCCATGCTGTTTTTATCCAACAGTGAAAATTTCAGTAACATATTCTGTGTTTTACTAAATTTCATTCCTGTTGACTTAGAACCATTAGCATATGAAAATATTAGCCCAGCATATAAAACTTAAATGTTACAGAATATCGTGCTGCAAAACAGATAAATATTTAAAAGCAGAATACTGCAGATAGTGGAACTGAAACAAAAAACAGACAATGCTGGAAAATCTCAGCAAGCCTGACAACATCTGTGGAGAGAGAATGGAGTCAACATTTTGAACCAGGATGACTTATGAATTTTATTCTCTTTCCATAGATGCTGTCAGACCTGCTGAGATTTTCCAGCATTTTCTGTTTTTATTTAAGCATTTAAATTGGTTGTTTTAGGGCACCAGATAGATTGGGCTTTATTGGCAGTATATATGCGTGTTTTTACGGAATATAGTGGCTGCTCCAGAATTTGTGTCTAAAGCAATTAGGATCATTTTAATAAATGCCTTTATGTCAAATCTTCTTAACTTGAATTTTTTAATAGCATTTAATGTTTGGATATTAATTTTCTGCCACATGTCCTTACTAGTCCTGAATATTCATTGTTCGTTGGAGATTTAACACCAGAAGTGGATGATGGAATGCTTTATGAGTTTTTTGTTGAAAAGTACCCCACGTGTAGAGGAGGAAAAGTGGTATTGGACAATCTGGGAAACTCCAAGTATGTGACAATTTCTTATTTACTTTAGCAATAAATTAAATGTTCTCTATGCTATAGTCACTAGAAACTGTCACCACAATCAATTTCCACACTTGCAACGTCTTAAAACCAAATATTTTAAATGATTTGGTTTGATTTATTACTGTCACATGTATTAACATACAGTGAGAAGTATTGTTTCTCGTGCACGAGAAAAAACAAAACATACTGTTCATAGAGAAGGAAATGAGAGAGTGCAGAACGTTGTGTTACAGTCATCTAGGTGTAGAGAAAGATCAACTTAATGCAAGATAAGTCCATTCAAAAGTCTGGCAGCAGCAGGAAAGAAGCTGTTCTTGAATCGACCTCAGACTTTTTTTTATTTTTTTCCCAGTGGAAGAATGTGGGAGGTGCATGGGATCCTTAGTTATGCTGACTGCTTTGTCGAGGAAGTGTAGACAGAGTCAGTAGATGGGAGGCTGGTTTGCGCGATAGATAGGGTTACATTCCCGACCTTTTGTAGCTTTTCGCAGTTAGGGCAATTGGTATGGATATTAATACCACGCACACTGTGCCAAGGAGTGGAAAAATGAAAGTTAATGCTTACAATTCAGAGTATCAGGCACTTCCTATTAACAACCGCACAGAGGATAGATACTAAACAGACACCAGCATGAGTCCACAGGGGTCTAAAGTTAAAGGAAAAGGCATCCTGAGTCCTCCTTTCATCCTTTCCAGCTGTGGGCAATAGTGTAATAAGGCATTAAAGCAATCTGCAGTTAAAATTGTAATCACCAATGGTATATTAGAAGGTCACCACAAGAAAGAAAATAAGTAGGTTTAAAAAGCTGTGGTCAGCAAGAGTTATTTAATTGAGTGTGTGCAAGATTGGATTTAACCTTAGTTTTTAATATCATGTTTCTTGTGAGTCTGGCAAGTTAGTATTTATTGCCCCCAGTCTTGCTCTCTACACCTGCCCTAGCACTGCTGCATTACAGCACTGAGACTTGGGTTTGATTCCTGGCTTGGGTCACTGTCTGTTGGGAGTCTGCATGTTCTCCCTGTGTCTGCTTGTGTTTCCTCTAGGTGCTCCAATTTCCTCCCACAGTCCAAAAGACATGCTGGTTAGATGCATTGGCCATGCTAAATTCTACCTCAGTGAACCCGAACAGGCGCTGGAGTGTGGCGACTAGGGGATTTTCACAATAACTTCATTGCAGTGTAAATGTAAACCTTACTTGTGACAACAATAATAAATAAACTGAAAAACTAGTTACACCAAGAGATTTAAGAGTCATGTGTTTGTTTTTATATTCTGCCTGTGCTCAGGTGCTAGTATCTCATTGATTAACTTGTTACTCCCTTTGGTGTCTTAGTACAGAACATGCAATATCTTTAAATTAAAATAAGTCTGAATTTTGTCTACTTCTAAAGCATTTAGTCACAAGGGAAGACAAAGGTTGTAACAAAGAATATTTAATGTAATTGACTGAAATAAATTGCTAAAGCTTGCAGTTTTTTTTATTTTATGAACTCATCAGAACCTTGCAAGTTGCTGTTGATTCTCTGTTTAATGTGACCCTTGACTCCAAATTCTGTAGTCCATCCTTTTTCTCAGCCCTTCCCAGCTACTCACCTGCAAATAACCAGTTTAGAGATAAACACTGACTTGAAATATAATAGAATCTCTCTCATTTGCAGAGGTTATGGCTTTGTGAAGTTCTCAGATGAAGCTGAACAGAAACAAGCGCTTGCGGAGTGCCAAGGTGCAATTGGTGTCGGAGGCAAAGCTTTAAGGCTGAGTGTGGCAATACCAAAAACGTAAGCAACATTGGAGAAAGTTACAAAAGTTGGGTGTTGTACTTCCTACACTATTCTTTCCTTCTGAACCTTTACCACTCTTGATCTTTGTATGTACCACATATGCAAAATTCACTTTTTGTATTATGCTAATACAAAACAATTACACATTGAGGAATCATGATAAAGTTTAATATGTTCCTTTGTTCCTTAGTTTTAATGAGTCATTAAAATAATGCTGACTAATTTCCCTCCAACATCATCACCATCCCAGGGTTCCAGCATGCTCTCCATTCTAGTTTTCAATGCTTAGTGAAGGCTAACAAATTTTACTGAAACATCCTATTTTTTCACAATTGAAGGAATAAAATACTAGCAATAGCTTATAAAATACCTCAGTGATGTTGCTGTTCAATCTATAGAAAAACTTTGAGGTCATTTTTATATTCAATTTCATAAATAAATACTTTTGAAAAATGATTTTGACATCTGTACCAATCCCCTAACTCTTGAGAAAGTTCCTTATTTACATTTACAGTGAATTCTACTTTTAGGCAAATTATTTTTGCTGCCTAAAATTATATCAACTAGCCAGTGCATTTAGCTGAGTTGTCATTGAAATCACCTTGTGCCAGTTGTTAGATGTGTGAAATGAAGATTTTTTTAATGAGTGGCATATATAAACCAATCTAGAAAATACTGCAACTAGGTTGAGATGAAAAAATGCTACACAAAGAACCAACATGTTGTATATTTAGAAAGGTTGTGGGTTATTATAAGATTTTGTATTTCAGATCATCACGATTTGTTTGAGATGTCATTAGGGTATGTTTTTCTTCCAGTTTTGTAGAGAACAGTTCTTCAATAAAACCCGTTGTGTTGTTGGTTGAATCTACATGTACAAACCACAGTTTTTCTTTATGTTAAAACCCACAACCTGTAACATAGTTAGGACATTGCACAAGCAAAGTGCTGTATGGCAATACTTTTGGCAACAGGAGTAAGGACGGGCAAATTGATTCTCTGTGAGAGAAGTGGATACTGAAGCACCTAAAGAGAATGAAGAGGATAAAGAGATCTTTAAGAAAAGCTGCTCGGTTGAGTTTGTTTGGGACAACGTTAGTTTGCTATTATGAAAGAAAAATACATCCAGAGCACCTTTCAAAATCTTTAGCTGTGAAGCAATCTAGAGAATTCCATGTCGTACTTTTGTATTGTAATCGCCATTGTAAGTATAGGGAACAGAATAGCCTATGGGCATCTGACGTGGTCCCATAAAAAGAAATGCAATGCATGACTACATTTCTTTTTAATGTTGGTTGAGGAATAAGTATGAGGCAGTGGAATATGTCCTCTGAAGAAGTTTGAATTTTTCGATAGGATCACCTGCATCCACCTGAGAAGGCAGTTGAGGCCTTGTTTTGACATCTCATTTGAAAGGCTACTTGGCACTCCCTCAGTACTGCACTGAATGTGTGAGCTTCAAATATGAGTGTAGATCTTTGCGCTAGAGCTTGAATCCACAATGTTCTGACTCAGGCAAGAATATTTAATCAAGATTAATGGCCTAATGGTGGTTTCTACTCACATAGAAGGACTCTCTAAACAGGAGAATCATTGACAGATGAAAATAGTGGGGCATGGGTCAGCCAGGTTTGACCACCAGTTTTGAGGAGGTTTATTGTTTAGACAAAAGAACAATATCAAATTTAGTACCTTGAATAATTAAACTGTTAGAGTCTAAATGGTAGTTCTTCATGTTTATCTGTCCATTGTTGAATTTACATAGTCTGCCTTTCGAATGGACATGTTTGCCATTGTCACTTTCCATTTAAACAGTTGTTCAAGAGTACTGTGGTTGATTGATACTAATGTGTTAAACTGACTTATTGGGCAGGACAGTTAAGCAGCATATCTTGCAACAATTAATACTGCTGAAGTGGGAATCTACATTTTTCAGAGTGCCCTATTAGAAGGTGTGAAAAATCCTGCACTTGAGCAAATGTGTCCCAACACCTTCGTGCTTTTAACCAGAACAATTAACAAACCATTTGGCTTAATGGCAAAAGATTTGAGGTTCTGAAAAGGCGTGCATTTAATAGATGTTAAGTGGGCTCTACTATATATTACAATATATAGGGTAATAAAATTAAATCCAAATTCCAAAAACGTAAAATTATATTCAAGACTGAACTAAAAAGATCTGTTTTTTAGACCGTCCTAAATACAATCTAAAGTGCAGTTAAAATACATTTGCTTGCTTGCTTCTTTTTGGTAACTAGAACATGCAGTCATCAGTAATTGTAGAAAGAGATCTTAGCTATTTATTGTATATAATGATGTATTGTTTTGCCTCGTTGTAACAAATGAATTTACTTTTAATTTCCAGCAATCGCGTAGTGAAGCCACCAGACTATAGTCAGACGTATACCTACAACTATAACCAGTATTACCAGCCATACCAGAACTACTACACTCAGTGGGGATATGATCAGTATACTGGTAGCTATAGCTACAGCTACCAACAGTATGGCTATACTCAAAGTACCATGCAGGTAAAGTTATTGAAAAATCTGAAGTTGTAAATCACCATTTCTGTCACACTATGGTTTGTATATCTGTTGTGCTATATGTTTAACAAATTTCATGGAAATCAATCAACAATGTCTCATGGCCAACTATAAAGGAAATTTTGTATTATCTAGATAAGCCCTCTACTCAATTTTTACTTAAGTTGAAATTTCTGTTGCCAAAAATTGATATTGCAAGTTCTCTCCATGTACTCATAGGCTGCATGTCAATTTAGGGGATTGAAGGGAAAGAATATTGAGGCTATTTGAAATTATGAAACTACCAAGTATGAATTGAAGCTACTTGTTTTCAGATTGTTCAGTATGGAAGTTATTCCACAATTGGTAAGCCAAGTGAGTCACAGTTCAGCAAGTATGAATGAGTTGTGTAGGTCCTGCTTCCGTATTTAAACAGCTTGCCACAAGTATTTTGTTATGGCAACAAATAAAGAAATGTATCTTTATTTAGTATTGTCTGTGTTAAATGCGGAGAGAACATTGAAATCTATTTCATCTTTGAGGGTGTGCAGTTCTATAGAACCATTATTATTGTATATTTTAGTTCAGGAGACCCAAGATCCAGCAAAACGCCTTCACTGTGTTTATGAACCATATGGCAAGATCCCTATACACCCACACATTTACCATGGCTAATCCATCTAACTGTGGGACACTAAGGGATAATTTTCTTTTAAATCATAGCCAATCCATCCAGCTGCACGTCATCAGAATGTGGGGGGAAACCGGTGCATCCAGAGGAAACATACACAGACATGGAGAGAATGTGCAAACTCCATACAGTCAATCCAAGCCGGAATTGAAGCCTGGATCCTAGCACTGTGTGGCAGCATTGCTAATCACTTAGGCACAGCACCAGCTGTAATGATGTACTTATTTTCATTTTGATTTGATTTATTATTGCCACATGTATTAGTACACAGTGAAAAGTATTGTCTCTTGTGCACTATTAAGGCAAAACATTCCATTCATAGAGAAGGAAACAAGAGAATGCAAAATGCAGTGTTATAATCATAGCTAGGGTGTAGAGAAAGATCAACTTAGTCAAAAATTGTTTTTATTGTTTCCTTGACCCTCTCTAAAGATTTTGTAGTAGCTATCTTAGTCACCCAGAGTTTTAAATTTGGCCGTATTGAACAGTTTTGGTCCTGCATAGTTCTAGTATACAGGTAGAACCTTTCTGCCTGTTGATGAAACTGGTTATATTGCTTTTAAGTTAATGGCAACAGCTTTGCATAGGCATCTGCATTCTAAACAACCATTGTTAGGATCATTCCAAACATTTTTTGTGAAAGGTGGCAGAGGAAAAAGTAAGCTGTCGGATATTACCATTTGCAGATTTTAAAGTCAAAACATTTATTTATAATTCATTTTGTTTGCAGAATTATGAAGAAGTAGGAGATGATGCTTTGGAAGGTAAGAACAAAAATTCAAAATTTCTCTTCAGTATTCAAGCAATTATAACCAAATATACATAGATGGTTTTTGTGAAACTGCACTTGGCTTGACTGTATGTTTCCTTACAATAAAACTTAATATTAGTCCAGTTTTAGGGTTATTTCAGAAGGTATGTTAAATAGCAGTCCACAGTGAAGGCCGTCACTCTCATTTTCGTTTTCAACTGTGATTTTCATAATTTTTCTTGGATTCTCACTCTTATTTCAGTGAGAATATATATATCCACATATACTCAATACATGTTTTGTTTTAAAAAGTCTTCTCTAAATTTTTCGTTGCAGAAGAAGGTCATTTTGTCCATTATATTTATTGGCATTAGTTCCACATCAGAGCTGTCTACTCTAATTCTTTTACCCTTTAATGTTTCCCATGTTCATTTAATTCCCTCTTAACTGCTTAAATTTTGTAATTAACTTTCCTTCAGTATTGGAGGGAATTCCAGACTGCCTTAACTTTCGCGTGAATGAGCATTGATTGGATACTCTTAAATCATCTCACCCAGAAGAGGAATTCATAGAATCCTTCCAGCACAGAAAGAGGCCATTTGGACCATCGAGTTTGCACCTATCACAATCCTACCCAAGCCCTATCCCCATACCTACTTACTTACACCACTAAACCCCTGACACTAAGGGGAAATTTAGTATAGCCAATCAACCTAACCTGCACACCTTTGGACTGTAGGAGGAAACAGGAACACACACACAGACACGGGGAGAATGTGCAAACTCCAACCCTGTTCCAGAGTTAAGCTACTGATTGCTTGATTAATTACTGCATACTTTCACTTAAGCACTTAGTTATATAACATCACCTCTGACATGGTGCTGATTGGATTTTGCTCCCTTTTTAAACTATAAAAATAACCACTAAAAACACTGGTCCAAATTTTCCAGTGCACTGCACCTTTGATGCAGTAATATATGAAAGGTGTAAATTAAAGTGACAATTATAGGATAAGTGACTTCTGTCACATTATATTTTTCAGGGATCTTATGTGGCTTTCTTGTTAACCTTGTTAAAAACAGTTAGTTGTTGTTCTCCAGTTCCATAAAATTCAGTAATGGTCAGAATTTTCCAGGACTAAAGACATTTCTCAAGGTGCTGCCACACTGGCTTAAAAGCAATGATTTTAGTATCCTGGCAGTGAGGTGTTTTTGTTCTTCTAGGTAGGTTTCTCTTGCTTCTCGGTTGGCTTGAGTTTATTTACCTAGCTCCCAGCAGTTTACAAAAAGAGTCTGATTTATTTCAAAGTGTCCTTTTGGTGTTAACTATGATATGTTAACTATATGGAATACAAGGACAGGTAGCTAGATGGATAAGTAACTGGCTTGGTAATAGGAGACAGAGAGTAAAAGCGGAAGGGTGTTTTTCTAGCTGGAGGTCGGTCACTAGTGGTGTGCCGCAGGGCTCGGTACTGGGACCTCTTCTATTTGTAATATATATAAATGATTTGGAAGACGGAGTAAGTGGAGTGATCAGCAAGTTTGCAGATAATACAAAAATGGCTGGACTTGCAGATAGAGAGGAGCATTGTCAGGCGATACAGCAGGATATAGGCTGGTAGCTTGGCAGATAGATGGCAGGTGGAATTCAGTTCTGATAAATGCAAGGTGATGCATTTCGGGAGAAAGAATGTAGGGGTGAGGCATATGATAAAGGGTAGACCTATTAAGAGTAGAGAAACGCAGAGGAACCTGAGAGTGCAGGTGCACAAGTCTCTGAAGGTGGCAGAGCAGGTGGAGAAGGTTGTGAAGAAAGCATATGGTATGCTAGCCTTTATAGGAAGGGGTATGGAATACAAGAGCTGGCGTTTAATGTTGCAGTTGTATAAAACATTAGTTAGACCTCATTTGGAATACTGCATCCAGTTCTGGTCACCTTACTACCTGAAGGACATGGAGACTCTGGAGAAAGTGCAGAGGAGGTTTACCAGGATGCTGCCTGGTATGGAAGGTCTGAGTTGCGAGGAGAGGTTAGGGAAATTGGGGCTGTTTTTCTTACAAAGACGTAGACTTACAGGAGATCTAATAGAGGTGTAGAAGATTATGAGGGGTATAGATAGAGTAAACAGGGTTAAACTTTTTCCTAAGATGGACTCGAATAGCACGAGAGGTCATGGGCGTAAGGTATAATTTGGATGCTAGAGGCAGTTTTTTCACAAGACGGTGGTGGGGGTATGGAATACGCTGCCAAGTAAAGTGATGGAAGCAGGTACTCTGGAGTTATTTAAGAGATACTTAGATGGGCACATGAACAGAATGGGAATGGAGGGATATAGAAAACTGATTTAAAATAGGGATCATGAGCCTTGGGAGTTCTCTGGGAAGTATGTAAATTGTCGATGATATTGATGTATTTGTTTTATCCTACAGGTACTTCGGTCCACCTTGTCTAACAAGGGGCATACACGCGATGGGTCGTGAGAGGGCTGCTCTTGGATTTTTCGAGAGTAGCCTAGTGCTTCACATCGTTAGTGTACGCTTGACCTGGACCATTTGATGGGCAACATGACAGCTCAGTGACTATTGCTGTGCTGTGCAGATACATGGATTTGGGCCTGTGTCTGTAGGAGTTTGCGCATTCTCCCCGTGCTTGCGTGGGTTTTCTACAGGTGCTCCGGTTTCCTCCCACATCCCAAAGATGTGCTTTTAGGCTAATTGGCAAAACAAATTCTCCCTAAATTGTCTCAAATTTGGTTCTAATGCATAGATCTATAAACATAGACAAGGATGACAGGGATCATGGGTAGAAATGGGAACATCGAGGTGGCAGCGTGGGCTCGTTGGGCTGAAGGGCCTGTTTCCCATGCGGTTTTGTTCTTATAAATACTTTTGTGCTCTTAGAATTTATTACAGACCAAGTAAGAGGTTTAATTACTAATCAAAAAATAGCATCAAGATGAAAAACATAATGGAGGCAATATAACTAGAATTTAGGCAGGCAGGGCACAAACATTTCCTGATGTGCACTAAGGTGTGACAGATTAAATTGATAACTGAGTGGATCATTAAACTTTCTAACATATTGTCTCTGAGATCCTTCCAAAGGCAATTCTTTACCATGGTGGAGATCAATTCTAATGGCAGTAACAAATTAAAATTAATACTCATTGACTCCCAACTGGGACACTGTCCCATCAGCAGACAAAGAGTCACACCATTCACCCCACTGCCAACAGTGCAGAAGGAGCTTGTGGCAATCAGCGAATATCGGTTTCAGTTCTGATACAGTTAGTGGAATTGTTCTGCTCTTGGGAATGAACAGCCTTTGGTAAGGGGTTAAAACAGGAGCATTAGAAAATTGTAAAATGCTTTAATCTCTTCATCGTTAATTCCACTATCACAATGAAGTCACCAAATCGCAGGAAACTTTATTCCATATATACTGTGCAGGTGCAGTATTGGGTTCCAATATTTGGTCACTTTGGAGGTGCCAAAAAATAAACATCAGCCATTTTCTGTAGCGCTTCAGATCTGCTGTGGCACATTGTGATTAAAATATCAGTAAAATATATAGGAAGTGCTCACCATTGCAGGAAAACCCGAGCCAGTTTAATTCTGAAGTTAGCACCCTCTGACTGAATGTTGGCATTACATCTCCATTAGCCATTATTTTGCGTTGGGTTTCAAAAATCTATTTCTGTTCAAATTAATTTTCTGTCATTATCGGTGCATTGCATGCACCTGTATTGGACCAGTTTATTCCAGTTGAGAATGTTATGGTATATATCAAGAAGGGTGGAACTTGTATTGTGAAATGGGAATTAACATTCATATACAAAAGTGCCTTTGGCAATCGTTTCCCCCTTTTTCTCTGAAGTCGCTGACTGCACTGCACTCCCTTGGGTACCAGCCACCCAATGATAACTCACCAAGTAGATATTCGTTACATGGGAACTGGACAGGCTATTCAGTTATGGGGATACCAATGCTAAGCACAATCCTTTACATCACACACACACACCTTTCAGCAAGAGGCACTGGGTAATGATTAGGAGTGGAAAACCTTGGCTGATTTTTCCCCTCGCTAACTAGGGAGGCTGCTTTTAGCCCCCTGATATAACTCTGGCTCAAATTAGCTAATTCAACACAGACTGAGATTGAACCTGGGGCCTGTATGGCTCAGTGCTTCTGTGTTAAATGATGTTAAGTGTAATTCGTAAGACTATTTGAGTAAAAAGTACATTTATCATTGGGAAATTCTAAATAAAATCTATGGGAAAATGTTCTGCAAATCTGAAAATTCTTGGCAGTTACTTAAAGCTATTTTCTATAATAGGATGAAAAGAAATTGAAAGTAATAAATAATGGGCATAGCATTTGCCATGCTGGCCAAATAGAGTTCCTGTGCGTTGTAAGGGATCTTTACTGGAACTGCCTCATTAATGCACTGATTATGCTTATTTGGCTCAGTGCATCATGGGAATATGCCTCTTCCTGCTCAAGGCCTCTCCTTTCCGGGTATATTCCTTCAGCCAGGAGGATGGGGTGGACAGAGCCAAGGACTTCTCCATGACTACAATCACCAGTGCTGTTCCATGTTCTGCTGACAAGGGGCGCATTTGCCTTGGCGAGACAATGTAAGTTTATGTCTCCAATGAGAAACTTTACTTCCTATGCCCCCCACTAAATGCCTTGTGGGAGATCACAAGTGGCTGGATGTCCAGGATTTCTGTGACTTTGTAGTTTTAATCTTTTAGGTATAAGGCAAGTGGCTGAAACCACACAATATCATGATGGGCCTATTTTCTCATATTGACAATGCCTGGGTTTCAGTAAACCTGAACAGATGATTTCGTTGTTTTTAAGAGCTGGTTAGAAAGCATTGCATTCTCAGTCCTTGTGTTCGCAATCAATGGGAGTCACCCAGTGATTGATTATGGCACTCACTGAGTCTGTGCAACAATCTGTTTCATGGCTTGGCCCTCTTCATTTTTACAAAGCAGCATTTCAGTTAAAGATGCTAATTGAGAACAGTTACAGTATTGATATTCACTGCAAGTGCCCAAATGTTCTTTTCTAGATTACAAGTACTGTTTCAGTGTCCACAGCACTCCACAGGCTGTTCCAGCAAAGGATTACTGGCCCAGAGATTTACAGCCAATTTTAAACATTAAACAATTAAATTGTTTAAATTTAAATTTCTTCCCTCCCCAGCGTCTTAAACCTTTAGTTTGTTTCTGGAAGGAAATTGCAGTTCTGAACTTCTGACACAGGATGGTGCCAGACCGATCAGACTGTATAATGCAATGTTTAAATTTGTTCGCTGGTGTCACACTAGGCTTACATTAACACAATGAAGTTACTGTGAGAATCCCCTATCTGTGGAATTCCCTGCCCAGTGAAACAATTGAGGCTAACCCATTGAGTGTTTTTAAGGCAAAGATAGATAAATGTTTGCACAGTAAAGGAATTAAGGGTTCTGGTGAGTGGGCAGGTAAGTGGAGCTGAGTCCATGAAAAGATCAGCCATGATCTCATTAAATGACAGAGCAGGCTGGAAGAGCCAGATGGCTGCAGTGTTCTGGTACACTGAGGGAGAGGAAGAACTTGGAAACAAGTGACTTCCAGAAACACTATCTTCACTGTTTCTCTGATCTTTAAGCAGAGTTACACATCATAGGCAGCAGGTACTATTTCATTCTGTAGATAAATTATTTTGTTTTGTCACCTAATTTCATAAACCTGAAAGCACTGAAGGAAGCCATTCAGTTCATCAGTGCCAGCTCTTCAGTTAGTTCAATTGTTACCCCACAGTCCTGCACATTTTTGTGTTCTTTTTAATGGCAGCACCTTTAACTGTGCTACATTCCCTCAATGCTGTGATGGAGTGGCAGCCTAGATTTAACACTCAGGTCCTTGGGCGGGACTTGAACCCACAACCTTCTGATTTAGAGGCAAGAGTGCTACACAGAGAGCATGGCTTACATTTCGTTGGGAGGGAATTGTAATAAATGGGAGGAAGCATTCTAATAAGCAATTGCCACCAACCACTCACTACCTTGAGGTTTTCTGCCTGAATTTGCAGTGGACGTTGAATATATTTGATAAATAAGGGCCAGCACATTCATATGGTCCACTAATGACATTGTGGCATCATTACGCACTGTTTTTGTCATTTAGTGTCTAATGTTGTTATGTTTTTTAATAGTACCGTAGGCAGCCAGGCATCCTCCATGCTGTAGGCATCCCAGAACATACAAATGATGTTGGCCTCAAAATACCTACTTTAATCAGCAATGAGAATCATGAGCAGAGGAAAAACTGCTCTTGTGCAGCTCACAAGTGAAGAAAATGTGTCATGTTGTGCGAAGTCGCTTAGCCTAACTATGAAGGGGTGCACAATAATGTACAGTTATTGTACATTAACACTGACGGTATTGTGGTAACTAAATGAAGTATTGAAGTACTGCTATGGTCTGTTAGATTTGTAACTGTTTTATTGGTTCATCCAGCAACAAGATGATATGGTGTGAAAATGACCTTATTTCCTTAATTAGATGGCATGTCCACTTTGTAGCTTGTTTTGCTGTATTTAATCTGAAGCCAGTTTCTTTTTTTCAGTGACCCTGTCAGTGCTAACAGCAAAATAGTTGTCACCATCACGTGTAATTAAATCCTTGATTGTACTTTGTGAAGTAAGATGAGGTGATACCTAGCATATATAAATAAGAAGGTTCTGTCAGTAATTTACAAGATTACGTGAGGATAGGAACAAAGAATTTCATTGATAATTTGGGCTAGTAAGGTTTTTGGGAGAGCATAGTTATCTGTTCTGGGAATAAATATGGAAAGGGGAAACATTGAAATCAAAATCTCCAGTTTTTGTTTTGTCATTTCCATTGGATGCTGCTTGCTCTCCTCCAGAGAGACCCTCCCCCATCCCTGTCGGCTCCCCACACCCGCTTTCAGCCACACCAGCCACCCCTTTTGCCTCCCCCTCCTTTCGGCCCCTGCAGCCCACGCCCGTGGCCCCTTTTAGCCCTCCTCCCATCAATACCATAATCCTTCTTAATCAGCTTGTGGGGATTTCAGAAGATATAGCAAGAAAATCAAAAAGAACCAACAAGGAATTAGGATTAAAAAGGTAACTGTGTGGCTAACACAGTACAACATAGGCTGATTGGGCAATAAGGCTTACTCCTGTTTCTATACTCCTAACTAGAAGAGATACAGGTAGAAGATTAGCAAAAGCAAGAAGCACAATGTAGATGAAAAAGAAATTAAATGAGATATAGTAAGAAATAAATGATAAGATTCAGATTCTCAAATGACGGTAGTGGGAATTAAATTCAGAAAAGCGCAGGATATATTTGCAAATGTCAAAAGAAGGCCAGATGTGGAGTTGCCGGTGCTGGACTGGGATGGGCACAATAAGTAGTCTGCACATTGGTTAAAATCCAATAAGTTTATTTGGTAGTACGAGCTTTTGGAGTGACACCCCTTCATCAGGTGATGAAGGAGCAGCGCTTTAAAAGCTTGTGCTACCAAATAAACCTGTTGAACTTTACCCTGGTGTCGTTAGACTTACTGTCAGAAGAAGGGGTAGAGAGTGACAAGATAAATGTGAGTTGTAATTTATTGACATAACATTTTGACCTCACTGATCTCAGAAGTATTTTAAGCTTTTACCATTTGAATTATAAGGTTTCTCTGACTTGTAAAGTATATTCTCCATTTTATGCAGTATGCATTGAGGTGTCGCCTTCACACTTTGTTATCTTCCAGATCCAGTTCCTCACTTGGATATTGAAGAAGCAAATGTGCAGTTCATGGAACAGAGTGAAGAATTCTATGATGCCCTGATGAATTGCCACTGGCAGCCGTTGGACAGTGTGGCATCTGACATCCCTGCTTCGGCCATAGCCTAGCAGATTAATATTGCTACCACAAAGCTATATCCAGATGATCAGCAACATAGCGGGATTTTTTTATAATCCTTTGGTTCTCAAAGATTTTCTGGTCCCAGCACAATTCTTGTTTAAGATGGTTCTTACTGTGACAAAACAGATTTAATAAATGCTGCATCCGTTTGTTCTTGTTTTATGCAAAGTTTGAAGCAAAATAGTGATTTCAGAAGAAATGTTCTTCCATATTTTTTAAAACACAAAAATGAACTTATTCCCAAAATTTTAAGAGTTAGTGCTGTCCAAATATTGCACTCACAGTTCAGTATTTATACAGAAATAGGAACAGTCAAATAAACAAGCTACGTTATAGTCTCGTAACCAAGGAGTTCTGATGACACCTTAGACCCCAATGGGTTCATAAACGTTGCTCGAACCCCAACGCTGGAAAGTGCCTTAAACTCATTTCTTTGCATCCGTTGTTACTTTTTTGCAGTTTTGAGTTTTGGAGGTAAAACGTTCAAATACTAATTGACACAAATGCAAAGGTCCCTTACTGAAGGATCTGAATTAATTTTTCATGAACAGTGTGACATTTTTGAAGTAAATTTGTTGATTTTTATGACCTCTTTTTACAGCCTGATACGGTATTGGTTTATTCACTACATTGTGTGTGTGTGTGTGAGAGAGAGATAACATATAAGCCAAGGCATTTTGAAATTGCTGACTACGTGTAATTTTTTTTGTTGTCCACATCTAATCCTAGGCCAGCTAAATGGTCAATACTGACCCTTAACAATTTCCTTTTTGTTTTGTTGTAGTTTTAGGATTGTCAGAATAAAAGACAAAGTGGAGGCCGTGAGCAGAGAGTGTAGGATATTGATATAGTTTCTCCTCACCATCCATCTCCAACCCAGGCTTTTGAGCTGTGGATAAGCCACAGGGCCTGGGTTTGTTTCTGACTTTCAGCAATGCACACAGCAAACTGCATCTTTGTTGGAAAATAAGGTACAGTGTACTCGAGCTAAAGTTTTAAAATTACAATGAGAGAGGATAAGATTTATTTGTTAAAAATGCCACTAATTCTGCTGCTGTAACCCTCACTATTATTTCCAGGTGTCCTTTTTCCAGGGTAGTTTTGATGCTCAAGTTGCACTCCATTTAAAAGTACTACTGAGTTACAAAGCAGGCAGTGGGACTCCAGTTCTGTAAATTAATGAAGGGATACAATGTATTGGGAAATTTATTTGTTCAAAGTAAAGTCACAGGTACTTATTTAAGGTCACTAAGTTCTGCTTGCAAATGTTGATGTTTTAATTTTTCCAGTTGTACTTTTATTGCAATTCTGATTTTATTATACTCATGAGCTGTAAAAACAAATTTATTTTGTAAAATAAAATAAAGGTGATTTTCTTTTATCGTTTCTGCTTTCAGTTTTTCTAAGTTAGTACGTTCTGAGCTTTATTTGCACTGTATGTTGAATAATATAGTGTATCTAACCAAAGTGTTAAAAATTGATGGTGTCTGATTATGAGCAAAGTTCTGCAGAGCTCTGAATTGGATCCATTAAGGTTCATTGATTTCAATATTGATACAGAGGGAGATTAAATTGAACTGCCATTAAATTTGTTGATGTCACAGGCACATATCAGGGTTTAGTATAACTCAGAACAGATCAATATTGCAGAAAAGTTAATTAACCCAGGTACGGCAGATGTCAATTGTTGTGGACAAATACCTTGTTATACTGTAAAGTAAAGATGCATAGTCAAAGTCCCAAATGACCAAAGATTGCTTCCCCCTTAGAATCATAAAATTCCTACAGTGCATGACAAGGCCATTCAGCCCATTGAACCATACACAGATAACAATCCCCACAAGGTCCTATTTCCATAACACCATGTATTTACCCTCTTAATCTCCCTGACACTAAGGGGCAATTGAGCATAGCTAATTAATCTAACCCACACATCTTTGGACTGTGGGAGAAAACCGGAGCACCCAGAGGAAACCCACGCAAACACTGAGAAAACACAGAGTCACCCGAGGTCGGAATTGAACCCAGGTCCCTGGCGCTGAGAGTCAGCAGTGCTAACCACTGTGCCACTGTGCTGAGGGAGAGAGAACTGACTTGTGGCAATTTAACCTGAGGGTCACCACATCTCAAGTGAGGGGCAAGGTTGAGAAGGTGGGCCTTGACGATGAACCCACGCTGTTGGCGTTGCTCTGCATCACTAATGAGCCACCCAGCCAACTCAGCTAGACTAACCCTTTTGTAATACACGCTTAGTTAGGAAACACTACCACAAAAGATGTACGTTTTTCAGCTGACCCATTCCTGACAGAACAATTTTGAATTTGCATTCAAATTCAATCATCTATCTTGGTGGGATTTGAGTCTGGAGTCCCAGAGCATTTCTTCAGATCAGTGATTACCTTTCAGTGGCTATAGCACTAGGCCACAGGTGTTCAAAGTAATATGTTAAAAAAGGACTTTGACTAAAATAAAAATCTTCTGTCTTTATTTCGTTCGTGTCTCTCTATTCTCTCCCTATTCATGTACCCATCTAAATGCCTTTTAAATGTTACTAAGCTAATGTGCCTGTCACCTCCTCTGGTAGTGCATTCCAAGCACCCACTCTTTGTGCGAAAAACTTCCTCCACATATCTTAAATTTTCCCTCTTGCACCTTGTGCTCCCTTGTAATTGATACTTCTACCCTAGGAAAACACTTCTGACTATCCATCCTATCTGTGCTTCTCATAATTTTATAGACCTCTATCACATCTCCCCTCGGTCTCCACCTTTTCTGTGAAAACAATCTGAGTTTATTCAACCCCTCCATATAGCCAACACTGTTGAGACCAGGCAACATCCAGGAGAACTTTCTTTGTGTTCTGTACAAAGCTTCCATGTCTTTGTTATTGTTTTGACTAGAACTGCACACAATACCCTAAAGGTGATCTAACCAAGGTTTTATATAGCTGCAACATAATTTCCCAATTGTCATACTCAGTGCCCTGGTTGATGAAGGCAAGGCTGTCATAAGCCTTTTTAAGCACCTTGGCTGTTGCATTGCCACTTTTATCCCTTTATATGTTAATATTCCTAAGGGTTTTGCCATTTACAGTATAATTCACACCTAAATTTGATCTCCCAAAATGCATCACCTCACATTTGTTTGGATTAAACTCCATCTGCCGACCTGTTATACAAAGGATATTATTAAATAGAAAGAGTGCAGAAAAAATTTACTAGGATGCTACCAGAACTTGATGGTCTGAGTTATAAGGAAAGGCTGAATAGACTGGGACTTTTTTCTCTGATGCATAGGAGTGATCTTATAGAGGTCAATAAAATAATGAGGGACATAGAACGTTACAGCGCAGAACAGGCCCTTCGGCCTTCGATGTTGCGCCGACCAATTAGGAAAAAGCAATGACCCTCTAACCTAAACCATTCTCTTTTCGTCCATAAACTTATCTACTAACTTCTTAAACGCCACCAAACTTGGCGCATCTACAACTGACGCAGGCAGGGCATTCCATACCCTTACCACCCTCTGGATAAAGAACCTACCTCTGACATCCGTCCTATAACTACCACCCCTTAATTTAAAGCTATGTCCCCTCGTGCTAGCTTTCTCCATCCTAGGAAAAAGGCTATCACTGTCCACCCTATCTAAACCTCTAATCATCTTATATGTTTCAATAAGGTCTCCTCTTAGCCGCCTTCTTTCTAACGAAAACAACCTCAAATCCTCAGCCTCTCTTCATAAGACCTGCCCTCCATACCAGGCAACATCCTGGTAAACCTCCTCTGTACCCTCTCCAATGCCTCCACATCTTTCTTATAATGTGGGGACCAGAACTGCACACAATACTCCAAGTGCGGCCGCACTAGAGTTTTGTACAGTTGCAACATGACGTTGCAGCTCTGAAATTCAATCCCCCTACCAATAAAAGCTAAGACTCCGTATGCCTTCTTAACAACCTTATCGACTTGATTGCCAACTTTCAGGGATCTATTAACATATACATCAAGATCCATCTGTTCATCAACACTATTGAGAGTCCTACCATTAGCCCTATACACATTTGTTATTCCTACCAAAGTGAATTACCTTTGGCAGGAAAGCTAGACGTAGATCAGCTAGATCAGGCAGCTGACATAGATCAGCTATGTCAAAGGCAAGGGAGTTAAAACAAGAGGGCATAGGTTTAGGGTGAGAGGGGAGAGATACAGAAATGTCCAGAGAGGCACTTTTTTTCACGTAGAGAGTGGCAAATGTCTGGAACGAGCTGCTAGAGATAGTACATGGTGCCAGAGGTAGACAGTCACATGGGTAAAATGGATATAGAGGGATATGGGCCAAACGCAGGCAACTGGAACTAGCTTAGAGGTTTAAAAAAAGGAGGCGGCGTGGACAAGTTGGTCGAAGGGCCTGTTTCCATGCTGTAAACCTCTGTCCATGTCCTTTTGTGTCCTCTGACAATCCCCAGCACCATCAGCAAGTCCACCAATCTTCATGTCATCTGCAAACTTACTAATAAAATCACCCACATTTTCCTCCAGATCATTTATATATACTACAAACAGCAGAGATCCTAGCACTGATCTCTGCAGAACACTACAGGTCTCCATACTGAAAAATACCTTTCCGTTGATACTCTGTCTCCTATAACCAAGCTAGTTTTGTGTACATCTAGCCAGCCCACCCCAAATGGCATATGGTTTTAGTTTTTGCACCAGTCTGCCATGTGGGACCTTGTCAAACGCCTTACTAAAGTCCATATAAATGACATCCACAGCCCTTCTCTCATCAATTATTTTTGTCATTTCTTCAAAAAACTCAATGCAGTTGGTGAGACGTGACTCTCCCTGTACAAAACCATGCTGCCTGTCACTAATTAATCCATTTTCTTCCAAGTGTGCAAATATCCTGTCCCTCAGTATCTTCTCCAAAAGCTTCCCCTCACACTGATGTTAGGCTGACCAATCTATAATTTTCTGAATTATCCTTGCTTCCTTTCTTAAACAAGGGAACAGCATTGGCTGTTCTCCAGTCTTCTGGAACCTGTGGTCAAAGAGGATGTGAGAATATTTGTAAGGCCCCAGCTATTTCCCCTCTAGCTTTCTGCAGTAACCTGGGATAGATCCCAACTGGTCCGAGGAACTTGTCGACCTTAATGTAATTTAGGATACTCAACACTTCCCCCTTTGATATATTGACATTCTCCAGAGCATTCACACACCTGTCCCTGACCTCAGCAGACATCATGCCTTCTCCTTGGTGAATACCGATACAGAGTACTCATTAAGGATCTCACCCACTTCCTGTGGATCCATGCACAATTTCCCTCCATTGGTTTTGGCTGGGCTTACTGTTTCTCTTGCTACCTTCTTGCTCGTAATATATGCATAGAGACTTGGGACAAGTTGCTGATCACTCATTAAAAAGCATGAGCAGTATGAGGTTACAAAGAGTTAGCTATCAATTCTGTCCTTGCGTGCTCATCTGTGTGGAGTTCGTACATTCTCCTCTTGTCTGCATGGGTTTCCTCTGGGTGCTCCAGTTTTCTCCCACACTAAAAATGTGCAGGTTAGATGGATTGGCCATGCTAATTTGCCCCTTAGTGCCCCAAGATGTGTAGGCTAAGGGAATTAGCAGTTAAATATCTGGGATTACAGGAAACAGGTCTGGGTGAGATTACCTCTTAGTGTCAGGAGATTATGTGGGGTTACAAGAATAGGGCCTGGGTGGGATTGTTGTTGGTGAAGACTTGATGGGCTGAATGGCCTCCTTCCACATTGTAGAGAATGTGATACTCAAATTGATCACCTGACCCCAACTGGTCAATGCTGGTGTTTATACTCCACATGAACTTCCTCCCACTTTGGTCTTTGATAAAGAGTCATCTGGATTTGAAACATTGGCTCTTTTCTCTCCTTACGGATGCTGCCAACCCTGCTGAGATTTTCCAGCATTATCTCTTTTGGTTTCAGATTCCAGCATCCGCTTGCTTTTATTCCTCCCACTCTATCTCTTTCCACTCTGGTCTTCACATCCCTCTATTCTGTTCTCCCTCATGTTTGTGAGGTGACTGCAGCAAAAGCAAATGCGGGTATAGATTATGCCAGGATCTCTTTTCACTCAGCAGATTAAAGTTGTTCCTCCATTCAGCTTGTGCTACTTTCAGCAATACAGAGAGTAGTGATGTGAATGCAACACCCCAGTGCTGCTCTTTGTTTGGAGAAAGCAGGCTGTGAGCAACTAGTTAAATTCAGTATTACAGGGACGCCTTGCCTGTAACTGTAGTGCAACACTTGGGCAAACTCAAACAGGTGGACAAGAAGGGACCAACTGAATCATTCAATCCGTCCCTTCCTACAGTGATGCAACTTAAATATCATGGTTTTCTTCCTCCCCTAACACCCATCAGTCACAAACACAATCTCCTGGGAGAAATGATAAAACTGCTACACTAATTTGGGCATGTTGTTGGGAGGAGAAATCTGGAAAACTCCTCTCCAGGGTCCTGAAGTTGACCAAATCTATTCTGACTTTATACTTCAAATTTGTTTTGATTTATTACTGTCACACGTATTGGGACAGTAAGAAGTCTCACAACACCAGGTTAAAGTCCAACTGGTTTATTCAGCAGCACAAGCTTTTGGAATCTCACTTATTCATCAGGTGAGTGAGGACTTGTGTTCACAAACAGGGCATATGCAGACACAAATTCACTTTAGAAGATAATCGTTGGGATGTAGTCTTTACAGGTAATCAAGTTTTAAAGGTACAAACAATATGAGTGGCGAGAGGACCAAGCACGAGTTAAAGAGGTGAGTATTGTCTCCAGTCAGGACAGTTAGTGAGATTTTGCAAGCCCAGGCAAGTCATGGGGGTTACAGATAGTGTGACCTGAACCCAAGATCTGATTGAGGCCTTCCTCATGTGTGCAGAACTTGGCTATCAGTTTCTGCTCAGCGATTCTGTGTTATCGTGGGTCGTGAAGGCCACCTTGGAGAATGCTTAACCAAAGATCAGAGGCTGAATGCCCATGACCGCTTAAGTGTTCCCCACCAGGCAGGGTACATAGCCTGGTGACTGTCGAGCGGTATTCATTCATCCATTGATGTAGCGTCTGCATTGTCTCCCAAATGTACCATGCCTCGGGAATTTCTTTTCTGCAGCACATCAGGTACATAAATTTGGCTGAATCGCAAGAGTATGTATCGTATACCTGGTGGATGATGTTCTCCCATGAGATGGTGGCATCCATATTGATGATCTGGCACGTCTTGCAGAAGTTGCTGTGGTAACATTGTGTGGTGTTGTGATCACTGTTCTCCTGAAGGCTGGATAGTTTGCTGCAGTTAATGGTGTTGTTTGAGGTTGTATGGTTGTTTGAAGGCATGAAGTTGGAATGTGCGCCATATTCTGTTCTTATGAGGGCATTTCAGCATCTGTTGTGTTCTTCATCTGAGCATATCCTGTGTATATGGAGGGCTTGTTCATGGGGGATGGCCCCTTTAATGTAGTTAGGGTGGAAGCTGGAGGGATGGAGCATCGTGAGGTTATCCGTGAGCTTACGGTACAATGAAGTGCTGAGGTAATTGTCCTTGATGGAGATGCGAGTGTCCAAGAATGCAATCGATTCCTGAGAGTAGTCCATGGTGAGTCTGATGGTGAAATGGAACTTGTAGATATCATCATATAGTTGTTTCAATGATTGTTCACCATGAGTCCAAAGGAAGAAAACATCATCGATGTATATAGTGTATAGCATCAGTTGAAGGTCCTGTGTGGTGAAGAGTCTTGTTCGAACCTGTGCACGAAAATGTTGGCATACCAAGGTGCGAATTTGGTCCCCACGGCTGTTCCGTGAAGCGGTTGAGTTGTAGAATTGCATCTTGAGATTGGCAGTTGTTGGTGTTGAGTACTGAGACAGTTGCAGCAATGCTGTTGTCACGGGGGATGCTGGTAGAGTGATGAGGCATCCATTGTGAAGAAGAGTGTTCCTGGTTCAACTGCTCCATGCGTGCTGAGTTTCTGTAGAAAGTCCATAGTGTTGCAACAGAAGCTGGGAGTTCTTTGTACAATCAGTTTCAGAATGCCTTTGAAGTAGTTGGAGAGTTTCTCACACAGGGTCCCATTGCCTAATAAGATGGGACAGACAAATTGTTGGCCTTGTGTATGTTTGGGAGGCAGTAGAGATCTCTGGATTGAGTACGGAGGGTGCCCTGAAGGTCTGAATCAAAGGTTTTGATCAAAGATCGGTTGAGTGTTCAGGTGTGTTCTGTCATCGGATCTGTGGGTAACTGTCTGTAGTGTTCCTCGTTGTTCAGTTGTCAGTACACTCATTGCACTAATCCATTCTGTTCAGTTTGACAATGGCCCCTCCTTTGTCTACTGGTTTGATGACAATGTTGCAGTTGGTCTTGAGAGCGTGGGTGGCGTTGTGTTGTGCTTGGGTGACATTTGAGGCTGTCTCGCGAATGCGGCTGATGAATCTGGCACTGACGCACCTCCCGACGGCTTGGACATACATGTCGAGTCGAGGGCAACGACCTTCCGGAGGAGTCCAACTTTTCCCTTTTTGGTTGCTGCATCACAAATCTCTCTGTCGGCTGTTCCAGTTTATTGGCTGTTTCATTGTGTTCGTTGTTGGCCCCACTTTCTTGCCTTCAAACAACTGCACAACCTCAAACAGAACATTATCTGCAGCAAATACCCAGCCTTTAGGAGAACAGTGATCATGACACCACACAACCTCTGCAAAATGTGTCAGGTCATTGACACAGATACACCATCCAGCATGTACACAGTGTATACTCTTACAACTCAGCCAACATTGTCTACCTGATACGCTGCAGGAAAGGATGTCCTAAGGCATTGTACAATGGGGAGACTATGCAGACGCTGCGACAATGGATGAATGAACACCACTTGACAATCACTAGGCAGGAGTGTTCCCTTCCAGTCGGGGAACACTTCAGCAGTCAGAGGCATTCAGCCTCTGATCTTGGGGAAGCATTTTCCAAGGCGGCCTTCATGACACACAATGCAGAATTGCTGAGCAGAAACCGATAGCCAAGTTCTATACACATGAGGATGGCCTCAACTGGATCTTGGGTTCATGTCACACTGTCTGTAACCCCTACAATTTGCCTGGGCTTGCAAAACTCTCTAACTGTCCTGGCTGGAAACAATACATACCTCTTTAACTTGTGCTTAACCCTCTCTCCATTCACATTGTTTGTACTTCTAAAATTTGATTACCTGTAAAATCTCGCATTCCAACCATTATCTTGTAAAGTGAGTTTGTGTCACACTGTTCTTGAGTCAATTGGTATATGTTCTCTGACCTTTGTATTTTTTTTCCCAATGGAGGAAGGTGTAGGAGAGTGTCTGGGATGCTTGGGGTCCTTGATTATGTTGGCTGCTTTTCCGAGGCAGTAGGAAGGATAGAGTTGATGGATGGGAGGCTGGCTTACACGATGGACTGGGCTACGTTTACACTTTTTGTAGTTTCTTGGCAGCCTTGGTCAGAGCAGGAGTCATGCCAAGTTATGATATATCCAGACAGGATGCTTTTGATCATGAATTGTAAAAATAGCTCCAGCTCTAAGCCTTAATATAGTAAATAAGATATCAGTCTTGTGGCTAAGGCCTCTATTGTCTGTGAGAAAACTAAGAGAATCAAGGGATACAGTGACACAGCGGGAAAGTGGGCTTGAGATAAAAGTTTAGAAGTGATTTTGAACGGAGGAGTCGGGTTGATAGTCCATCTGGCCTATTCTACTCCCGTTTATAATGAGACTAAAGCTGGACTAATTGTTCTAGGTGAGTTGAGGAGGTTGTGAATCTGTGGAATTCCCTGCCAGTGAAGCAATTGAGGCTACCTTGTTGAATGTTTTCAAGGCAAACGTAGATAGATTTTTGAACAATAAAGAAATTAAAGGTTATGGTGAGGAGGTGGGTAAGTGGAGCTGAGTCCATGAAAACATCAGCCTGGTCTTATTGAATGATGGAGCAGCCTCGAGGGGCCAGACAGCCCACTCCTGCTCCTCATTCTTAAGTTATTATGGCATTTAACCTTATTTTACATAACAATATAGTATTTTGATTTTACGTTTTGATTATCCTGGTAATTAATTATGATTATTTGCCTTTCCAAAGCTTTATGATGTTACTTTTATCAGTTACCACATTGTGGTGATGATACCTTTGCTGTTTCCTTGAGAGATTCATATGTTAAAGCATCTGAGCCATTCTTCTGCTCAAAAGCTGTACATTTGCAGCCATTGGTGGTTGCTCTTCATAACACTGCATGTATCTATATTAAAGGACATTTGCCAGGCAAGGGCCTATTCCTACATTGCATTGTCCTCTTGCTAAAAAGAATATCAGCTGAGGTGATTTGAGATTGTGAACAATATTGATGGAAAAAAAAGCAAGCTAATTTTGTTTTATTTGTTCTTGGAATGTGGGTATTGCTGGCAAAGCCAGCATTCATTGCCCATTCTTAACTGTCTTTGAACCACTGCAGTCCATGATGCCTATTCAGTGCTGTTCAAAAAAGTGACCCAGTGACAACGAAAGAACAGCAATATAATTTTCATCAGAATGATGTGTGCCTTGGAAGGGAATTTGAAAGTGGTGACTTCAGCCCACTA
Organism: Sphyrna mokarran; assembly: GCA_024679065.1. Classification (NCBI taxonomy): domain Eukaryota; kingdom Metazoa; phylum Chordata; class Chondrichthyes; order Carcharhiniformes; family Carcharhinidae; genus Sphyrna; species Sphyrna mokarran. The sequence continues at coordinate 8,855,029 of JAGIQG010000024.1, forward strand.
AGAGATCAGAATGTATAATTGGCAGAACAAAGCTAAACAGTGTCAAAAGCTAACCTGAGGCATGTGACAGATGGTCTTAGCGGGGAATGGGATAGGGGAACCAACATGGAAAACAAGTTTTAAAAAAGATGAAAGAAATGAAAATTAAAAAAAATTATTTACACACTCTGATCTCTTAATGTACTGCTATCAGGACTCTTCTTAGCCATGATCACCACCATTTACATTCTATTTGAGCTCTGAGCTCTGACGAAAGCTCATCCAGACTTGAAACATTGGCTCTAATCTCTCTCCACAGATGCTGTCAGATCTGCTAAGATGCTTCAGCATTTTTTGTTTCAGATTTCAGCATCCACAATAATCTGGATCTGGTATCTTGGGCAGCACGGTGGCACAGTGGTTAGCACTATTGCCTCACAATGCCAGGAGCCCGGGTTCGATTCCTATTTTAGTCATTGTCTGTGAGGAGTTTGCACAGGTTTACCATTACCGTTATAATGAATGAGACCCATGAGTTTCCTTTGGGTGTTACAGTTTCTCCCACAGTCTGAAAGACGGGCTGATTAGGTGCTTTGGCTGTGCTAAATTCTCTGTCAGTGTATCCAAACAGCCGCTAGAGTGTGGTGACTAGGGGATTTTCACCGTAACTTGATTGCAGTGTTAATGTAAGCCTACTTGTGACGAATAAGTGAAGACTGGATCTTTCTAACAACCTGGATGGGCTGAATGGTCTCTTGGGGTGGGGCCAGTCAGAATCGCGATGACGTCACCGCGCACGGGTGGGACGACGTGCGTGACGCGAATATCACGTGACAGTTGTTGGGCCTCGTTCGGTGACAGGGGCGGAAACGTAATCGTATCGCTGGTAGGAAGCTCCCGGAGTAAAGCTGCCTCGGGGCTTGGGGGGGGGGAGAAGAAATATGGGGATTATTATGAGCTGCTTACCGCCTCCCTGTCTGCTTTTAATTTCGGGGCAGTGGAACCCATCCCCCTCATAGCTGCTAAATAATGAGCTTATTAGGGGAGATGAGAGCGCGCCTGCGCAATATGGTACAGGGGACATTATTTGGCAGGTCCCTGGCATGGCCAGCAGCCAGTGCCCCAGACTGGTGTAAAGGTGACTTGCAGTTATCCATCACCGTTTACAATACAATCAATCCTGCTTCACCCAGGGGAGACAGAGCAGGGGTTTCCAGCCTGTGAGGGGGACTGTGGAGGGTTGGGTTGGGTTGTGAGCAGGGACACACTTAATAATTGGGGTGGGGAAGTTATTGATGTGATTTATTGTCACACGTATCAGCATACAGTGAAAAGTTTTGTTTCTTGTGCACTATACAGACAAAGCATACTGTTCATAGAGAAGGCAAGGACAGGATACATAATGTAGTATTACAGTCATAGCTAGGGTATAGAGAAAGATCAATTTAATATTGGGCAGAAATGACAATTACAAGGGTGCATAAGTTAAAAATAAAGGGAAAAAGACTTATTGGAGATGTGTGGGGGAAGTTTTACTCAGAGGATGGTGATGACCTGAATGCATTGCTAAGTGAGTTGGTTGGAGCAATTACATTAGTAATGTTTAATAGTTATCTGGTAAACACATGAACAGATGGGTATTAGAAAGACGTAAGTAGTTGGTCCGAATAGGACAATGTGATCAGTGCAGACATGGAGGGCTGAAGGGCTTGTTCCTGTGTTGTATTGTTCTTTGTTCTTTGTAAGGTAGATCTATTCAAGTCTAGTAGTGGAGAAGAAGCTGTTCTTGAGTCGGTTAGTACATGAAGTCAGACTTTTGTATCCTTTTTCTGTTGGAGAAGATGGAAGAGAGTATGTCTGGGGTTTTGTGAAATCCTTGTTTATACTGGCTTTTTCGGACGTTGCAGGAAGTGTAGACTGAGACAGTGGATGGAAAAGCTGGTGTGTGTGATGGATTGGGCTTTGTTCACGACTCTTTGTAGAGCAGAGGTTAAACTAAAGATCACAGCTGATAGAGGGAGAATGGGGCAAGTTGGGGGTGAGGCCACAAAGTATCTTATAAATAAGCTAAGGATTTTAGAATTTGGCATGCTGTGGATGAGTTCAAGGGCAGAGATAATAACTAAGCAAGACTTAGCATAGAATAGGATTTGGACTTTATGTGGAGCATTACTCAACAATGGTAAGCAGTTATTAAAGAAATTGAATCTGAGTTGACACATGCATGGATGTAAGTTTTGATGAGGATGTAGAAATGATACAGAATTAAGTTGCCTTGGCAATAAAATATGGGATTTTAAGCTTCCCATAATTCACTGCAACTGGATCTAGTAAATATTGTATGTAGAAAAGTAGATGAGATCATTCTGGACAGCTGGTCTGTTCCAGTAGAGCATTTTTTCTCCATAATAGGTGGTGATTTGCACAATTTTGTACAAATGTGGTTGTAGGTACTGCTGAACTGTATTTCTTATGGACTTTGTATATTTCCAGTATTTGTTATCTCATTTGTGTTATACTGGGATATTGTCACACCCAACGCCTGACAATCCACTTTGCTTGAATTTGAGGTGTGGCAAAAGTATCTTGCTGACTAAGTTGTATTTTAAATGCCTTTTTTTTTTGATGCAATTTGATTCAAATTAGATATTTTATAATTGGATTTGATCTTTTAGCAAACATCAAATAGGATTAATATATATATTATTATATAGGACTATTAAAATAGGATAATGATTTGGTATTACGGTGGCGCGGGCTCGTTGGGCCGAAGGGCCTGTTTCCCGTGCTGTGTTGCTTAAAAAAAAAAAATCTTTACATTTTAAAGATTATTCATCAAGAACAAGCAAAGGTTGTTTTCCCTAGCCCCCAGACATGGCTAACTTTCAATTTGTCTTATGTACTTGCCATTGAATGTATGTTAGAGTACTATTGTAATTTGACTGGGAATATTTTTTGTCTTTCATAAAAACATAAGAACTAGAAGCAGAAGTAGACCATCTGGCCCCTCGAGCCAGCTCAGCCATTCAATAAGACCATGGTTGTCGGGGAGAATACTGCGATACCAGGTTGTAGACTGGGTAGGATTGAGGTTCATAAGGAGGAGGTGTTAGCGAATCTTGAGGGTATGAAAATTGATAAGTCCCCTGGGCCAGATGGGATTTACCCTAGGATTCTCTGGGAGGCTAGAGAGGAGATTGCAGAGCCTTTGGCTTTGATCTTCATGTCGTCGTTAGCTACAGGTATAGTGCCGGAAGACTGGAGGATGGCAAATGTTGTCCCTTTGTTCAAAAAGGGGAGTAGGGACCATCCTGGAAATTATAGACCGGTGAGCCTGACTTCTGTTGTGGGCAAAGTCTTGGAAAGAATTATAAGGGATAGGATTTATAAGCATCTAGAGAGAAATAAATTGATTAGGGATAGTCAGCACGGTTTTGTGAAGGGTAGGTCGTGCCTCACAAACCTTATTGAGTTTTTTGAGGAGGTGACCAAAGAGGTAGATAAGGGTAAGGCAGTTGATGTAGTGTATATGGATTTTAGCAAAGCGTTTGATAAGGTTCCCCATGGTAGGCTACTGCAGAAAGTGCAGATGCATGGGATTGAAGGTGATTTAGCAGTTTGGATTAGGAATTGGCTAGCTGATAGAAGACAGAGGGTGGTGGTTGATGGGAAATATTCAACCTGGAGTGCAGTTACAAGTGGTGTACCTCAAGGATCTGTTTTAGGGCCACTGCTGTTTGTCATTTTTATAAATGACCTAGATGAGGGTGTAGAGGGTTGGATTAGTAAATTTGCTGATGATACCAAAGTGGGGGGAGTTGTAGACAGCGAGGATGGATGTTACAGTTTGCAGAGGGACATAGGTTGCAGAGCTGGGCCGTGAGGTGGCAAATGGAATTCAATACGGATAAGTGTGAGGTGATTCACTTTGGTAGGAATAACAGGCATATGAAATATAGGGCTAATGGAAGGATCCTTAATAGTGTTGTCGAGCAGAGGGATCTTGGGGTACAAGTACGTAGCTCTTTGAAAGTTGGCACCCAGGTTGATAAAGTTGTTAAGAAGGCGTACGGTGTGTTAGCTTTTATTGGTAGAGGGATTGAATTTAGGAGCCGTGAGGTTATGTTACAACTGTACAAAACTCTGTTGCGGCCGCACTTGGAGTATTGCGTACAGTTCTGGTCGCCGCATTATAAGAAAGATGTGGAAGCATTGGAAAGGGTGCAGAGGAGGTTTACCAGGATGTTGCCTGGTATGGTGGGAAGGCCTTATGAGGAAAGGCTGAGGGACCTGAGGTTATTTTCATTAGAGAGAAGAAGGTTACGCGGTGACCTAATTGAGGCGTATAAGATGATCAAGGGATTGGATAGGGTGGATAGTGAGAGCCTTTTTCCTCGGATGGTGATGACCAACACGAGGGGACATAACTTTAAATTAAGAGGTGGTAGTTATAGGACGGATGTCAGAGGCAAGTTCTTTACACAGAAGGTGGTGAGAGCGTGGAATGCCCTGCCTGCAGCAGTTGTGGACTCACCTACTTTGGGGGCATTCAAATGTTCGGTGGATAGGCATATGGATGATATGGGAATAGTTTAGGTTAGAGGGTCCACTGGCCGGTGCAACGTTGAGGGCCGAAGGGCCTGTACTGCGCTGTTCTATGTTCTATGTTCTAGTAACTCAGCTACACTTGCCTGTCTGCTCACCATAATCTTAATTCCTTTTACTGTTCAAAAATTTATCTATCGTTATCTTAAAAACATTCAATGAAAGCCTCAACTGCTTCACTGGGCAGGGAATTCCACAAATTCACAGCATTTTGTGTGAAGAAGTTCCTCCTCAACTCAATCCTAAATCTGCTTCCCCTTATTTTGAGGCTATGCCCCCTGGTTCTAAATTCACCTATCAGTGGAAACAACTTCCCTGCTTCTATCTTATCTATTCCCTTCATAATCTGATATCTTTCTATAAGATTTCCCCTCCACTCTTCTGAATTCCAATGAGTATAGCTCCAGTCTTCAGAGCCTCTCCTCATAAACCAACCCTCTCAACTTCAGAATCAACCTAGTGAATCTCCTCTGCACCCCTCCAGTGCCAGTATATCCTTTCTCAAGTAAGGAGACCAAAACTGTACATAATGCTCCAGGTGTGGCCTCACCAGCACCTTGCACAGCTGCAACATAACCTCGCTGTTTTTAAACGCCATCCCTCTAGCAATGAAGGACAAAATTCCATTTGCTGCCTTAATTATCTGCTACACTTGCAAACCAATTCCTTCAGATTCCTGCACAAGGACACCCAGTTCCATCTGCGCAACAACATGCTGCAATTTTTTACATTTTAAATAATAGTCCATTTTGCTGTTATATTTACCAAAATGGATAATTTCACATTTACCAACATTGTATTTCATCTGCCAGACCCTCAGTCACCCACTTAGACTATCTATATCCCTTTGCAGATTTTCAGCATCCTTTGTACACTTTGCTCTGTCACCCATCTTAGTGTCACTGTGAATTTTGATACACTACATATGGTCCGCAATTCCAAATTGTCTATGTAAATCTCCATCTCTTTCTGGATGGTCCAGTACTTGTGGACAATGACTTTTTTCAAGCGTTGCCACTGCTTTGGAGGCTAACATGTCACCAGTCTGCACAAAGCAAGGTCGCATAACTAGCAACCGAATGACTAGTCTTGGGAGTGGTTATTGGAGGAGGAAGGTTGGCCTGGGTTCATGATATGGCGACGCTGGCGTTGGCCTGGGGTAAACATAGTAAGAAGTCTTAACACCAGGTTTAAGTGCAATCTGTTGGACTTTAACCTGCTGTAAGACACCAGGATTCTGGCAGAGCTCCATTGCTCTATTAATATCCCAGGATCTTTGGTGTTTAGCTGAACAAGCAGGTGGCATCTGAGTGTAATGCTCCCATGCACCTGTAATGCCTCTGATTATGCTGTAAACCATCAGCCCTGCAATGGAGTGTCACCTTAGATCATGGGCTTGAATCCTGAAGTGAGGCTTGAGCTGGGTAAACATGTTACCAGAGTGGAACCATAGATGGCCTATTAGTCTCCAAGACCTCGTCTACCGTTTCTTTTGTTAATCACATTACTGTATTTTGTTAACCTGATGACCTAATGGGATAAGGTTGACTTAAGATCCAGGTGGGGGGGGGAAATGAGTGGTTTGAAAATGTGCTGCAAGCCAAAGGCACTTGTTCTCAGTTGATTGAGGCATTACATCAATGCAGGCTCTTCAGTGAGTGAGTGAAGATACATCTGTGAGGACATCACACTCCAACCAGTGGAATGTTCTGTATTTGAGTTTGTTTCTAAGTGTATTTCAAAATGTGTCCTGCTCTAAATTGTTCGATGAAAGTATAGCTGCAGTTACATTTTAGTTTCTCAGTTGCTAATTGTCACATTCCTCGTTTCTGAACTCACCAGTAAATTGTAAGTCCCCATTTGATAAATAGACCACAAATAATTGGGAACATGAGCATCCCTAATTGCTGTTGTTCAGAGAATGGTTCAGAATCAGTCACATTAAAATAGGAGTTCCTGTTTTACCCTTCCACTTCCTGAATTTGATTGTTGTTAAGCTCCTGATCGACACCTGAGCCCAATCTCAACATCCTTGATATCTATGTTGCATGGCAAATGGAATTAGTCAATGATTTGAAATGAGACTGCTGACAGATTTATCTCCTTCATGAGCCCCTGTTGCATTCTCCATTTGGATCAGCTAACTTAGCACAAGTTGGAAATGGAGACGGAAGCTAGCAGAGAGAATATAAATCTGACATGCCCTTTTTCAGCAGCTATCACTTGCCACTGATTAAAATTGTGACCTATCCACAATTCAGATTGAACTATCTCTTTTTAGATAGATGAACTTTTTGAACACCCGTTGGATGGAATGCTATAAACAGTAGCCCACTTGTGTCTATGTCATAAATATGGAAGACCTATGATTTAATTTAACAGAATATGGTGCTGTGAATTGGATCAGCTATTGATTGTAACTCGCATGAAATCCAGACACATTCAGCTATTTGCTAATTGGCCTAAAAGTGGGAAGAGCGTTAAGCAATTCAGCCAGTGGGGTGGGTTTGAATGGGACAGGATAGGGAAGTGGGACTAACTAAATTGTTCTTGCAGAGCGAACATGTGGTTGAACTGACCTTGTTCTATACGGTAACCGATCTATGACTTTGAAGTGAATTGTTTGTTGCATGTTTGTGATCTTTATTCTGAGAAAGTAATAGTGGAATGAAAAGCGCTGTAATCTGAAAAAGAAACCCTCAAGCTTACTAAATTTGGAATAAAGAATTGATGAGTAAACAAATGATTATACACTTAGGTATGGGAAATTGTTCATTGTATCTTTCACAGAATTGGCATTTGCACATTCAATTAGAAAAGTTTTATAAAAAAATGAAACTGAATTTTAAGTGATCTTCACTTGGATTTTTAATTAGTTATTGTAGGACTTGTATGTGTATGAATAGATATCGTACAACCAGAAATGAAACAAGGACATAGGCTGCTAATCTTGAAAAAAGCTTCCCGCAAAGATCTGTCTCCCCTTTTCCAGTGCCAGGTATATCTTTTGGCTTAGTAGTGAAGTCTGAACAGAAGCAGCCAGTCACTTTCAAGTATTCTCAGAAAATCAGGAGGTTAAAATAACTTGATTATATCGTTTTAAATTTTGAAATAAATGATTGGATTATGATTGAAACCAAAATCCAATTTTAGAAATATTTTAAACACAAGTTTTACATTTTTGGGAAAATTTGACACTCCACAACTATCTAACTTCTGGGTGGCACAGTGGTTAGCACTGCTGCCTCACAGCACCAGGGACCCAAGTTCGATTCCTGGCTTGAGTGACTGTCTGTGTGGAGTTTGTACATTCTCTCTGTCTGCATAGTTTTCTGTGAAAAACTGTGCTGGTTAGGTGCATTGACCCAAACAGGCATCGGAGTGTGGCGACTAGGGGAATTTCACAGTAATTTCATTGCAGAGTTGATTATTAAATTTTTAACTGTAGCTGGTGAGCAATTTAAAAAATGAGACTAAAGTATAAAAGCGGAAGTTCTGATTAATTCAGTTTATTTCCTATTGTCTAGGATGCCTCTGTCTTGAAAAGTGTTGGTCACTGGCAGTGATTTCCGAATTTTGGTGTTATTCAAGACATGTACAGACCTCAACGTTGTTGTCAGTTTCGAGTGAATTGCATTGACAGTCTCACTAATATTACCACTGCAAAATCTGGATGAAAAGTACCACATTTAACCTGAATACTTCCTGGGATTCTTGTACATTTTGTTTTAAATGATGTTTATTGTTGCAGCCACCTTGCATCCAAGATCTCTCAGGCAGCAGAGAAAAGAGCAGTTTTTTCACAGGGATTTGGATAAAATGTTGACTGTGACCTGAAGGGAAACACTCTACTCTTTTAATTGCAGTGGGAGTTTTTGCTTTTGAATGGCATCAGGTCTTTTGTTGCTTCATTATTACACTTGTGGTATCAGCCTGGAAAATTTGTTCCGGTCCTGAAGTGGACTTTGAACCCACAATCTTTTAACATATAGATGAAAGTGTTATTTAAGAGCAGAGCGCGATAAACTGATGTGTGGAGATTTGCCACTTGTGTAGACCAAAACCAGAACCTGTTGCCTTAGAACCATAGAATCCCTCCAGTACAGAGAGAGGCCAAGTAAGCCTCCATTGACTCTCCAACTGAGCATCCCACCAAGGTCCTCCCCTCCGCCCTATCCTCTCAATCCTGCAAATCTATCTCTTTCCTGACACGGCTAACGTGAAAACAAGGATGTGGGCTCATTAAGTCAATTCCAGTCATACCTGAGCTTTTGATTTGTGCAGTGTACAGTAGGACGCATAATAGTATAGAACACTGTTGATGTATCTATTCCCCTGTTAAGTGGTACTGTATTTGATAGTTACTGGGATCTGGTTCAAGTTGCCATCTGTGGGATTATCTGCAGGTACTTTAAACTATTTACTGCCTTTGCATTGGTCATAAATGCTGCTTATCAGAATGGGTCTGTATAACCATCCATCTTATTCTGGGCCTGCTTCAAAGTCTCTTCCTTGTTGGTGATGAATACTGACAGTGTCAAACTCCAGGCGATGCTTGATGACAGCATCAGAGGAAGTATTACCAGTCAGCTAGCCAGGAAGCTGATTAGTCAGAATTCCTGCAAGATTTTGTCCTGAGTCTTGATCTTTTGGAAAGTGATCTAGAACCAGATCCATCAATTTGCTTATGTCCTTTGTGTACCCATGTTTTGGCGTCATGGTGAAGAGTTATACTTTATATTGTGTTCATTCCAGAGCTGACTGCATCAATGGCAATCACAAAAACTGTCCCAAATAGTGAAGCTTGCTACCTAAGAAAGTGACTGTCATTGAATTTCACAGTCTTGGTGAATCGTCATCTGGTATGAAGACAGCAGAAAATATTGCACCCTAGGTATTGGCACTCCTGTCTTATTCTAACTGACCTAAAAAAAGACTAAAGATTCTTGTTCAAAACTTGATGGGAATTCAGTAAGGATGCCCACGTGTTCAACAAAGACCACAAGTGCAGTGAGCTGAAGAGTCATTCTTAGGTTGTGAAATTTAACAACACAATCTGTAACAAGATTTTACTTACACTTATCAGATGTTGCCACAGTAATAAATTGGAAAAATACTACTGTTTTCTGTCTTGAAGGTGGTGGAGTGAGGGATATATGTTACAGTTAGGTCAGGTCTTCTTGAGACTGTAACTGGAATTCAGTGATAACTATATACTGTGGATGCTGGAAATCTGAAATAACTGGACAATCCCTGGTCTGCAGCAAAGTTGGCATAGTTGCACTGCTGCCTTACAGCACTAGGGACCCTTGTTTGATTCTGGCCTTGAGTGTCTGTGTGGGTTTCCTCTGGGTGCTCCAGTTTCCTCCCACAAGTCCAAAAGTGTGCAAGTTATGTGAATAGGTCATTTTAAATTGCCCCTTAGTGTTCAGAGATGTCTAGGTTAGATAGATTAGCTGTAGTAAAATGTGTGACGTTGCAGAGGGAGGGCATAGGTAAGATATTCTGTCAAATAGTCAGTGTAGACTTGATGGGCTGAATGGCCTCCTGCTCTGTAGGGATTCTATGATCCATAGAGAAAAAATTAACATTGAGTCCCATCCCAAAGATGGGTTTGGTGCTGTTGAAAAAGTTGGGAGTAGGAGGTGGAACGAAAAGTGAGGGATAGGTTGAAAGGTGTGGAGCCAAAATTACAAAGACGTCATGGAACCAAAAGTGAATCAAAGATGATAAACACTCTAGATCAATGTTTTGTCTTTAAATATTATCACTCTCAGAACCTTTGGTCCCATGATGTCTTTATAATGTAATCTCACCCTCTCACCGACACCTCCCCAGCTAAGCAGCATAACATCTATCTAGAATTAAAAATTACAGTCTCGGAATAATGGCTTGCCATTTAGGACTGGTGAGAGAAATTTCTTACTCTTGTTTATGTTCTTGCAGTGACAAAACTGTGCTTTGCATTTAACTGATTTTTACTTGCCAAGTTTTTTTTAACTTTTCTGTGCCAAGTTCTGAATATTTCCTCTAACTTTATCCTCATAGGTTTGCAGGAAGTGCTGACATTTCTGACTCTTCTCTGCTGTTCATATTGAGTCAGCGCTGACCTCTTGTGCAGTCATGTCTTATGGACGAATTGACGATAGTCGTTTGAGCTACCACTCTCATTCCCAGGACTTCAACACACTCATTCAAACATGCAGTACCAATATCCAGAAGATCTCTCGGAATAGTAAGTTGAAGTCAGTTCTGCTGCATTTATATTATTTAAGGCATTGTAATATTCCTTCAGACAAGCAAAGGAAAATTAGTGCCATGCTTTAATAATTTGGTAAGTGTTAAGGGAAGATGTATTTCCTGTGTGTGTATATGGGAGCTACAATGGGCAATATGTTATGGATATTAACTTATTTCTCAATTACTGCCTCAGTTCTTTTTGGGCTGGAATGTTGACAGCTATGAAACTTGGGTTTTAGTTTTTCCTCTTTAAATTCCATTATACTGAACTAGAGGCAAAGTCAGTGTACAACACATCTCATTCATAAACTCTTTCAATGGAGTTTAAAAGCACAAGTAACAATTGCATGTTAATTGAAATGCTAAAACCCAGTAAAATATGTGGCCTTGATTGATACGTAATTTTTAGTTATTTTCAGTGGGCAGGTTTCACTGGTCTGAGTCTCTTGGGAGATTTCATGATTAGCCTGCCGTTTGGGGAGAGAAAATATCTGTGGAAACTTGTACATACTTGGCTAGGTGTTCCTGTGACTTGACAGCTTATTATAGTCATACAGCACATGGGGCCATTCAACAGTTGTATCTGCTGGCTTTTCGATAGAGCCATCCATTTTGTTCCATTTTCCTGCACTCTTTCCCTCTTACTCTGGCAATTTCTGCATTTTGGTATCTATCCAGTTCCCTTTAGAAAGTGATTGTTGAATCTGTTTCCAGCAGCCAACGTTTATGAAAGAACGATTGTAAATTGAAGTAAACAAAGTTATTCACCAAGTATCATGTTAATTTGGATTTTATTGTTGCCTGTTCTTATCTAAACCATCCAATCAAGTTAGCAGCCATGTAAGTTTCAAAGATATGAATTGTATATATTAACAATATGGAAACCAGTGCAGAAAATAAATGACCTAATTAAAGCTTATCATAAGATTGTAATATTCTCCTGCAAATAATTCATTGTCATTCCACAACTCGCGTTGGACTCTGACACATTCAGCAGCTCATGTTTAGGTTTTAAATTATACTGAGTTCCAGCTGTCAGGAGAAAGCTTCCCAAAGAAAATGGAAGCCAAAGTGGGGAAAATAGATTCCAACACACGTCATTGGTATGTAATATAAGAACAAAATGCGCTGTGCCCCTTCTAATGCCACAAATCCTTGAGTAAAGAAGCCTCCAGTTTAGTTTCTTCAAGTGTAGCAATATAATTGTTCTTTCTTTGAGCTGTCTGGATGTATGGAAATAGGCTTCCTAGAGACTGGAGTTGATGAACTAATGATGCTAATGACACCCCTGAAACACACTGAACCTTTAATTAAAGATTGTGCTACATTGTTCTTCCCAAGTCAAAGGCCATAATCATACATACCTTACAGTGCAGGAGGTGGCCATTCGACCCATCGAGTCTGTAGTGACCACATTCCTACCCAGGCCCTATTCCTGTCACCCCACATTTACCCTGCTACTCTCCCTGACACCAGGGTCAATTTAGTTTGGCCAATCAACCTAACCCACATATCTTTGAACTCTGGGAGAAAACCAGAGTACCTGGAGGAAACCCATGCTGACATGGGCAGAATGTGCAAACTCCACAGTGACCTGAGGCTGGAATTGAACTTGGGTCCCTGGTGCTGTGAGGCAGCAGTGCAACCATTTTTCCCTGTGCCACCAACCTAATTACTGTATAGTTTGTATTAATGGATTAACCAACTTTTATCTTGAAAAAGAGAAACAGGAAGGACTAATATTGACTTATCCCTTATTTTTTAAATAAAATCTTTGTTTGGCACACAAGACTGCAGTCTGTCTTGATTTTGGGAGAGAAGGAAATGACAAAACAGAAACACACAAGGCAGTCCTGAACCGATACCTAGTTTCAAGGTGAATCAAACTTCCCTGTAGTGCCATACATGTAAATATATGTCACAGAAGCATCAATCTGATTCGTAATGCAGAAAATCTTTGCCACCAATAAAAATCCAGAATTACTGTTAATTTATTTCCAAATGAAGTCAGTCTAAACTTTAATAGACTCAGGAACCTGCCTCTTAATAATTTATTTCACTTACATTTTGTGATACTAGAGACACCAAGTACACCCTACCTGATGATACATTATGCATTATACTGTCCTGCTTCTGTGCTTATAACATACCAATGATAACGTTCGTGAGATCTGCAAGTCTCATTAAAAGGTTTAGCAAAATGTTAACGCTGTGCATTACAGGTTCATCTCTTTTTAATAATGTTCAAATTGAAGAAACTTAAAACTTGAGTTAAAAATTGAGAACTGCTCCCTTCTCTGATCAGACTAAGGAGTGTATTAAATGGAGAAATTGAGTATAATTCATATTTCATGGTGTATCTTCTGTATTTAATTATTGTATACTTCCCTGTTGCAATTTAGTTCATTTAACATTTTCACTTGGCAATTCTGTTTAAATTTGTCTGTAACAAAGTAGTTCTAGGATCTTCCAATGGAAGAAGCTGTGGACAAGCTGGCAGCATCCCTTCCACCACCATCCGCACCCCCTCAGCATTTGTAATACCAAGCTCCATGAGCTTGCAGTACTGTTTTCATGGTGTTTACTTCAAAATTCAAAACCTAGAATTATAAGTTCTAAATTAGAATTACCAATGCTATAATCTTCACTTACATTTGACACTGATGCAAATGCTGCCCTTATTAGGATGCAACTGTATGGTGTAAGGATGATGTTAAAAACCTGGGCAATAAATGTATCCCTTTTCTTTTAGTAAACAGTTACTTGGATAAAATTAAATTGTTCTGTTGCTGCTTAATTCAGCAGTGGTTATGCCAGACAAAATAGCTTAAATATGCTGTTGCATTGATTAAAGGTTTTAATGCCTCAGGAATGTTTTGTAATTGTGTTTAAATCTGTTATTGCCTTCAGCTGCACAGATAAATACAATAGTACAACAACTAGGAACGCAACAAGATACAAGTGAACTTCAGGACAGGCTGTAAGTATATTCATCTTTATACACAATTAAGTTGTGTATGATGGTACTATAATTTAAAATATTGAGATCTAAAGTCAGATTGTGTGTCTGTGCTCGGACTATGCATTTCTAATGCCTATTTGTAGTACACCCATGAACACAGCTAAATCATAGCCCTCTAGTTTTAGACTTACTACCTTTGGGAAAAGATATTGACCATCTACCTTGTCTATGTCCTCATTATTTTATAGACCTCTAAGGTCATCCCTCAGTCTCCTATGCTGCAGTGGAAAAAGTCCCAGTTGTCAGCCTCTCCTTATAACTCAATCCAAGTCCCGATAGTATCCTAGTAAATCTTTTCTGCACTTTTTCTAGTTCAATTATATCCTTTCTATAATATAATAGAATTATACTATCACTTTATTATAGTATAGTGATATACTATAATAGAGTATATTGCACACAGTATTCCAAATGTGGCCTTAGCAATGTCTTGTACAACTTTTAATAAGACGTCCCAACTCCTATATTCAGTGTTTGACCAATGAAACCAAACATGCCAAATGCCTTCTTTACCACTCTGTCCACCTGTAACTCCATTTTCAAGGAGCTATGAACATGTACCCCTAGATCTCTTTGTTCTGTAACTCTCCCCAGTGCTCCACCATTAACTAAGTAAATACTGTCCTGGTTCAATCTACCAAAATGCATCATCTTAACATTTGTCTAAATTAAACTGTCTGTCATTCATCAGGCCACTGGCCCAATTGATCAAGATCCTTGTAATTGGAGTTAACTTTCTTCACTGTCCACTATGCCACTAATCTTGGTGTCATCTGCAGACTTGCTAACATTCCCCCTATGTTCTCATCCAAATCATGAATATAAATGACAAATAACACTAGGCCCAGCACTGGTTCCTGAGGCACAGTGCTAGTCGCTGGCCTCCAATTTGAAAAACAACTCTCTACAACCATCCTCTGGCTTCTGTCAAGAAGCCAATTTTATATCCATTTATTACTTCACCCTGGATCCTGTGAGATTTAACTTTATGCAGCAACTTACCATGTGGTACTTTGTCAAAGGCCTTGCTAAAGTCCACGTAGACAACATCAATTACACTGCCTTCATCTACCTTCTTGGTTACCCCTTCAAAAAACTCAATTAAATTTGAGAGACATGATTTTCCACTCTCAAAGCCATGCTAACTATCCCTAATTAGTCCTTGCATCTCTAAATGTCTGTAGATCTTGCCTCTCAACATACTGATGAGAAATATTCATTTAGGATCTCACCCATCTCTTGTGAATCCGTACGTAGATGACCTTTGTTGATCCTTAAGAAGACTTACTCTGTCCCTTGTTACTCTTTTGCTTTTATGTATTTGTAGTAGCCCCTTGGATTCTCAAAAATTGATGGAACAATCTCTAATTACTTTTAAGTGAATTGGGTGAAAGCAGAACTTTTTTTGAAAGTAACTCTTATTTATCTTCCCTCCAAAGCTTGAAGCTAACAATCCAGTTTCAGATAGTTCATTCCTTTTGAAGCACTGTTTTCCACTTATCCTGACTTAGTGGTTTGGATGTTGATTTGGGAAATTCTCTGGTCAATTTGGAATAACTGAGCATTTGTAACATTGAAACTTTGTGCTAAAGTTTGGTTTGTCATTCTTTAGCGTGTTTGGATTTCTTAGACTGCTGATGCTTCTTTGAAAGTCTCCTGATTAACTGGCAAACTGGAAGGCAGGTCAATGGTAAATAATTCAATATGGAAAAATATGATGGATTTTGGTAGGGAGAAAAAGGAGAAACAACACAAAATAAGGGATGAAGTTCTTCAGAGGCTGTAGAAGCAGACAGACCTCTGTGTATACATGGATAGATCATTGAAGATGGCAGGAGAGGAGTTAAAGCATATAATATTCTGGACTTTAACAAAGGCATGAGAGTACAAGAGCAAGGAGGTTATGATGAATTTGTGCAAGACACTAGTTAGACTTCAGCTGGATACTGTTTATAGTTCTATAGGAAGGATGTGAGTGCAGAAAAGGTTTCCAAGGATGTTCCAAAGATCAGGAACTTTGAGGATAGATTGGAGAGGTTGGGACTGTTCTTGGAGCGAAGAAGACTGAGGAAATTTAGAGAAACAGTCGGAATCATGAGAGGGTGGACAGAGTAAGTTCAGTACATAATATGGAAGGTGAATGGATATAAAAATAGGGAAATCTTGCTAAAAGGCACTAGTTGAACTACACATGGATTACTGTGAACTGTTGGGGTCCCCTTATTTAAGGCAAGATGTACTGATATAGGTGACAGTTCAGAGAAGTTTCACTAGGTTGATCCTGCGTATGGAGGGATTTTCTGATGAGAGGTTGAATTGATTGGGCCTATTGGGCCTGAGTAGAGCAGGGACAAGAATGGATGTTGCAGGTTCTGGGGTTCAAATGCTTTAGTCGGAGTAGAGAAGGAGGTAGAAGGGGGGAGGAGTGGCATTATTAGTCAAAGACTGTATCACAGTGACAGAAAAGAAGTTTGATGAGGACTTGTCTGTTGAGGTAGTATGGGCTGAGATTAGAAACAGGAGAGGAGAGGTCACCCTGTTGGGAGTCTTTTATAGACCTCCTAAAAGTTCTAGAGAGGTTGAGGAAAGGATTGCAAAGTCAATTCTGGTCAGGAGTGAAAGTAATAGGGTAATTGTTATGGGGGACTTTAACTTTACTAATATTGATTGGAATAGCTATAGCTCTAGCTCGTTAGAGGGGTCAGTTTTCGTACAAAGTGTGCAGGAAGGTTTTTTGACTCAGTATGTAGATAGGCCAACTAGAGGTGAGGCTACATTGGATTTGGTGCTGGGCAATGAGCCAGACCAGGTGTTAGGCTTGGAAGTTAGTGAACATTTTGGTGATAGTGACCACAATTCGGTTACGTTCACCTTAGTGATGGATAGGGATAGGCATGAAGCTGGGGGCAGTAGTTATAGCTGGGGGAAGGGTAATTATGAGGCCATCAGGAGAGAATTAGGGTGCATAGATTGGACTAGGAAACTACAGGGACTGGGAACATCTGGAATGTGGAGCTTATTCAAGGAGCAGCTGCTGCGAGTCCTTGATAAGTATGTCCCTGTCAGGCAAGGAGGAAATGGTCGAGTAAGGGAACCTTGGTGTACGAAAAAAGTTGATTCGCTGGTTAAAAAGAAAAAGGAGGCTTATGTCAGGATGAGGCTTGAAGGCTCAGTTAGTGCAATGGATAGCTATAGATTAGCCAGGAGGGAGCTAAAGAGTGAATTGAGGAGAGCTAAGAGGGGACACGAGAAGACTTTGGCTGATAGGATTAAGGAGAATCCTAAAGCTTTCTTTAGATATGTTAAGAATAGAAGATTGGTTAGGACAAGATTAGGGCCAGTCACAGACAGCAGTGGGAAGTTGTGCGTGGAGCCTGAAGAGATTGGAGAGGCACTGAATAAATATTTCTCTTCGGTATTCACACGGTGATGTAAATGTAGTTATGGAGAACACTGAGGTACAGGGTTGCAAACTGGAAAGTATTGAAGTAGATAGGGAGGATGTGCTAGATATTCTTGAGGGTTTGAAGTTGGATAAGTCCCCTGGGCCGGACGGGATTTACCCTAGGATTCTCTGGGAGGCAAGAGAGGCGATTGCAGAGCCTCTGGCTCTGATCTTCAGGTCGTCGTTGGTTACGGGTGTGGTTCCGGGACTGGAGGATAGCGAATGTGGTCCCATTGTTCAAGAAAGGGAAGAGAGACCTTCCAGGGAATTATAGGCCAGTGAGTCTTACTTCTGTTGTGGGCAAAGTATTGGAGAGAATTATTAGGGATAGGATTTATAGTTATTTAGAGAGAAATGAATTGATTGGGGATAGTCAGCATGGTTTTGTGAAGGGTAGGTCGTGCCTTACTAACCTCATTGAGTTTTTTGAAAAAGTGACCAAAGAGGTGGATGGGGGTAAGGTGGTTGATGTGGTATATATGGACTTTAGTAAGGCGTTTGATAAGGTGGCCCATGGAAGACTTCTGCAGAAAATGCAGATCTATGGGATAGAGGGTGATTTAGCTAATTGGATTAGGAATTGGCTAGCAGATAGAAGACAGAGGGTGGTGGTTGATGGGAGATATTCATCGTGGAGTTCGGTGACAAGTGGAGTACCTCAGGGGTCTGTTTTGGGGCCCCTGCTGTTTGTAATTTTTATAAATGATCTGGATGAGGGTATTGAAGGATGGATTAGTAAATTTGCAGATGACACTAAAGTCGGTGGAGTGGTAGATAGTGAAGAGGGGTGTTATAGTTTGCAGAGGGACTTGGACAAGTTGCAGAGCTGGGCCGAGAGGTGGCAAATGGAGTTTAATGTGGAAAAGTGTGAGGTAATGCACTTTGGCAGGAATAATAAATGTGTAGAGTATAGGGCTAATGGTAGGATTCTTAATAGTGTTGATGAACAGAGGGATCTTGGTGTATTTGTGCATAGATCCCTGAAAGTAGGCAGTCAAGTCGATAAGGTTGTTAAGAAGGCATACGGAGTCTTAGCTTTTATTGGTAGGGGGATTGAATTTCGGAGCCGCAACGTCATGTTGCAACTGTACAAAACTCTAGTGCGGTCGCACTTGGAGTATTGTGTGCAGTTCTGGTCCCCACATTATAAGAAAGATGTGGAGGCATTGGAGAGGGTACAGAGGAGGTTTACCAGGATGTTGCCTGGTATGGAGGGCAGGTCTTATGAAGAGAGGCTGAGGTTTGAGGTTGTTTTCGTTAGAAGGAGGCGGCTAAGAGGGGACCTATCGAAACATATAAGATGATTAGAGGTTTAGATAGGGTGGACAGTGATAGCCTTTTTCCTAGGATGGAGAAAGCTAGCACGAGGGGACACAGCTTTAAATTAAGGGGTGATAGTTATAGGACGGATATCAGAGGTAGGTTCTTTACCCAAGAGGGTGGTTCGGGAGTGGAATGCCCTGCCTGCCAGTTGTAGATGCGCCAAGTTTGGTGGCGTTTAAGAGGTTAGTTGATAAGTATATGGAAGAGAAGGGAATGGTTTAGTTTTGGAGGGTCATTGCTTTTTATATTGGTCGGCGCAACATCGAAGGCCAAAGGGCCTGTTCTGTGCTGTAATGTTCTATGTTCTATTCTCACTGAAGTTTAGAAGAATGTGGAGTATATAGAATTCTTGGGGGCTTCCTCCTTGCTGTACCAATTCTGCCATCTAAAATTGGATTAATCAGTTTAGTGGAAATTGGATATAAAAAAGAATAATACTGATTTTCGAGTAGTCGATTTAAAAAAAAAAATGTCCAACTGCACTACTGTAAAACAATGCCCTTTCTGTACTAGTATTTCTGATCAGAGTACCAATATTTTAGAAAAAAATCTAATTGCCATTAATCAGCAAATGTAATTTTTTAAATTTCTATTGTTAAATGTTTTTCTTTTATAGGCAACAGCTGCAGAACTACACAAACCAACTTGCCAAGGAAACCAATAAACACCTGAAAGAACTTGGATCTCTGTCTTTAGCGTACAATGAACAGGTGAGTTTAGTTGCACAGAAGATGACCCATCCCCTGAATTGGAATCCAGTCCAGCAGAAAGAAATGATGGTTCCCCCTCCTATTGCCTTGACAATCTAAAATGGTTGAGTCACATCTTGTTCACTAGTTGTCACAGACAAGTCAGTAACCAGCATGAATTAACTGTTCTTCTCTTAACCCAAAACTGTAGAGGATGTGGGAATAAAATGCATCATAATAAACTGAGGAAATAATGAGGGGTTTGAAGCCAGTTTGCATTATTGATGTGTTATTCTTCTCAACAGATTTATTTGCATGCAAAGCTTAGTATTTGTATTTTTATAAGTATTTTGTCATATGTTTAAAAATTACTTGAAGTACTATATAATTACTTAAATCTCTTATCAATAGCTAATGATCCTATGCCATTAGTGGTGATGTAATGCTCCAGGCTGTCAAATCTATCTCCACGTGTTTTGTACGTTGTATGGTACTACCACTGTATTAAATAGCATAGATTTTGAACAGATCTAGCAGCTTAAGACTGGGCAACCATGATGTGCTGTGGACCATCAGCAGCAGCAGAATTGTACTTAACTGCAATCTGTAACCTCATGGCCTGGCATATCCCCTATTCTGCCATTACCACTGGGCCAGCAGATCAACTCTGGTTTGATGATGAGTGTAGGAGGGCAGGTCACGTGCAATGCTAGGCATACCTAAAAATGAAGTGTCAACCTGATGATGCTACAATACAGGATCACTTGTATGCCAAACAGCTTAAGCAGCATGCAATGGGCAGAGCTAAGCAATTCAATCACCAACTGATAAGATCTAAGCTCCGCAGTCCTGCTGCATATTGCCTTGAATGGTGTTGGACAATTAAATAGTCGCTGGAGGGAGATGAGGCTCCACAATTATCCCCATCCTCAATGATAGGGGAGCCCATTACATCAATGCAAAAGAAAAGGCTGAAACACTTGCGGTCATTTTCAGCCAGAAGCGCTAAGTGGGTGATCCATCTTTGCCTGCAGAAGAAGTCTCCAGCATCACAGATGTCATTTTCTAGCCAATTCTATTCACTCCACATGATCAAGAAATAGCCAAAAGCTGCTTTGTCTCACAAATGCCAAGCAATGACCATCTTCAACATGAGTATCAAACCATCTCCCCCTGACATTACCATCACCAAGCATCCCACTATCAACACTCTAGAGGGGGAGTGGGGTATGTGGGAGAGGTGGTGTTTACAACCATTGATCAAAAACTGAACTACACTAGCAATATAAATACTGTGGTGACAATAGCAGATCATTGGCTTGGAGCCCTGTGGCAAAGTAATCTTCCCTCCTGACTCCCAAAGGCATCTGCACGCACAGGTCAGGAGTATGATAGAATACTTTCTTACCAAGATGTGTGCAGTTGCAACAACACTCTAGAAGCTTGACATCATCCAGGACAAAAACCCGCTTTGGTACACCATCCACAAGTTTAAGTTTATTTATTAATATCACAAGTAAGCTTACAGTAACACTGCAATGAATTCTCTCTCTCCATCATCGGTACACTGTGACAGAAGTGTGTACTGTCTACAACATGAACTACAGGAACTTGTTCCTTTGGAAATATCTACCAAACTCATGACTGCCGCCATCTAGAAGAATGGGGGCAGCAGATACATGGAACACTACCAGCTGGAAGATCCCTCCTAAGCTACACTCCATCCTGACTTAGAAATATATCACAGTTCCTTCACTGTCACTGAGTTAAAATCCTGGGACTTACACTGACAGTGTCATTAGGATGTATCTGCCCTACTTTTCTGTAGTGGTTCAAGAAATGAGCTCATCACCTTCTTGAGGGCAATCAGTTGGAACAAATGCTGGCCCAGCCAGCCCATATACCATTCGTGATTTTTTTTTTTATTCTCTCCCTGCTTTATATCCAAATATCTGACCAAAACAGTGTTTTGTATGTGGTATGTTACTGCTTGCATTTTAATTTTCAGCAATATTGAAGGAGTGAGCAAATTTCTCTAAAATATTCAAGTTGTAAGAGCCTAAGTGCATTGATCAAATAAGGGGCTTTGGGTTAATGACGTTCCACCACCTTCCTCCACTGACTCCTGACATGAAATGTACAGTATAGAAACAGACCTGTTGGCCCAGACACTGGGTCAGGATTTATACTGCACATCTGTTTCCCCTCACTCTGTCTACTTTGCCTTCCAGCAGAGCTTTCAGTTCCCTTTTTCTCATGCTCTCATCTAGTTTCCTTTTGAAAGCACCCAATCTGTTTCCCTCACAGCTTTCTGTGGTAGCAAGTTCCACTAATTCGAGAGTGATTTTAAAAAATCCTCATTTCCCTAAGGGACAGCACAGTGGTTAGCCCTACTGTCTCACAGAGACCCAGGTTCAATTCCTAGCTTGGGTCACTGTCTGGAGTTTGCATATCCTGTGTGGGTTTCTTCTGGGTGCTCCAGTTTCTTCCCACGGTCTGAAAGACATGCTGGTTGAGTGCATTGTTCATATTGAATTCTCCTTCAGTGTATCTGAACAGGCATGGGAGTGTGGCGATTAGGGGATTTTCACTGTAACTTCACTGCAGTGTTAATGTAACTTAGTTGTGACAATAAATAAACTTTAAATCTTCAAGGCCCCTAATTTGGATTTTCCCATAAGTGGAAATATCCCTTCTATAAACTGTCTAAACCTTTCATAATTTTAAAGACTCCTTTTGAGTCATTTGTTTCAAGAAAATAAACCTTTGCTGTTCAGTCTTCCCCAATACCTCTAATCTCTGCACACAATATACCTGATAATCAGCCATGTTTCTACATAATTGGCCACTGTAGGCTTGGCCAGAATGATCTTAATAGGCATTTGTGCAGGCAATTTCTATGAAGAAATTATCTGACCAACATGAAGCATCGTTGCAGTTTGACAGCATATCCATCTTCAGCTATTTTTAAATGTGTGGAATATGTGAAAATTCATACAATATTTTGGGAAGTTGAAGGCATTCTGTCTTCCATCTAGAATTGCATTTCAATATAATTTAGAGCAAATCAATGGGCTGAGGGGAAAATTTAAGAGATATTGAAAAACTTGAAAGGGGATGTGAGAAGGAGGTCTGGGCAGTAGATGGGGAGAAACTATCCCAACTTGAAAGGGTTGCAAGTGAGGGCACAGTTTTAAAGTCATTAGTAAAAGAAGTGAGTGAGTGGGGAGAAACTTTTTACATGACAAGGGTTTGAAATGCACTGGGCTGGGGGAGCTTCAATTAAAACACTTCAGATAATTTCATTTTAAGAGGAATGTGCAGGGTTATGGGGAGAAGGTGGGTTAATGGTACTAGAAGAATTGCTCATTTGGGGAGCTGGTATAAACACTGTAGACTTCCTGTTCTACACTAACTCTAAGATTCTGTGATGTTAAATGGAACAGGTTTCAAAGCTTTTAAATCCATATTTTGCTTTTGTTCTGTCAAGGGTTGGTATGTAAAATATTTTGTACATTTTATAAAATTCTAAAATTTTTCTTTTGCAACTTTAGCGTCAGCAGCGAATGCAGAAGGAGCGTCTCATGAATGAATTTTCTGCTGCTCTGAACAACTTTCAAGCAGCACAGCGAAAAGCTGCAGAAAAAGAGAAAGAGTCTGTAGCGAGAGCAAGAGCAGCATCACGCCTCTCAGTAAGTAAAAACAGTCCATGTCATCTATCTTAATATTGTGGACCGATAATCTTACTTTCTGCTCATATGAACCTCCCTGTATAATTTAAATTTATAAACCACTCCTGTGAAGTTCCTTGGGCTTTCAAACCAGTTTTTGCATAGTCACATAATGAGGTATTGGGCCAAGTGATCAAAAGCTCGATCAAAGAGGTGAGTTTTAAGGAGCATCATAAAAGCAGCACAAGAGGTGGAGAAGTTTGGGAGTGAATTCTGAGGTTCACAACCGAAAGAGCTGAAGCCACAGCTGGCACTAGTGGGGTAAACAGATTTGGGGATGCACCAGGATGCATACAAGACAACCTCAAATTTAAACCAGTATTATTACTTTCAAAATCTGGAATGGTGTTGTTAAATTTTGCACAACTCCTAACCTAAGAGCTCAAACATGACAAATAATTTGGTGCGAAAGCAAGTACATCCAATGGTATATAACATGAATTATAATTCTGAGTAGAGGTCAATCTTGATGGGTGGAGATGAGAACTAACATTGTTTTTCTTTATGGGAGACCATTAATGAGGCCAGCATTTGTTGCCTATCCTTAATGGCCCTTGGCAAGGAGATGGTGGCTTGAATTGCTGCAGTCCATCTTGTGTGGGAACACAGTGCTTTAAAGGGAGGGATTTTCAGGATTCAGACCCGTTAACGTTAATGAAGGAATGGTAATATATCGGGATTGTGAGTGGTTTAGAGCAGAACTTGCAGCTGGTGATCACATATATCAGGGTGGTGAGTGAATGGAATCGGCTCCCGTCGGTGGTGGTCAAGGCGAACTCGCTGGGGTCTTTTAAAAGACTTCTGGATGAGTATATGGGATCCAATGGGATTGGGGGTTATAGATAAGTCTATGGCTGGGTAGGTTTTGATGTGTTCAGCACAACTTGTGGGCCGAAGGGCCTGTTTGTGCTGTAGTGTTCTATGTTCTATATCTGCTGCCCTTGTCCTCCTAGATGGAGGACACAGATTTGGAAGGTGTGGCTGAAGGAGCCTTGTGGAGTTGTAGGTGATCTATATTGCTGCCACTGTTTTAAATGCTCTGACTTTTACCCGTTGAACCATTTCAACAATATGGCTACTGATTTTATTCCATAATTAGGCTTATGACCGTGAACTCAAACTGTTAAGATGAGGACTGTTAGTCACATTATTTCTGTTTCTCCAGTTCCTCTCCCCAACCATGCCTTTTGAACAACCAAATACTGTAGTATAATCTCTCTCAGCACAAGGGAGTAATATTGTGAATAGCTTTAATTTTTGGTAAGTTTGGGATGGAGCAGAAGCTCTAATTGGGACAATAAGGATTGTTAAGGAACTATTATAGAGTCAGAGTTATAGAGGTCTATAGCATGGAAACAGGCCCTTCAAAACTTATCCATGCCACCTTTTTAAACCCACTAAGCTAGTCCCAATTGCCCTCATTTGGCCTATATCCCTTTTTACCCATCTTACTCATGTAACTGTGTAAATGCTTTTTAAAAGATAAAATTTGTACCTGCCTCAACTACTATCTCTGGCATCTTGTTTCAGGCACTCACTACCTTTTGTGTGGAAAAAATTGCATCTCTGGACCCTTTCGTGTATCTCCTCTCTCATCTGAAAACCTATGGCCTCTAGTTTTAGACCCTCCCTACCCTTGGAAAAAGATGTTGACTCTCTAGCTGATCTATGCGCCTCATTATTTTATAGACTTTGATAAGATCACCCCTTAGCCTTATATGATCCAGAGGAAAAAAGTCCCAGTCTATACAGCCTCATAACTCAAACCATCTAGTCCCAGCAGCATCCTAATAAATCTTTTCTGCACTCTAATTTAATAATTTCCTTTCTATAATAGGGTAACCAGAACTGTACACAGTTATTAACTATTGAAGCCCCCTTTACATATCTGCAAGAAAAAAATCCATGACCATCTAGAACAATAGTGAAAATATCTAATTGGTTTATATTTTTGCAGTTATCAGTAATTGTGTGTTGTGCAATTTTACATTGGAAAATTGTATATAAGCTAGCATTTTACCATTTTGCTGGTTGTTGCAAGACCCTACGTGTTTGACCAAGTGGCAGTAATCTGGATTACAAACCTGAATGTGTAATATGGGCAAAAGGATACATTACTTCATTTGCCAGGCACACTCCTTTAATAAGGATTGGTTATGCTAGTGCCATTTTCTGCTCTTCTGCAAAAGTGAGACACTACATGAAGACAACACTGAGCTTGTTTGCCAAGACACTCCAGGCAATTTCTGGATATATGTTTCTTCTCTATCCCCTTTGTCGTGACCTTCCCTAATGCTCACGTTTAGATAACACAGTGGCTTTATTGTTCCCAAAATTTATGCTTCCAGAGTGGCTTCAGTGATGATGAACACAAGGAGGAACCACTTGTATCATTTGAAAGGTAAGGATGTGCACTTAACATTAAAATATTTTGCTCTCAAGTATTTGAGTTGTGTGCTGAAATAGAAATGGGATACTTTTTCACTCTGGGATCCACTTGCAAATCTACCTCTGACTAATTGGGTAAAGGACTTTCCCTCTGGCTCTGTAGGTGCAGGACATGAACATATCTGGGGTTGTCTCAACCATAGTTCCTAGTGGGTTGCGTGCAAATTTTAACCTGATAAATGCTATGATTAAGTGACCTGAGTTTGGAAAATATTCTCACTGCTGTGGTTCATTTGAGGATGAATCAAGCAATCACAGAAGGAAGCCACTCAACGCATCGTGTGCACCAACCATAATCCCACCCAGGCCCTGTCCCCATAATCCCATGCATTTATCCTAACTAGTCCCTCTAGCACTAAGGGGCAATTTAGCGTAGCCAATCTATTTAACACACGTTTTTTGAATGTGGGAGGAAACTGGAGCATCCAGAAGGAACCCATGCAGATATGGGAGTAGGGGGTGCAAACTCCACAATGACAGTGATCCAAGTCAGGACTCGAACCTGGATGTCAAATCTGGGGAACATCAAATACACTTGTGCCAGATAGTGGACTACTCCTTAGTGTTGACATACCTTATCATGGTGAACACACACTCATAAAAGAAGAACACTTCAAAGAACAATGACCGATGTTTTTATTTTCTTAGTAATGAGGACTGGAGTCAGACACAAGCTCAATCCCAGGAGGTAGCAATAACTGAAGAAGACCTGGAACTTATCAAGGAGCGAGAGACAGCAATCCGGCAACTTGAGGTTTGGTTTTCATTCTTTCTTTCGAATGTGTATAAATATTGTGTCCTAGGGATATATGGACTGTACGTGTAACACAAACTGACAGTTCTGTTAAGTTCTACTGATATCAGTTATGTCTGCACAGGTCATTTGAGATCCTTGTATTTGAACCTACACAATACTACTTTAAAGATGAATTTCTGTGTAGCTTTTGACCAGGGAAACTCTGCAGAGATTTGTTGTTTTACGTAATATCACCAGACTTTAATAGATCATGTGAGTTATCCTCACACCTAATGCTGTATCTGTGCCAAGTTTGGATAATACTTTATATGTGGGCAAATTCACCAATACTGAAAGAGGTTTCTGTACAATGAATTTAAATCGCTTCTATTTGTAATACATATAAATAACTTGTAAGAGTGATGTGATCAGCAAGTTTGCAGATGACACAAAGATGGCTGGACTTGCGGATAGTGAGTAGTGTCGGGCAATACAACAGGACATAGGTTGGTAGATTGGGCAGATATTTGGCAGATGGAATTTAATCCTGATAAATGAGAGGTGATGCATTTCGGGAGGAAGAATGTAGGGGGAAGTTGTATAATAGAGAGTAGATCTATTAAGAGTATAGAAACGCAGAGGGGTGCAGGTGCATAAGAGCTGTTTTCTTTAGAAAGATGGAGACTGAGAGGAACTCTAATAGAGGTATATGAAGGGTGTAGATAGAGTAAACAGTGGTAAGCCTTTTCCTAGGTTGGAATCAAATATCGTGAGGTGGGGGGGGGGGAGACAAGGTATAATTTGGATGTTAGAGGGATTTTTTTCTCAGGTTGTGGGGGTATGGAACGCACTGCCAAGTAAAGTGGTGGAGACGAGCATGCTGGAGTTATTGAGATACTTAGGCACATGAGCAGAATAGGGATGGAGGGATATAGAAGACTGATTTAAATTGGGATCATGAGCCTTGGGATCTTCCTGGGAATTGCTTAAGTTGTGCATGTTATTGATGTATTTCTCTTTTATCCTATAGGTACTTCAAAGAACAACAGAGAACAAAACAGCATGGGAAACAGGCCCTTCGGTCCACCTTGCCTAACAAGGGACAAACACGCGATGGGTCGTGAGAGGGCAGCTCTTGGATTTTTCGAGTAGCCTAGTGCTTCACGTCGTTAGTGTACACTTAAACTGGACCACTTGAGGAGCAACACGACAGCTGTGACTATCACTGTTGCTGTGCAGATACAGGGATTTGGGCTGGTATCTGTAGGAGTTTGCACATTCTCCCCGTGCTTGTGTGGGTTTTCTCCTGCTGCTCCGGTTTCCTCAAACACACCAAAGATGTGCTCTCAGGCTGATTGGCGAAACAAATTGTCCCTAAATTGTCTCCCCAGTAGACAAGAGCCATGGGTGGAAGTGGGAACGTTTAAAATCGTGTTGCGGGCTCGTTGGACTGAAGGACCTGTTTCCTGTGCTGTGTTGTTCTTTGTTGTTCTAAACGTTTTTTTGCTTATACTATGCAAGTCACAACAAGAGCTCAATGTATTCGTTCTCTTTATCCAGGCCAACATTTTGGATGTCAACCAGATTTTTAAAGACTTAGCAATGATGATCCATGATCAAGGGGATATGATTGGTAAATTAATTTTGTACTTGTTCAATATTTTGCATTCGTGAAGTTGAGTTGGTGCTAGAAAGTGACGCTCTCCTGTGTTAACATCATGGGTCAAGTTAACACACACTTGGATACAGGGTAAAGATTCTTGTTTTGCAGAACCAGTGCGATTGGCCCAACCCTGAGAATTACTTACTATACAAGTATAACTCTTTATTTTTCACACCAGCCAACCTACAACTGTTCTGAATATGATTGTCAATTAGTGCTAGGTTTAAAAAAACCTTGCATTCATAGAAGACCCTTCTTGAGCTCCCTTAGTCCAGCAAAGTAAATACTTTTGCTAGTGTAGTCACTGTTGTTGTGAATGTGCCTTGGACCCGTTATCACCAGGCATTCAAATATGTTTTTAAAAGTGTAGTGATCTTTTGAGCAATTCCAGTGATGTTCTGAATGACCGCAGGCTCCTTGTTCCAATCCATGCTTGTGTAAAAATGGCAATCATGTCCTTGACCCAGAAAGAGGAAATAACCACCCATTGTGATAGGTGTGTAGAGACAACAATTTACAGAGAGCTAGGAAATGAGTTTAGTCTTATCAGCTTCAACTGAAGCAGGTACAGTACAGTAAGTGGCTTCCTTTTGAGTTGTAATTTCTGTTGCTGTGTGGGTGACACGGGTTAGCACTATTGTCACATAGCACCAGGGAATCAGGTTCAGTTCTGGTCTTGGGCAACTGTGTGTGGAGTTTGCACATTCTCTCCATACCTTGTGTGGGTTTCCTCTGGCTTCCTCCCACAGTCCAAAGATGTGCAGGTTAGGTGGACTGACCATGCTAAATTGCCTCGTAGTGTCAGGGGAATTGGCAGGTTGGATGTGTGGGGTTACAAAGATAGGGCCTAGTGGGATTGTTCTTGGTACAGACATGATAGGCTGAATGGACTCATTCTGTGGGAATTCTATGATTTATCTCATTTTATTTTAAAGAGACTGATGAAAAGCCTGGTTGTTTTTCTTTAGCAAATCTAACTGATTATCACATTCTTATCAGTGGTTCCATCTGTAGTCCACCACCAGATGTTAATTTATTTGTTTTGGGGCCTTTTTCCTGTCCTCAAATAGATCATATTTTCATTGTTAAAGATGTCTCAGAAAACCTTGTCTCCTAATTCATGCTAAACGTTTTCTGTGTCTTACAGATAGCATAGAAGCAAATGTGGAGAGTGCAGAGGTACATGTTGAACAAGGAACTCAGCAGTTGCAGAGGGCAGCTTATTATCAGGTAGGATTATACATGATTTAAATTGCAAGTTTTCCAGCAGTTACGTCCTGCTAAAACATTTAATTACATTGCTGATTTGAGTTTTTAAAATTGGAAATTTCTTGACCAGGAAGAGGTCGTTTGACCCATCATATTAATGCTAACTCTTTGCTAGAATAGCCCAATGCTAATCATGTTACCCCACTTATTTGAAATAGAGGAAGACGGAGAGTATGTTTCTAATTATTGTTTAATAGACTCTGTATTCTCTATTTCAGCCACTTTTGTGGCAAAATATTGTATGGCCTTAATAACCCACTACATAGAGAAATGTTTCTTATCCAGCGTTTCTGATGTCTCACCATCGAGTCCTGAACCAAGGAAATAGTCTTACCCTATTCTCCATGTTAAAACCCATAATAGTTTTAAAATCATTATGTCTGCCTCAGCTCATTTGCTGCTGAAACCTTACCTGTTGTTACGTTTAGATTGAACAATTCCACACATTTCTGGTTGGTCTTCCATAAACTTGAGATCATCCAAAATTCTGCTGTCTGTGTCTTCACTTGCAGCAAACCTCATCTCCCTATTGCCTCCATTCTTGCACATCTACATTGAATTCTAGTCAAACAGCATCTTAATTTTAGAGATCCCAATCTCATTTTCAAATTCCTCCATGCCTATCTCTCTTTGTCTCTGTAATCTCATCCAGCCTCAGTCCTCTGAGGTACGTTTTTCTAATTTTGGCCTTTTGTACAGCCTGAGTTGTAATTGATTGTCGTATTATTTGAGCCTTCAAGTATTTCATTACAGTAATGGCATTATTTATTTATCTTTTTCTCCATTGGAAATGACCTTCGTATGTTCAGTCTCTCTCATAATTTCCTATCCAAGTTGTTTTCAATCTAGTTGGCATTATTTCCCGTTTTAGTATTCAATCTATAAATAATGGAGTTTGCCAAAGTTGTACTCTAAATGTGGTCGAATCAATTGTATTATTACACTCTCTCTGTTAGTTATTGTCACGTTATAGAAATCTTGCATTCCCGTTTTTTGAAATTGGGATTCATTACACACTCTAACTTGTACCTCAGAACCAGATTGTGTAGAACTTGAGTCTTGTCTTGATCAATATTTGTTTTTTGTTTCTTCCTGCACCTTCTCTTCAACATTGAAGATCTTCTGTGTTACTGAACTTCACTTGTGTTCGTTTAAAATGAAATGATGCAGTGTACCTGATAAAATAAAAGGCAGCTAATCATTCTGTCACACGGAGGTAATAACTGCCTCCAACATGAACTGATAAATGTACCCCTTTGTCCAAAAGGTTGTCACTTTTTTTAATGGAGTGTTGCTTTAGAATAAGTTTTTACCTTGAAACTGGGAAATGAAGTCTTTCATCAGTTTTGTTTAGTAAGTCGTGTCTTTCCAAATCGAAACACAAATTACTTATTGCATTTTTCAGAGTTTCTGTGAATTAACCAGTTTCTTTCAGGGAAATCTCAATGCTATATAAGAAAAGGAAAGATATTTTTCTAATACAGTTGAAAGTATTACTTGGGCACTTGAGGCAAAGTTACGCCTATACAATCTTCATTTTCCAACAATAACACTCCTTGTGTCATTGAACACAACTTTCCAATCATCTTGGTATTTTTACATTTTTCAGAAAAAATCCCGGAAGAAACTGTGCATCCTGCTTTTAGTTCTTGCAGTGGTTGGTGTCGTTTTGGGCCTTATCATTTGGCAGGCATCCAAGTAAAGAACTTGCATAGAAAACACATCACCTCTCTACAGTGGGGAGAAATTGGAACTGTGCACCAATGGAAGTCAACGGACAGTTTTCTCAGCCAGCTCACTGAGGGTGAATTTCATGAAATGGCAACCAATACCTAGAAAGTGGTTATATTATTTATTTCATGTGCACAATAATGTAATATGTACCTTTTGTTTGCATAAGTTTGTGCACTGTGAATTCTAAAAGCTAGCTTAAAGCAACAGTCTGTAAAGCTATATCGGATGTGTTTTGTAATGATGTGCAAGTGGCTTGGACTTTCAATGTCACTCGGTTAGATTTTATATTTGGGGGAGTCTAACATGACAATGATCCTTTTTATCAATTTTGCCTAATACCACTGCTCTCTTCTCCATCTGCTCAATAACATGATGATGTAAGTTCATTAACATATTTTATCCTAAATTTACCTAATGCTTTACAGTGTTAAGTATGGATTATTGGCAATGGAACATACATCCTTTTGTCATCTGTCACTAGATCATGATGGGCTTTACACTGACTTAATTTTTATTGGCAAACATTAGATCACTGATTTCTGGCCAGTGATTTGAAAGCTAACAATCCTTACTGCCGTCAAACTGTTGCTGTCAAATAGATTTGGGTTGATCATTTGTTTTTGTTTATAGTTTATCTAATATAATTCAGGCATATATATCGCAAACCATTGCGTGGATTTCAGTCTTCCAGCTTTTCAAAATCCTTTGCTTCAGTCACTTTTGTATTTTGGTTTTCCACTGCTATCATTCCAAGATCAGACCAAAGGGAATGGTTTAAGTTGCTTTTTGCAAGGCTGTGTCTGTTGTATTTGGTAAAGTTCTGTATAAAACATTTAATATTTTAATAATTCTTCCACTGTCAGGGCTTCATTCTAATTCTGCAGCAGTAGAGTGAAGAATTGATTCAATTGCCCTTAAAACCTCCCTTCACCACCTCTACAAAGCATCTGTCTACCTGAAACCAATATACCAGATTTATTTTATAAAAGATGCTTCTAATTTCTGTGCATAAGTAGCTCAGTTGAAACAGAGGGAGCATGTCTATCATCATCAGAGCTTTGTGAAGCGGATGGTGTGAGCTTGATTATTCAATAAAGGTATTATTACTTGATATGACAGACCTGTGAAAATTGGTCTAATAGTATAAAGCTTGATGTGGATTTGCCTCCCTCAGGACCTCTGCTGAATCCGGTTTCAATCAGAGCAACCTATTTCAATTTTCTGAGGGGCATATTGCAAACTGGTGACAGTAATGGAGCGTAATGATTCCCTAATTGGGAATGGGTTAGAAATTGTAAACTAAACTTCATCTAATAGATGAAGAGGAATAAACACTTCGAGAAAAGTTGAAGCAAATGAAAGTCAATGTAAGCTTTAATTTTATACTTCTTCCCTAGTCTAATCAATCATGCACACTTCTCACTAAAAATAGCACCTCTAGCAGTACTGGGCCAATCTGGTCTGGGTATGTTTTAAAAAGAAATGTCTTTCTCCACACACAAACCGCCTCCCCCCCCCCCTCCACATTAGCTTTCAGAGGTTGAATATCTATGCACTCTAATGTTTTTCAGAATGCAATACAAATAACCAACTGTATCAGCTTTAGTGGATTTTCTTCTGTTTTGGGGCCATGTTGAGTAGAAACTCTTCACTATTCCATTGTATCACATATACTTGTTCGTGAAAAAGCCAACATTTGGCTGATTGTTTTTGGTATTCTGAAATGAATAAATATTCCTGGTCATGTATGTAAATATTTGTATTCAATTTATAAAATGAGTAAAAGTGCTGTTTTACCAGATCCTAATCCTGTAAAGTGTGATGTGTATCTTGCACTCAGACTCGTTCTCTTGTATAATTGTTCAGAAGTATTAGCCCTACCCCTGTTTTTGTCCAGCTGTTCTGTGTAGGCCATTTGGGGATTGTTTGAGTTGATTTTTATGCCAAACTAGGATGATATCACACTTGACATGAGCCCCAGGTAGTGTCAGCCAACCTAATCAAGATGGTTTACATCTCATGCTTTCAATGTGATTAGGACTCTGGAGACCATCTTCATGTTGATGCAGAACACGTTTAGATGTGTGCCAATGTGAAAGCATAAACATTGTGAAGGTTAAAAATATTGCTGCTCTATAAAATCATCAAAGTTGGCTTCTAAAGATTTTCCAACCAGCTTATGTAATGTGCTTTTTTTGTCTCTTCAAGAATTATAGCATAGAAGTACTTTCCCACCGTCCCTTTGTAGTCATATGCTTGCCTCTAATTCCATACATATCATTGCAGACCCGTGGCATTTTGATAACTAAACCACATTTTAAATTCTCAGTCAGTAGGATATTCCTCAGTTGTCCTTTGAAGGAGATGGAAAGAAAACCCATGCTGCTGGCTGAGGGGAGGAAGAGAAAACTCTTTGAACTTGCTATGATGCACATAGGTATTAAATAAATGTAACTCCTACTTCAGTGTCTCCCATTTTTCTCCAAGTAGGTTTGGAGTTCATTGAAAGAAGATTTTGTGGCTGTACTCCACAGATTTACTTCACAAGAGCTATGAGATCACTTAAAGTCACAACTTTCAGGAATGCAACTACATTCCCCACAGGAGTCTGATGTAAATTTGGAGTTGGGCTCCTTTGGGTAGTTATGTGGAAAAATCAATGTAGGAATTGAAATCTCATACTCTGTGCAGCATGGTGTTCTCAACTGAAATAACCAAAATAAAATGTAAGTAAATATTAAAACACTATGAATTGAAGGGAGGACCTTGCCGGACTTTGAGGCGAAAGCAGGAGAATGAGACATGTTGTATAGCTACACTATGTTGTATGATTTTATTATTCTGCGGTTAGAAGCTAGCAAAGTCTAATTCTCTGATAATTGTCCTAGACCCCTCAAAATCCCTGCAGTATTTCCTTAAGGCTCAGAAATCTTGTTGCCCAAGTACTTTCTACTGCAGCTCTCCCTGGCATACAGCTAAATATCTTTTTAATAACCCATTTGTAACTTTTCAGTGATGTCACTATTTAATTTTCATGTTTTTTTTTTATCATTGCGCATTATCCCAATGACTTTTCATCCTGAGGATTCTTTGCCCTCTGAAGAAAACATTTAATCCTGGGCTACCAAAACTCTTCAGATGGATTCCTGGTGTTTGTCTGAGTTTGCACAGTTTCATGTCAATTGGATTTTTGTTCACTTACTGTATATTGATCCATAATGACAAAGCACAACCTGACAATGGTTGCAAATGACATATGAAATGGAAGTAATAATGCAAACTGGAAAATAGGCCCTAAAGAATAAACTACTTTAAAATGAAACTGTGTTAAGTGTAGTGACTTAAACTGAGGACTTCCTGATTGAGGAAAGAATGTTGGCTAAAAGTACACAAGCCTCCTGTCCTTCAAAATAGGCACGGTAGCACAGCAGTTAGAACTGCTGTCTTGTAGCATGATGTAGAGATGCCGGCATTGGACTGGGGTAAACTCAGTAAAGTTTCACAACACCAAATTTAAATCCAACCAATTTATTTGATAGTAAATTCGCGAGCTTTTGACACTATGGCCTTCGTCAGGCAAATGCGAAGTCTTGTAGCATCAGAGACCTGGGTTTGATTCACTGCTCAGGTCACTGTCTGTGGAATTTGCACATTCTCCCTATATCTGAGTGGGTTTCCTCCCACAGTCCAAATATGTACAAGTTAGCTGTATTGGCCATGTTAAATTTTCCCTCGGTATATTTGCACAGGTACTGAGTGTGGTAATTAGGGGATTTTCACAGTATCTTCATTCCTGTATGAATGTAAGCTTACTTGTGACTAATAAATAAACTTAACTTTTGTGGCCTTTAATTGGAACAAGCAGTAACTGTGCATTTGATGTAACCTTTCATTCTGAAAAATAAAATGGTATTGCAATGAAACAAATTCAAACTTTCAGCCAAGTACTGGGCAATAAAGCTAACGTCCTTTACTGCATTACTACTCATGCTTTTTTAAAATCCCTACAGTATGGGAGAGACCTTTCAGTTTATCAAGTCTGCACTGAATTCCTGATAGTCACTCGCCCTCTTCCCCAGCTCCATCCTTATAATCCCACACACTTACCACGGCTAATCAGTCACATCCTGGACCATTAAAGGGTGATTTCCCATGGTGAATCCACCTAGCCTCCACGTGTTTGGACTATGGGAGGAAACACACATCTCTCCAATCAATGCTTCACTCACATTGTTAGCCACTTTAAGATTTGAATAGCAGGTTAGGTGTAAGGATTCGCATTCTAATCAGCAATCTGTGACTGTGCTGATATGTGTGCTATTGCAGACCAGAACACTGCATTTGCCTGACGAAGTCGAAAGCTCGCAGATTTACTATCAAATAAATTGGTTGGATTTAAAATTGGTGTTGCCAGATTCTTACTGAGTTTACCCCAGTCCAACACCGGCATCTCTACATCAGGAAACACACACACAGGGTGAATGTGCAAATTCTAATCATCTGAGGGTAGAATCAAACCTAGGTCCCTGGCGTTGAGAGGCACAGTGCTGAACACTGTGCTTCATGCCATCCATATGTATGAATATGTACCAGGGGAAAGAAAAGGGACAAATTAGATAGCATTTTCAAAAACTAGCAGCTGCCCCATGGGGTGAGTGGCCTCAAGTCTGCTGTGAACGTAGTTTTATTATTAAGCTTTTCCCTGATATAAAAAGGGAGGCTGGAGAGGTAACAAAAGATTAATTTGAGGTAAACCTCTCCCATCATCCTTGTCCTGCTTAATAGTATGAAGAACATCTGATGAGACACTCTCCATAAAGGAGAATTGATAAAGTTAGAACATTACAACGCAGTACAGGCCCTTAAGCCATTGATGGTTTTCACAGGTTGATCTGTCCTATATCTATCACCCCTCAATTTAAAGCTATGTCTCCTTGTGCTAGCCATCACCATCTGAGGAAAAAGGCTCTCACTGTCTACCCTATCTAATCCTCTGTTCATCTTGTATGCCTCTATTAAGTCACCTCTTAACATTCTCTCTAACAAAAACAGCCTCAAATCCCTCAGCCTTTCCTCATAAGACCTTCCCACTATAAACAATAACAATAAATGTTATTGGACTAATAAAGGAACAATAAATGTGTAGAGTATAGGGCTAATGGTAGGGCTCTTAATAGTGTTGAGGAACAGAAGGATCTTGGTGTATGTGTCAATAGATCCCTGAAAGTAGGCAGTCAAGTGGATAAAGTTGTTAAGAAGGCTTATGGAGTCTTAGCTTTTATTGGTAGGGGGATTGAATTTAGGAGCCGCAGCATCATGTTGCAGCTGTACAAAACTCTAGTGCGGCCGCACTTGGAGTATTGTGTGCAGTTCTGGTCGCCACATTATAAGAAAGATGTGGAGGCATTGGAGAGGGTACAGAGGAGGTTTACCAGGATGTTGCCTGGTATGGAGGGCAGGTCCTATGAAGAGAGGTTGAAGGATTTGAGGTTGTTTTCGTTAGAAAGGAGGCGGCTAAGGGGGGATCTTATTGAAGCATATAAGATGATTAGAGGTTTGGATAGGGTGGACAGTGATAGCCTTTTTCCTAGGATGGAGAAAGCTAGCACGAGGGGACACAGCTTTAAATTAAGGGGTATGAGTTATAGGACGGATATCAGAGGTAGGTTCTTTACTCAAAGAGTGATTAGGGAGTGGAATGCCCTGCCTGCAGCTGTTGTAGATGCGCCAAGTTTGGTGGCGTTTAAGAGGTTAGTTGATAAGTATATGGATGAGAAGGGAATGGTTTAGTTAGGAGGGGCATTGCTTTTTATTTTGGTCGGCACAACATCGAAGGCCGAAGGGCCTGTTCTGTGCTGTATTGTTCTATGTTCTATGTTCTATGTTCTATACCAGGCAACATCCCAGTAAATCTACTCTTGAACCTTTCCAATGCTTCCACATCCTTTCTATAATGTGGCAATCAGAATTGGCAATATTCCAAGTGCAGCCGCACCGGAGTTTTGTACAGCTGCAATGTGACTTCACGGCTCTGAAACTCAATCTATCAATAAAAGCTAACACATCATATGCCTTCTTAACAACCCTTTCAATCTGGATGCCAACTTTCAGGGATCTATGCACGTGAACACCAAAATCTCTCTACTCATCCACACTACCAAGTATCTTACCATTAACCCAGTACTCTGTATTCCTGTTACTCCTTCCAAAGTGAATCACCTCACACTTATCCACATTAAACTCCATTTACCACTTCTCAGCCCACTTCTGCAGCTTATCTATATCCCTCTGTAACCTGCAACATCTTTCCGCATTGTTCACAACTCCACTGACTTTATTGTCATCCATAAATTTAACCCATTCAGCCCATTCTTCTATGCCCTCATCCAGGACATTTATAAAAATGATAAACAGCAGTGGCCCCAAAACAAATCCCTGCAGTACACCATTAGTAACTGAACTCCAGAATGAATACTTCCCATCAACCACCACCTTTTGTCTTACAGCTATCCAATTTCTGATCCAATCATCCTCAGTCCCACGCCTCCATATTTTCTGTAATAGCCTTCTGTGGGGAATCTTATCAGACACTTTACTGAAATCTATATATATCACATCAACTGCTTTACCCTCATCCACCACTTTGGTCACCTCAAACAACTCGATAAGGTTTGTGAGGTATGACCTACCCTTCGCAAAACTGTGTTGACTATCCCTAATCAAATTATTCCTTTCTAGGTGATTATAAATCCTTTCTCTTATAATCCTTTCCAAAATGGGCCAACTTGTAATTTCCTCAGGGTTAATTCCCCTAATTGCTCTAGTCTACATGTAATGTTTCTGAGTCGGGAAATGGCAGGTACAAGATACCGATTGCTCTGAATTCCTTGGCCAGCTTGTTCTATTTTCAGCCAAATGAACATAAATTAACTTGTGAAAGAGTGAAGTAGCATCCACTGTTTCATTTCTCGTGTATCGTGCTGGGAAAAGAATTATCCACAATTGTCACTTACTGTGTTGCTTCTAACGACTGCACAGCTGCTCCCTGTACCAAAACAGCCTGACACTTTTTTTTTGCTTTACTGCTTTTCCCGGCCTGTATTGTGACAGTTACAGCTCAGTAGGAATGTTCAGCGATCATGATGTAAAACTCGTCTGGTTATTTCAGCTAGGAACGTACAAATTAGGTTAAATTCCAACTGTAATTGGACGAAGTGATGCAGTCTGACATTCAGTGTGAATAAGTGTGATGATGCAGACTAGAATATAAAAAAAGGAAAAATTATGTACACCGTGATTGGAATCAAGCCAGCTAACCACTTAGAATCATAGAAGTTTACAGCACGGAAACAGCTCCTTCAGCCCAACCTGTCCATGCCGCCCAGGTTTTACCATTAAGCTAGTCCCAATTGCCTGCATTTGGCCTATATTCCTTATACCAATCTTACACATGTAAATAAAGTAGACTTAGAAATTGTTACATTTAAAGTTTATTTATTCGTTACAGGTAAGGCTTATGTTAACACTGCAGTGAGGTTAATGTGAAATTCCCTGGCGCCTGTTCAGGTCAATGCACCTAACTAGCCCATCTTTCAGATTGTGGGAGGAAACCCACACAGACATGAGGAGAATGTGCTAACTCCACACAGAGAGTGACCCAAGCAGGGACTCAAACCCTGTTCACTGATGCTTTGAGGTTGCAGTGCTAACCCCATGCTGCCCCAATTTGTAACTTTTGCTGAATTATAGACAATACATTGCTATCTAAGGAATATTATTTACTGCTGCAAAATAAATTCTGCGGTTTAAAAGCTAAATTATGTCTATGTCCTATTGTATCTTCCTTAGGGAAAATGCTGCTACTGCCAGATTCACATCGTTCGCTTTAAAAGTACAGCAAAGCTTGTCCTTTGAACAATTTATTATGTTGACAGGATGGAATAGCATAAAACAGGAGAAAGCCATTTAAGTCCTTGAATCTGTTCTGTAATTCAGTTAGTAATTTATGTTAACTCAATTTACCCACCATAGCCCCTGTCCCCTTCATATCTTTCCTTAATGAAAATTCTATCGATCTCAGTCCTAAAAGCTCCAACTGTCTAACTGCATCCACAGTATATCTGGAGAACACGCATTCAAATTTCTGCTGCTGTGTGAAAACGTGTCTCCAAAACACCCTAACTCTTAATTTTAAAATGTCTCTTAGTCCGTGATCGCCCCCAGAGCATGTAGTTTTCCAGGGATTACCGAAACCTTTGAACATTTTAAAAACAACTCTCAAATCCTCTGTGGGGATGGGAACGCAAGACAAGTTCATGCAATAAAACCCAATCTTTTTTTAATGTTCCAGGGTCTTTGCTCCAGGATCGCATACAGCAATGTCCTGGAGATTAATCTTTAGTTCCTGGAGACGCCAGGCCAATTCCGGGGTGTGATGGGCAACTCTTTACAGGCAGCATATTTCCAAAGATATTGAAGTGTTATTTTTCCCAAACAAAAGGCGCATAAAGAATTAACTCGGAACTATTTCTCTCCCCCTTCCTTCCTCCCCTCCAATTTTAGCCTGTGACATAGACAAGGCAATCCCCATCAGTTTTTATTGTATGCTATTCCCTGTATTCGTTGTCTCAATATATGAAATGGAAAAGCCTTTGTCAAATTGTAATTTATGGGCAATTATACTAAGATGCAGATACTATGCTTGCCAGGTACCCAACATTACAAGAGTCTGGTGTCTCTCGGGAGTTGGAACAGTTGAGTAAGAAATGTGGAGGATATTGTACACAATAGTGCAATGCTATTAAGTCGCTGAGCCAAATCCTGCTGCAGCTGAACGCAGGCAGGAGTGAGCATATATTGGCAAAAAAAATCAGCAATTTAAAACGGTGTTTTCTTTAAGGCTAATCCACTTTGGTTAAACACCAGGCTCATCAGTAGATGGAGCCTCTGCATCAGAAATGCAACTGCTGGATCGAATGCAGTAACTCCATCTGTTCCATTGTGAATTTGCTAACCGCCAGGGATACAATCTTCGCAGAAATGAAACATTAATGTAACACCTGTGCTTTAAAACCCCCCTGTG
The DNA here is from genome assembly GCA_024679065.1 of Sphyrna mokarran. Lineage (NCBI taxonomy): Eukaryota > Metazoa > Chordata > Chondrichthyes > Carcharhiniformes > Carcharhinidae > Sphyrna > Sphyrna mokarran. The sequence continues at coordinate 8,894,995 of JAGIQG010000024.1, forward strand.
TATATTATAACAGAGCAGACGCTGAGCTAATGAGACCTTCAGAAGATAAAGCCAGTGATGAAAAAGCACTGGCTCCTTCCTATTAGGGGTACACTGCAGTAATTGACAGTATTTTCTCACAACCAAAACTGTCCTCCACCAACCTGCTTCTTAATAGTAAGACTACTGTTGCCCCTTGGATCCCCAGTGTGCTCAGCTATACTCTTCAAAAACAGGGGCTGCCCATTTAAAATGAAGATGAGGCAAAAATCTTTCTCTCAGGAGGTAGTGAACCTCTTTCTCAAAAGGCAGTGGAAGCAGAGGCTTTGAATATTTTGTTTAAAGCAGAGATTTTTGGTAAGGGCAGGCGGAGGGAGTGAAAAATTATCGGGAGTAGGTGGGATGCAGATTTGAGTTACTATCCAGATCAGCCTTGATCCTTATTAAATGGTGGAGCAAGCTCAAGGGGCTGAATGGCTCACTCCTGTTCCTCGTTGGTAGTACCCCTTCTGCCAGCCCCTGTCTCTTCCTGAATTACTGTCCTCCTCTCACAGGGAAGGCAGAGCTTGCACTAGATTTACAGCACAAAAATAGATGTATGTCTATTTCATTCTCCTTGTGACTCACCTTAAATCCTTCTTAACTCATTAACGCATTCTTGTGTGTTGATGTTCCAGAGTCAATAGCAGCCAATGAAACATGTTTAAAGTGGAGTCACTGTTGAATTGACAGAAAGTGAATAAAAATTTCATTGTGTTGATTGCTCTCATAGAGGTTTACAGCATTGCAACAGGCTCTTTGGCCCATCTTGTCCATGCCGCCCTTTTGTTTAAAATCCCTAAGCTAGTCCCAATTACCCGCTTTTGGGTCATATCTTCTATACCCGTCTTACTCATGTAACTGTCTAAATGCTTTTCAAAAAACAAAATTGTAACTGCCTCTACTACTACCTCTAACAGCTTGTTCCAGACACTCACCACCCTCCGTGTGAAAAAATTGGTGGAATTTAAATTCAATAAAAAATATCTGGAATTAAGAATCTACTGATGACTGTGAAACCATTGTCAATTGTCAAAAACCCATTTGGTTCTCTAAAGGAAGGAAATCTGCCTTCCTTACCTGACCTGGCCTATATGTGACTCAAGAGTCACAGCAATGTGATTGACTCTCAGTTGTCCTCCAAAGCCAAGAAGGAATTTGCCTAGTTACCCCTCTGAACCTTTTTGTATCTCTCCCCTCTCACCTTAAACCTGTGCCCTCTAGTTCAGACTCCTCTATCTTTGGGAAAAGATATTGACTATCTAGCTGATCTATGCCCCTCATTATTTTATAGACCTCTATAAGATCACCCCTCTGCCTCCTACGCTCCAATGAAATGAGCCCCAGTCTCTCCAGCCTCTCCTTATAACTCAAACTATCAAGTCTTGCTAGCATCCTAGTAAATCTCTTCCACACTCTTTCTAGTTGAATAATATCCTCTCCTCAGTAGCTAACCATTGAAACAGGATTTGATGGCTGTTTTGATGACGATTTAGGAGTTAAAACAGATTGTCAGCTTGTTTCCAAGCATCAATTAGCAAATGCTCACTTTTTCTTTCATACCTTCTGTCAGCACTTGAGGGATTCCAGGAAAATCATAGGGAGTTTTCATTCGCACAGATGATCCTTCCAGTGACTGCCACTTGAACAGATGAATGTGTGATGCACATTTAATGCAGACATTTCCTTTCACACTGACTTCAACTTGCTGGGTGATCTGAAATACGTCTTGATGTGAAGTCACTAATTTGGGAGTCAAACTGGCCATGTTTACTCTATTACGTAAAGCCAAGTTTAAAGCCTTTGCTGGTAGTCTGATGAATGGTTGTGGATCTAACTTTATTTTCTTTTGTTTTCTTGTTAGAAGCCAGTCTCATTAGTTGATGTCTAATATCACAGTTTAACTAGCATCTGGAGATCAGTAAGGTGTGCTCTGTTCCTTCAGCCAACATAGTGACTGGAATCCGGTATAAAACCATAAGACTGAGTAGGCCATTCAGCCCATCTGCTCTGCCATTCAATAAGATCATGACCAACCTGCTATGAAAATCCTCAACTCCACTTTTCCACCACATCCCCGTAATGCTTGATTCCCTTACTGATTAAAAATCTGTCCACCTCAGCATTGAACTTATTAGTCACCCTGCTTTTACAGTCTCCCCAGTAATGAATTCCACAGATTCATTCCCCTTTTAAAGAAGAAATTCCTCCTTGTCTCTGTTTTAAATGGGCAACCCCCATATTCTGAGATGATACCTTTTGATCCTCGACTCTCTCATGAGGGAAACAACCCCTCAGCATTAACACTGTCAAATCCCTTGAGAATCCAACATGTCTCAATAAGGTTGTCTCTCAACCTTCTATACTCCAGTGAGTACAGGCACAACACACTCAACCTCTTCTCATAAGAAAATCCCTCCATTTCCAGGATCAAATTAATGAACCTTCTTTGGACTGCCTCCAATGCCATATATCTTTCCTTAGATAATTTGCTTAGATCAAATCTGTTTACAATATTCAGGCAACTTCACTCCAACAGTCTACAGGTACCTCCTGAATGCCAGTTACAATAGATCTATTTCTAAGAAGTTAAAAGAGGTTACAAAATTCTGCATCCAGCATTTAACCGATTTTATTGTGAAAATTTGCATTGCATTACAGTGAGCAGAACCACTACTCACAAGCAGAAAGCTGTAGGGTGGCACGATGGCACACTGATTAGCACTAATGCCAGGGACCCAGGTTCGGATTCCTGGCTTGGGTCACTGTCTGTGGGGAATTTGCACAATCTCTCCCTGTCTGCGTGGGATTCCTCTGGGTGCTCTGGTTTCCTCCCACACTGCAAAGATGTGCAGGTTAGGTGGATTGGGCATGGTAAATTTCCTCTTAGTGTTAGATTTGTCCCAATAGTGAGGTAGTGATGGGGGAAATCACATAATCCATTTTCTGTATATGAAATTACATTTTTTAAATTCATTTGTGGGACATGAGCATCGCTGGGTGGCCAGCATTTATTGCCCATCCCTAGTTGCCTTTGGAGGGCAGTTGAGAGTCAACCATATTGCTGTGGGTCTGGAGTCACATGTAGACTAGACCAGGTAAGAATGACAATTTCCTTCCCTTAGTGAACCAGATAGGTTTTTCCGACAGTCAGCAATGGTTTATTGGTCATCAGTAGATTCTTAATTCCAGATTTTTTTTTTTATTGAATTTAAATTCCACTAGCTGTCATGGTAGGATTCAAACATTAGCTGAATTTCTGGATTAATAGTCTAGCGATAATACCACTAGGCCATTTCTTCCCCTGGTTTAATCATTACCACTACAGATTCATAGCTCTTGAATAGATAGTTAGAATAATTGTTGTCATGCCTCACTTCAGCTTACCAGAAGCAAGAAGTTAGCACTGAAGTTTTATCCCTCAATCGAAGGTTACAAATTTTCTTTGACATGAAAGCTTAGTCTCATTAGATATTATTGCAACAGGAAGTGAGAGGCACAGAGATGCTTAAAATTCTCCCTTTCATCTGGTTATTTAATTCTGTGATGTGTTGGAGTTAAAAGAGATTACAAATCCTAATTTATTAGATACAAGAATCAGCTTGAAATGTTTACGAGGTCAAAATTAATCGCTGCCAAGTCAGTACCCTGGAACTCCCTTTTTAACAACACTGGGGGTGTACTGGTATTAGCGGGACTGCTAGTGATCCAGACAACGGCTTGTCACCACCCCCTCAAGGGCAATTAGGGATGGGCAATAAATGCAGACTTAGCCAGTGACGTCAACATTCCAGGAATAAATAAAAGACAAATGATATAAATATTGTGGTTTTGCTTCCAGCAGAGTGATTAGCTAATAGGCAGCATACTTCTCTAACACATTAACTTCAATTTGAGTTATTACAAAATAACAGAAATTGAAGAGATATCCACATTAATCGGCTGTGGAAAGGGGTAGGATACAGAAGCCAGAAATTTATGTAAATCGATGTAGAACACTAACTCATCTTCATTTGGAGTGTCGCGTCCCATTCTGGGCACCACATTACTAAGAAGAATGTAGAAACTGATTGGACTGCTTCCAAGAGTAATGGACTATTGATAAACCTGAGAAACTGTGTCTAGGCTAAGACCAGATTTATTAGTGTTCAAATTTGTGAAGGGTTTAGATAGAGCAAATAAAGAGAAACTTTCAAATATCATAGAATTCCTACAGTGCAGAAGGAAGCCATTCGACCCAACGAGTCTGTGCCAAAGCATTCCATCCAGGCTCTAGCCCCGTAACCCATGTATTTACCCCACTGATCCCCCTAACCTATACATCTTGGGACACTGAGGGAGAAATTAGCACAACCAATGCATCTAACCAGCAAATCTTTTGGACAGTGGGAGGAAACCGGAGTGCCCAGAGACGGGGAGAATGTTCAGACTCTACACAGACAGTGACCCAAGGCTGGAATTGATCCCGAGTCCCTGGCGCTGTGAGGCAGCAGTGCTAACCCACTGTGCCACCCCATCTCTTGTGTCATTGTCAAAACAAATAGAGGCAACATGAGGGTCATGGTGTTGGAAATTTCAGTTGTCCCAGCAGCGACCATATTTTGGGGAGAGCAAGTTTTCACTCTGCTATGAATTGTGGTCAGATGTGTGTTTCCTCACTTTATTCCTAAGTATCCCAGTTGTCAATTTAAGGTGATGTCCTCTGGGTCTGCATTCCACACACCCCCCCCACCCCCCACCACCCTGGAGACCAGGCAGCCAGGGATGGGAGGGCAGATAGTGTAACTGAGGAGGTAAATTTGGAGGAATGTAAATTGTGAAATAGAAAGACAGCTTTTGTTGTCCTGCATTCAGAGTTTAAATAGGGTTTTTCGGAGTTTGTCTTAGGTAGTCTATTGAAGACTAGTTTGCTAAACAATTATTTACAGCTCTATGTTCATCTCAGTGATACTGCCCTGGGTAAAATTTCTATCTTCCAGATCTCTATTATTTAGTGTCATATTATATTGTTGCTATTTCAACATCCAGTACTTTGAATGTTAATCCTTTACTCTCTATCTCACCACAAGTTTTTATCTCGATTATACACATCCTCCTACACCTCCTCACAAAGTCTCAAATTTCACAGCTCAGTCTCTGCACTGCCTTAATCAATCTCCCTCATCTCAAGTGTATGAGATGGTGAGGGAGAGAGTGTGGATGGGATTTTTATAACCTTGCTCATCCTGAGTACAGTTCTAGTCGCCCTATTATGGAAAGGACATTATTAAACTAGAAAAGGTGCAGAAAAGATTTACGAGGTACTTGATGGTTTGATTTATAAGGAGAGGCTGGATAGACTGGGACTTTTTCCCCTGGAGCATAGAAGGCTGAGGGGTGATCCTCTAGACGTCTATAAAATAATGAGAGACGTAGGTCAGCTAGATGGTGAATATCTTTTCCCAAAGTTAGGAGAGTCTAAAACTAGAGGGCACTTGTTTAAGATGGGAGGGGAGAGACAGAAAAGATTCAGAGGGAAAGTCTTCTTTACACAGTGGGTGATGAGTGTCTAGGACAAGCTACCAGAGGTAGTAGGTGGGTACAATTTTGTCTTTTCAAAAGCATTTAGACAGTTACATGGGTGAGATGGGTATATAGGTATATAGGCCAAATGCAGAAATTGAGACTAGATTATGGGTTTAAAAAAACGACAAGTTGAAATGAAGGGCCTGTTTCCATGCTGTAACTATTTATGAATCTATGATTCTATGACTATAAAACTGTAAAATCCTGCTCAAGGTCAAGAATTCCAATAAATTCATTGAGCATGATTCCCCCTTTGTAAAACCATACTAATTACCACTGCCTTCAAAATTCTGAGCTATGAAATCCTAGATAAAGGACTCTGGCAACTTCCCCAGTACTAACATTAGACTCACTGGTCCTCCAGAGTCCAGGACCAGGTTTTCTCTGTTTCAAAGAACAAAGAACAAAGAACAAAACAGCATGGGAAACAGGCCCTTCGGCCCAACGAGCCCACGCCGCCACCCCGATGTTCCCACCTCTACCCGCGATCCCTGTCCATGTTTATAGTTCATGTTTCCCCTCTACCTCCTTTTTGAATATATGAGTTGGCTGCTTAGCTGGCTGACTGGCCAAGTCTCAATATTTCCTGGTCTATTCATTGTTGCAATCTCTGCCTCAGCTCCTTCGCTATTGCTGCTGCCCTCTGTTTCCTTTCCTCATTGGCTACTATAAGCCGGATTGCCGTTCTCCTGAAACCAAGAAGTTTCTTTAAGTCTGGAAATTGCTGTCATTTTCACTACCTGTGAGATGTAAACATGCACGGCTCACAGAATTCCGCCTGGCTCACCACAAAAATGAAGCTTGCGATGCCATGGAATTTGAGGAACCTGCCTCTGGGGTGCTTGCTGTTGATGTTGATAGACTGAAATAGAAACTATCACACAGTGGTTAGCACAGCTGGCTCACAGCACCAGGGACCTGGGTGGCATTGTGGTTGATGCAGAGTCAATGGGCCGAATGACCTCCTACTGCACTAGGATTCTATAATTCTATTTCGAGGGGATCTTGCAACAGTAAATTTGGCAGACTGTTGGAAATAGAGATAAAGACATGAAACATTTGAATGATATTTTTGTGAATTTTGCCAATGAACAGGGCGAGGAGTGAATGTTTACCCCAATTAAAGTTTTTAAAAATGTATTTATTAGTCACAAGTAAGGCTTACATTAACACTGCAATGAAATTACTGTGAAAGTCCCCGAGTTGTTACACTCCGGTGACTGTTCAGGTCAATGCACCTAACTAGCACATTTTTCAGATTATGGGAGGTAACCAGAGCATCCGCAGGAAACCCATGCTGACACGGGGAGAATGTGCAAACTCCACACAGACATTGAGCCAAGCCAGGAATTGAACCCAGGTCCCTGGCACAGTGTGGCAGCAGAGCTAACCACTGCACTATCGTGTTGCCACTGTTAAACTGCTAAACAGCTGTTAAACTGATCCTTCCTTATCTGTAATGGAAGTTGGGAAAGCTGGTAGGAATCAAAATTATCTCAACTGTGCAAACATGAGGAGATCCTGGTAAAAGGGTTTGATTTAACCGTGCTTTTTAACGATCCTTTCATGAAATGTGGGCATCAGTGGCAAAGCAAACGTTTACTGCCTACCCTTATCACTCATGGAATCATACAGCACAGATGGAGGCCATTCAGCCCACTGTGTTTGTACTGGCACCTTAAAGATATTCACTTATATACACCCCATCATTGAACTTTCCTTATAATCCTACAAGTGTCCTGTGCTGACAATGTGGCTTCCTGAACCCACCAGACTTCCCAGGGGCAACTGATCTCTAGACACAGACCCCATCTCAGTGGAGGGAAAAAGTTCCACCAACATTTACTCCCCAAAGTCATGCTTGGACATCTCACTTCACAGTGCTCCACAGTGCATCTGAAATATTAATGGTTTCCATAGATACAAATTGTTGAAATTTCCAGTACATTGTTTGCATACAAATTTCTTCTTTGCAGAAAACATCAGCTATCAGAATCAGATGAGTGGGGAAGTGATAGCCTAGTGGCTCACAACTCACCAAATGTCATAGACACCCAGGTTCAAATCCCACCCCAGCAAATGGTGGAATTTAAATTCAATAAAAAATATCTGGAATTAAGAATCTCCTGATGAGCAATGAAATGATTGTCAGGAAAAACCGTCTGGTTCACTAACGCCGTTCAGAAAAACAAATCAGCTATCTTTACCTCATTTGGCCTATTTGTGATTACAGAGTCATAGCAATGTGGTTGACTTTTAATTGCCCTCCAAGGGCAATTAGGGATGGGCAATAAATGCTGCTCACCAGCATTCATATCCCATGAATGAATATAAAAACATATAGTCATCGACTTCAATATTTTATGGTTATCCCATTATACTGAGAGGATAGGAGTGACATTGTGGCACAGTGGTTAGAGATCCAGGTTCGATTCCTAGCTTGGGTGACTGGAATTTGCACATTCTCCCCAGTATCTGGGTGGGTTTCGTCCGGGTGTTCTGTTTTCCTCTCATAGTCCGAAAGATGTGCTAATTAGGTGGATTGGCCGTGCTAAATTGCTGTTTAATGCCCGAGATGTATAGGTTAGAGAATTAGTAGGGCAGATATATAAGATTACAGGAATTGTGGGATTGTGGTCGGTGCAGACTCGATGGGCCAAATGGCTTCCTTCCTCACTGTACAAGGATTTATAAAGTTGACCTGCTTTACTAGGTGCACAAGCCTTCTGATAACCAGTAGTCTACATATTTTCTAACTAGTTTCTGTTAACCTTTCAGCTGTGTGGGTGTATTTTTCTTTAGTCGAAAGCAAAATATTATAAAAATGTAAAGAAAATGCCTCATATTTTGATTGCAGTCTTTTAAAATCACTGTCGTTCTTTCAGGTGGCAAGAGGAGGAAGCAGTTCAAATGCTGCGTAAAAAAATGTCAGATATTTGAGGTTTGCAGAGGGCTTTGCTGTATATTTGCTTTCTGCCACTTTATAGCTGAGAACGTACTTGAGAATCCTTAAAATAAATGGACTACTGTTTATCGATCAAAAATAGAATTATGGTTATTCAACATTTTCTGTAAAGCAACGATCCCGTAACCACTTTCCATTCTTGTCATACCTCACTACACCTGGAAGTCATCACAGGGGATGGAGCTTTTTGAACCTCGCCAGTTTTGGTGAGATTAGACCCATCGTTCGGAAGGGAAACTGACTTTGTTTTAAGCAGAGCACGTTCTCCAACCAAAACAGACGTCAGGAAATTGGAAATGAAGAAAGGAAGAAAGGAGGGAGAAAGTTCAAAACACGGCTGTGGGGGGAAAGTGAGCGTAAGGCCTGATTGAACAGCTCTGCACCTGCACACCAGATGTATCTCCTGCTGTTGTGAGGTGCACTGGGTGTGGAATACAGCCTTCATTGTACCAAACATGTACGAACATTGGGTACACATTGAAATTCTCATCACAGCTTCAGGAGTGAAGAAAGATGGAGGCTGGTTTTCCTCAGCTGCTCACTGAAAGGCCAGAAGTCCTCTTTACTGTGCTGTCTGCTGTCTAAAATGTGTTCTGGGCCTATCGGTTATCGAGCGTGTCAAAGAGTGATGTGATCATCAATAATTGGTTTTAAAGTATGTTTCTTTGGCGGGTTAGATCTTTCGGCCCTTTCTGTTTAACACTGTTTAATTATTTTGTTTCGGCTATACAACATAGATCAGCTGTTTCGGTCCAAGCCTAGCCATACTGGGACTACCTGAGCCTTTTCCCATCTTCCTCATCTAAATCTATCACCAGTATCACCATCCTTTTTCCTCTTTAGCTTCCCGTTTGCCATGGGAATGGCAGCAGGTGAGGGTTGCGTATTGACCTTGGGCAGGATGTTCTGGTCTTGAGGCAATCTTAGTCAGAAAATCCCACCCCTCTGACTGGATCTATCGTGTCAAAGCCTTGGGGTGGCATGGTGGCACAGTGGTTAACGTTGCTGCCTCACAGCACGGACACCCGGGTTCAATTCTCAACTTGGGTCACTGTGTGGATTTTGCATATTCTTCTCGTGTCTACTTTCCTCCTGATGCTCTAGTTCCCCACCCCCCCACTCTCCACAGTACAAAGATATGCATTGGCCATGCTAAATTGCTCCTTAGTGGCATGGGGACTAGCTAGGATAAATGCATGGGGTTATGGAGATAAGGCTGGGTGGGAATTTGGTCAGTACAGACTCAATGGACTGAATGGCCTCCTTCTGCACTGTAGGATTCTACAAGCCTCTGAATCTACATGAATACATCGAGACCACTTACCTCAACCATTCCCTATGAGAGCGAGTTCCACATTCTCACCAATTGATTAAGCTTCTTCTGAATTCCGCATTGGATTTCTTGGTGACTGTCTTAAATTGGTAGCCTTCAGGTACGCTCCTTCACACAAGAGGATATGTTCTGAGTGGAATTTTCCTGCTCCATCCAACATGGGAATTATAGTGAGCGAGAGGTGAACCATGCAAAGGTCAGTCGACCTTGAGTACGATTTTTTCGTTCTTGGGACAAGGGTAGCTGGAAATTTCCTCCCTCTGTCTAGATCCACTGCTCCAAAGCCTTTCACCCATTTTAAGGCTTCTATTCAGTCATCTTTCAGTCTTCTTTAATCGAGAGAGATCCGTATGTATCACCCTATATTTCCACTGTCATCCTTCTATATTTTCCCTGTACCATCTTTACTGCTCTTAGATCTGTTTCTTTACAATGTGATGACCAGAACTGCACACAATACCAATTTTAATTCTTTTTAATCACTATTTCATCTAAGCAACACATTCTCACTTGGAATCTCAGATTGAAAGAACAGCAGGTTCTGTGGACCGCGCTTAGTTAGAGGCAACTATTGGAATGTAACAACTGACCCACGTGCACCTGGACATGTGAAGCTTAACCACTGAAACCTTTGACATGTTCAGTCTTTAAAAGAGTTTTATGTCTGAAAGATGGAGTGATGTCCAGTCATTTAGTGACACACAGGATGGGTTGTTACTTGCTTACATATCTGTTATTGTTCTGTCATTGAGTTGTAACAGAAGGGCATTCGGTTCATTGAGTTGATGCCATCTCTCTGTAGATCAATCCGGTCAGTCGTATTCCCTCTATCCCAGTAATCCTGCAAGTTTATTTTCCCCCTCAGGGTACCCAGCCAATTTAATTTTGAAATCAGAAGCTTTTTCCCAGGGTGGAAGATCCAATTACTAGGGGGCACAGGTTTAAGGAAGAGCAAGGTTTAAAGAAGATGTACAAGGAAGTTATTTACACAGAGGGTGGTGGGTGTCTGGAACTCGCTACCGGGGGAGGTGGTGGAAGCAGATACGATAATGACTTTTAAAGGGCATCTTGATAAATACATGAATAGGAGGGAAATGAAGGGATATGGTCCCCGGAAGGGTAGGAGGTTTTAGATCTGATGGGCAACATTGTCGATGCAAGTTTGAGTGCTGAAAGATTTGGTCCTGTGTTGTAATTTTCTTTGTTCTTTGACTGTCCTGCTTTCATTGTACACATTGAATTTTAAATCATTAACACTCACTGCATCAAATCATTCTTTCTCACATCCTTCCCCCATATCCCAAAACTTTGAATCAATGTCCTTCTACCTTTGGCTCATGACATCAGCTGTACTTTTTCCTATCTTGTCCAAAGCTGTCATTATTTTATACGCCTCTGTCAAATATTTCATTCTAATTTCCTTTGTTCTAAGCAGAACAATGTTACCTTCTCCAAAGTAAAACTGGAGCTAAACTCCCTCATCTCTGGAACAATTAATTAGCACTCACACATGAGATACACCTAAACCTGTTGCCAAAAACACATTTCCTTTATTCCAATAACTTGCTTAATTACACTTCATTTCTGATTTGTTCATCTAACTTTACATCTTCATCTCACAATATTCATTGTTAACTCAAACCAACATACAAAGGAAGGGAGGATCACTTCCTTTGGAAGGGGTCTTAGAAATTACACTGTCTTGAAGGACACAAAAATGGGCATCCTTGGATTGAAGAAAGTGGAAGGTTTAGTAAAATGTGAACGGCATTGGCTGTGCATGAGATGAGTAAATCCAATTTTTGTGTCCACTTCATAACACAACACAAGAAGTCGAGGCAGGAAAGGCCACCAGGCCCTTCAAGCCTGTCCTCTCACAACATGAGGGCAGGCAGTGGCGTTGTGGTATTGTCACCAGACTAATAATGCGGCAGACTCAAGGCAAGAGCTGGGGACCAGAGTTCAAATCCCACCATAGCAGATGGTGAAATTTGAATTCGAAATCTGGAATTAAAAAAAACATCTACTGCTGATTTTGGTCAATTGTTGTAAAAACCCACCCAGTTCACTAATGTCCTTTAAGGAAGAAAACCTGGCTTATATGTAACTTCAGACCCTCAGCAATGTTGTTGACTCTGAAATGGAGGGCAGTTAGGGATGGGCAATAAATGTTGGCCCAACCTGCGATGCCAAGATCCTGTAAACGATTTCAGAAAAAAAAACCTTCCCTGTGGTTAGCAAACTATGAAACCGTGGAAAAGGTACAGTGCAGAAAGAGGTCTCCTCTAAATTATCACAGGTAGAGGAGGGCACTCACAATGTTAAAATGGCGGCGTAGGCTCGTTGGGCCGAAGGGCCTGTTTCCCATGCTGTGTTGTTCTTTGTTCTTTGTAAATGAGTTGAGTATTTCAACCACCAGTTCAGGCAGTAAATTCCAGATACTCAGCACTCTCTGGGTGAAATGTTTTTCCTTGTGTTCCCTCTAATCCTTCTTCTAGCCGTCTTAAATCTGTGCCCTGCACCCTCCCCCCCCTCAACTCCCCCTACCCCACTCTGGTCATTGACCCCTCCCTGCTGTCAGAAATGGGAACTCCCCCCCACAGTGGTGATCGGCTGTACCACCCTGAGCCTGGTACGTAGGCCTTTCACATGCAGTGGGGCGATCACTGCCAAGCCTTCGTATAAATAATTCCAGCCATAATTGGTGGTGAAATGGGATGTGCAGAGGCTGTGGCCTGATCTCTTCCACTATTCCACATACGTTGTCACACCAATGCGATTTGGACGAGTCAAAGCAATCCCTCTCGCTCTTTGTAAGTTGTCCTGCCAACTGGCACAGACCCTGTTACGATCATCAGCATCGAATGGGAGTGAGAATTTGTTTTGTCATTGATTCTTTACACGCCAAAGTTTCCTTCACTATCTTCCTGTTTTGGTGAATTCCTCTGAATGTATCTGTGAGAATCCGCCTGTGCCTGGAATTCTGCAAACAGGATTTGACCATTTTCCTTTCCACAGGAACATTCCATTCATCTCCCAAAGCCAACAAGTCAAACTGAGCAAAATACAGAAACAGAATTTTTTTTATATTTAAATAAAAACTGAAGCCGTAGACCAATACACGTGGGCCAGAAATTCTTCCATCCAACTCACGTTGAAATTAGGCCAAAAGATCTGCCCACTTTCACTCCAAGCTTGCAGATGGGAAATGTTGAATGAATTTTCTGGGGGAGCTGATTTCCCTCCACTAGAGAACAAACCATTGCAAATAGAACATAGAACATAGAACATAGAACATTACAGCACAGAACAGGCCCTTCGGCCTTCGATGTTGTGCCGACCAAAATAAAAAGCAATGCCCCTCCTAACTAAACCATTCCCTTCTCATCCATATACTTATCAACTAACCTCTTAAACGCCACCAAACTTGGCGCATCTACAACAGCTGCAGGCAGGGCATTCCACTCCCTAATCACTCTTTGAGTAAAGAACCTACCTCTGATATCCGTCCTATAACTCATACCCCTTAATTTAAAGCTGTGTCCCCTCGTGCTAGCTTTCTCCATCCTAGGAAAAAGGCTATCACTGTCCACCCTATCTAAACCTCTAATCATCTTATATGCTTCAATAAGATCCCCTCTTAGCCGCCTCCTTTCTAACGAAAACAACCTCAAATCCTTCAACCTCTCTTCATAGGACCTGCCCTCCATACCAGGCAACATCCTGGTAAACCTCCTCTGTACCCTCTCCAATGCCTCCACATCTTTCTTATAATGTGGGGACCAGAACTGCACACAATACTCCAAGTGCGGCCGCACTAGAGTTTGTACAGTTGCAACATGATGTTGCGGCTCCTAAATTCAATCCCCCTACCAATAAAAGCTAAGACTCCATATGCCTTCTTAACAACTTTATCCACTTGACTGCCTACTTTCAGGGATCTATTGACACATACACCAAGATCCTTCTGTTCCTCAACACTATTAAGAGCCCTACCATTAGCCCTATACTCTACACATTTATTGTTCCTGCCAAAGTGCATTACCTCACTTTGTATATACTGTATGTGTATATATTTTGTAAATACTGTATGTGTGTCCGTGTTTGTGCATGTGTATGAATGTGTGTAGTTATGTGTATGTGTATGTTTGTAAATGTGTATATGTGTGTTATGTGTGTGTGTGTGTGTGCATGTGTTGTATATGTATGTATATGTATATATGTGCATATATGTGTGTCTGTGTGTTAATGTGTGTGTGTGTGCTGCCAAGAAGGTATTTTACTTGTGTGCTTTGACTAAATGGTTATTTGGGGATTATTCTGTAAGACTGTTTTGACTTTGTAATTTTAACTAACGTGCTTAATTTTTTTCTTGTTAATAAATCATTTTTATTCCTAAGGGTGTTATTGGAGTTCTTTGCTTATAGGATTAGTAGCTTTTTCTCCTCATTTTCAAAATATAAAAGAAAGGTCACCGGGGTCATAGGTGGGCACTCCCAGTCAGAAGCAGTCTTCTGTTGGAGGCACGCATCTTACACTCCCCACTCCTCCCACACTCCCCAACCCTCCTGCACTCCCCATTCCTCCCACAGTCTCTATCCTGTCTGCCCCAGATCAAACTTTGGTTTTCCCTGACCTTCCCCTCTCAAGTTCCCCAACAGCCTTTTGAAATTGAGGCTGGTCAGGAAAAGAAAGGCCTGAATTGGCTAAGTGGCCATTAAATGGCTATAAAAGGTCTTAATTGGGGCAAGGGATTCTGTGGCTAGAGCTGATCTGTTTAGCCTTTGTAGATCTTCAATTGCTGGGTGAATTTTTATGTCTTGCCTGTCTGGCTCAGACACACCTGAATGAAGAAGCCACATCTCTGTAACTGGTTTCAACATTTTAAATTTGGATAGTGGGTCACCTTCATCCGTATTCAGATTGGAGAATTTGTGACCATTTTGACAATATGCCTTTGACCTTCCTTCTTGCTCCATTTAATCTATCATTCAGTAATTCCCAAAGGCACCCATTACACTTGCAACTTCCTCTAGCTCGATTTTTATTCAGGCCTTTCTTTGGCCTCTCTGTCATTCACTATCGATTGGTTCGCTCCCAGTTCACTCACCTATCCTGACTGAGCGAAACAGGGTACTGGCCTCCTGGATGCAACATCCCACTCAAGGAACCAACAGACTATGCACTGGAATCTCATCACGAGGGGCCCATCTACTTCCCAGCTCTTTATTTGAGCATTATCTCATTGCTGTGCCTTCAAAGCTTCTCTGGGCTGCCACCATGCTGTGGTTTCAATATGCTTTGATGTTGTGGACACACTGTGGTCTGATTAGAATGTCAAAGTTCATCTCAAGAATATAGGAGTTAGGAGCAGAAGAAGGCAATTCAACTCTTGGAACTGGCTCTAATATTCATCCAGATCATGACTGATCTTTGGTCTCAAATCCACCTCCCCATCTATTCCCTATATCTCTTCAACTTGTTTCTGAATTCTATCTATCTCCTTCTTAAAACCATTTAATGATTCAGAATCCATCTCATGCCATGTTGCACAGCCTAAGATTGTTCACCATTTTGTGCCTGTACTGAACATTGTTTCCACCTTGTTTTACCACCGCTGAAAAACATGCCGTGTTTTTATAATGATATAAAGACACTAATCATTCATAAGGGACTGGGTAAACACATTGTGGATCCATTTATTTAAACTAGGCATATGAGAACAGATCTTCATGAAATGGAAGGTTGAAGACATCAGCAGCAGAGCTGCGTGCGCTGCGTGTTCTGCCCACAGGACAGAGTAGAACTGAGACTGGATCACATGACCCTTACCCTCTATTGATGTCACGCTGCTATAATGGTTTCAGTCAGACCATTGAGGTTGGCCTATTACAATACGAACTCTCTGATTGAGGTGTCAATTGATGGGCCAATCGGGGAGCCTCTTCCTCGTATTGAACTGGGAGTGTCAGTTCCTCTGGAACACCTGCAGATAGACTGCTGGCTCCGAGTACTCTGTCTACTGCTGTTGGAATTGTAAATAAAGGGATTTTGGTGAAGGGATTTCTGCCTCTGAAACCTTATTACAGCTGCTATCTCTGAACGACACATCACACCAGCAAGATGATTGCAGATTCCCTGAATTCCTAAAATGAGAACTGGAATTATTGCTGAGTGGGGTGTAGAGCACCTCCTAAAATGGAGAGGAACTGCAACCAATGGGGGTCACAATCATCTCTTAGAGTGGTGTTGATTGGTTGGATAGATTAGAAAAACAATATCCCCGATTTATTCCTCCTCAAAACGATCTTTACAAAAAATCGTGAATGTTTCCCAGTCCATCAGGCAAACCATTTCCCATCTATCGACTCTGTCTACACTTCCCACTGTCTCAGAAAAGCAGCCAGCATAATTAAGGACCCCACCATATTCTCTCTTCCGCCTTCTTCCATTGAGAAAAAGATACAAAAGTCTAAGGTCACGTACCAATTGACTCAAGAACAGCTGCTGCTGTTTTGAATGGACCTATCTTGTATTAAGTTGATCTTTCTCTACACTGTAGCTGTGGCTGTAACACTACATTCTGCACTCTTTTGTTTCCTTATCTATGAACGGTATACTTTGTCTGTATAACACATAAGAAGTAGTACTTTTCACTGTATGTTAATACAGGTGACAATAATAAATCAAATCAAAGTTATTTTTATTTGCTTTTTTGTGTCTCCTAGGAATATAGGGTGGAGAAGCAACCTCTTGTGATACGCAAGGTATTATTATTGATTGGGAGAGAATGCTTTGGACAAGACGCTCTGTCACTGGCTACATGTGTGTAGTTGGGGAAAGTTGTGCTTCTTTTGCCTTGATTAAGAGATTATTTAATGTTCCTCTCTTACTGCTAACAATAGTCTCCTGAGCTTTATATTTTGCTGTTTAATGATGTTGCTAAGAGCCTAAATGATTTGAAACAGAGTCAGTTTCAGATTCCAGTTTATTCTCCCCTCAGGGAAACAACATGTAACCCAAAAGGAATTCAATCTTTTAATCAGCCAGGATGACTTTTGATTATATTTTACTCCATCCTTAACGTTACAAAGCCAGTACTCAGAGTGGAGGAGGCAAACGCCAATTCACTCCTTGCTTGCTCCAAAAACCAAATTCCAATTGAATCCAACTCATGGTCCCCGCAGGAGAGACAAACAAGATCCAACTGACACGAAAAGGCATCATACCTCATCCTGGGCTTAATCTGACACTTGGGTCTTAACCAAAAGGCTGAGATGAGATAAATTGGACAAATGAGTTCCCCACAAGAAAAGCAAAAGTGTTGTTTTTGTTCCATTCCAAACTGTGCTATTGATGACAAAATGCAACTTTCAGTTCAAACCGACAGGATTTATCAAATAGTGAGAATCGGTCTCAATAGTTCACCTGGAAAATTGGCAGAGTCCTGGCATTAACTATTAATATTTGTTTTCCACGCTGATTATTAATTATCTATTAGCTATTCTCCATCATTTGTTCATCCTTCACGTCTGTTTTGAATTTCCTGCATCTGATTGGATCAGTTGAGGAGAATCTGCCTTTGGAGTATCTAAGTGCAGAAGGAAGCCATTCAGCCCATCAAATCTGCACTCACAACAATCCCATCCAGGCCTCATCCCGTAACTTCAAATATTTACCTTGCTAGTTCCCCTGACAGTAAGGGACAATTTTGAACCTATACATTTTTGGACTGTGGGAGGAAACCGAAGTACTCGGAAGAAACCCCCGTAGACACGGAGAGAACGTGCAAACTCTGGTTGAGTCTGATGAGAATTCTAATGGAGTGAGCCATGCCTGACAATCATTCAGGAAGCAAGAGTGGCTTCAAAACTAAGCTGTGCAATATTACCACACGAATATGTAATGCATGAAATGAAATTGCTTGCTACCTCAGTGTTGGTATCAACCCATTTTCTTCACCAATATAGCGCAGGATCCTTTCAGGGTAAAGGCAATGTTTGCAAGTGCTTGTCATGTAAAGTTAATTTGTATATGGAAGCAGACAAAAATCACTTGGAGTTAACATTTACCTCCACAAAGTCACTGCTTGTTGGTTTGTGTCTGATTTTGCAAGATTCTCACGAATTGGCAGCTCAGAACCTGAGCACTATCCATTCAATCATCCTCTTCATGAGAGACGAAGAGGATGATACTGAAACTTCCCCCATCATAGAGATGCCCTGAAACTCCCTCCACGGCACTGCTTTTAATAAGTCTGTAAACATGTTTGCGGATAATGGGCAAAATCTTACTAAAAAATGGCAGAGAAAAACAGCGTTTGAAACAGGCCGTTTTTTTAAAATTTCTACCATTCAACCTATCAAGTTTGACTGCAATCCCACCCAGCCCCTACCCCCGTAACCCTACTATTCACCTGATACCATGGGGCAATTTAGCATGGCCAATTAACCCAACTCTTTGAACTATGGGTGGAAACCAGAGCACCTGGAGGAAACCCACACAGACACAGGGAGAACGTGAAGACTCCACCAGACTGTGACCCAAGCTGAGAATTGAACCTGAATCCTTAGAGCTGTGAGGCAGCAGTGCTAACCACTGTCCCACCCATGCTGGATCTCCTTTCAACGCTGCAGAATGTTTCACCCCTGATTAATCACTACTCTTTCATAGACAAATCCTGCAGCTGGCACATGTATGTAACAGTCACACGAGCAACAATAACTGACCAAGTAAGCTGTTAGGGTGGCATTGGATGAAAGAAAGTGTTCACCACGTCATTGAAAGGACTTCACCCCTCTTCCCCCTGAATATTGCCGTGTCTATCTGGAAAAACGAGTTGAATCTCTCATTTGCAAGGTGTCACCCCCAGCCACGCAGCACAGCTGTAATGTGTTAGGCCAGGTCACGTGCTCAGGCTCGGGAGCAGAGTTCAAAGCCTTAATTAACGTTCTGTCTCCAAGGTCAAGATAACTCAGCAAGGATAACACTTTCTACTTTTTTGAATATAGATTAGTGAAACTTGACTCCACACAGGCAACACTTAGGCACCAATACTTTTTTTCTCCAAAGAAAGAGGCTATTCAACCCATCATTCATGTGCTTGCTCGATGGAAGAGCTGCCTACACCACTGCTTTTTCCCACTGTCCTCCATCTCTTTTCTTTTTCCTGTCTACATTCAAATACCTTTTGAAATTGAAACAGAAAATATTCAGCAGGTCCGGCAGCATCTGTGGAGAGAGAAGCGGAGTTAACATGTTAGGTCAATGAGCAATCATCTTCACATTTTGAAAGTTACTGTTGAACTTGCTTCCACCACTTTAACCGTGCGTTCCACATAACAAGTCATGATATTAAAAAAATCTCCTGATCTCTCACTCAGTATTATTTTGTTTTAAATCAGTGACCTGGTTTTCACTTTTGTGCCAATAACTAGTTTCTCCCTGCCCTCTCTATCAAAATGGTCTAAAGTCTAAAGGGGAATTTCACAGTAACTTCATTGCAATGTTAATGTAAGTCTTACTTGTGATTAATAAATAAACTTTACTTTCACCTCGATTAAACTGGCCCCCCCCGCCCCTACTCTTCTTTGATCTAAGGAAACCATTCCAGCTTGGAATCAGAGAATTTCACAGCATGTAAAGAGGCCATTTGGTCTTCCAACCTCTCCAGTATCTTCACACAGTTGGGATCTCCCAATTCTAGCTTCATCCCAGTAACGCTTCCCTGCATCTGACCCCAACCTGTGACATCCTTGTAAAATTGTGCTGCCCTGAAATGGTGCAGTGGCACAGTGATTAGCACTGCCGCCTCACAGCACCAGGGACCCAGGTTTAGTTTTGACCTCAGGTCACTGTCTGTGTAGAGTTTGCACATTCCCCTCATGTCTATGTGGATTCCTCTGGATGCTTCGATTTCCTCCCACAGTCAAAAGATGTGTGGGTTAGGTGCATTGACCATGGTAAATTATGACCAGATTTTCAAGAATAAAGCTACCTTCCAAGAGTAAAAGTAGGAAACACTTCTAGGCATAAAGTTTGGAACTCTCTTCCAGAAATGGCATGATGTGGAGATGCCGGTATTGGATTGGGATCGGCACAGTGAGGAGCCTCACAACACTAGGTTAAAGCCAAACAGGTTTATTTGGTAGCACGACCTTTCAGAGTGTTTCCCCTTCATCAGGTGAGTGCCGATGAACATAGAACATAGAACATAGAACATTACAGCACAGAACAGGCCCTTCAGCCTTCGATGTTGCGCCGACCAATATAAAAAGCAATGCCCCTCCAAACTAAACCATTCCCTTCTCTTCCATATACTTATCAACTAACCTCTTAAACGCTACCAAACTTGGCGCATCTACAACTGCTGCAGGCAGGGCATTCCACTCCCGAACCACCCTTTGGGTAAAGAACCTACCTCTGATATCCGTCCTATAACTATCACCCCTTAATTTAAAGCTGTGTCCCCTCGTGCTAGCTTTCTCCATCCTAGGAAAAAGGCTATCACTGTCCACCCTATCTAAACCTCTAATCATCTTATATGTTTCGATTAGGTCCCCTCTTAGCCGCCTCCTTTCTAACGAAAACAACCTCAAATCCCTCAGCCTCTCTTCATAAGACCTGCCCTCCATACCAGGCAACATCCTGGTAAACCTCCTCTGTACCCTCTCCAATGCCTCCACATCTTTCTTATAATGTGGGGACCAGAACTGCACACAATACTCCAAGTGCGGCCGCACTAGAGTTTTGTACAGTTGCAACATGACGTTGCGGCTCCGAAATTCAATCCCTCTACCAATAAAAGCCAAGACTCCATATGCCTTCCTAACAACCTTCTCGACCTGACTGCCTACTTTCAGGGATCTATGCACATACACACCAAGATCCCTCTGTTCATCTAGACTACTAAGAATCCTACCATTTGCCCTATACTCTACACATTTATTATTTCTGCCATAGTGCATTACCTCACACTTTTCCACATTAAACTCCATTTGCCACCTCTCGGCCCAGCTCTGCAACTTGTCCAAGTCCCTCTGCAAACTATAACACCCCTCTTCACTATCTACCACTCCACCGACTTTAGTGTCATCTGCAAATTTACTAATCCAGACCTGATGAAGGACCTGATGAAGAAGCAGCGCTCTGAAAGCTCGTAGTACCAAATAAACCTGTTGGATTTTAACTTGGTGTTGTGAGACGTTTTATTGTTACAGAAATGCAATTGATCCTAGATCAACGATTAATCTTAAATCTGAGTGACAGATTTTTATTCACTAAAGGCATTAAGAGGTATGGGACAAAGATGGTTAAATACTTGGTTAAATAGTTGGTTAAATACATCAGCCATGGTTTCAGTGAATGGCACAACAATGGGTAAAAAAGCTTCCTTCTGGCCTTATATTACTGTAAGAGAAGTCACTGGTGTATTACAGGAAATGCAACAGGCCATTTCTACACAGCCAGGATGGAATAAATAATTACATTTCCAAACCCCAGACCTTTAAACCCAGCCACTTGGATCAATGTCATGAATAGTCAATGGACTAATTACCCCTTAGTATCAGGGGAATTAGCAGGATAAATATGTGGGGTTACGGGGTCGGGCCTGACTGGGATTATTGTTGGTGTAGGCTCGAAATAGCCTCTTTCTCATAGGGATTCTATGAATTGACTATAATAACGGACATGTGAGCAGTGATTTATGAAGGTATAAAAGCCTTTTGCCCCTATTAATAAAGCCAAGAATTCCGTGTGCTTTTTTAAAAAAAACAAATAGCCTTCTCAACTTGCCTTGTGCCCATTTATTTGATGATGTACTAACGATGGTACTTTGATAAAGAGAGGATCAATGTGTCAGAAATGCCCTGATATTTAAGAGTATTCATTTGCCAAAAGCTACAGTCACTTTACACAAACATTAGCTATATTGGCAGAAGGTGCTCTAAAGTAAGCATTCTGAGTGCAGCACCCAAGCCCAAAAATAACAGCACAGACATGTTTATAAACATTCCGTAGAACTGGTGATGTTTTGGGAACAAACTTTTTTTGTGGCATTTTGCACAGTTTTTGTGTGTTTGGCATTTTTCATGAACGTAGGTGAGATTAGAAAATTCCTGAGCGCAAAATAAAAGTCATGCCTTCAAAAATTACAGAGTGTGCTTTATTAATTCACTGAAGGAATTTGAAGAGAATATCTGAGCAAGGAATGATATCTGTGAGCAATTTTAATTATCCTGAGTTGAACTCAGGCAAAGATCTATGGATCTTTCAAAGTCTAATCAAAGAGAATTGTTTCTGGGCTCTGTCTTGATGTTTAAAAAGGGAAGTATTGAGAGTTAACCAACTTTATCGGAGGTTTAGATTAGGTTAATAAGGTAAATATAAATTCAGGCTAAGATGATGCAGGGATTGTCTTCTGCAGAACTTTTCACCATGAGGTTAATGAGGGATAAAACCATTCCCCTTTTGATCAGAAAATGTAAACATCCACATACGATACAAAATTTAAACCTATTTCAAAAATAATTCAACATGGCTCTACACAAACTGCACACAGAATCATAGAGTGATTCTGCATTCCTATAGTGTCAGAGGAGGCCATTCAGCCCATTGAGATCACACCAACAACAATCCCACCCAAGCCTTATCCCCCCCCCCAAGCCCCCGTAACCCCATTTATTTACCTTGTAAATCCCTCTGACACAAAGGGTCAATTTTAGCGTGGCCAATCAACCTAACCTGCACATCTTTGGACTGTGGGAGGAAACCAGAGCACCTGGAGGAAACCCATGCAGGCACGGGGAGAATGTGCAAACCCCATACAGACAATCACTCAAGACCAGAACCGAACCTATGATGCTGTGAAGCAGTAGTGCCAACCAGTGTGCCACTATGCCACCTGTGGTTAATAATAAACAGGAACTGTGGTGCTATCTTCTCGAAAGAAAATCGTTATGCCCCAAAACACATTAAGGAATAAGGGAATTGTGGATTTGCTGACCTCGCCCATGGCTGCGATTCTCCAGTCCCGCTGCAGTTAATTGGGATTTGGCTGAGTGCCAAGTTCTCCGTTCTAACTGTGGAGACAGGGGACCAGGGACCGAATGGATTGCCAACTGACTTCAAAAACAAAAAAGTTATGCAGAGTGCAAAAGGTGAAGAGGCGACTTTTGAGGTGACCCACAACAATCCTTGGGGTCACTACTGTTCATTACTTACACGAGAAATCTGGACTTGGAATCAAAAATACAATTTCTAAATTTGGAGAAGCCTCAAATTGCAGATTGTTGATACTGAGAAGTATTATAACAGAGTACAGGGGACATTAATAAACTTGCAGGATGGAAAAAAATTGGCGCAGATAAATGTGAGGTTGTGCATTTTGGTAGCAAGAATAGAGAGATCACTTAATACTTGAAGGCACAAATCTCTGTGGAATAGGGGAAAAAAGGGATCTGGATGGAAATGTATCACTAAAATGTTATGCTGCAGGTTCACAAGATCATAAACACAGCAAAGAAAGCATTCGTCATTATTGCTGGAGGGGTAGAATTGTAAATCAGGGAAGTTATGCTAAACCGATATTGAACCTTGGTTAGACCACACCACACTTGGAGAACTGCATGGTGTCTGCTCGCCAATAATAAGAAGGATATAAAGGCATTGCAGAGCATGTAGAGAAGATTTACAAGAATGATGCAGGCAATACGTGTGTTTATCACAAAAGGGTAGGCACGTACAGTGTCTTTTCTCTTGAAAAAGAAAGCTGAGGGGTGTCTGAAAAGTTTTTTAAGTTACGAGCCCAAAATTGAAAGTTGTTAAGGCCATTGTGCCACCGTAGAGCTCAGACATTGCTGCACCTGCTCATTTTTACCAGCATTTTTTGCTTTAGCTTCTGCCAGCTGGTTGGGATGTGGGTTTATTCAATGCCAACCCAAAGGTCGCAATCTTAAAACCAGGAGAGGAAACAAGCCTGGCAGAGGGACAGTTCTGGTGAGAAAACGGGAATGAAGCTTTCCTATTCCGCAGGTCTGCTTTCTCTCCGGATTTTGTGACTTTAACTGCTAAAGAAAAAGCGGATGCAGTTTGCTCTCTCACTACGGTGTGGTGGATCTCAGAGCCTGGAACCCACTCCAATAAAATGGGGCAAAAGGCCGGAAGAAAAATAGTGCCCTCTCCCCTCACTCCACAACCGAGGTATTCTCACAGTCCCTCACAGTCATCGTTGGCACCGATCATTGCTGGCATCAGCCCCCTTTCTCCCAATAATTCTGGCATTTGCCCCCCTTCCCTTCAATCAACCTGGTATCAGCCCCCTTTCCCTCAGTCATCATCAGCATCCCTATTATTTGCAGGTAACATTCTTCTCACCTCCACAAATAAAAAAGTCCCATGATGTAAGGCCCCCTCTAGAGCCCCCCACTGGCACTGCCCTTTGGCACAGGTCTGCGCCAGGGGAGCATTGCCAGGACACTGTCTGGTCATCTCCCTCTTCCCTGCACAGTAACCTCTGCACCACTTGGTGGGAATCCCCTCAACAGGTTTAAGGTCTGGATGAACCTTTGATTTGATTTGATTTATTAGTGTCACATGTATTAACATACAGTGAAAAGTATTGTTTCTTGCGCAGTATACAGACAAAACATACTGTTCATAGAGAAAGAATGTAATGTTGCAATCATAGCTAGAGTGTAGAGAAAGATCAACTTGATGTGAGGTCGGTCCATTCAAAGGTCTGACGGCAGCAGGGAAGAAGCTGTTCTTAAGTCAGTTGGTACGTGATCTCAGACTTTTGTATCTTTTTCCCGAAGGAAGAAGGTGGAAGAAAGAATGTCCAGGGTATTTGGGGTCGTTAGTTATGCTGGCTGCTTTGCCGAAGCAGCAGGAAGTGTAGACAGAGTCAATGCATGGGAGGCTGGTTTGCGTGATGGGTTGGGCTGCATTCACGACTTTTTGTAGTTCCTTGCCTTCTTGCGTAATACAGGAGCCATACCAAGCTGAGATACAATTAGAAAGAATACTCTCTATGGTGCATCTGTTAAAGTTGGTGAGACTCGTACCTTATATGCCAAATTTCCTTAGTCTTCTGAGAAAGCATTGGTGGGTTTTCTTAACTATAGTGTTAGCATGGAGGCAACCCCAAGACAGGTTGTCTGGGTACTTGCTCTCGACCCTTTCTACGTCGTCCTCATTGATGTAGACAGCGGCATGTTCTCCTTTATGCTTCTTGAAGTCGACAACAATCTCCTTCATTTTGTTGACCTTCAGGGATAGATTATTGTTGCCGCATCAGTTCACCAGATTCTCAATCTGTCGCCGACATGTGTGAAGGTTTAATGAGGGGAGAGGATTAGCCGGGGGTTGTGGTGAGGTTTGGGGGGGGGTGGAATATATATCTGTATATAACTTTATTTCAGTGCTGTACCATCTCAAACCTTCCAAAGTATGAGTTTCTGGTTAGTGTCTATTTTAAGCCAAATTTATAGCTGACGGGAATAACCATATAACCAATTTTGCCCTCAAAGGAAATCAGATGTAAATGTAGTCATGAAATTATCCAATATGAGATTATATGAATATATGAAAAAGAAAAAATTAAGGACAGCAGATTTTTTAAATGATGAATTCTTTGCCTGAATACCATTGACCATTGGCAATGAACAAACTGACAGTAATCTGACCAGTAGTGCCGATGAACTACGGAATAAACAATTCAAATCCTATCATGGTCATTTGAGAATTTGAATTTATTTTAAATAATCTGGAAATAAATTGCTAGGATCATCAAAAGTGGCCATGAAATATTATCACAAAAACTCAACTGGTTCACCAATATCACGGTGACACAATAGTTAGCACTGCTGCCTCACAGCACTAAGGACATGGGCTCAATTCCCGGCTTGGGTAACTGTGGAGTTTGCATGTTCTCCTCATGTCTGTGAGGGTTTCTTCTGAGTGCTCCGGTTTCCTCCCACAATCCAAAAAGGTGCAGGTTAGATGGATTGGTCATGCCACAATGTCCCCTAGTGTCAGAGGGACTAGCTAAGGTAAATGCATGGGGTTATGGGAATAGGGCTGGGGGGGGGGATTGTGGAGGTGCAGACTTGATGGGCTGAATGGCCTCCTTCTACACTGTAGGATTTTAACCTTTAGGGAAGGAAACTTGTCATCCTAACCCAGTCTGGCATAAATGATGCCAGACCCACAGCGATATAGCTGGCTCTAGTATCTTCAGAAGCGGCACCTCTCAATCACTTCAAACCATCAAAAAGGACACAATCCGCATCTTGTGAACAGCAATGGGTTCAAGGATAAAAATCCAGTGCCATCTTCTCAAAGACTTAATGGACAGTCAATGCCAACTATGCCAATGGATACTCCACAACCCAAAACCAAATTTAGAAAAAAATGTGGGGCTTGTACATTCATGGCTTGTAAATCAGAAACCTATGATGCTTATCCTGTGTATAAGGGGCCAAGTATATTTAAAATAGAACTGCTCCAGCAAACAAACGCAGGCAACAAAGACTGCCGCCAGTGTAATGCTCTGCAATGCTAAATACACTGCTGCAAATTGTGACTTTGATCAGGAATGTCTGGATTGATGTGTTTGTCTGGAGAGATTGCTTTTCCCAGAAGCTCTGACCAAGAGGTGATGGGAAAATCCAGAAATATTTTATTTTCAGGATATTCACGTTAAAAAACAAATGAGTCAAAAACCCACTGGAAAAGAACTTCTGCAAGCACAGTGGCCCAGAACCTTAGGAATGAATATGTTTGAGAGAATGAGCAGTGTTGGAAAGGATTTGGTTAATGAAATAATGTAGTTTATAACGGATCTCTGGACATTCACATCTTAATTTAATAATGCCAAAGCATTTTATATTTAAGACAATGTCGGGCAGGTGTGGGTTCTGAACATTAGAGAATCTTTTCAAGATGACAGTATAATGTGTTATGATCTTGTTTCACTAAGGCAACTATTGACGGCAATACTTTACCTTATAACAAGTCGAATTATTTCATTTCTTATCTGGCATCTTTGCAAACTATGTGGAGTTTTCACTTGCTCCTGTGTCTGCGTGGGTTTCATCTGGGTGTTCCAGTTTCCTTCCATAAGCCAAAGATGTCCAGGTTAGGTTGATTGGCCATATTAAATTGCCTCTCAGTGTCAGGAGGATTGGCTAGGGTAAATGCAGAGGTATATAGGGATGGGGCCTGGGGTGGGATTGTTGCAGGCGCGATGGGCCAAATAGCCTCCTTCTGTTTTGTACAGAGGAAGATCCCATGAAGAGCAATGAGCTGCCGCACACATTATGCATTGCAGTAGGTGGAAGCTGTTACAAGGCAGCCAGTAATTCAGACTGTGAGAAAGGAGCTACAAAGTGCTATAGTCATCTACAGAAAATGTCCAGGGAACTGAGTGGGTGCAGATAAGGAGATAGACATTGAATTTCACGGGTGAAAGATGCAAGATGTGAGTGGGCTTTCCTGGCTGGGTGCAGCTGCTGAGAATTGTTGTTGGGAAGATGTTGACTTGGTATTGAGCTTCTTCCACAACACCCTGTAACCGAAGGGACACAGCACCCACCTGCCTCACCAGACACTCATCCACGCCCCCCCCATTCCCACCCCCACCCACCACTCCCTGGCCTTTCCCACCCCATCCCTGAGCCAACTCCCACCCCTACTCCACCCACCACTCACCCACACACCCTCTCCCCACTCCCACGCACTGCTCCCTCGTTTCCCCCACCCCACCCCACCCCCCACGTCCCACATGCCCAACCCCAACCCCTCCATCTCCCTCATCCCCAGCCCACACCCCCCCCCCCACCCCTAACATCCTTTCCCCCCATTCCCATCCCACTCCCCCACCCACACATCCATCCTTCCACTCTCTCCATCCCCCTCCCCACCCCCATGTCCCTGTCCCAATTCCTCCCACCCTCATCCTTATTCCCTCCCATCCCTCCACCCCCAAACCCCCCACCCCATCCTAATCTCCTCCCACCTCTTTCCCCATCCTTCTATTCCCCAAGCCCCTCCACACCACACCCCCCTCCCCACCTTCCTTCCCCACCTCCACCCCCCACTCCCCCACCACCCCCCACCCCCACCCCCCCCAATCCCCACCACCACCTCCAGATTTACTTCAACCATATCTCAACAGTTTGCTTTCTCTCAATATTGTAGGACGTCTTAGTAACTTGGACATCGTATACCGCACAAAATTACACTGAGTTCAGTCCATCACGCAAACCAGCCTCCCATCCATTGACTCTGTCTACACTTTCTGCTACCTTGGTAGAGCAGCCAGCATAACTAAGGGGCCCACGCACCCCAGACATTCTCTCTTCCACCTTCTTCCATCGGGAAAAAGATACAAAACTCTGAGATCACATGTCAACCAACTGAAGACTTCCCTGCTGCCATCAGACTTTTGAGTTGGTCTACCTCACATTAAGTTGATATTTCTCTGCACCCCTACTATTACTGTAGCACTACATTCTGCACTATCTCATAGAATCTTACAATGCAGAAGGAGGCCATTCAGCGCTTTGAGTCTGCACCGCCAATAATCCCACACAGGTCTTATCCCCATAACCACATGCATTTACCCCAATTATCCCCCCAGTCAATTTAGTATGGCCAATCCATCTAACCTGCTTTGGACTGTAGGAGAAAACCAGAGCACCTGGAGGAAACCCACACAAACACAGGGAGAATGTGCAAACTCCACACAGGCAGACATAACCCAAGCCAGGAATCAAATGGGTCCATGGCGCTGTGAGACAGCAATGCTAACCACTGTGCCACCCACTACTGTCCCACCATGCCACTCTCTCCTTTTCTTCTCTATGAATGGTATGCTTTGTCTGTATAGTGTGCAAGAAATAATACTTTTTACTGTATACTAATACATGTGACAATCATAAATCAAATCAAATTTAAAAAAAGAGTTCTTATTTTCTGGTACTGTAGAGGTCAAAGAGTTAGTCTAAAACACTGAAGGAAAGATTAATGAGTTTCCAAGGCAGGAAATGCTTTCATTTTGTTTTGGATTTACACGGGAGAGTGACTATCATCAAACATGATCTACTTGGCTGAATTCTTAAACATAAACAGGACACAGCTTCATTCCGTTGTGTCCCACAGCACAATTTATTAAAGTTGTTCCCTAATTTTAGCACAAGTTTTGACTATCTGAGAATTGTGAGAAGTGGCCAACTATACTAATTCCAAACTCCATGATGTTGGGTTGGGTATGGATGCTGAGATAAACAGTATTATATTTTGTTTTCAAATGTTTTCCCCTGCTCACCTGTATGAAGCTTCATGTCACACACACAAATACACAGGGTTAACATTTTGCTTTCTTCTCATTTATATTAACTACTCTTTCCCAAAGTCTGTCTCCCTCAATTCCCCAAGGGCAGGACGGTGATATTGTGGGTTAGCACTGCTGCCTCACAGTGCCAGGGTCCCATGTTCAATTCTGGCCTTGGGTGACTGTCTGTCTGAAGTTTGCACATTCTCCCCATATTTGCATGGTTTCCTCTAGTTTCCTCCCACTGTCCAAAGATGTATAGGTTAGGTGGATTGGCCATGCTAAGTTGACCCTTGGTGTTCTAAGATGAGAAGGTCTGATGGATTAGCCATGATAAATGATCATTTATGGGATATGGCAGAAGGGGTAGGATGCTTTTTCAGCGTGCTTTACCCAGTCCTGGAATCCTGGTCCCAGAGTCTGGAGGTTGCTTGTAGTTCCAGTCCTCACCACTGATGCCAGTGGCGCTACTGAGATTACAGAGCTGTCGCTCAAACTGATTGGTCAGCAGCTCTCTGGAGGCGGGGCCTCTACAATAAATTACTGTGGGGCTTCTGTGATCAGCGGGGGTGTGTTCCCCATCACTGTTTGGGGTGGGGTGGGGTGGGGTGGGTGGGGGGGGGGGGGGGGGGGGGGGGGGTGGCGCGTGAGTTGGGAAAACCTACTATCTGAAAATCCCTGCCCCAAAAATCAGTCCTCTATGAAACAGGAGGTCACAGTGTCTTGCGGCACAGTGGATAGTGTTCCTGCTTCTGAACCAAATGCTAAGGTTCAGGTCCCACTCCGGAAATCGACGGATATGGAAGGGAAGTTCATAACATGGATAAGTAGATTCTGCATCAGCTTGTAAATCCTTCACCAATGGCAGGTGGTAAGAGTAGGAGAGATTCCAGGGACCATTCCAGGTGATTCTGATCCTCCATCAGAATCCATAACTCTGGACTACTGCATGTAGCAGTACGTATTACCACAGCAAATGGACTCTTTAGCAGGGGCCTGGGCAGAAGGCCAGTGTGGGTTAGGTTGGTGCCAACAGCATGGAGTTCCATCCCCATTCTGGCTGGGATATATTTAGGAGCTGCCCCTTTGCAATACCCACGTTAGACGTTGTTGCGCTGTGAGTTCGACAAAGAAATGGGGAAGAAGATGTACCACATTAAGATCTACTCCACCGGTCAAGTAGATAAATCACCCATATACAGAGGAGGGTTTGTTTTTGTCATTTTATGGTTACTCTCTTGGCGATGGGGAAGTATTGCGGATGCACCATTCAGCAAGTTAACATCTGTTTCTGGGTTATTGTAGGCCAGGATTAATGGAGTGGACATTTGTGTGATTTTCAACCTGAAGAGATTGTCTTCTCCACTTCCTGTGATCCATTGTTCCACAGCCATCCAGAACATCCAGAGTGACCAAGTGACCATGCTTCATATCACAACCCAGTGTACAGACTGTCAAAAGGTTACACATCCATCAGGTTTAACCTTCCAGCCAAACCCAATTCTGTTCCAAGCCACAGTCCACATTCTTTCTCGCATGAGCCATTAGATGCTAATTAAGAGCAGGAACTCTGTGAACTTTTTAAAATTCTTTTGTCAGCTCGAGACAATGGAGCCAATTGTAGAGCTTCAAAGGCCGTTGTAAGTGAGGTCATCCAGCTGCTCAGAATGGGATTTGATTTTGTGATCTTCTCACCACTGGGTAATTTGGTACTAAATTGGATAATGTCCCGGTACACTCTGAGCTGTAAGTTACATCAGATTGTTCTATCGTAGAACCCGACAGTGCAGATGGAGGCCATTCGGCTCATTGAGAATGACCAACTCTCTTTCATAGTAGCTTACCCAAACCAAACAACACCCCCACCCCTACCTCCCACTTTATCCCCATAATCCCACACATTTACCCTGTTCATCGCCCTAACTAGGCGTAATTAAGTTTGGCCAATCCGCCTAACCTGCATATCTTTGGATTATAGTTATTTGGATAGATTGGAAAAATTGGAAGTTCTAAATATGTAAGTATAGCCCCAAACTCTGAACCAAGTATATGGAATTCATAGCAAAACACAGCACAGAAGCAGGCCATTTGACACATTAAGACAGCCACTTTCTCCACACGTGCAGCCCAACCCAATCCCACTCCGACCCCAAAATAAGCTGCAAGGCGGCAGGATTATGTTGTGATCCCTTAAATACATCGAAACATCGTTCGGAATATTTAATGTGTAAGCTGAAAGTTCATAATGTAACCAATGGCAACTCAGCAAGGAGTGTAGACCAATGAGTCTGCTCCAGATGTGGACAATTCTATTTTGGATGTATCTAAAGAGTGTTTGTTTTCACTTTTGTCACTCTTGGTAATGATTGTTCTCCCATTTACCCTAATTGCTCAGATTTTACTGCGAATAATAATAGCTGTGGGATACATGTATTTAGTCACCGATGTGATGACTGGTTTCAAACATTCAGGGCAAACGCAAAAACAGAAAACTCAGCTTTAAGGAGAATTATTTTGATTGCTGAATAAACCACACACAGATTAAAAATGGAAGGCAGCACTTCATTTAAACAGGAAGATGCCTCAAAGTCTCATTTTCCATTAGCTTTACAAATCTTCTTGAGAAAGCAGATAATATTTATTCAAAATGAGTAGCACTGCAGTCTAGATATTAACGTTACCACAACCGTTACTGGTGCCGCTGCACATTCTAATGTAGTATTAACACAATCATTAATGGCTTGCTGCAAATGGGCTGAAAAACACCAAATTTGTTAAAGAGAAAAGAGTAATTCTGATGAGTAACTCTGCCACGCAATTTTCAAATTCTTAAACCCAATGTTATAAAGCATAGTTTGATCAAACTCTAATGCTAATGACAATTAAACTCATAGGTAATGTCATAGTTTCTTTTGGATTTAACAGAATTAGCATTTATGCTGAATCGGGTAAGCTTTAATAAGCAATTAGCCTAATGAACCATGAGGAATATAGATGACTCCCCACTATTGTTACTCATCCAATATGTTCATTGAACCTATTTGCATTACATTATATGACGGCAGTGCTCCAGCTGGGCACATGAAACTGCAGTTGTCAACATTTGGTGAAGAAAATTTACTTCAATTGACTGAGATTCCCAAAGGGCTACCATGTTGTTTAGAGACGGAAATTAAGCAACAATATATTCTGCCCCACATCACTCAAGTGCATCTTCCAACACTTCAACCAAGGAATGTCATTGGCCCAGACACACCTAATGGAATAGCCAAGGAAAGAAAATTAATACCATATCATTTTGAATTTCAAGAAGAAATTAGATATAGCTCTTGGAGCTAAAAGGATCAAACGATGTGGAGGGGAAGGGGGGAAAATCAGGATATTGAATTTGATGATCAGCCATAACCATAATAAATAGCGGAGCAGGCTCAAAGGGTCAAATGGTCCCCCCCCCTCCCACTTTTACTTTCTATGTTTCCATGAATAACAAAAAGATATTATAGTTTTTTTTATTCATTAGTGGGACATGGGTGTCTCTGGCTGGCCAATATTTATTGCCCATCCCTAGTTGCCTGAGGGCAGTTGAGAGTCAATCATATTTCCGTGATTCTGGAACCACATGTAGGCCAGATCAGTTAAGGATGGCAGATTTCCTTCCCTAAAGGACATTAGTGAACCAGATGGGTTTTTCCAATAATCAACAATGTTTTCATGGTCATCAGTAGATTCTTAATTCCAGATATTTTTTATTGAATTCGAGTTCCACCAGCTGCCATGATGGGATTTGAACCCGGGTCCCCAGAACATTAGTTGAGTTCTCAAAGTTTCTAGAGGATGTGTTTATTCATAATCGGACTTGCTGATGAAAAGGTCAAATCCAATGTTACATACACCTGTGATAATTTATTAGTTTAATGATAATTAAATTGTTAAGATTCTAGATAATTCTTTCTGGATGTATTAATGAGGGAAGATATACTACCCTCCAAATGAGGTTCTACTTTTGAGTAACCTATCCGTCAGAGGCAAATATACCAGGTATACCGGGTTTAATCAGAAACATTGATGAAGTGCTGATATTCAATTATATAAGGAAGTTAATGCATAGAACAGAAGTCAAACTAAACTGAAAATAGCAAATAGTAACAACAGAATAATCAGGAATCTACTGAAATAAGAACAAACTTCAGGGTTACCTGTGTGAAAATAACCAATTAATGGCAGTTAACATGGTTTCAGAAACAGACTTCCTGTCTGAACATTTTGACGATATGGCAGCTCACATGGACAATGGAAAGCCCCTTCATGTAATATACCCACAGTTATAAAAAGGTGTGAAATTGAAGAGGTGGGTTTCTCTCCATGTTCCTGCCCATCGCAACCACATAGCAATCTCACTTTAGGGCAGGCAAGGCCTCACACATTTGAGGCCCTTACATGGCCAATTAATTTTGAGGCTGATGAAAGGATTGAATTTCCATAGGGGATACTTGAAATAGAACAGAGTTAGACCTTGGGTGGGAATGGCGGCGGTGCACCACATCTGAAGCCCTCTTTGGCCTTCAGGACTCCCTGCCTTCTGTAAAACAGGCTTGCTTCCAGACTAAGAGATGGAAGTCCCACCTTCTGCCACTTGATACCTACTTAAGTGTGAAATGGCGAGAAACGAACTGGGTCCCTAGCGCTGTGAAGCATCTGTGCCATCATGGCCACCATACAGTATAGATCTGACCAGGTTACATTGTTATTTTGCTCGAGTGTCCTATCTTCCATGATAAATACATACCTGACATCCATTATTACTCAATACAGCACCGATTGTAGGATGTTGCTGCTGACTCCAGCTTTATGAACTAAAACATTAGACTTTCTCTGAACTAAAACCTTGCACCACATGGTGTAACACTGAATCAAACTGAGTCCCAAATTAGATCCTTGTTTCTTTGCAGAATAATATGAGAAGCAGGGTTGATTAAAAGGACCTTTTCTGAATGGCTTGAAGGGTATCATTATGACTCTTGAATGAGTCATTGACTATCTTGATGAGGTCAGAAGAAATATTTCCACATAATTAGCAGACTTTGTGACTCTGCCGGAGAGGTAATCTTATTGAAATGCAAACAATATGCCCCGTACATTTCAGTGAATCCCTTTGAAATGCTTCCTGATGTCCTGAGGTGTGGAATTCCAGGGGAGGGTGTTGTGGCCTATCTGAATTGCAATCTACAGTGAATCTTTCCAAATTGCAATACTAGATATCAGGTGATTTATATCTTCCATCTTTAGTCAGTGTCTTTTCCTGGCTTTAAGGAGTCTTTTGTAAACACTTCAGTGTATGTTTGGTTAGCCGATGGATGTCCAGATTAATATGAATCATGCACAAGTCACATCATGGTGACAAAGGACCCAGAAAAGTACAGCACAGGAATAGGCCCTTCGGCCCTCCAAGCCTGTCCCAATCAGAATGCTCTAACTAAGCTAAAAAAACCTTCTGTCCTTATTCGATCTGTATCCCTTTACTCCCTCCCTATTCATAAACCTATCCAGATGCCTGTTAAATATTGCTAATGTGCCTGCTTCCATCACCTCCTCTGGCAGCACATTCCAGATATTAAAGCTTACTGATTCAGCATAAATGCTAATTCTGTTAAATCTAAAAGAATGATGACATTACCTATGAGTTTAATTGTCACTAGCATTAGAGTTTGGTCAAACCGTGCTTTATAACATTGGGTTTAAGAATTTGAAAATTGCATGGCAGAGTTATTCATCAGAATTACTCTCTCCTCTTTAACAAAGTTGGTGTTTTTCAGCCCATTTGTAGCAAGCCATTAATGATTATGTTAAAACTACATTAGACTCTGTGCGAAAAAACTTTCCCCGCGCATTTTCCTTAAGCTTTCCCCCGCCACTTTGAATCTGTGTCCCCCCTTGTAAATGACATTTCCACCCTGGGAAAATGCCTCATAATTATCAATGCCTCTCATAATTTTGTAGACCTCTATCGTGTCTCCCCTTGGCCTCCATCTTTCCAGTGAAAACAATCCTAGTTTATTCAACCTCTCCTCATAGCCGACACCTTCAAGACCAGGCAACATCCTGATGAAGTTTCTTTGCACTCTCTCCAAGACTTCCATATCCTTCTGGCAATGGTGTGACCAGAAATGCACACAATACTCCAAATGCAGCTTAACCAAGATTTTATATAGCTGCAACATGATTTCCCAACCCTTGTACGCAATGGCCCAGCTGATGAAGGCAAGCATGCCATATGCTTTCTCAATCACCATGGCAATCTGTATGGCCATCTTTAGGGAACTGCGGATCTGCACACTCAACTCCTTTTGTATGTTAGTCCTCCTCAGGGTTCTGCCATTTACAGTATAATTCACAACTAAATATCCAAAATGTATTACCTCCCATTTGTCTAGATTAAACTTCATCTTTCCTTTCTGTGCCTAATCTCTCTCTATCCTGTTCTATCCTCTGACAATCCTCAGCACTATCAGCAACTCCACCAATCTTCTCATCATCCTGACAGGGCCCATGTTCCTGCACCACCAAATATTTCCAGGTTTTCTAAAAACAACACACCAATTTCTCAGGTCCCTCTCTTAAGCTGAAACCAAACAATTCAAAGTTTTAAGACTTTGGTTGACACAAAGAGAAGGTTTGTATTTATATAATCACCACTTGATGTCACCTGAATATCCCAGAATCCTTTCACTAAAGGTACGTCACTGCGTCAATAAACATGGCAGCCATTTTGTGTACAGAAATGTTGCACAAATATTAATGAGATAAACCTTGATGATGCTGACTGATTATTAGACGAGCACAAGGCACAGAGTTTTGCATTGCTCAGGCAGCAGCACACACCAACTTTGACGCACGTGAAATCACTCTAAAGAGTGTTGAACACGTGTCCCGATGTCATGACTCACATGTGAAATAATTCACCCAATCAACCAGGCATGTTTACCCATTAAGGGGCCAATTGAACACAATTTTACCTGGTCCATTGTGTTTACAGTTGGGAGTTGGGTGGATTGGTCAGATGGCCTTTATATTTAAGTTTTAATCTCGATGCAGGGTGGGGTTGAACTGTCAGGGCTGGACTAAAATGGTCGCAAAATGTCTGGGGACTGAGGTTTGTGTTCGAGTGTTCTGTCTAGACAATGTCAGTAGCACTTTTCCATCGCAATATATTTTTCACGGGTCTAAACCTCCTTGGAGCATCTCCGCAGTGGCTGCCCCCTGAGGGAGCAGATTAGAAGCGCCAACCCACATCCTCCCTTTTCTCGGTGCCCGCCCTCTCCCCAGCCTTCCCCGGCAGCACTCAGTCTCTCTCAGGGTGTTTCACCCTGGCTGGCCCATTAACAAAATCTTACAGTGGGCTGTAAAAAAGTGGGTTTTACAGCCCACTTCCAGACCTGCCGAGAATGCCTGCCCGACAGGCAAAAAGTTCGTGCCAAGCCTGCTCTTTCCCCAGTTGCATATTTATCAAGCACACGATATTGAAACAGTCTTCAAATAGTTAACAGAATGGATCTTTTAATGTTGTCAAACCTAAATTGTGTCCAGATTTCAAAACTATTAGGTTCAAGGAATAGATTGGCAAATGTTGTTTTAAGATTGTGCAGTTCTTCAGCCACATTGTCACCTGGAGGGAGGAATGAGATTAAGGAATAAAACTCAAGTTGTTACAGTTAGTAATACTCCTTCCCTGCTAGCCAGGAGACATTCCAGCCAATACAGACTGCCTTTAATTTTCATGGGAAAGATTATTGTGATTTTTTTGTGTGTGTATAACATGGATTGATCTTGCCCAGTAACACTCAACTGCGATCAAAGCCTTTCTGCCGCAAAGGGTCTTTGGATCCCAAACTGTTCTCAAATGGACTCTGGAAAATATGATCAAATGCTTTCCTTTTCAAAAAAAATCTCATTTAGCTTCAGCACGAGAAGTGGTCGCTTGGGACACCTTATTAGTGCAACCAAAAACACAGACCTAACCCAAACACTGGAGGCCTTATTTCCAGCAACTAACAAATTGAAAAAGTACCCAGGGAAACACTTTCTGTAGGTCTGCGTGGGAGTAGACAATGGTTCTTTAAAATCAAAACAAGTCAGACACTGGGAAAGTGATATACTGTGTTGTCTGCTGTGGAGATTAATCCTTTGGAGACAAAGGCTTCTTCCTGTGTTCATGATCAGCAGAAAGTTTTTTTTTAAATCCTGTCAAATTTGTGATATATGATAACTACAACTATTCACCTTCTTAAAATCTATTAAATTCAACTACATAAAGTCTATTGGCCTCCTACCTTATCCCTCAGTATTATCTGCACTCCCTGAGCCCATTCACTGCATCAAACTGTCACCTGAATAATCCAAGGAATTTTGTCTCTATCATCCCACCCAGAAGACCCTCCTGAGTATAGACCCTTCTTGCATGCAGTTTCTGATATCACTTTTGAATTTTTATCTCCCTGGTCTTATTGTTGTTATCTAACTCCACATTTCACAAAATCACAGAGCAGTTAAATTCATGAATAGGATGGGAATAGTGGGATATGGTTCCCGGAAGGGTAGGGAGGTTTTAGTTGAGTCGGGCAGCATGGTTGGTGTAGGTTTGGTGAGCCAAAAGACCTGTTCCTGTGCTGTAATTTTCTTTGTTCTTCATTTATAGGACTTACTCAACAACACGGTGGCACAGTAGTTAGCACTGCTACCTCACAGCACCAGGGACTTGGGTGCAATTCCTAGCTTCAGCCTGTGCGGAATCTGCATGTTCTCCCCATGTCTACATGGGTTTTCTCCCACATCATTTCTCCCAGATGTGCTGGTTAGGTGCATTGGCCATGCTAAATTCCCCCGTACCTGAAGAGGTGCCAGAGTGTGGCGACTAAAGGGTTTTCACAGTAACTCCATTGCAGTGTTAATGTAAGCCTACGCGTGTAAATAAACTAAATTTAAAATGTGAACATTCCTATTTGTTAGTTGAGTGCAGTGGGGTGTGCAGCATGCTTTCATCTATAATTGATGAAAGGTGCTATCAAAATACAACTTGTTATTTGAAGTGAAATAAGGAAGTTTGTCCTAAGCGTCACTTTTGCGCTCATGATAATTTTATCATTCCTTATTTAAAAATGAGCAAAATTACTGACGTGCAGACCAAGATGGTGGAGTATGCAATTTATGGAGCTGAAATTCAAATATTGACAACAAAACCTATCAAATTATAATAAACCCTTCCATCTTTGACTATGTTTCAAATGGATTTACTGGAAGCAATTGACAATATCCAGGCAACTGAGTTGAAGACAACTCCCAGGGGGTTTCGACGATGTACTTCACTATTAACGACTGACCGTGGAACAATTTCATATACTCACACAAGGTCTGAGGGACACAGATTTAAGCCAGTGAGGACAGAGAACCCAGTGCTCAGCCAAGTCTCCGTTCCCTGCAGTGGGACCAGAGAATCCCACCAGCGTGAATGGCCAGAGAATTCTGGCCATGATTTCTTTTAAGCTGCTGATCTCTTGTTTTGTCTTCTACCCGAGAATCAGATGAAGGATCTGGACTCCAGATTATTTCAGCAGAATGAATCTAACTTTGTCTCGTGAAATGGGTGACTCTTTATCCTGAACCATTCCACTTGGGAGCCCAAATGAGAACATATATTGTCTTCTCTTTAAAGGGTACCCTATAAAGAATACCATACCTTTTAGTACAGGAATAGTAGAACAAAACACAAGAAATAAGGAATATCATTTCTGTAGTTTGTGTGTGTGTTGCCTACTAAGTTTTGATTTGATTTGATTTATTGTTGTCACATGTATTAATATACGGTGAAAAATATTGTTTCTTGCACAATATACAGACAAAGCATACCGTTCATAGGAAAGGAGAGGGTGCAGAATGTAGTGTTACAGACATAGCTAGGATGTAGAGAAAGAACAACATATTACGCATAAGTCCATTCAAAAGTCTAATGGCAGAAAGGAAGAAGCTGTTCTTGAGTCGGTTGGTATGTGACCTCAGATCTTTGTATCATTTTCCCAACCGAAGATGGTGGAAGAGAGAATGTCCAGGGTGTGTGGGGTCCTTGATTATGCTGGCTGCCTTTCTGAGATAGTGGGAAGTATAGGCAAAGTTAATGGGTGGGAGTTGATTTGCGTGATAAACTGGGCTTCGTTCATGACCCTTTGTAGTTCCCAGCATTCTTGGGCAGAGCAGGAGCCATACAAAGCTATGATACAGCAAGAAAATGTTTTCTATGGTGCATCTATAAAAGTTGGTGAGCCATAGTGGACATGTCAACTTTTCTTAGCCTCCTGAGAAAATAAAGGCATTGGTGAGCTTTCTTAAATATAGCATCGCTGTGGAGGGACCAGGACAGGCTTTTGGTGATCTGGACATCTAGAAATTTGAAGCTCTTGACCATTTCCACTTATTCACGTTGATGTAGATGGGGGATGTCCTTCACCATGCTTCCTGAAGTCGATGACTATCTCTTTTATTTTACTCACATTGAGGGAGAGATTATTGCCGTTGCATCAGTTTAACAGATTCTCTGTCTCTTTCCTGTACTCCACCCCATCATTGTTTGAGATCCATTGTTTGAGAGATAAATACACAGACACAGGAAGAACATGCAAACTTTGCACAGTTACCCAAGGCCGGAATCGAACCAGGTCCCTAGCGCTGTGAGGCAGCAGTGCTAACCATTGTGCCACTGTGCTGCTCACTACAGCAGTAATACTTTTCTAAAGTACTTAATTGGCTGTAAAGCACTTTAAGAGATCATGAAAGGTGCCATCGAGATGCAAGTCTGCCGGTCTTTATCATTTTCTATCTATTCGATAGAAGGAGAACAGAAGAAAAATGCCCATTGAAAAGCATCTTTAAATGAAACAACAAATGACAGTCACTGAATTATTCATACTTCAAGTCATGAATTCTCTACAGGTTTCATTTTCACTGCTGGACTGCTCCCCTGTTTCCTAAAATAGCATTGATTAAATTACAGAAAAAAAACAAATATCATCCCAATGCTCAGACTTGCTTTGAGCCTTTCTTAACAGCTACTATTATTGTAAGGTTTGGACACATAACTTAATCACCAAGGAATGCAGGGCCTGCTGAGTCTCAGAAATGTGAGTGTGTTGCTGTATCTGTCCATCAGCATGATCTGACATTTGCCAATTCTGCAGACTGGTAATTCTGCACCGGGTTATCTCATTGTGTTCAGAATACAAAGTTCATTAAATTCTAACAGATTGAGTTGATCACAAGACATGATTTTCACAAAGGGATTGTCTGTATTGAAACCTTCCCCCTCTCCAGGGGGCTTGTTTGGGTTCAGTGATTTGAAATAGTTGGAAAGTCCGATGGCTTTTTTTGCGCTTAAGAGTTTGTCAGTAGATTCCAGCTCAGCACAAGGAAGGAAACTATCTTACCACAAGGGCAGTTGTGGAATTTGGCCCAGAAGTTTGAACTTACCTAGCTTGAAGCAGGCAAGAGAAGGTTTGTAAAAGCAGAGTCCGGGCTATTGAGTTACCAAATTTCTATCTAGGGCCATAGTTTCTGAGGGAGGCACTAGATGAAGGCACCTCCGGGGGATTTCAACGATGTACTTCACCATTAATGATTGTCTGTGGAACTGCAGCTACAATCTCGTTCATTCATACAAGGTCTGAGGGATACAGATTTAACGTTCTGAACCAAAGGGAGAATGTGAAGAAAACTTTTTTGTATGCAACAAGTGGTAATGGAATGGGCTGGGTTTTCACTCCAGAGATGAGATGCTCAAATTGGGAAATTTCCATATAAATGGACCCCACATGAATTGTTTTCATTCCCAGGAAGCCAGGGTAGAATCACATCAGGCCCACTAACCCTGGAAACAATTTAGATGTGGGCAGGTGCTGGATGAGAGCTGAGGAGAACTGATTAGCACATCAGACCCAGTTGACTATGCCCAGTTGTATTAAAGACTGTTAAGATCCTCTATCCCTCAACCCTCACAGCCCCTCAACCTTCTCACCCATTCTTCACAATACCTTCATGCCCTTTTTGTGTCCCCTCATCTAATATGTACCATGAACAGAACCAATAAGCCATGTAATAACAATGGTAAGGCTTGAGGGGGAACCGATGGCTTAGTAGGATTATCGCTGGACTATTAATCCAGAAACTCGGCTAATGTTCAGGGGTTCTGGATTCGAAACCCCCCACAACAGATGGTGGAATTTGAATTCAATTTAAAAAATATCTGGAATTAAGAATCTACCGATGACCATGAAACCATTGCCAAGTGTCAGAAAAACCCATCTGGTTCACTAATGTTCTTTAGGGAAGGAAATCTGCCGTCCTTACCTGGTCTGGCCTACATGTGACTCCAGAGCCACAGCAATGCGGTTAAGTGTCAACTTCACTCCAGGGACAACTAGGAATGGGCAATAAATACTGGCCAACCAGGGACGCCAATGTCCCACAAATGAATTAAAAAAAAAAGCTTCTGAAATAACACCCATTCAAAAACGTGCTTTGAAAGAAACTGCTGCTCTTGCAATTCTGTAGAAATATCAGTCAGATACTGCCACTCATTATTACAATGACAGAAGGTTTATCCACTTTGCACCTCTTAATCTTTTTTGAATAAATATACAATGAAAAAACAGATCAAAGAATAATATTATAACATTATAACGTTGTCAATCAATCCACTTCACTTTGGCCTGTCTGAACACAACTGTCCTGAGCTAATCCATTAATGATTCTTGGAGAACAGTCAAACATTCACAATGAGGCCATCTGGTGAAACAAATTTCTGACTATCTGTTTCTGTTGATACAGTTTCCAGATAGCTTCTGGCTAACGGTCTGATACTA
The DNA here is from genome assembly GCA_024679065.1 of Sphyrna mokarran. Classification (NCBI taxonomy): domain Eukaryota; kingdom Metazoa; phylum Chordata; class Chondrichthyes; order Carcharhiniformes; family Carcharhinidae; genus Sphyrna; species Sphyrna mokarran. Next base: position 8,937,114 of record JAGIQG010000024.1, read on the forward strand.
GCTTGATGAGTATAATCCTATCCTAAAAGCATTCTGGGTATACCTATACCACATGGATTGCAACAATTCAGGAAGTGGATTACTGCCATCTTCTCACGGAAAATTAGGGTTGAGAGATCATTTCTGGTCTTGCCAGCGATGCTCACATCTGAAAAATGAGTAATAATAAAAAAATTTCAAGTTTATTTACTAGTCACAAGTAAGGCTTACATTAGCACTGCAATGAACTTACTGTGAAATTCCCCTAATCACCACAGTCTGGTACCTGTTCAGGTCAATGCACCTAACCAGCACATCTTTCAGACAGTGGGAGGAAACCCACACAGACATGGGGAGAATGAGCAAACTCCACACAGACAGTGAGCCAAGCTGGGAATTGATCCCAGGTCCTGGCGCTATGAGGCAGCAGTGCTAATCACTGTGCCACCACTCCGCCTTATAAAAGCTATAATTGCAACTATCAAAAGCCTATTTTAAACAACTCCCAAAACCAGCCAACAATTTAATTTTCATCTGCTTATTGTTATTGAAACATACAGTGGGGCAGTCAGCATTTGGCTAACACGTAATTAGTACTGGGCGCGGGTCACATCAAGCTCTGTGTAATGAAGACACCATCTGCAGCAGAACCTAGCTTTGCTTGGCTGGAGCAATGTGATGCTGGCACTGTAACTCTGGCAGAGAGCTTTAGGGGCAACCAAACTGGCAACCACAGTGTTACTACACCACTAAAGCTGGAAGTGGATGATGGATTATCACAGTGTCCTTTCAACGCAGACTCCTGCGACTTTATTGGGAGAAATCTCGGAGGGCTGAGTGTGAAATGTCAATAATAACACATTTTCTAGACGGTCTGAGCCCACTGTACCAAAACACCTACTAACATTCAGTCACTCAGAACACAGATAGCAAGTTTTGAAACTATTTGATCAATCTGATCTTTTATTGAGTTAGTACAAGAGGAAATGACCATGAAAGCTTCTGCATTGTAATAAACTGGCTCATTGATGTCCTTTGGGGAAGAGGAGATGTCACCATCAGTAGATCACATCCATGTGGGTCAAATCTATCACTTTTGGTTGATTGTTAATACCCTTAGAGACGCCAGGGATAACAATCAATACTGATTTGCTAACAATGCTTACATCACAAGGATATTTTCTTCCCCGTTATTTCCATGACATAATCCTTTCCCTCATTTCACGTTTTTGCAATCTATGATTAGGAAGATAGGGTGGCTGGGATGGCTGGGGAAGGGAGAAGAATGTGACCTACTTTTATGCCCCAGTTTATGCAGAGAAATTGCTTTAATAAGAACCACCTCCTTCTCACCTCAATCCTGGGGCAATAGATTTTCAGATTTTTTGTGAGCATTGTTTAAAGTTTATTTATTAGTGTCACAAGTAGGCACAATGAAATCATTGAAAAGATCCCCTAGTCACTCCCCTCCTGTTTGGGTACACTGAGGGAGAAGTTGGCATGGCCAATGCACCTAATTTGCACGTATTTTGGACTGTGGGAGAAAACCAGAGCACCCAGAAGAAACCCGCACAGACATGGAGAGAACATGCAGACTCCACGCAGACAGTGACCCAAGCTGAGAACTGAATCTGGGTCCCTGGCGCGTGAGGCAGCAATGCTAACCACCATGTCACCTCAATTTCATAAGAATAACGATTATGGGGTCGAGGGCTTTGCTCTACAAACCAAAACAGTTACTGTCTAGCAAAAGGAAAATTCTGCTGTCATTTACTGGGAAGATGTGTTCCATGCCTCACACGGCAAGTGGCAAATAGATGTCAAACACACAAACAAAGGATGGACTTCTCCAGTGAACTGCTCAGATGCACATGAAGCCTAACGCAACAAACTCAAACCATCTGTTGTGGAGAACAGTGGGGAGCATTCTGTTTTTAGTAACTGTTTATTTGGGATGTTTCATTGCTTGCCAGGCAGTTGTTAATTATGATCTTTTTTGTGAAGAGGGAAAGATTTTTGTCCCAAGTCATGGGTTTTTTTTTCTGCAGTCAGCAACTATTGTGGCTCCTTTTCCCCTGTTGAGCTGTAAATAAGGAAGCTTTGATTGACCATTTGAGAGGTTTATTTATTTCTAAAAAAACACTCTAAGCATTAAAACAGACATGTTATGTCAAATTTTCAGGATGCATTGTCAGTCCAAATGTCAAGTTAACGCTCACTGATTAATCTTCACATCAATGCTGTGCCATAATTTAAATGCAGCCTGAATTCAGAGCCAGTGTCCAACTTGACATTGAACGGATGAGGCTAGAGTCTCGCTCCACAGAAACTGTCTCCAAAATGAAGTGGAATGAAACTTTTACATTCAATATCACTCTGGAATCAACTCTGACATTCTCCTTTGGATCAAATTCCACACCAATCGCTGCTTCATTGAAACATCAGGAATTTCCCTGAGGTGTCTCCTGATTCTCCAACATGACTTGGATGGAACTTCTTGACACTCCCACATGAGGAATTTCCCCCAAGACAATCTCCAGTCTTTACTTTAATCCACTGCTAATTTACTTCTATTACCCTCTTACTCTTGTACCTGAAAGTTATCTTTTTTATTACAAACTTGGCTGAGTGGATAAGACTCTCACCTCTGAGCCAGAAGGAATGTTTGCATTTACATAAAGGCCAGAACCTTAACAAGTTTACAGTTTATTAGTGTCACAAATAGGCTTACATTAACACCGCAATGAAATTACTATGAAAATCCCCATTCGCCACACTCCAGTGACTTTTTGCCTACACTGAGGGAGAATTTAGCATGGCCAATCATCTAAGCAGTAGACTTTTGGACTATGGGAGGAAACTGGAACATCCACACAGTGGGACAAAACCCACGCAGACATGGGGAGAACATGCAGATTCCACACAGTCAATAACCCAAGCCAGAGCCTGGACCCAGGTCCCTGGCACTATGAAATAGCTAATCACCAATCCACGCACACTATTATGTCAGTGGGACTTTCCCATCCTACTGCAATGAACACAGATTTGACTGAGTGCCTAATTCTCTGGGTCCACTGCAGGGGGAGTGCAACATGAGTGGCCGCTAAGATCACACCTAACCTCTTTCATGATCACTGCACATCCCAAAACTTGACAGCCAATGAAGTGGTTATTGAATGTCACCACCATTGTATTACAGGAAACACAACAACTAACTTGTGAAAATAGGAATGTGATGATCACAGATAGAGGCTGGAACTCTCCGACCATGGAAACAGAGCAAGCGAGGATCCGCCAACAGAGAACTCTGTTGACCTTGGGCAGGAATTTCCAGTCTTGCCTGAGCAAGGCCATGAAATCCCATTTGAACTGTTTTTGCATTGTGGATTGAGGAATAACTATCAGGCAGGACATCAGGTATAGCTCACTTGAACCCTCCCTGAAATACGATCTTTGACACACGGTGCACGTAATGTTTGGGGTCCCAGCGATTCACAACAAATATTAATGATTCAGATGGGGGAGCCAAAAATAATATATCCAAGTTTGCTGACAACTCGAAACCTGGTGGGAATGTGAGTGGTCAGGAGGACGATAAGAAACTTCAAAGTGATTTAGACAAGTTGAGTGAGGAGCAAATACATGGTGGATGCAGTACAAATGTGGATAAATGTGAAATGATCCACTTCAGACAGAGAAACAAAATGGCAGAGAGTTATTGAAATGCTGGAAAATCTCAGCAGGTCTGGCAGCACATATAAGGAGAGAAAAGAGCTGATGTTTTGAGTCCAATGATCCTTTGTCAAAACTTGTTTCTCCTTACAGATGCTGCCAGACCTGCTGAGATTTTCCAGCATTTTCACCTTTGGTTTCAGATTCCAGCATCCACAGTAATTTGCTTTTATTATGCAAATGGTGATAGATTGGGAAATGCTAATGTACAAAAAGATCTGGGTGACCTAGTACAGCAATCACTGAAAACCAACCTTTAGATACAGCAAGCAGTTAGAAAAGCAAATGATATGTTGGCCTACGTTGCAAAGAGACTTGAAAACAGGAAAAAAGCGCAAAAAAAAACAAAGAAAATTACAGCACAGGAATAAGCCCTTCAGCCTTCCAAGCTTATATGGACCATGCTGCCTAACTGAACTAAAGCAGCTTACCCTTCCGGGGACCATATTCCTTCATTTCCATCCTATTCACGTATTGGTCCAGACACCCCTTAAAAGTCACTATCGTGTCCGTTTCCACCACCTCCCCCGGCAACGAGTTCCCCAACACCCACTGGGTAAAAAACTTGCCTTGTACATCTCCTTTAAACCTTGCCCCTTGCACCTTAAACCTATGCCTCTTAGGAATCAACTCTTCCACTCTGGGAAAAAGCTTCTGACTATCCATTCATGCCTCTCATAATCTTGTAGATTTCTATCAAGTCGCTCCTCAACCTGCGTCGCCACAATGAGAACATACTAAGTTTCTCCAACATCTCCTCATAGCTAATGCCCTCCATACCAGGCAAAATCCTGGTAAATCTTTTCTGTACCCTCTCTAAAACCTCCGCGTCCTTCTGATAGTATGGCGACCAGAATTAAACACTATATTCCAAGAGTGACCTAACTGTGGTTCTATACAGCTACAACATGACTTGCCAATTTTTAAACTCATTGTGCCAGCAGATGAAGGTAAGAATGCTATATACCTTCTTGACTACCTTCCCTGCTTGCATTGCCATTTTCAGTGACCTGTATACCCGTACATCCAGATCCTCTACTATCAATACTCCTAAGGGCTCTGCCATTTACTGTATATTTCCCATCTGTATTAGACCTTCCAAAATGTATTACCTCAACTTTGTTTGGATTAAATTCCATCTGCCATTCTCTGCCCAAGTCTCCAACAAATCTATATCCTGCTGTATTCTGAGTCCTCACGACTTTCTACAAATCCACCAACTTTTTGTATCATCTGCAGAAAAACTTTCCTCCACATCATTTATATATATTACAAACAGCAACGATCCCACACTGATCCCTGAGGAACGCCACTTGTCACAGCCCTCCATTCAGAAATGCACACTTCTACTGTTGCCCTGTGTCTTCTATGATCAAACCAGTTCTGTATTCATCCTGCCAGCTTACTTCTAACCCCATGTGACTTCATATTCTCCACTAGCCTGCCATATGGGACTTTTGTCAAAGGTCTTACTGAAGTAAGGGTGTCTTGCTGCAATTGTACAGGATCTTGTTAAGACCACACCTGGATATACAAATTTGTTCCCCTTATCTTTGAGAGGATATATTTAATGTAGAATAGTGTAGTTTACAGACTGATTCCTGGGATGGTAATGTTGTTGTACAAGAAGAGGTTGTGTCAATTGGGCCTGTATTCATTTGAATTTAGAAGAATGAGAGGGGATCTCATTGAAATGAACAGCATTCTGACTGGACTGGACAGACTGGATACAGGGATGTTTTTCCGAGGCTGGGTGAGACCTGGGTGGGATAATCTTTTGACGTGTCAGAATCAATGGGCTGAATGATCTTCTTCTGTTCTGTGGGGCATTAATCCAAATCTGACATACTGCTCCCATCAAATTAAATGGATGGGAAATTGTTGGTTCAAAAGCAGCTTGGGACATAAATAGAAGACAGCCAATGAAGAAGAGTGAATGAAAATTTGGCAGTCAATTTGCATACAGCATCTTCCTACAGACAGAAACATACAATCAATGATTTTTAGCTGTAGGTGCTGCTTAAGGGATAAATATCGATCATTCCCCCAACAAATTACAATAACCTATATTTATATAGTGCCAAAGTAATGAAATGCCTTAAAGTGCTTCACAGGGGCATAAAGCAAAATGATCCCTGGAATGAAGAGCTTGTCATATAAGGAATGGTTGAAGATTCTGGGTCTGTACTCACTGGAATTTTAGAAGGACGAGGGAGGGGATCTTATTGAAACTTACAGGATAGTGCGAGGCCTGGATAGACTGGACGTGAAAAAGATGTTTCCATTAGTAGGAAAAAGTAGAACCAGAGGGCACAACCTCAGGCTAAAGGGATGATCCTTTAAAACAGAGATGAGGAAGAATTTCTTCAGCTAGAAAGTGATGAACCTGTGGAACTCTTTGCTGCAGAAGGCTGTGGAGGCCAGGTCAGAGTGTCTTTAAGACAGAGATAGATAGGTTTTTGATTGATAAGGAGACCAGGATTATGGGGAAAAGGCAGGAGAACGGGGATGAGAAAAATATCAGCCATGATTGAATGGCAGGGCAGACCTGATGGGCCAAAGGGCCTAATTCTATATCTTATGGTCTTAAAACATGACACAGAGACACATGGAGATATTTGCTCAGGTGATCAAAAACTTGATCAAAGTGGTGTGTTTTAAGTAGTGTCTTAAAGGGGAGAAAATGAGGTAGAGAAGAGAGTGGGAGAGATAGTATTCCAGACCTTGGAACTGAAAATATCATCAATGGTGGATGCAGTAGAAAAATGCTTTGAGTCCTTTATATCCCCCAGTCCAAAGATGGTTAGGTTGATTGGCCATAGTAAATTGCTCTTTAGTCACAGAGGTATTAGCAGGATAAATACATGGGGCTACAGAGTTGGGCCGAGTGGGATTGTTGTAGGTGCAGATTCAATGGGCTGAATGGCCTCCTTCTGTACTGTAGTGTAGGACTTCTATGATTTTACATCTCCCAGCAAGGGGAACTGCATTTTCCACACCCAGTAGGGATGAGAGTTGGGGGCACAAAAATAGGGAGGATGGCCACTCAAGGCAAGAGTGCCCAAACCCATCCCACCACCTTCCAGCCCACCACTAAGCTCACCCCCATAATTCAGGGGGAGTGGGTGGGTTTGCAATTGGCAACCCACACACCATATTTAAATAGATAATCAAGCCCTTGATACACCCACCATAAAATTGGCATGGGCAGTTGGGCAGCCCTATTTTAAAATAAAATTTTCAAAGTGGGGGGCTGGAAGATGGGGGGTTTCTATATGGGGAGGGGGGGGGCTGTTCTTTGCAGATCAGGGGTTGTCCCTCAAAAATAGAACACCTCCCTTTTGTCCAGCTGCCTACTGTGTTAAACTTATCCTGATCCTTCCCTGCAACACCCCATTCCTAATCTGCCCAACTCTCTGGAATCATCCATCCCCAGGATCCACAGGCCATTTCCTTCTTCCTTGTTATAGTCCAGCGCAACTGGGAATGATGGAGTTGTCAGCCAATCAGATTGGGTAGCAGCTCCCTTGGGGTGGGATAGCCTCCCCACTGAGAGGCAGGAAAGCCACACACTGCACCTTATGGCTGTGGGGAAGAACTGGCAGGTTGGCTTCAACTTTGCTTCCAGGGCTCAGCACACTGTCCATCATCCCAAGATATTCCATCCCTTGGCTTCAAGGCATTATTGGGGGCAGGGATGGAGAAGAACCTCCAAAAGCCTAGTTCTTGCTGAAGTCTCTGATAGGATTTGAACCCACTACCACCTGACTTACACTGTTCACTGTCCCAGTTTCAGCCTTCCACTATTTTGTTGTGTAATACATCTTCAGAGGAAGAAATCTCTTCACCAAAAGCCCTTTACTTATGATTCTAACAGCAGTACACAGAACACTCGCAATCAGCAGTCTATCTACAAGGGAACCAAACATTTCCGGTTATAAAGAAGGAAAAGACTCACTGATTGGCCCATCAATTGACTCCTTAATCAGGGAAATCTTTTTTCCAACCAATTGAACAAAATCAAATTAATTTAGGGACAACTAAAAAGGGCAGCTCCCTAAAAGGAGGGAAATGAAAAACAAAGTGGAAAGGAAATTTAAAACATAAAACATAAGATATGTTTACAGGAGTCAATAAGCACCCCAGCCACGCGGCCCAGCGGGCAAAAATGTGTCAAGTGCCCCAAAACTGCATGCTACCTTCCAGGGGCACCTGGCCACAAATGTAGCCACATCGAGAGGGAAACAGTTGGGTTGGATATGCCCCCACCCGCACCCACCACCCCCACCCCCCCCACCCCCCACACCACCCCAACAAACAAGCCAAAAAAACCACACCACCACACCCCAAACCACTACCACCACCACGAACTCTCCTCTTCCCACCGGTCACTATCCACCATATGAGTGAAGGTTGGAAGGAGCAGGGGAGTGTCCCGGGCGCCTGTGTGGAGACATTAGCTGCAAAATGCAATTTGAACACAGAATAAATTTCCCATTGCAGTAGTATTTAATTTGGAAAGCTCTCACTGTCTCCTCAAATTCTGATACATGCTGCAAAGCAACCTTTCACCCTTCAACCTTGTGGGGAGGGAGAGAGATTGGGGAATGTTCAGATCATTGGTAAAGTTTTTTTGTTTTCATGATAATGGTAAAATTTGAATCCTTGTTTTTTTTTATTCATCTACGGAACATGGGGCATTGCTGGCTGGCCAGCATTTATTGCTCATGTCTAGTTGCCCTTAGAGGGCAGTTGAGAGCCAACTGCATTGCTGTGGCCCTGGAGTCACAGGTAGACCAAGTAAGAACAGCAGTTTGCCTTCTCCAAAGGACATAAGTGAACACAGGCCCAAATCCATGTATCTGCACAGCACAGCGATAGTCACTGAGCTGTCGTGTTGGCCATCAGATGGTCCAGGTCAAGCGTACACTAACGACATGAAGCACTAGGCCACTCTCGAAAAAAAATCCAAGAGCAGCCCTCTCACGACCCGTCGCGTGTATGTCCCTTGTTGGACAACAAGGCCGACCCTTAATTCCTTTGTCTATCAGAAACCGTGACTTAAATATATTCAGTGAGGTAGCTTCCACCACTTCAACGGGCAGAGAATTCCAGAGATTCACCATCCTTTGAGTGAAGAAGTTCTTCCTCAACTCCGATCTAAACTGCGCCCACTCCCCCCCTTATTTTGAGGCTGTGCCCTCTAATTCTGCTATCCTTTCTAAACGGGAAGAATCTCTCTACCTCTACCCTATCTATCCCCTTCATTATTTTATATGTCTCTACAAGATCCCCCCTCAGCCTTATAAACTCCAACGAGTACAGACCTAGTCTATTCAATCTCTCCTCATAGGCGAACCCCCTCATCTCCAGTATCAGCCTGGTCAACCTTCTCTGCACTCCCTCCATGGTCAATATATCCTTCCGCAAATGCAGTGACCAAAACTGCACACAGTACTCCAGCTGCAGCCTGACCAGTACCCCATACAGTTGCAGCAAGACCTCCCTGTTTTTATATTCTATCCCCCTCGCTACAAAGGCCAACATTCCATTCACCTCTCTTGATCATCTGCTGCACCTGCAGACTGGGTTTTTGTGATTCGAGCACAAGGATCCCCAGGTCCCTCTGCACTGTAGCATGCTGCAGTTTTTCGCCTTTTAAATAATAATCCCTCCTACTATTATTTCAACCAAAGTGGATAACCTCACACTTGTTAACATTATACTCCATCTGTCAGGTCCTCGCTCGTTCACTCAGCCTATCCAGATCCCTCTGCAGGCTTTCCACACTTTCCATGCAATTTGCTTTTCCACTCATCTTCAGCGAATGTCGTTAACCTACACTCAGCCCCTTCCTCCAGATCATCTATGTAAATGGAAAACAGTTGAGGCCCCAGTTCTGATCTCTGCGGCAGTAGATTCTTAATTCCAGTTTTTTTTAATTGAATTGAAATTCCACCATCTGCTGCAGTGGGATTTGAACCCAAGTCCCTGAAACATTAGCTGAATTTCTGGATTAATAGTCTAGTGACAATACCACTAGGCAATTACCTTCCCAGAAAAGGATGAAGTTCAGGTTCAAGAAAATAAAAGGAATTCGACTAGTTGAATGCAGTAATGGTGTCATTAGGAGCATTCATAGGCAGAGGTTTGGGGAGGAGATAGAGATATTTAAATGATTGCAGTTTGCAGGAACTGTTGTCTTTTGGTAATGTGGTTGACTCAGTGACCCACAAAGATCACACAACTCTGATTGGTTCAAGTTGCGCTATTTGTTTGGTTGGGTATGTCACCAGCTGTGATTATAGTCACTGATTTCTCAGTTGTGAGACCATTCCATGTGCATGTCCATATTACAACTTTCAACCTGTTCTCAGTTACAGTTCTTAGAAATTCATTGAAATACAGAAATACAATAGTTGGTGACAATGAACCACATTCATAATGTAATGTATGTAATAGAGATAAGGAGATGGGAGAAAACCAAATTTAATATATAATCCATTTCTGATTTAGATATAATTTCATAAATTTGATTTTCTTCAATATTTTAATAGGACAAAATGAAATTTGTAGGAAACAGGTAGGTAACATTTTATTAAATATATACAGGTTTATCCATCAACTTTTATATGATCACAACTTTCTTGGGATCTTAAAAAGAATCAGGGTTGGAGAATCATTGATAAAACCTTGGTGGCTGATGTAGATTCTGATTTGATTTGATTTATTATTGTCACATGTATTAATATACAGTGAGAAATATTGTGTCTTGCGCATTATACAGACAAAACATGCTGTTCATAGAAAAAGAAACGAGACAGTGCAGAATGCCTAGCTAGGGTGTTGAGAAAGATCAACTTATAGTCCATTCAAAAGTCACTCAATTTTACATTTGTTGAAAAACATTGGATTTCTAGTAAGTTGAATACAACATTGTCAAATTACCTTATTCATCCCATGGGACCTGCATATTCCACGCATGTTCAAGGTATTTAGATTTATTTTCACATTACATGTATGCAAGGATGGTCAAACAATCTGTGGACTACACAAAGTAGTTCAGTTAGGAACATAGAAATTTCTCCTGGTTCAGATACTAAAGGTCGTAACATTAGACTGACATCCTGGAGGTTTCAGTGAGTCAGGATAGAATTTCAGAAGAGTTTTCTCTTCTTATTCTGCACCTCCAGGGATCTATTATTTCCACTTTATTGAAATGTATTGAGGTGGTGGAACACAAAAATATTCGTAACCATTCCAACAGCATATTTACAAGATGAAACTTTTTCCCATTAACGAGGTCAGAGAAAACTGAGTGAATTTAACTGTTAAATGTAATGAATATTCAGCCGACTAAGGGTCTCTTGTAGGCCTCATCCTGCCACTGCTGCTATTCTACTAGGAGGCTGCGAGCATATATACCATCAAGGGTCATCCCTGCAGCAAGAGCAGTCCCTAGGCTCTCCCAAACAGGGCCTGCCTGATTTACAGCCCGCACCACCCATTTCCTGTCTGAATTTCCTCCATCACTGCCCCAAATTGGTTCCAGCAGTGGCCACCATTCCCATTGGTGGGCAGCTCTTAGAGATGGGATCTTCACCTCTAAAGGCACGGAGGTCCCAATAGTAGGCAGCCAACCACCTGATTGGCAGCTAACCCTGTCAGGGCTGCCAAGAACAGCTGGCATTCCAGTGGATATTGTCATGGCCACAAGTGTTAAATTCACTCCAACTTTTCAGGTGACTTATCTATCACTTTGTAATGACTTTAATCAGGCAATTGGGATTGGCTTATTTGAATATGAACTCCTTGATTACCCATCTATAGGTCTGGCAGTGGGCGATCAAGGGGATCGTCCAACCTGACCGCCCCTCTACTATGGCTATATTCACTGCCAGGTGTCCCAGGAAAAGGAGCATCTGCTGTCCAAGGGCAACGTTGATGCCTTCCGTGCCCACTGGGCTTTGCAGGGATGGGGGTGAATTTTTGACCCCTTTAATCATTTTTTTTGATGCTTTAAGTTTGCTTTCCACTTTGTATTTTGTTTCGGGCGATTCCCCTCCTTTTAGAGAGCTTCCTCTTTTGAGTTGTCTGTAGGTTAATTTAATCCCATTTACTTTGATTGGAGCACTAAAAGAGTTCCTTGATTAAACGCCAAATTGATGGTCCAATCAAGGAGCCCCATGCTCTGTACTTAAAGAAGTTGCCAGTATTGGATTGGGGTAGGCATAGTAAAATTAGCCTTTAATATCTGCCTTTGACCCAAATTCAGGACTAAGTGGAATTTTAGGATTGAAAATGGCCATTTGTCCAAATCAAACCCATCCCTTTCTTAGATGAATAATTTAAGCTTCCTTTGATAGGATTGAAGTGTAACACCAAGGCATTTAAAACACATCTTCAAGATATCCTTTCAGATACAGGGATAGGATTTAGTCAAGTGAGTGAGTCGTTAAGCTGCTTTCAGCTCAGATTGACAGATCCTTCAGATTTGGAAAAGAAGTGCTTCAGGTTCTTGAGTCGCACCGACCCAACCCACAACATTGGATAGGGTCAGTTTCTCTTTTCCCTGAAGTCTTGTCAGATCGTTTTGATGATCAACACAAAGTTGGTCAGCCCCAATAAACCATGTTGTTTTGGCTCTTCATTGAGGTAGGTGATCTCAGAGTTGCAAATGAAGGAAAAACTCAAATATAATACCTTTCACAATTTTGATATGTTCGAAAGCACCATAATGTCAATTTGAAGTGGACTCTTTGTTGCATTGTAAGAAATGTGGCAGACAGTTATCTAGAACAAAGCCTCACAAACAGCAAAGCAATAATGACCATGATCATCCAGTTTGGTGCTATCGAGTGAAGGATGAATGTTGGTTTGAAAATCAGGATCAACACATTTGTAAATGACATGGGATCATTTACATCCATCGGACTGGGCATAAAGGGCTTCAGTTTTGTGTTGAAGCTGAAGGGTAGCACCTCTGACACTGGAGCACTCCCTCCATGTAACATTAGAATGCCAGGCTAGATTTTAGTGCTTATGTTTATGGAATTAGACTTGAACCCAAAACCTCAGAAACAAAGGCGGGGGTGTGGCAACTTCTTGTGATCTGTACCCAGCATTCCCGCTAATTCTATATTTTCTGCACCCTTTCCATTCCTTCTCCCCGAAATACAAAAAACAAAGAAAAGTACAACACAAGAACAGGCCCTTCAGTCCTCCAAGACTATGCCAGTCATGATGCTCTAACTAAGCGACAAAAAAAGCCCCTTACTCAGTCCTTATCCCTTTATTCCATCCCTATTCATGTACCTGTCCAGATGTGCAGGTATGCTTGTATAATGCGTAAGAAACAATACCTTTTATTGTATACCAACATATGTGACAATAATAAATCAAATGAAATCGAAGATTGCCATCCAGAGGGACACAGCTGAACCATTTGTAAGAGATAACAGCAATGGGTGGCACAGTGGTTAGCACTGCTGCCTCACAGCTCCAGGACCTGAGTTCAATTCCTGGCTGAGATGGCTGTCTATGTAGAGTTTGCACATTCTCCTCGTGTCTGTGTGGGTTTCCTCCCACAGTCTGAAGATGTGCGGATTAGGTGCACTGGTCATGCTAAATTGTCCTGGGATACGAAGGTTAAAGAGATTAGCGGGGTAAATATGCGGGGCCACAGGCATAATAGGGTCTGGGTGGGGTTGTTGTCAGTGCAGACTCAATGAGCCGAATGGCCTCCTTCTGCACTGTAGGGATTCTATGATTCTATGAACTCCCAGGATATTTGGAAAGTTTCAGGTTTTTGATGTGTGGGAGAGGCGCAATCTCTCACTCCCACCTTGCCACCCCCTCACGTCCACCCCTCACGATGGAGGTTACCAGATGGAGTGCACACATTCCCTGTAGCAAGTGCCAATAACGTGATAAACAATGCTTCCTGGGCCTAGTCTTTACTGGTTGCTGCCTGAAGCTTCCCGGGAGAAACTAAACCTAAGAAGAAGCTGTTGGAAAGATCTGCAATAAAAAAATGGCTCTAGCATCCGAGGCTATTTGGGCGGGATACATTATATCAGGGACAGTAAGTTCAGTGGTATTGTATAATTGTCTTGTATTGTGCAGTGCAAAGTAAAAACAATGTTAATCAGATCCAGACTTGGCCATTCTAACTCATTAATATTATATAACCCTGTCATTTGCTGGGTTTGTAGATCCCACATAGAGATTTTAGTCTCTGTATGTTTCATGGCATACGGTTGGAGTTTAGATCCCATGCCAACTCCTGCACAGATCAAAGCCATGTAAACCAGTAGACTTGATGAATATGATCTAGAAAACAGAATGTGCTCTGCTGCATTATCAAAAAGTTATGTCCCAGACTCTCTGCCCACCATACAATTAGAAAGTGGTGTCAGCACCTTGTCCACTGCTGTGTTAACCCTCAGAATGTGTGACGCTTTTCCATGTTCCTTAATCCAAACAACCCACACAGTCTAGAAACAAAGCTTCATCAGTCACTTCTCCTGCCTGTTGAATTCAATTCCCAGACGGACTCATTACCTAGATTTTTCTCGCACACAACTAGGTTTGTAAAGCACACCATCAGTTGCTGGAGTCTGCATTAAAGAAAAGGTAAATCCATAAAATAAAAGCAAAATATTGCAGTTGCTGGAATCTGAAACAAAAACAGGAAATGCTGGAAAATCTCAGCAAGTCTGACAGCGTCTATAAAGGGAGAGCAGAGCCAACGTTTCGAGTCTGGATGACCCCTCGTCAGAGTAAACCCATGTTGTCTCTAAGGTGTTCCAGTGCATTTTTTTCAAGTCTTAATATATTCCACCAATCACCAAGTCCAATTTTGTTTTATTAGATTTATCTGCACCCTTTTGTTAATGACAAATATTGTGCATAATTATAAAATACTGAATTAATTGCAATAATCGGAAATATGGAGGAAAGAACACATCAGCTTTCATGAGAGCAGCTGGAAAGGTATGTGTTTGTATGTGTGAGTGTGTGTGTGTGTGTGTGAGCGTTTGTGTGTGTGTGTTTGTGTATGTGTGTGAGTGTTTGTGTGTGTGTGTGGCTGTGTGTATGGGTGTTTGTGTACGTGTGTGTGTGTTTGTGTATCTGTGTGTGTGTGTGTGTGAGTGGGTGATTGTGTGTGTGTGTGTATTTGTATGTGTGTATGGGTGTGTGTGTTTGTGTGTGTGTGTGTGTGTGGATGGGTGTGTGTTTGTGTGTGAGTGTTTGTATGTGTGTGTGACTGTGTGTATGTGTGTATGTGTGTATGTGTGTGTGTGTGTGTGCGTGCATGTGTGAGAGAGTTCGTAGAACATACGAATGATTTGGAGGAAAAGTAGCTGGTCTGATTAGTAAATTTTTAGACAACACAAAAATTGGTGGAATTGCAGATGGTGGAAAGAAGATTGTGAGAGAATACAGCAAGATTGGGTGGAGAAATGACAGATGGAGTTTAATCAGAACAAGTGTGAGATTATACAGTTTGGAAAGTCCAACGCATGTAGGAATTATACAGTAAAAGGTAGAATCCTTAGGAGTATTGACAGGCAGGGAGATCTGGGCCTACATTTCATTATACTTTGATCCTCCTATTTTTCCAATTAATGATCATATCAGCCTCCTCCAATGGTCTCCAGCATCAAGATGTCAGTATCCAGCCAATTCGATTCACTCCATGTGATATCAAGGAATGGCTGGAGACACTGGATTCTGAAATGCTGTAGAGAACATTCTGGCAATAGTACTAAAGACTTGGCAGTAGTACTGAAGACTTATGTTCCAGAAATTGTTGCGCCGTTAGCCAAGCTGTTCCAGCACAGTTACAATACTGGCATCTACCCAACATGGAAAATTACCCATGTATGTCCTGTATATAAGACATCAGACAAATCTAATCCATCAGTCTACTCTTAATCATCAGAAAAATGATGGGAGGTGTAGTAGGCAGTGCTTCCAAATGGCACTTACTCAGCAATAACCTGTCACCCAGTTTGGGTTTCGCCAAGGTCACTCAGATTCTGACCTCAATACAACCTTGATTCAAATATGGGCAAAGAGCTGAATTCCAGAAGCAAGGTGAGGGCAACAGCCCTTGACATCAAGGCAGCATTTGACCAAGTGTGGATCAAGGAGCCAACCCAGTGACATAGTGGTTAGTATTACTGCCTCGGAGTGCCAGCAAACTGGGTTCAATTCCCAGCTTGGGCCACAGTCTTTGTAGAGTTTGCACTTTCTCCCCGTGTCTGCGGGGGTTTCCTCCAGGCGCTCCAGTTTCCTCCCACATTCTGAAAGATGTGCTGGTTTGATGCATTGACCTGAACAGGCACTGGACTGTGGCAACTAGGGAAATATCACAATAACTTCATTGCAGTGATAATGTAAACCTTATTTGTGACTAATAAATAAACTTTAAGGAGCCCTAGCCAAGTTGAAGTCAATGGGAACCAGAGGATTTCAATCATATCTGACACAAAGGAAGGTGATTGTGGTAGTTGGAGATCAATCATCTCCAGGATATCATTGCAGGAGTTCCTCAGGATATTGTCCAAGGCCCGACCATCTTCAGCTGCTTCACTTTCCTTCCATCTTAGGGTCAGAAGTGTGGATGTTCAGTGATGACTGAACAATGTTCAGTATCATTTGAGACTCTTCAGATATTGAAGCAAGCCATGTCCAAGTGCAATAAAATCTGGACAATATCCAGGCTTGAGTTGATAAGTGGCAAGTGACATTTGCTCCACACAAGTACCTGGCAATGACCATCACCACGAGGATCTAGTCTTAGCCCCTTGAATTCAATGGTTTTACCATCACTGAATTTCCCCCCCCCCCCCCCCCCCCCAACTATCAACATTCTGAGAGTTACCATTTACCAGTAACTGGATTAGTCATATAAATACTGTGGCTACAAGAACAGATCAGAGATTGGGAATTCAGTGAGTAACTCACGTCCTGACTCCTCAGAGTCTGTCCACCATCAGCAAGGCACAAGTCAAACATGTGATGGAGAAGTGCCCAATTGCTTGAATGAGTGCAGCTCCAACAACACTCAAGAAGCTTCAGAACAAAGCAGCCTGTTTGATGAGTAACCCGGTCTCCACCTTCAACATTCAATCTCTCCATCACCAATACATTGTGACAGCAGTGTGTACTATGTACAAGATGCAATGTAGAAACTCATCAAAGCTTCTGCAACAACACCTTTCAAATCCATATTCTCTACCTCCTCAAAGGATAAGGGCAGCAGATGCATGGGAAAACTATCACTTGCAAATTCCCCCCCAAACCACACACTATCCTGAATCACTGCAGCTGGGTCAAAATCCTGGAACTCCCTCCCTAACAGCACTTCAGAGATACCTATACCACACAGACTGCAGGGGATTCAAGAAAGCACCACCTTCTCAAGGGGCAATTCGGGATGGGCAATAAGTGCTGGTCTAGTCAGTGACTCCCATATCTGCTGGATAAGTAATAAACTTTATATAGCACCTTTATAACATGGCAGAATATTACAAGACACTCCACAATAATGTTAACAGATAGAATTCCCCTCTTTTTATAAAACTTAATGAATCACTCGTTAGCCATGGTTGAAGCATTGTGGATAATTCTGGCACCACATTTCAGGAAAGATGAAAAATCTTCAGAAAAGGCACAGAGGAGGTGGACCAGGATGTTTGCTGAGATGAAGGACTTCAGTATTACGAAAGGCTGGAAAAGTTTGTACCCTTCTCTTTGGAACAGAAAAGGTCAAGAGTTGACCTCCTGGGGGTTTTCAAGATGATGGGCCATTTTGATAGACTGAATGGGGTAAACAATATTCCCTTTCAAAAGTGGGCCACAGTTCATGGTTTCAAAATTATTGTAAAAAAGACCTAGCGGGGAGATGAAGAAAAAAATTTCACTCAGATGTCAGGATCTAGAACCCTGGAGGGGATTGGAAGGACTCTCCCACCTCCGCCCCTCCCCCACCCCCCTCTCCTCCCCCCACCCCCACCCCCACCAATCCCCCCATAGTCTAGCTACAAAAGTCATTTCTTATCTCAAATTTTAACAAGTTGGTGAGATGGTACCCGCGTTTGGAAAAACCCTCGCACTCGCTTATCCACCATGTATTCCTGCTGCCACTTCCGAGCTGGATTGCCTTCTGTTCACTCTCCAGCTTCTGGAGCCCACTCACTGTCCATCATTGGACGGAAGGCCTGCCCTCGGACCTTTGGTTGCTCTGGAGAAAATCATACAAAATGGTTGTTTTGCCAACAGTGCCGGCTTCTGAACCCCATTCGAACCTGATGCTGGTGTTCATCCCCCAGGAATCTGATGCCGAGGCAACCAAGGAGACATTAAGGATGATCTTTGTTAATTACTCATAGAATCACAGAATCCCAATAGTGCGGAAGGAAGTCATTCAGCCCATCAAGTCTGCACCAAATGCAACCCCACTCAGGCCCTATCTCCATAACTCTACATATTTACCCTGCTAATCTTCCTGACACTAAGAGGCAATTTAGCATAGCCAATCAACCTAACTCACACATCTTTGGAGGAAACTTAAGCTCCAGGAGGAAACCCACACAGACAAGGGGAGAATATTCGGACTCCGCACAGACAGTGACCCAAGCCGGGTATCGAACCTGGGTCCCTGGCGCTGTGAGGCAGCAATGCTAATCACTGTGCCACCGTGCCGCATTAACAGTACTCTGAACATTGGATCATAAAGGAAGTACACAATGGCAATTTTAAAATATATGTAATCGTTTTACATGGCATTGTACAAGTCAGCTATTTTTGTTTGTAACTTGTTGATTTCCATTCTAAGGATTAGAAAATATCTGTACTGTAATCTGCATTTTGAGTAGATTCTGCATGGGACTTGTGTTTTGTTGAATTATGCCAAGTGTCTGGTTCACAGATGTTACATATTGTACAAGGATAAGAAATAGGATAAAGGGAGAGATTATCTTAAAAATGAAACACAAATGTATTGGTTTGTTGATTTTCCAAAGCTCTTTGGGTTTTACAGATACAAAACAATTGTGCACACACAGACCACAACTTCTCCTGTCTGGCATCCAAATCGTGTGACCTGTTCAAGAGAAACCCATAGCTCTGAAAATTAAATGATTGATTTATTTGTATTTGGTGAAAATGTTTTATGTGGATGTTGTACTGAGGCATTTCTTCACTGAAAACAGACTGGTATTCCAAAAGAGCGGTCATAACAACTAAGATGAAAGAAAACTTATCTTGAAATCATAGAATCTCTACAATGCAGAAGGGGATTATTGGGCCCATCAAGTCTGCACTGACTCTCTGACAGAGCATCTTACCCAGACACTATCCCTGTAACCCCACATACTTATCCTGTTAATTTCCCTGACTTATACATTTGGGATACTAAGGGGCAATTTAGCATGGCCAATTTACCTAACCTGCACATCTTTGAACCGTGGGAGGAAACTGGAGCACTTGGAGGAAACTTACAAGGAAAACATACAAACTCCACGCACACAATCACCCGAGGCTGGAATTGAACCTACGTCTCTGATGCTATGAGGCAGCAGTGCTGGCCACCACGCCACTGTGCTGCCTGTGCTTCACCAGTTATGAAATGGTCCAGAAGCAATAGGAGCCACCAGGGTAGGCGGTGAAATGCTAACCAGAGAATGCTTGCTGTAATCACGTCACCAACATTAGCCACTCAACAGGAAGTTTCACATAAAACTCAGGTTGTTTTTTTTTCAGATAATGAGTCTGTTACTGACTGTGGAACACAAAAGGTTTTCCTGTCTACTTCTTTGGATGTGGCAATTTCTAATGAAACCTACAGCTTTGCCAAAAACAATTGCCCTCACCGACCAAAGAACAACAGCATCAAAATCCTGGAGCTGCCGTGGGCTGTACTTTCCCTCTGGGAGTGAGGTCAGAAATAGCGAATTGTTTCCCTGAAGCGGGGAAGAGTCACTCACTCTCAGAGTGGCCACGGGGCAGGTTTCCATTCAATTAATGAGAGCAGGAGGGCTCTCAAAGCTGGAGAAGTGTGGTGATTTGTCACTTTAAGACCAGCCTTACTGAGTAAGTCTGAACAACCAATCAACATCTAGTGCAGGGAATCTCTGTAAAGAGAGGAATAGTTTCCAGTTAAATTCAGTTCATAATGGACTCGTTTGCAGAATGCAGTTAATGAAGCAACCTTGCAAATAAATCTGTTCAACGTAAGAAGCTTCCGAGAGCACATCTTCACAACTGGTGATGGGGATAAATGATCATGGCGTTGCCTTTAATCCTGTGAGCTTTGCGTTTTAAATGCAGACTGAAGAAAACTAGCAGGAATCAATCTTCCATAAAGTTGGATATCACTCACACATACCAGCAACTCCAATTAGATAACATTTCCTAGGAATATGTCACAGTAAACACAAACAAAGGCCTGTACACCCGCCTGCCTTTCTAGTGGGTCTTTGGTATGTGAAATAGTCCAAAGAACAATGGACAGTCTGTTATAGGGGTTACCATTGGTTATAGTATACATGTACAATATTCTTATAACTGGAGTGTATTTAAAACCGAGAGAGGTAGGTTCTTGATTGATAAGGGTATCAAAATTTACAAGGAAAAGATGGAAGGATGGAATTGAGAAACTTAAAGGCGGAGAATGGAGTTGAGAAACTTATCAACCCATGATTGAATGATGGAGCAGACTCAATGGGCTGAATGGCCTAATTTCTATATCTTATGGTCTAATGGTTTATGGATTTACAGAGGTCAGCCATCTAGCAAATCTACAGGAGGTGTTAAAGAGATTTCCAAAGATTGGAATCCATCTCATGATAGGGAAGTGTGGCTTTCAGACCACTGACATGACCTAGCTGGGACACCTTGTAGATTCACAAGGATCACACCCCACAGAACACATGGCCAAGGCAAAAGAGGAGGTGTCTACCCCCACAAACACAACTCAATTCAAATCGACTTTTGGGATAGTAAGCTACCATGGACAATTTTTCACCAAACTTATCAATGGTATTGGCCCCTCACATATTCTGCTAAAAGAAACATCACATTGGTCTCACAATGCTCACCAGGAGGAAGTTTTCAATAAAATAAATTGTTCATTCCTCAAACATTTTAGCACATTCCAACCCATCTAAAGAGCAGATATTGAGGTGTAACACCTCTTCACATGTTGTCGGTACAGAGTCTAAATTTATTGATTAGTTGTCACAAGTAAACTTACATTAACACTGCAATAAAGTTACTGTGAAAATCCCCAAGTAGGCACACTCCGGCACCTGTTTGTGTACACTGAGGGAGAATTTATCATGGTCATTGCACCTAACCAGCACATCTTTCAGGCTATGGGTGGAAACTGAAGCATTCAGTGGAAACACAGGGAGAGCTTGTAGACTCCACACACAGTCACACAAGCGGGAATTGAATCTGGGTCCCTAGCGCTATGAGGCAGCAATGCCATAGAGTCATAGAGTCATATAGGTTTACAGATGGAAACAGGCCCTTCAGCCCAACTTGTTTATGTGCCCTTTTTTTAAAATCCCTAAACTAATCCCAATTGCCTGCATTTAGCCCATAGCCCTCTATACCCATCTTATCCACGTAACTATCTAAATGTTTTTTAAAAGACAAAATTGTACCTGCCTATATTATTACATCTGGCACCCTCTGTGTGAAAAAATTGCCTCTCTGGAGACTTTTGTATCTCTCCCTTCTCACCTTAAACCTATGTCCTCTAATTTTAGGTTCCCCTACCTTTGGGAAAATACATTGATTATCTACCTTATCTACACCCCTCATTACTTTATAGATCTCTATAAGGTCATTTCTCAGCCTCCTGTATTTCAGAGAAAAAAGCCTATTCAGCCTCTCCTTAAAATTCAATCCAACAAGTCCTGGTAGCATCCTAGTAAATCTTTTCTACATTCTTTCTAGTTTAATAATATCCTTTCTATATTAGGATGACCAGAATTGCACACAGTATTCCAAGTGTGGCCTTACCAATGTCTTGTACAACTTCAACAAGACGTCCCAACTTTTGTATTCAATGTTCTGACTGATGAATCCAAGCATGCCAAATGCCTTCTTCACCTGTGACTTCACTTTCAAGGGGTTATGAACATATGTAACTTTCTTCACTGTCCACTATGCCATCAATCTTGGTGTCATCTGCAAATTTACAAACCATGCCTCCTATATTCCCTTCCAAATCATTAATGTAAATGACAAATAACAGTGGACCCAGCACTGATCCCTGAGGCACACCATTGGTCCCAGATCTCCAGTTTGAAAAACAACCCTCTACAACCACCCTCTGGTTTCTGTCAAGAAGCCAATTTTATATCCATTTAGATGCCTCACCCTGGATCCCGTGAGATTTAATTTTATGCAACAACCTACCATGTGGTACCTTATTATAGACCTTTCTAAAGTCCATGTAGACAACATCAAACATACTGCCCTTATCTACCTTCTTGGTTACCGCTTCAAAAAACTCAATCAAATTTGTGAGACATAATTTTCCACTCACAAAACCATGCTGTTTATCTCTAATCAGACCTTGCATCCCTAAATGCCTGTAGATCCCGTCTCTCAAAATACCTTCTAACAACTTACCCACCACAGATGTGAGGCTGACTGGCCTGTAGTTTCCAGGCTTTTCCCTGCAGCCCTTTTTAGACAAAGGCACAACGGTGCTAACCACTGTGCCACTGTGCCGTGAGATGGAAAGGCCGATAGGGGATTATCAACAATCCTCTCACTGGCCAAAAGAAGATATTCGCAAATTGAGAAGGAAGGATTACAAACAGTCTTTGGCACAAAGATTCCATCAGTACTTACACGGTAGACACTTTACCATGGTTACTAACCACCAAGCACTTTTGGGTCTTTACAAAGAGGACAAAGCTATTTTGCCTCAGCATTAATTCTGTCTGCCAATGAATACACGTTCAAACATCAACTTGGGGTAGACATAGCAAATGTGGAAGCACTTAGCCATGTACCTTTGTGAGGAAGTGTCACATGCACTCCTGAGAAATCATCCTGGCATTACATCTTTTAGAAAGATTACCAGTCTGTGTGAAGCAGTACAGGAACTGTACTAATCGAGACCCACTTCTGTCCAAAGTGAGAGACAAGATACTGACAGGATGGGTAAATGAGACAGATTCTGAGGGAATAAAAATGTGGAAAAGTGTATTAAGTTGCCAAGATGGCATAAAGCTCTGGAAAGCAAAGGGTAATAATTCCTGTACCCGGCAGAGAGAGCAGCTCCTAAAAAAATGACACAGCCTGGCATCTCTAAGGTGAAGGTGCTTGCCAGGAGTTATGTGTGGTGCTCTGTATGCTAATATTGAGAAGTTAGTCAAACACTATGAACAGCAACAAAGGTGCAGCTGCAATGCAGCCTTGAGAATGGGCTGGCCAGCCATGGGTACAGATCCATATCGACCATGCTGGTTCACCCCCGGGCTCAATGTTTTTGTGTGTGTTTGACAACACATTCTAAATGGATGGACAATTTTTGAGGCAAAGTCACCCATCGAAAGTTCACGCCAAAGCTTTTCAACTCATGGATTACCTGAAGTCTTTGCATCAGAAAATGGAACTGTATTCACAAGTGAGTGGCACAGTAGCACAGTGGTTAAGTACTCCTCCTTCACAGCTCCAGGGACCTGGGTTCGATTCTCTGTCTCTGTGGAGTTTGCACATTATCCTCGTGTCTGCGTGGGTTTCCTCCAGGTACTCCGATTTTCTCCCACAATCCAAAGATGTGCCTGTTAGATTGATTGGCCATGCTAAGAAATTGCCGCTTAGTGTCCTGGGATGCATAGGTTAGAGGGATTAGTGGGTAAAATATGTAGGGATATGGGGGTACAGCCTGGGTGTGATTGTGTTCGGTGCAGACTCGATGGGCCAAAGGGCCTCTTTGTGCACTGTAGGGTTTCTATGATCTATTCTATGTTCTAAATGCTGACTTTCAAAATTTCACGGCTCTCAGCGGTACTGAACACATCAGAACCCTGCATTACTATCCAGCATCAAACAGACTAATCGACAGAGCCATCCAAACTTCCAAGTCTGGCCTACAAAAACTGTCAGGGGTAGCTTTGTTAACTAAAATCTCACAATTCCTTCTTGGCTACTGTACCACTCCACATGCAACAATAAAACATTGGCCAGAATTCCCCAATTGTTCACATCCCACTGCCAGTGAGAATGAAGAATTTGGCACTCAGCCAAATCTCTGTTCACTGCAGCGGGACCAGAGAATCCCAGCTGCGGGCAAGGTCAGTGAATCCCGGTGATGGTCTCAGAACGGGACTGAGCCTTGTGTTTCCAAATTTGCCTGGGAGAATAGGGATCAGCCAAAGTAATCAGAAAACAAGCTGTGTTTCACAGGGTTTAGCACAGAAATTTATGATGGATGAAGCCGTTAAAAATCAGAAAAGTGCATTGATCTCTTATCTCTTACCGTCCTTATCCTGCCGAAAAAGACACAAATTCAATTTAAATACTTATGACATACTTAGTGTTGTCCAGGCTCACTTGTTTTAAACTCCTCTTCCAACCAATGAGAATCATAACGGGGTCTCCATCAGCACAGGGGGGCTATCTGCAGGGGGCTGGGGAGAAACAGCACAGAGACTGATTGACGAAGAGGAGGTGGGCGGGAGGTGTGGGTGGTGGGGGAGCTCCCAATGTGGTGGGGAGGGTGGGGATGACAGGAGATCTCTCAGATCTCCCCACTTGCTATGGAAGAGTTCTGCAGCCAGCCTCACCGATGAGTTTAGGCTCCATGGGAATCACATCCTGGCTCATTTGTTGCACTGACACTATGAGATTGTAACTTGCACTCACCAAAAATGCTGATGTGGCTCTCTCCCATTTTCCTGCTCATTCAGCAATAAATATTTTTTTGTGAGATCACATTGAAACTATTTAATACGGTTGCATGGATAGTAAGACGGAAATATTTAGATATTAATGTGGAATTCCTTTTTCCAGCACATTGATGGAGCTATTAAACTTGCATACTATGGAAATGTATTGGATCTCAACATCCTTCCATTTTTATTGTCATTAGCGTTTGACTAAATTACGAATTTCAAATTCTGGCACACATTAACCACAACATTCTCAAATTTCCTGAATTCTGCTAATTTGCCCTTTGAATTCTGCCTCAACTTGACTTCCTTATTCCGGTCTCTTTGCCTTTTTCCTCGGTGACGCATTCGTACGATTCCAATTATTTCACTCCATATCCGGACTCTTCCACTTTCTCCTGTTATAAAACAGGAGCAGAAATAGACCATTCACCCCATCAAGGCTGCTTTGCCAATCAATGTGATCATAACTGATCCAATATGATAATCCTCAACTCCATTTTCCTCTCTCTGTTTGAATAAAAATGCCAAGCAAGGTTCTTGGCTTTATAAACAAAACAGTTTGTCCTCCGAATATGACATTTTGGGCAATAATGAAAAATGAAACTTCCAGACAGCAATAATTTAATAATAGATTATTGGTGTGCGTATGCATGTGTATGTGTGTGCACACGTGTGCATTTGTGTGTGTGTGTGCATGTGTGTATTTGTGTGTGTGTGTGTGTATGTGTGTGTGTGCATGTATACGTGGGCACACGTATTTGCATCCCTGTGTATGTGTGTATGTATATGCACGTGCGCTTGTGTGTGTGTGTGTGTATGTGTCCATGTGCGTGTGTGTGTGTGTGTATGATTAATATAGTTCTATATTATGTATACTTTATTCCTCAATGCTGATTCATTCGTTCTTTCCTGCCATTTTCCCTCCATTATTGTGGGCCACTCTTTCAGACACAGGCCCAGTTTTTACACATATCTGCCTAACAGAAATCGGTCAATTGGGTATTTAAATCCAGGGATGCGACTTTCCCCCTCCAACCACAGTGTCTTTTTTCTAAGCTGCTGTTTTTTTCAAGTGTTCAGGACACCTGCCAGGGAACCAGAAGTGTTTCTGCTTTAAATATGCAAATTGACCCGAGACTATATTACTCGGCTTGGTGGCAATTTTAATGCAAGACGCAAACAATTGATGTCCATTTTTGGGTGATAAGGGTCCTATGAAATGCCAGATCAGGATGGTTTTGTAATGGCACAATATAAGAGTCATTAAAGCACAGAAGGAGGATATTTGGCCCATTGAGTCTATGCTAGCTGTCTGCAGAGAAAGTTGTTAGTTTGTATAATAAAGATGTTGTCAAACCCCATTGTATTTCTGGGGTTTGAGTTATGCAGCTCCATGTGCCAACCTGCCCATTGTTTCCTTACTCTGCTTTGTCTATTCCTTTAAGCTACTCTCAGAGACGTATCATCCATGACAATCTCACATCTGGTCTCAGACTCCTGGCGTCTCTTCCACAGGCTGGTTACAGAAAAGATCTGAAGTCAGCAAATAAGTAGGGTTTTTCAAAAAAAGAAAAAATAAATGTAAAAAGCTATATTTAGAAACACACATGTGGAACTCGCTCCTGTTCAATTGGAAGCAAATTCATCACTTCCCTTCATTTCGCACATTTCACTTCACGCTTGTGCCCGACCGCTGATGCGTCACGGACACGGGTCAATGCTTCACAACCCAGAGTGGTTATTTTTAGCTACAGGTTAGCCCACTGATGGGTAAGATCAAAAAGGTTCATCGGATCAGCATTCCCAAATGGAGGCGTTATTTCACTGGAGTTCGTTGATGAAGGAAAAGGATGGATCTTTTCGAGTGAACATGACAGCAGGTGTCTGATATTCAAGTAGCCAGACCACCACCAGCGTTAGCATCTGCTCTGCAGAGCTCTCCAACTCGGAAATAAACAGGAACTTCCTGAATGATTCTGACAAAGCCACCTTTCTCCTTAACTACATGTGCATATATTACATTTTCTATTTCTAAGCACATTAATTCCGGGTACATTATGGGCACATTTGGTGCACACTTCTGTCTCACAGCATCAGGGACCTCAGGACACTGTCTGTGTGGAGTTTGCATGTTCTCCCCATGTCTGCGTGGGTTTCCTTCAGGTGCTCCAGTTTCCTCCCACAGTATAAAGATGTGTGGGTTAGGTTGATTGACAATGTTAAATTGTCCCTTAGCAATGGGACATGGGGTTTTATAAGTCCACACGAGAGGGCAGATAGCAAGTCAGTTCAATATCTCAGCTGAAAGATAATATCCCCAACAGTGTAACACTCCCACACTGCTGCACTGCAGAATCAGCCTAGGTTATGTGCTCAAGGTTCTTGGAACAAGATATGGATCCACAGCCTGTGGCCTGATTTTTCCATTTTCATTCTAAGTGCTGAAACTGGGAGTGTTTCAAATCCGACTTTTAGACCCGCTCAGGCACCCCCATACACACTTGCCTGAAAAATAGCAGCCGTTCCGAATTGTGTTGTAGAAGCCTGTGGGTGAGGCTTATCACATCCAAAACACTGCAGCTCAATTGGAACCTTCAACTGCATATACACAGTCAAAAAAGTAGAAAAAAGCTCCACTGTTACATTGCCCCCCCGGGGTCCAATAATGCCCCATTTCCACAATATAACTGTCCCCTTTATCCCCTCAGCCCCCTGCTACCCAGACTGATTATGACTCCCATGACCGTTCCCCCCCACCAGTCACACGCACCCCCCACCCCCACCTGCCGTCCCTCCACCAGAGAGCCATCTGACCCGCCTCTCTCCTCCCTCCTCCACCCCTCCAAAGAGTGGTCTGGCATTTTAAGAACATTGACCTGGCCAGTATGTTAGGTGCTGCATTGGTGTAACACTGGACTAGTTACGGCTTCACTGTTTTGTGTATCACTCCATCCCATACTTCAAGCATCACTTGACTCCACCTGGCCCAACTGGCTCAAAATGCCCACATTCCAAACTGCCCAGTCCCAAATTCAGCAAGATCCAAAATCATGCCAATATCTTGGTTCCCAACGTACTGGACTTAGAATCATAGAATCCCTACAGTGCAGAAGGAGGCCATTCAACACATTGAGTCTGCACTGACCAATCTCCATAACCCCAAGCATTAACCCTAGCTAGTCCCCTTGACACCAAGGGGAAATTTAGCATGGCTAATCCATCTTTCGGACTGTGGAGGAAACCAGATCGCCTGGGGGAAACCCACACAGATACAGAGAGAACATGCAAACTCCACAGACACAGTGGCCCAAGCCAGAGAATCGAACCCAGGTCCCTGGCATTGTGAGGCAGCAATGCTAACCCCCTGTGCCATCGTGCTGGTCAATATTTATCCCTCAAAAAACATAACTAAATGCAGATTATCTGGTCAGTTTGCCGTTTGTGGGATCTTGCTGTGTGCAAACTGACTGCAGCATTTACTATGTTGCTATGGTCACTACACTTCAAAAATATTTCATTGGCTGCAAAGCACTTTGGGATGCTCTAAGGTGATGAAAGGCACTATATAAATTCAAGTCTTTTTTCAGATCTTACGCCTATCTTCTTAAAAAAATGGATTGTTAACATTGTCATTAAAAGGATATCCATCTTAAACAGAACAGCAAATTTTAAATAATTCAATTCAAAGCAGTGCAAAGAATCTGTCTAAATTGGAAGAAATGTTAGGAGCCGCAACTGAACATAGTTTATTGTTGGAAGGAATGAGTTAAGCTCAAGTTTTGCAAATGAGCTATGCATCAGTAGAAATCTAGAGTAATAACTTATAAAAATGCTCTGTATTTATAATAAGAAAGTGCAGCCAATGTGAGAATTATTTTGGAAAACTTGTTAAATGACACATGTTCGAACATCAGTGTTTACCTGTCTTGTGTTTTTGTAACTTTAATGTGGACTTGCCAGCAATGGACTGGCATGTATACAGTAAGAAGGCTTACAACACCAGATTAAAGTCCAACAGGATTATTTAGAATCCTGAGCTTTTGGAGTTCTGCTCCTTCCTCGGGTGAGTGATAAAGGAGCAGTGCTCTGAAAACTCATGATTAAAATAAGCCTGTTGGACTTTAAGCTGATGTTGTGAGACTTCTTACTGTGTTTTGTAACATTGGGTTCCAGCCAGGTCATTTTGATATTGATGTCATTTCTTTGACCCAAGTTCTGTCTATTGGATGGCAATAACAAGTCTCACGAAGGTAAACTTCTCTGGACCCATCATTATCCAATCAGGCATGTCCTGTACATCTGACTATGTTTCCTGAATTTATATGAAAGTTATAGATTCAGCAGCTCCAGCATTGCAAATCAATAAGTATTTCTAATTCCCAGGATAGCCTGGGAAGATCTGAATGGCCAAATAAAGTTGTAAAAAGAAAGTATTATAAAAGGCAGAAAGACTGCAGTCCCCATTCCCAGTCTGATTGTGTCCAATTCTGACCTGGTGCTCACTGAACTGGAGTTTCAGTAGAAAGTGGATGGCACCTGATGTTCTTGAGGCTGGGGGTCGGTTTAGCTCAGTTGGCTGGACAGCTGGTCAGTGACGCCAACAGCATGGGTTCAATTCCCATACCAACCTTGTCCCTCACCTAAGATGCGGTGATCCTCGCCACAAACCTGGGGTGGAATGATGGTTAACATTGCTGCCTCACTGTGCTGGAGACCTGGGTTTGTTTTCTGGCTTGGGTCACTGTCTTTACAGAGTCTGCACTATCTTCCCGTATCCGCATGGGTTTTCTCCAGGTGCTCTGGCTTCCTCCCAGAGTCTGAAAGATCATACTAAATTCTCCCTCTGTATACCCAAACAGGCGCCAGAGTATGGCGACTAGGGAATTTTCACAATAATTTCATTGCAGTGTCAATGTTAAGCCTGCACTAATAAATGAACTTTAAAAAACTCAGATTAAATCACCACTAGTCAGAGCCTGTGGGGCTATGGCGACTTTATTTCACTTTAGTTGAGGCTGGTATTGTTCATCCATCTGCCTAATTCAGTCAAACAATCCGACAACTGCCAACTCTTATGGGTTTATACAAACCATTCAGACAGACCTGCCAAAGTACACACGGACCCTTGACCACTTTCTCCGGCATGACTATTTCAAACAATGTCCATTGTTCTTCCCATAAGTCATCCATCAATAGACTGCATGCAGTAATTAACATTCCCTACCCAATATAAAGTCATGGAGATCATCAGCCTGGAATGAGGGTAGCATCTGGATTGTGTGTAAAGACACCAGATGCTTCTGGTTTGTGTAATGATGAATGGGTATATTGAGCTGGGACAATAATTTGCTAAGCTGTGTTTGTTCTGTTGTGAAGAGCAGCAATGAACAGTCTGTGAAGCGAAGTCATTTAACATGTGGTAAATGTAACAGACTTGGACGGGAATAGGTGAGTTTAGACCTCTGAATTCCAAAGGTGTCCAGCGCTGGGATTTCCCTCACTTCACGTCTGCCACTGCTGCAGAGTAACGAATCGAGATTGGCTTCCACAATTAGTCAGTATCTGTATTATCACACCAGCAAGATGAACTCCATGAACCCTGGTCCCTTTCATCGAGCAACTCTTCAACAGCAGAGTGGTCATAGTGTATTTCGGCACTTAACAAGGGCCATCTTCAGCTTGTAATACAAATCATATTAATCCCTGAAATAAAATTCAAATCCAATTTACTAATTAAATCAAAGGAATGCAAAATATATTTTTTGTATTTGACATAATCAGGTTTTGTACCAGTCCTTCAAATTACAAAAACAAGTTTTACTTTAATGAGAGGAATATCATGGAATCATAGAATCCCTACAGTGCAGAAGAAGGCCATTCAGCCCATTGAGTCTGCACCGATCACAATTCCACCCAGGCCCTATCCCTTTAACCCCACCTATTTACCCTGCTAATCTCCCTGCCCCTAAAGGGCAATTTAGCATGGCCAATCAACCTAGCCTCCACATCTTTCGACTGTGGGAGAAAACTGCAGCACTCGGAGGAAACACACATAGAACGGGGAGAATGTGCAAACTCCATATAGTCACCTGAGACTGGAATTGAACCTGGGTCTCTGGTGCCATGAAGCAGCAGTGCTGACCAGTGTATCACCATGCCACCCTAACACATGACATATATGACACATAGAAAACACAACATAAAAAACACAGAAACTTGAATTGGAGGTTGTGGCCAATTTTATTTTATAGTGTGGCCAATTTTACATTGCATTCCAAAATTTTACGGATCATTTCTCCCAGTTGTATAGCCCCCTGGCAGCCTGACTATTCAAACCAATGGGGATATCATTTCAAGGACAATGGAAAAACTCAGCCGGCAGCTATTAGGAGAGAAACAGAGTTCACATCTCCAGTCCTTTGACTCTTCCTTGCAAGTGAAGGGAGTGAGAATGAGTTAATTGTGTAGAAATTAAAACTTCAAAAACATGGGGCAGCAGAGTGGCACAGTGGTTAGTATTGCTTTCACACAGTGCCAGGGACCCGGGTTCAATTTCGGCCTCGGGTCACAGTCTGTGTGGAGCTTGCATATTCTTCCCATGTTGGCATGGGTTTCCTCTAGGTGCTCCGGTTTCCTCCCACAGTCTGAGAATGGGTGAGTTAAGTTGATTGGCCATGCTAAATTGACCCTCATGTTAGGGGGATTAGCAGGGTAAATACGTACGGTTGTGGGAAGAGGGCCTGGGTGGGATTGATGGTCCCAATGGCCTCCTTCAGAACTGTAGGGATTCTGCAATTGTATAACACTAGGATTAGAAATTGCCATGGACTGTTGTAGCAAGAGACCACATTGAAGAATAGTCAGCAGTTAGTGACTCGTGGGTGAAATGTTACACTGAGGCCCTGTCCACCCCCACAAATGGATCCGTAAGAATCCATGATCGCTATTTTGAATAAGAACCGCACGGTTCCCCCTCCCCACCCCTCCCTGCCTCTTGTGGAAACTTGTGTGCAAGTTAATCACCAATGCTTCCTACAGTACAACAGCAAATACACTTCAAAAGAAAACCATTAATTGTAACATGCATCGTGACATCTTGGAATCATGAAAGGTGCAATGTAAGTGCAATTTTAATTTCCTTTCTGCAGTTTTAGATACATGATTCCTCCTGACCAGCAGTAAATAGGTCAGAAATTCTAATTCCTCTTAATTGCTGTGTTTTAAATAGGGAATAATTGTGCAATGAATATGTTGCGGCAGCTTGGGTTAGTAATTAATAATAAGCTATGGAAACTTCAGATTGTCATGAAAACCCAAATATCCTGGAAGAAAGGAAACCTTCCTTTGCCCGATCTTTTATATGATTTGAGTCCCAAGCCAATGTTGCAGCAACACATTGTGCTTTTCTATTGCACCGTTAATGTAATAAAACTTTCCAAGGCATTTCATATTTGCATTATCAAACCATACTTGACACGGAGTCGTACAAAGGCTGATCGCAACTGGGTGACCAAACATTTGGTCAAAGTTATAGAAACATAGGGCTGGATTTTACCAGGCGGTCAGCTGCCACCCCACCCACTCCTCCCCACCCCCATCAAGGATTAGCCAGAACCAAGTAGTGGCCCCTACAGGGACTGTGAGCAGGCCTATAGGGAATGCGGCCATGGCATCTAGTCTAGGTAGGTCAGGGGTCTTGGACGAGAAGGGATTGAGCAGCCTGGAAGGCAGGAGGGCCCACGGTGGTGGTCAGGTGGAGAGAGAGAAAGGGATAGGCCTTACCTGTTGTTTGGGGGGGGGGGGGGGGGGGGGGGGGTTGCTTCTTATCTGCAAAGGGCATCGCTCCAAATTTTGTGCCCCCCCCCCACTTCCTTCCCACCATTATGAAGACACATTTTAAAAGATAGGCTACCCTCTCCTGCTCAGCCAACCGTTAGATTATACAGGTCAGTAAGCTCATTAACAAGATTAATGGAACCTTGATTATTTATTTAAACATGGCAGCCTGCCTGCTGATTTTGACCCATCTACATTCTCTTAGGGATTGGCTCAGTGGTAGGTGAGAAGTTGATGAATTTATCACACCTTTTTTTTTACATGCCCCCTTTTTGCAAGCAATACACACATCCTGAGAATGAGTGATTTAAAAAGACTTTGGTAGGCTCTGTATAAACTGTCCGATTGTGATAATCAGTAAGAGTTACAGAACAAAAAGATCTAGTGGTACATGTTCATAGCTCCTTGAAAGCGGAGTCCAGGTGAACAGAGTGGTGAAGAAGGCATTCGGCATGCTTGGCTTCATCAGTCAGAACATTGAATACAGGAGTTGGGACGTCTTGTTAAAATTATACAAGACATTGGTAAGGCCACACTTGGAATACTGTGTACAATTCTGATTACCCTATTATAGAAAGGATAATATTTAACTAGAAAGAGTGCAGAAAACAATTACTAGGATGCTACTGGGACTTGATGGATTGAGTTAATAGGAGAGGCTAAATAGACTGGGATTTTTTTTCTCTGGAGATCTATAGAATAATGAGGGGCATAGTCAAAGTAAGTAGTCAATATCTTTTCCCAAAGCTGGGGGAATCTAAAACTAGAGGGCATAGGCTTAAGGTTAGAGGGGAGAGATACAAAAGTGTCCAGAGAGGCAATTTTTTTCACACAGAGGGTGGTGAGTGCCTGGAACAAGCTGTAAGAGATAGTAGTAGAGGTGGGTATAATTTTATCTTTTAAAAAGCATTTAGAAAGTTACATGTATACGATGGATATAGAGGGATATGGACCAATTGTGGGCAATTGGTATTAGCTTAGGGATTTAAAAAAAGGGCAGCATGGACAAGTTGAGCTGAAGGATTCTATGACTCTAAGTGCCAATCAGGACATCCCAACTGACAAGATCAGCAGCAGGTTTTCTGGCACTGAGCTCAATCAAAAGGATTGATTTTACAGAGGTGTCAGTCTGAAAGACAAAAGCTGAAATGAATGAAGTCAATTTAAATACACAGGAGTAAATACTGGCATAAAAGATAAAGTCATCATAGTCCCAGGTGACCATAGGCTGTTCTCCCTTTTGAGGGGGAGAACTGACTGGTAGTGATTTAACCTAAGCAGGGTTGAGAAGGCAGAGCCCTCATGAATAACATCAGCTGCTATAGGAATTGAACCTACGTTGTTGGCATTGCTCTGCACTACTAACCAACTGTCCAGCCAAGTGAGCTAACCGACTATCCCTGATATATATTGTCTTATACTGACATATATTGCAATTAATATTCGTGTAGAATTTTGACAGGACAAGCCTTTTGCAATTTTTGATGTATTAATGCTGAGAAAGATGAAAGGCCTGTTTCCATTATAATGTTCACCTGTCACAACAGGTTAGTCAGGGTTTACCTCTACAATCTTACACTGCAATGTATCACAAGGGTCTTGTCACTCTCAGGAGGGAAGTTGTGTTCCATTAGTAATGATCAATAATCTAGACTGAAATTCCAATGAAATCTGACATTGTCAGAGATAACATCCTTCAAATAAAACACTAAATCTAGATCCATGTCACCCCCAGTGGAAAGTCTTACATTTGTAATACATTGGTTTTTGTCAGTTGTGCTATCAGCTCTCCTCTCTCACATTTTGGGTACAAATCTCTCACTGCCTCACTGTCCCCACCATCCCCTGCCCCCAGCCCATTACAGCGATATCTGAACTGTAGGCTCTTGTTGTCCAACACTGAATAACAAAATACTACAATATTCTAGTCACATGCTCCAACTGCAGTAGAAATCACCTCATGTACATTCACACAATTCAATAATTATTATGCTTATATTTACTCAAAAAATAGCTACTGCCATTTAGCAACCAAGGAAACTAAGAACTCTCAACAGTCAAAGAGACACTTGCACTCTTACCAACAAACATTCAAAAAAGTTAAAATTTGCATGCATGTATGATGAGCATTGACACTTTTAATGATAGTGTCTGTCACTCATTGTTTATTTATAAATCTGACACAGTTAGCCACGAGTTGCTGATAGTTAATGGATTTGGCAGGATGGTTTTAAATAAAAGATACACACACACACACACATACAATCTCTGCCTCTGTAACCACCTTATTCTTTTCAATCATTTCTGCCTCCATTATGCTATTGTGACACAAGTATGTGTTTACGATTTTTTTATAATCATGTTCTCCGCAGTTATGCAACTTTTTTTTAATATTGCCGAGCTGTCTGGTTATAAGTCCTTTTCTTGCTGCTTCAATGGTTTAAATGGTGTCTTGTCAAATTTTACTCTGGGCCTCAGGTACTTTTAGGGATTTTTTATGATCCTGAATTGTTGGAGAAAGAATGATTGATAGGTCAAGTGACAGGAGTTCTTTTGTTTTCAATTTTGAGCTGCTGGCTGCTGTTTTGGATTAGAAGGTGCTTGGACATCAGATTGAAAAGCAGTGTTTCTCTTTCTCTCTCTCTCCCTGGTATTGTAATTTCTGCTGGCCAGCTGACCAAGTCAGATCTCCTGGCCTTCCTGGAATGAAAATTCTATTGTTGGTGGCTTGCTAGCTGATAACTGAAGTCTCTCTCTTTCTCTCTGTGATGTTTTGGGAAGCAGTTCTGACTTCAGGCTTATCTGTTTGTATATGTTTGTGAGTGTGTGTATGTGTGTGTGTGTGTGTGTGTGTCTGTCTGTCTGCATGTGTGTGTCTCTGTGAGTGTGTGTGTTTGTGTATGTGCATGCATGTTTATGCACGTCTTATCTGTGCATCTGTGTGTCTGTGATGGAAAACAGGCAGACAGCAGTTTGCGACATATCAAACTCCATGTTAAATGCCAGGCAGAAAGTTGCTTGCTAGTACAGGACATGGAAACGTTGCTGAGAAACAGAGACATGTTGCTGAAGTTACTCGTCTTGCACTCAACAAGGCAAAAGCAAGGATGCCAAATTTCAAACAAACCCAACAATTTATATAGCTGCTGATCAGTTGGCAAATCAACTGTAATTGGTTGAGATGTTACCATGGAAAAGAACATGGGAAACTTCAAGCCCCCCAAGCTGTGCTGTTCTGTGCTGTAGTGTTCTATGTTCTATGTTCTATATTCTAAGCTCCAACATAAATAAATAAAATTGCACAATTCCTGAATATATTCCTTTTGTTTACCAAGACTAGGTCCATACATATGAATATTTGTCTCTTCTTATACACATAAATGAGCCATATTACATACCTGGCTGATTGTATTAAATTGGTTGTCATTAGAGCTATTATCACACTCAGGATTGTTTAGCAAATGCTGCCCAATGCATCTAAAAGCAGACAATTTGTTTTGCATTTTGCCTGCCTGCTGGGGGGAGAGGGGGGAGGGGGACTCTGATCTGTTTACTACTTACCAGGAATAAGTAGTTCCTTATTCTACTTATTGGATAATAAGTATTCCAATACTTATTGGAGTACTTCCAATTCCAATTTGTTTGATTCAATCAGCCAATCAATCACTGCAAGATGAAAAGTTTCTGCAACATGTCTTCCTTTTCGACAAAACATCCCGCGCATGTGTGGCCAGAAAGCTAATTTAAAAGATACCACAAATTGGAAAAAACTAACAATGGCATTTTAAAGGGAATGTCGCTTCACGCCCTAACTTTTCAATTTTTTCTTTCTCCTCCCTGCTCTACATCCATTTCTTTGCCATTTGCTGAAACCATTCTATGGAAAGTAAAACACTAGGAACCATTCATGTCTCAGATATGAATGTGACTTCATTCATGATTATGAATTGCTCCTTTTTGGAATAAAAGACTTGGTGGCTGTAATACTTTCCAGCTGATAAGACTAATCCCTGACAGTATCACTGGTCAGAAAGTGCACTGTTTGTGTGAACAGTACCTCCTCCTCTTACAGAGCAAACATGTCATGGGTCACAGTGTTTACGCTTCTCACGCACACCACGTCCTGAGCACCACGGAAAAAACTCTCTCAGGACTATAGAACTTGTAACATTTTCTCCATTTTCCTAAGCTGAATCACACTCTTTTAAATGACTGGAATCTACTTGTTTGTGTTGTTTTGCAAGTCACTCCAGTAGTATGTGGCCTTAGGTGACCCCTCCTAACTTAGGATGGAATATTCTACTCGTGCAACATGAAGGGCAGGGACGCAGGTGACAAAATATGTAGAGAACCTGATGCTGTGAAAAAGCCAGGAATAGCAAAAACCTGAACGTTTGAGCAACTGGGAGAAAACTGCTAGGACACCGGGATGCAAAACTAGACCCATCCAAGCAAAACCAGGATACTTAGTCATTGTAAAAATAGACGGGAATTGAAACCTAGGCACTGGATTGCAGCTTTCATAATGTCCTCGCTTACTTGTCCAGAGAATCTGCCAGGAAAACACAAGAAATTGAAATATTTTTGTTGGTAGTGTCCTGATCATATTTATAAACTGTTGGAGTATGTGAATGGTAATTAAAACAAGGGACAGAGCAACTGTGTGAATCTGAACTGTGGGTTTGTATGGCAATGATCACAGCAACACTTCAAACACATGCATACCTCAGGTAATTTAGAAAGGATAATTACAAACCAGGAATAGATTTGTTCTGATTCAAAGAATAGGATATGCAAGGTGAAAGAAATGTGTCAGAGACAAAGTAATGATAAAGTGAATTTTCTTTTAAATTCTAAAAACTAAAGTAAAAAGATAAAAGTTGATCAGTTATGGAAGAGAACAGTTTTAAATGGACTTTGTGATACAATGGAGAGATCAAAGGGAAAGAACATATTTAAGGAGATGCTGAAATCTATGAAAAGAGTTGTTTTATATCTCAGCAGGCACCAGGAATTATGGGTCAAATCTCAGAAAACAATGCGAACAAAGGCAGATCCGAAAAGCCAACCGTGATTACCTTGAGAGGGTATCCCTCGCCCCATCCACCCTCCCCCCCAAGAGAGAATTAAAGGCATCGTAATGGTAAAAGTATTTGATTTGATTTATTATTGTCACATGTATTAATATATAGTGAAAGGTATTGTTTCTTGCACATTATACTATGCAAGAATATACTGTTTGTAGAAAAGGAAAAAAGCAAATGCAGAATATAGTGTTACAGTCACAGCTGGGGTTAGAGAAAGACTATTGCGAGGTAAATCTATTTAAAAGTCTGATGGCAGCAGGGAAGAAGCTGTTCTTGAGTCGGCTGGTACATGTCCTCAGATTTTTGTATCTTTTTCCCGACAGAAGAAGATGGAAGAGAGAATATTACCAAACTTTATGGATCTTAAAATCTATTAGACATTGCTGAACAGATGGAAAAGGTTAGCGCTGAAGGTAGTTGATTGGAACTATTTTAAAGTATTGCTTCTGTGTGAAGCCATTGCTGTATGACCCTATTTTCAACACAAAAACAGAAAATGCTGGAAGATCTCAGCAGGTCTGACAGCACCTGTGGAGAGAGAATAAGGCCAACTTTTCAACCACCCTTCACCAAAGCTGAAAACAATTGAATACAAGATGATATTTGTACTGCTGGGTGAGGGGAGGTGGGTGGAATTGATAAATGTGTCATAGACAAAAAGAGAAAGAGAATGGAATTGGTGATGAACATGGCTAAGAAAGGGGCTGATAGCGGCCATTAAGAGAAGGTGTAAATGCATAACAAAGGTTCAGAGTGTCAAAGATCTACCTGAGACATGTGATATGGTCCTAGTGGGATGGGGGGAGGGAGAACAGTGATGGGGGGAAAGGATGGAAAGTGAGATTTTTTGAAAAGCTGGAAAAATGAAATGATGGAAGACATGAAAATTAAGAAGTAAAATAAATAAATAAGATTGAATGGGATAACTGAACTACATTTCTTCACGCAAAGGATCGTGAGTGTCTGGAACAAGCTGCCAGAGATAGTATAGAGGCAGGTACAATTTTGTCTTTTGAAAAACATTTAGATAGTTACATGGGTAAGATGGGTACAGAGGGATATGGGCCAAATGCAGGCAACTGGGGACTAGTTTAGGGGTTTAAAAAAAATAGTGGCATGGACAAGTTGGGGCATAAGGCCTGTTTCCATGCTGTAAACCTCTATGACTTTAGAGGTCATAATGGGGTGAAGGTGGAAATGAGGTGAAGGTGGAGAGAGGGTTCATTTTCTGAAGTTGTTCAACTCAATGTTCACTACAGAAGGCTGTAAAGTGACCAATCAGAAGGTGAGGTGCTGCACCTCCAGTGTGCTTTGGACTTCATTGCAACAGGCCAAAGGACAGACATGTGATCAGGAGAGCAGGGTGGGGTATTGAAATGGCAAGCAACAGGAAGGTCTGGGTTCTGCTTGCGGACAGACTGAAGGTGTTCAACAAAGCAGTCACTTGGTCTTCATTTGGTCTCTCACTGTACGTTTGGTCTCTCCATTATAGGATAGACCATATGGGAAGCAGCTAATGCTTCACCTGAGAGAAGTGTTTAGGCTCTGGGACAGTGAGCAGGGAGGAAGGGGCAGGCCTTGCACCTTCTGCAATTGCACAGGAAGGTGCTGCAGGCAGGGGTTGAGATGGTGAATGTGATAAAGGATCAGACCAGTATGTCCAGGAGAAAACGGTTCCTGTGGAATGCTGACAGGGGGATTGAGGATGTGATGGAATCATGCTGGAGTTGGCAAAAATGGTGGAGGATGATCCAATTTTTTTATCTTGTAACAGCTTAATAGCTAAGGTGATCAATGCAGTTCACAAACAGCAATGCCCACATTGAATGGTTCACCATTCAGACTGATTACGTGGTCTGACTGTCAAACCTTTGACATTCAACTGGCCGAGAAGAGAAGTTCAAATGCCTAGTTTCAACTAATGAATGTCCCTTTTTAAAAAAAAATTGCTCTCAATTGTTCATAGGATCCAAGAAGAGGACAAGGTCCAGGAACATCATCGATCCAAAGCCCAAACCTGCAGGAGGGGTTTGACAGACATGTACAAAGAGAAAAGGAATCAGTATGAGCTCCATCAGCCAGATCAAAGAGACCTTGATGATCATATTTGGCCCATTGGCCTTCTCTGGAACACCTCTGCCCTAACGTATCCACATGTTTCCCATATCAATCATAACATCACTACTTTTTTTATTCATTCATGGGACATGGGCATCGCTGCCTGGCCATTATTTTATTGTCCATCCCGAGTTGCTCTTGAGAAGGTGGTGATGAGCTCCCTTCTTGAATCACTGCAGTCCATGCACTGTTAATTGACCCACAATACTGTTAGGAAGGGAATTTCAAGGCTTTGACCCAGCAATTGCAAAGCAACGGTGATATATTTCCAAGTCAAGATTATGAGTGGCTTGGAGAGGAACTTACAGATGGTGGTGTTCTCGTGTATCTGCTACCCTTATCCTTCTAGATGGAAGTGGTCGTGGGTTTGGAAGGCGCTGTCTAAGGATTATTACTGAGTTAGGAGTTGTTATCTGTACACTGTTCCGATCAGTAAATGGACAGAAATTGCCCAAACCTACAACTAATGGTTTACTAATTCACAGGTAATGCTCTGGGGACCAGGATTTGAATCCCACTATGGCAAATAGTGACATTTGCATTAAAAAAAATTGGAATTAAAGTCTACTAATGAGCATGAAACCATTGTTGTAAAATCCCATTTGGTTCACTCATCCCCTTCAGGGAAGGAAATCTGCTTTTCTTACTGGTATGGCTTTCTTGTGACTCCAGACCCACAGAAACATGGTTGACTCTCAATTGCCCTCTAACAAAGAGGGTAGTAAGGGATGGGCAATAAATGTTGCCTATATCCTGTAAAAAGAGAAAAAAAAGAATCTTTCATATTTGAATACTTACACAATTCTAACAGTTAAGGCATAAATGACTGTTGAGATTCTTGATAAGGAGGATATTTAAATTGCTGGCATACAAAATTAGATTCTGTGATTTCAGACAACGTAGAAATAGGAAATGAAAGAATTGTTTCATTTATTCCAGGAGCCTTCATGGAAAGCCAGGAAAATTATGATCTGCCACATGCTAGTCACAAACCAAGGATACAACAGGATCACTTCCCATGTTGTTTGAGATTGCCAAATGGTTTTATTGTCTAATGAAAGCTGGGCAACACTTGAAATGTGTTGAGTATTATTCTCTGTGCCATAAAACTCTAGAGGTGATGGCCTAGTGGTATTATCCCTAGACTATTAATCCAGAAGTGCAGCTGATGCTCTGGGATTCCGGGTTCGAATCCCACCATAGCAAATGGTGGAATTTGACTTCAATAAAAAAAAATCTGGAATTAAAAATCTACCGATGAGCATGAAAACCACTGTCAATTGTTGTAAAAACCCATCAGGTTCATTAATGTCCTTTAGGGAAGAAAATCTGTGATCCTTACCTGGTCTGGCTCACATATGACTCCAGAGCCACAGCAATGTAGTTGTCTCTCAACTGTCCTCAGGTAACTAGGGATGGGCAATAAATGCTGGTCCAGCCAGTGACACCCATGTACCATGAATGAATTTAAAAAAGAGAAACCCTAAAGGAAAAGTGTATATATACATCTGAGTATACCTGCATATGTATGTGTGTATACATGTCCATACTTAGGTGTCTGTCTGGGTGTGCAGGAGATGGGTTAACCTCAGAATAACTCCCAATCCTTTACAAAACATTATTTGACACTGAGGTTGCCAAGAAATTGTTCAACATTCCTCAACTTTCACATGAAAATCATGACTCAATGATCAGCCAAAGTAAAGTGCAACAAGGAAGTTGGTGAAATTAATGCAGGGAGGGACTGTTAAACCCTCGAATCCCCTGAAATCTCCAGGAATTAAATGTTCATTCCTGGGCATTGCCACCAGCAACTCGGGAGAGGAAACAGAGGGACAATTAAAAAATAATAAATGATTTGAGTTTTTAGGTGCCCAGATCACCAACAACCTGTCCTGGCCCTCCCATGCCGACGCTATAGTTAAGAAAGCCCAAAATGCCTCTACTTTCTTAGAAGACTATGGAAATTTGGCATGTCTGCTACAACTCTCACCAACTTTTACAGATGCACCATAGAAAGTATTTTTTTCTGGTTGCATCACAGCTTGTATGGCTCCTGCCCTATCCAAGACCACAAGAAACTACAAAGGGTCGCGAATGTAGTGCAATCCATTACTCAAACCTGCCCCCCATCTATTGACTCTGCCTACACTTCCCGTTGACTTGGTAAAGCAGCAGCATAATGACGGACCCATGCAGTCTGGACATTTTCTCTTCGATCACCTTCCATTGGGAAAAAGGTACAAAATTCTGGGGTCACTTACCAACTGACTCAAAAATAGCTTCTTCCCTGCTGCTGTCAGACTTTTAAATGGACTAACATTTCATTAAGTTGACCTTTCTCTACACTCTATCTATGACTATAATACTACATTCTGCACTGTCTATGAATGGTATGCTTTCTCTGCATATTTTTCACTGTATCCCGAGCCACATGACAATAATAAATCAAATCAAATCAAATGATTATTCATTTCAGAAGTATTAAAGATGGTTCGTTAAGGCTGCTGGAAGGGGAAGATCATGTAAGAAACTTCCAGTATTTATTCAATCCAAAATTGGCAACTTGAGATGCAGGAATGGGGAAGATGCCTCAATGTCAGTCAAGTCTTCCTTCCAGTAAGTGGCCAGCACCAGTGAGAGACAAAGCGAACATTGACCTTGGGAAGCTTCTCACTCACCAGTAATTCAGAGTGAAAGAGTGACTGAGTGGATTGGAAACATTTCAATTTCTCAGAATAGCCAAAGACAGCAAACACTCACAATATTGTAGACATTCCATTAACAATCGGAAACTGATATTTTTCCACCAACC
Organism: Sphyrna mokarran; assembly: GCA_024679065.1. Classification (NCBI taxonomy): domain Eukaryota; kingdom Metazoa; phylum Chordata; class Chondrichthyes; order Carcharhiniformes; family Carcharhinidae; genus Sphyrna; species Sphyrna mokarran. The sequence goes on from JAGIQG010000024.1 coordinate 8,979,614, forward strand.
TTTTTATCCAGACCACAACATTCTCGGGAGAAGAAAAGGTTCATTTTCTGATTGAGAAAGAATGATAGAATAGTTACAGCAAAGAGTGAAACCGTTCAGCCTATTGTGTCCATGTTGATGCTCTGTAAGAGTTATTCAGCTACAGATAGTCCCTTACCCCAGCTTTTCACCCATATTCCTGTATTTAGTTTTCTCTTCAGATGCTTATCAAATTCCTGATTGAATTCCCGATTGAATCCGCCTCCATCACATTGTCAGGCAATGAATTCCAGATCCTAACCACAAGCTGTGTAAAAAAAAAGTTTTGTCCTCATATCCCCTTTGGATCTTCTGGCAATCACTTTGAGCTCGTGCCAATCGGAATACTTTCTTCCGATCCACTTTGTCCAGACCACTCATGATTCTGAACACCTCGATTAAAATCTCTTCTCAGCCTTCATCTCTCTAAGGAGAGCAATTCCAGCTTTGCCAATCTATTCTCTAATTGACCTCTCATCCCCAGAATTTCCATAGAATTCCAACAGTGCAGAAAGAGGCCATTTGGCTCATTGAGTCTGCACCGACCTTCCGTTAGAGCACTCTACCTACACCCATTCCTTGCCCTATCCCCATAGTCCTCATGACCAATCCACCTAACCCGCACAGGTTTGGATTGTGGGAGGAAACCGGAGAATCCGGAAGAAACCCTGCAGACACGGGGAAAACATGCAAGCTCCACACAGTAACCTAAGGCTGGAATCAAACCCGGGTCCCTGGCACTGAGAAGCAGCAGTGTTAGCCATTGTGCCATCTTGTAGCCCTATGAACCATTCTCATAATTTTGTAGCCATCGTTGTTATTGCCCGTGAATAAAATCCTCAGCTGTCCTGAGCTGGATTTCAGAGCTGAAGTTTCACTGAGGTTTGACGTATAGGTTTGCACCAGGTACTTATTGAGAAGTCACAATTGGTCACCTGTACTCAGCTTGTAGAAAGACCAACATAAACCTTATCCAGAATATTCTCCATTTAATCAGATCATGGCTTAAGTTTACAAGCATTCATCACTTTCTAATTTTGTGATCAGGAATGATCCAGAATGGGAAAGCAATAATGTTTGCTACAGCTAAGTGTAGGAAAAGGTGCAACGACAATAATCTTTCTCTCAATGTCAACAAAATGAAAGAAATTGTCATCGACTTCAGGATGTGTAGATGAGAAGATTCCCCTGTCTACATTAATAGGGACAAAGTGAAAATGGTCAAGAGCTTCAAGTTTTAGGGTATCCAGACCATCAACAACCTGTCCTGGCCCTTCCAGCTGACACGATAGTTAAGAAAGTCCACCAATTCGTCTATTTTCTCAAAAGACCAAGGAAATTTGGTAAGTTCACTACGACTGTCATCACGTTTACAGATGTACCATAGAAAGCATTCTTTCTGGTTGTATTATAGTTTGGTATGGTTTCTCTTCTGCCCAAGATTACAAGAAACTGCAAAGGGCCGTGAATGAAGCCCAATCCATCACACAAACCAGCCTCCCATGCATTGAAACTGTCTACACTTCCCACTATCTCAGAAAAAAGGCAGCATAATTACAGATCCAACACACCATGGTCTTATTCTCTTCCACCTTCTTCCATTGGAAAAGAGATACAAAAATCTGAGGTCGTGTACCAACCTACTCAAGAACAACTTCTTCCCTGCTGCTGTCAGACTTTTGAATGGACTTGCCTTGCATTAAGTTGATCTTTCTCTAGATCTTAGCTATGACTGTAACATTACATTCTGCACTCTCTCATTTTCTTCTCTACAATATGTTTGTCTGCACAATGCACAAGAAACAATACTTTTCATTGCACACAAATACATATGACAACAATAAATGAAATCAAATCAACTTACTGCTGTTATTGAAAGAGGGTGTGTATGTGAATCAAGCAAAAATATGCAAACATTCTTAGCGCATTGCTGGCAGTGACTGCATGAGAACATTTTTGGTTCAAATTAACAAAATGACTGGGAAAAAACTGCCTCAAGTGAAATCACCCCATTGGTGCCTCTTCACTGAAATCACTTACAGAGTGTGTGTCTATTTTGTGTTATTGATATATTCAGGGCTTTCATTTTGTACACGGATATGCTTAATTCTTTTGTTAAAAGTCACAGCTTGAATAAACACCACTGCCCCGAAACAAAACCCCATCTGTAAATCATTATACACGAACAAAGGATTCAACAGAACTCCCTTCAAATATAAACTAAAGTCAGTCCATGCCTCCAGGACCTCCCTCCCATTCTGACATGTTGTTTTACACTCCTTAACTATCAGTACATCGGTAGCAATCAATCTCTTCGTGTGATTTTAAGATGCTGCAAAATGAACTATTTCACCATTCAGGAACTGGGTCAAAACTAACAAATGGGATAACAACAGAGATTTGGAACAAAAGATTCCAAACGAATCAAATTTCTTTTCAAAAAGAACAGTCTCATTTTCAACGGGCCAGGGTAATTCCCGTAAAGCATTTCATGATTCCCATCAGTATTGGAGCATCCCCAACAAACAAAGTAGTGTCTGTGAGGAGGAATTTGAGTAACACAATCGTTGCAGGCAGTTCAAGACTTCATGAGTGTGAAAATTGGTATGAATCTCTTTCAGACCGATTAGCCTCCGTTTTGTTGCAGACATTCCATCACAGGAGTTGCTTGATTTGACATCTCTGACATGGATCAGGGAGGCTTTTGTGAGTTTGACATGATGCTGAAAATGAGAAATAAATCAGGAGCTTTATTCCTTCTGCTCAGAAAGGGAAGAATCAGTATGTCTAAAACCCCTGACACCATTGCCTTTCTATTTAAGTCACTACCAGAAACATTTGTGTAAGAGGGTAAGGGTACGAAGGTTGACATTATCCACTGCTGCCAGTTAGTTCATGTTGTTAGCGACAATGCTTTGCTCTGCATTTCACTCCTTCGCCTTGCAAGGAGTCCAGATGGGCAAACATATTGCATTGAGGCCTTTGGGGAACTTACATCAGTTCTTGTAGCTCAGAATAATTGATCAGAAATAGCAGTTTCACTGCAGGATACATTGTCATAGATTCATAAAATCCTACATTATAGAGGGAGGTCATTCGGCCCATTCATGTCTGCACTGACTACAATCCCATCCAGGCCATAATGCCACTCTAGCTGGTTCCCTGACACTAAGGGACAATTTAGCTCCACCAATCCAGCCTACTGAAGGGAAGGGGTGTCTGGATGAGAGGACTAAGTGCTTCATTCCATCTTGCTGCTGCACTGAGCCCATGGCCAGAATGATGGACTGCAGGTCAGAGCACATCTGGATTTCACACTCAACCTCACTCAATGATTAATGGTCACCATCCTCACTCTCCCCTTGGGGCACTTTTTTCCCAGTCATTTTGTTAATTTGAACCAAGAATGTTCTCATGCGGTCACTGCCAGCAATGCACTAAGAATATTTGCATATTTTTGCTTTGTTTACATGCACATCCTCATTCAATATACTCAAATGCCTGGGACATGGCAGAACTCGTGGTTTGCATGGGGTCCTCTAAGCCACACATGAAGCTGTGTATAATCACTGGCATCTTCACCTTATTATCCCACAGCCCCTGATACACGTCCAGCAGGCTTCTTGTGGCTGCCATAAGAATGGAGCTCAGCAAAGCTTCCAGCTCCTCACTCTGTGATGTGTTCACCAGATTGTGCTGCTGAATCTACACATCAAACCTTTGCAGACAATGTGAATGCAGCTGTGCTGGTGGGGTTGACGGTGAGGCAGACACTGATATATCCTCTGAGGCTGCTTTATCTCCCCCAGAGAGGAAATCCTCACGCCCTCCCGTATCTGCAACTTGGTTCTTGGATGGTGATGAGAGAAGAAAAAAGAATCTGATTGCAAATCATCAGTTTGAGCGCTCCCTGTTTCATTGCCTCCATCCTTGTGTCCAGCGCGATGATTGCCCCTTCTTCCTTACTACAACAAACCTGGCCTCACCATCTGCCACCAGTCATGCTCCTTCCTTAGCAATGATCTCCACACACACACACCCTCTCCCAACCCCTTCACCCCCTCATCCTACCAATGCTGCCACCCCACCCTCAGCAGTTGTGACAAGTCTGGGGTCTGGGTCTGCATCTGAGGTCTGGGTCTGTGTCTGGGGTCTGGGTCTCTGTGTCTGGGATCTGAGTCTGTGTCTGTGTCTGGCATCTGCGTTTGGTGTCTGGGGTCTGGGTCTGGGTCTGTGTTTGGGGTCTGTGAATGAGGTCTGGGGTCTGGGTCTAGGTCAATGATTTGAGTCTGGGGTCTGAGGTCTGGGGTCTGGGGTCTAGGTCTGGGTCTAGGTCTGGGTCTGTGATCTGGAGTCTGGGGTCTGGAGTCTAGGTCTGGGTCTGAGGCCTCTGCCTGGGACTGTGTCTGGCATCTGGGTCTCGCGTCTGGGTCTGGGGTCTGGGGTCTGGAGTCTGGAACTCCTCCTTCTCTCTGTGTCTTCTTGCAGGAGCTCTGGGTCACTTTGACCTGCAGTCACAATGTGCAGAGTTAGTGACAATGTCACCCAATCTCCTTGCTACCTGTATCCCTCATATCTACTGGCCTGTCATTTATACATTGCTTCTAAACACCTAGAAAAAGCAAACTTCCAGACACTTTGGCCTCAGTTACCAGACAGCATATTCCATTCCTCTAGTACTGCTGTCCACTGCACACGTACATTACTGATAAACACACGAGAGGCTCCAGATGTGACGCGGGCCCTTCCCTTGTAGTATGGAGCAGGTTGCTGATCCTTTTTGCACCGGATCCAGGTTCACAGGATGACTGCACAATTGCTCATCTCCTTTACTACCTCTATCGAGCCAGCTCAATCCGATGGGTGTGCTTTCTTAGGCCACCTCATGGAAAGAGCACCATCTCTCGCAGGTGGCAAGAAAACAGGTAGAGAGGCATCTCTGATCCTTGGGGCCGGCCACTGTCCATGATCACTCGTCCCTAAGATGGAATATCCCGACAGTGATACACAGTGAGATATCACAACAGTGATACACAGTGAGATATCATGACAGTGATACACAGTGAGATACCCTGACAGTCATACACAGTGAGATACCCTGACAGTGATACACAGTGAGATATCCAGACAGTGATACACAGTGAGATATCCAGACAGTGATACACAGTGAGATACCCTGACAGTGATACACAGTGAGATATCCAGACAGTGATACACAGTGAGATATTCAGACAGTGATACACAGTGAGATACTCTGACAGTGATACACAGTGAGACATCCTGACAGTGATACACAGTGAGATACCCTGACAGTGATACACAGTGAGATACACTGACAGTGATACACAGTGAGATACACTGACAGTGATACACAGTGAGATATCCAGACAGTGATACACAGTGAGATATCCTGACAGTGATACACAGTGAGATACCCTGACAGTGATACACAGTGAGATATCCAGACAGTGATGCACAGTGAGATACCCTGACAGTGAAACACAGTCAGATATCCTGACAGTGATACACAGTGAGGTATCCTGACAGTGATATACAGTGAGATGTCCTGACAGTGATACACAGTGAAGTATCCTGACAGGGACGCACAGTGAGATACCCTGACAGTGATGCACAGTGAAATATCCTGACGGTGATAGAGTGAGATACTCTGACAAAGACACACAGTGAGATATCCTGACAGTGATACACAGTGAGATACCCTGACAGTGATGCACAGTGAGATACCCTGATAGTGATGCACAGTGAGATACCCTGACAGTGATACACAGTGCGATATCCAGACAGTGATACACAGTGAGATAACCTGACAGTGATACACAGTGAGATACCCTGATAGTGATGCACAGTGAGATACCCTGACAGTGATACACAGTGCGATATCCAGACAGTGATACACAGTGAGATATCCTGACAGTGATACACAGTGAGATACACTGACAGTGATACACAGTGACATACCCTGACAGTGATACACAGTGAGATACCCTGACAGTGACAAACAGTGAGATACCCTGACAGTGATACACAGTGAGATATCCTGATAGTGATACAGAGTGAGATATCCCGACAGTGATACACAGTGAGATACACTGATAGTGATACACAGTGAGATATGCCGACAATAATACACAGTGAGATACCCTGACAGTGATACACAATGAGGTATCCCAACAGTGATACACAGTGAGATATCCAGACAGTGATACAGAGTGAGATACCCTGACAGGGATACACAGTGAGATACCCTGACAGGGATACACAGTGAAATACCCTGACAGGGATACACAGTGAGATACCCTGACAATGATACACAGTGAGATATCCTGACAGTGATACACAGTGAGATATCCCGACAATAATGCACAGTGAGATACCCTGACAGTGATACACAGTGAGATATCCTGACAGTGATACACAGTGAGATATCCCGACAATGATACACAGTGAGATACCCTGACAGTGATACACAGTGAGATATCCCGACAATGATGCACAGTGAGATACCCTGACAGTGATACACAGTGAGATATCCTGACAGGGATACAGAGTGAGATATCCAGACAGTGATACAGAGTGAGATACCCTGACAGGGATACACAGTGAGATATCCAGACAATAATACAGAGTGAGATACCCTGACAGTGATATACAGTGAGATATCCAGACAATGATGCACAGTGAGATACCCTGACAGTGATACACAGTGAGATATCCCGACAGTGACACACAGTGAAATACCCTGACAGTGACAAACAGTGAGATACCCTGACAGTGATACACAGTGAGATACCCTGACAGGGATACACAGTGAGATACCCTGACAGGGATACAGAGTGAGATATCCAGACAGTGATACAGAGTGAGATACCCTGACAGGGATACACAGTGAGATTTCCAGACAGGGATAAAGAGTGAGATACCCTGACAGTGATATACAGTGAGATATCCAGACAATGATGCACAGTGAGACACCCTGACACTGATACACAGTGAGATATCCCGACAGTGACACACAGTGAAATACCCTGACAGTGACAAACAGTGAGATACCCTGACAGTGATATACAGTGAGATATCCCGACAGTGACACACAGTGAGATATCCTGACAGTGATACACAGTGAGATACCCTGACAGTGATACACAGTGAGATACACTGACAGTGATACACAGTGAGATATCCAGACAGTGATACAGAGTGAGATACCCTGACAGTGATACACAGTGAGGTATCCTGACAGTGGTACGCAGTGAGGTATCCTGACAGGGATACACAGTGAGATACCCTGACAGTGATGCACAGTGAAATATCCTGACGGTGATACACAGTGAGATATCCTGACAGTGATACATAGTGTGATATTCAGACAGTGATACACAGTGAGATACCCTGACAGGGATACAGAGTGAGATACCCTGACAGGGATACAGAGTGAGTGATACACAGTGAGATATCCAGACAATGATGCACAGTGAGATACCCTGACAGTGATACACAGTGAGATATCCCGGCAGTGACACACAGTGAGATACCCTGACAGTGACAAACAGTGAGATACCCTGACAGTGCTACACCGTGAGATATCCTGACAGTGATACACAGTGAGATATCCAGACAGTGATACACAGTGAGATATCCCGACAGTGACACACAGTGAAATACCCTGACAGTGACAAACAGTGAGATACCCTGACGGTGATACACAGTGAGATATCCCGAAGTGACACACAGTGAAATACCCTGACAGTGACAAACAGTGAGATACCCTGACAGTGATATACAGTGAGATATCCCGACAGTGACACACAGTGAGATATCCTGACAGTGATACACAGTGAGATACCCTGACAGTGATACACAGTGAGATACACAGTGTATCTCACTGACAGTGATACACAGTGAGATATCCAGACAGTGATATACAGTGAGATACCCTGACAGTGATATACAGTGAGATATCCTGACAGTGATACACAGTGAGGTATCCTGACAGTGATACACAGTGAGATGTCCTGACAGTGATACACAGTGAAGTATCCTGACAGTGGTACGCAGTGAGGTATCCTGACAGGGATACACAGTGAGATACCCTGACAATGATGCACAGTGAAATATCCTGACGGTGATACACAGTGAGATACCCTGACAGTGATACACAGTGAGATATCCTGACAGTGATACATAGTGTGATATTCAGACAGTGATACACAGTGAGATACCCTGACAGGGATACAGAGTGAGATACCCTGACAGGGATACAGAGTGAGTGATACACAGTGAGATATCCAGACAATGATGCACAGTGAGATACCCTGACAGTGATACACAGTGAGATATCCCGGCAGTGACACACAGTGAGATACCCTGACAGTGACAAACAGTGAGATACCCTGACAGTGCTACACCGTGAGATATCCTGACAGTGATACACAGTGAGATATCCAGACAGTGATACACAGTGAGATATCCAGACAGTGATACACAGTGAGATATCCTGACAGTGATACACAGTGAGATACCCTGACAGTGCTACGCCGTGAGATATCCTAACAGTGATACACAGTGAGATATCCAGACAGTGATACACAGTGAGATACCCTGACAGTGATACACAGTGAGATACCCTCACAGTGATACACAGTGAGATATCCAGACAGGGATCCACAGTGAGATACCCTGACAGGGATACACAGTGAAATACCCTGACAGGGATACAGAGTGAGATATCCAGACAGTGATACAGAGTGAGATACCCTGACAGTGATACACAGTGAGATACCCTGACAGTGATATGCAGTGAGATATCCAGACAGTGATACAGAGTGAGATACCCTGACAGTGATACACAGTGAGATACCCTCACAGTGATACACAGTGAGATATCCAGACAGGGATCCACAGTGAGATACCCTGACAGGGATACACAGTGAAATACCCTGACAGGGATACAGAGTGAGATATCCAGACAGTGATACAGAGTGAGATACCCTGACAGTGATACACAGTGAGATACCCTGACAGGGATACACAGTGAGATATCCAGACAGTGATACAGAGTGAGATACCCTGACAGTGATACAGAGTGAGATACCCTGACAGATATACACAGTGAGATACCCAGACAGTGATACACAATCTCCCTGTTTGAAGCTCTTTTTTGGCTGCCTCTAGATATAGCATTATCAGCTGATAATGGGTTTCACCAATGAAAAGCTTCCCTTGCTGTTCAATTGCAAGTGGTTTGAATGCATGCTGCTGGCACTGAGAATTTCCATTGTAATCGCCTGGAAAATAGACAAAAAGAGAAAAGCAGAAGTTCTGGCTACTAGGTCAGAATGACACACTGATGTCAAAATCCTGGCCTATGACATTTAATCTTACTTATTTCATGTCTCACCCAGTTATGTGGAAAGTGATTGTTGTCTCAGTGGGAATTGAAGTATTGTGGCTTTGTTCTTTGTTCTATCAGTTTAATTTAAAGCAACCCTAATGACATTTTTTTCTCAAACACACAATGGTTTCTGAAGTTTTATATAACTTTCTGCTTCTGGTTTGATGTTTTACTGTAGCTTTTTGTCTTGTTCGAAACACTCATGTTTCATTTAAATAAACGTCAGTCCATTGAGTGAAGGATTTGTTCTATCTAGCTACCTGAAGGCACACGATGCCAGACAGTGACATTTTGTGAAAGGTATTTGTGGTTACCATGTCAACAAGTCAATGGAAAGGATATTCTGTTACTGAGAAATTGGCTTGACTTTCTGAAGTAATGTGTCATTGTGTGTGCCCCAGCCTGCTCACTACCACCTTCTGCCCGACATCTCAGCGGAATTCTCCCAAAAACATTAATTCTAAGTCCCCCAATTTGTGTGAAAACGGGAGTAAATCCCGCTGGTTTTTTGAATGGAGTTTTCACCCCCTTCAATTGAATCTCCCACACTCAGGGCATCACAGAGAGGCTAAGTGAGATTCCCTCTGAAAATCGGAGTTGGGGGGTCTATTCCCGCCTGAGAGCCGGCAGCATAGTGAAGAGTGAGCCACTGTGCATGCACCGATTGTTAGCGCCGAGATCAGTGCACACGCAATGGCCCTGCACTGCTGGTCTGCAGACCACTGGCCAGTCCCATGATTCCCCCCAGCCATTGCCCTGTTGCTGTACCTCCAACACCCCCCACCCAAATCCCCTGATCGCAGGCATCCCGGACCCTCAATTCCATCCCCCTCCCAGCCAATCCCAATGTCCTGATCCCTCCTCGGTAGTCCTGAATCCCTACCTCCACTCCCCTGGCAGTCCCAACCCCCCCCCCCCCCCCCCCCCCTCCAGCATTACTGATGCCCCCTCCAGTCAGTCCTAACCACCCCCCATAGTAGCCCCGGCCCCTCTCCCCCATCCAGATGGATAGCCTGATTGCCATCCACCCTCCCTCTGCCCCCAGCGGGAGTTACTCCTGTTTTCACACGAACTGGGGACTTAGAATTAATGTTTTTGGGAGAATTCCTGAATGCAGAGTGGCAGCAGGACCCTCACGCTCCTGTCAGTGCCACCCTGTTGGCATCTCCCCCTCTGGTCCTGCCCCCTTGACCCCACTTCCTCTGGCAGTGCCAATTTGCCCCTTCGGTACTGCCAGTTTGCCCTTTGAGCAGCACAAGGGGGTCTTCAGTCCCGGAGCCACTACTCACACGGAAACCCTGATTTAACTATTGACACTACAAATATTGGTCTGGAGACAATGCAGGGGTATCTGCATAAAGGCTTCCACTGATAACTCCTGGTTAGAGCAGTGCAGCGAGCTGGGAGAATCACTGCCAACATTTAGAGTGGATGTGGAGATATTTTGCTGTCAATTTTGGAAGACATGTTGGATTCTTTCTAATGGGCAGAGTACAAGGTTGGAAAGAATTATTGCCATCCATTTTTACAAACTGCTCAGATTATCCATTGTGGACTGATAGACTGATGGGCTTGATGTCTGTTGCCCATTATCCTGGAATGGGGCTCATCTCACTCATCATTCAGTGTTTGCAAATGATTGATGATTCAGCGCTCCCTTTTATTAAAATTATTCATTCATGAGATGTGGATGTTGCTGGCAGAGCTGGCATTTATTGCTCTTGGGAGGTGAGCTGCCTTCTTGAACTGTTGCACTGTGTGTGGTGAAGATTCTCCCACAGTGCTGTGAGGGAGAGAGTTCCAACATTATAATCCAGTAATGGTGAAGGAACAGTGATGTGGTTCCAAGTCAAGATGATGCTCATCTTGCAGGGGAACCTGCAGGTGGTCATTCTTCTTTGTGTCTGCTCCCCCTGTCCCCCCAGATGTTGGAGGTCGCAGGTTAGGGAAAAGATTTCAAGGAAGATTTGATGAGTTACTGCAGGCAATCACACAGATAGATCTACCAGGAATGGGATAAGGAATCTGGTGAGCTGGTGCGATCACAGTAATCTCTCCCTCGATGTCAACAAAACGAAGGAGATTTTCATTGACCTCAGGAAGCATAGAGGAGAACATGGCCCTGTCTCCATCAATAGGGACAAAATAGAAATGGTCAAAATCTTCAAGTTTTTTAAATGTCCAGGTCACAGTGCTCCCCCCCCACGCTGACACTTTAGTTAAGAAAGCCCACCAACACCTTTACTTTCCCAGAACACCAAAGAAATTTGGTATGTCAGTTATAACTCTCAGCAACCTTTACAGGTGCACAATAGTTTGATAGTGTAGAAATCATTTTTTCTGGTTGTTTCAGAGCTTGGCGTGGCTCCTGCTTTGCCCAAGACAGCAGGAAACTACAAAAAGTAGTGAACGTAGCCCAATCCATCACACAAACTGGCCTCCCATCCAATGATTCTGTCTACACTTCCTGCTGCCGTGTCAAAGCAGCCAGCATAATTAAGGATCCTGCGCTCCAGAAATTCTCTCTTCCATCTTCTTCTGTCAGGAAAAAGATACAAAAGTCTGAGGACAACCATCTCAAGAACAGCTTCTTCCCTTTTGAATGGATCTTCCTCATATTAAGTTGATCTTTCTCTACACCCTAGCTATGAATGTGACACTACATTTCGCATTCCCTTGTTTCCTTCTCTATAAACAGTATGCTTTGTCTGTATCGCGCACAAGAAACAATACTTTTCACTGTTTCCCAATACATGTGACAGTAATAAATCAAATCAAATCAAATGGATATTGTAAGCAAGCAGGGCTGTTTGCTAAAGATGTCGCTCTGGTAGCTGTAAATGTGTAGACAAATATCATTTTGAATCCTGGGAATCTCTGATGACAACAAGAACTACGGAAAATATATCCTTCCTTCTGTAGCATCTTTGAAAAAATTTGAAGTTTCATCTTGGATCGTTTTAAATTAAACCTGGTGTCTGTTCACAGCTATTATCATGTACAGCGCTAATCAGAGCACTCTGCAGTAAGTGTATAATATAAAACAATCACATTTCAAGGTTCAAGTTTATGGGATAGAGGTTAAGATAAGGAGCAGAATCTTAATTGTCTGAAGATGTTAGTAAGTAATGATGTATTCCAATAAGCCAACAAGGGTATAAAAATATTATTGTGAAATATTGTGAAATATTCATCTATGTAACATTTAGAACTTTATAAATTGAACCATAATCTGATATAGAATGTGCATTTTTCTGTTTATTAAACGTGAGAAGATTCTCTTTTAATTTGTGGTACGTTCAGCTGCTCGGAGTACAGTGAGATCTTTGTTTGATCGCTGACTCACATTATACCCACCTACATATCATTGGATTGTAGAATGACCTAACACAGAAAGACACCATTTGAGTCACCATTTGGATCATTAGATGCCGACAATGTGAGTGGAAAGAGCACTAAGCACTGGTTAAAGAGATATGTATTGTCTACAGACAGTACAGTAAGTGAGGTTTGGCAAACTCAGGCAAGTCATGCTCTTTCCATTCACATTGACGGCATCTTTAAGACTTGAATAGCAGGTTAGCTGTAAAGATTCGCATTCTAATCAGTAATCTGTAAACTGTCTGTGCTGTTGTATGCTCTGTCTGAGGCCAGAACTCTCTGTTCACCTGACAAAGGGCAAACCGCGAAAGCTTGTGAGTTTACTATGAAATAAATTGGTTGGACTTAAACCTGGTGTTGTCAGACTTCTTACTGTGTTTACCCCAGTCCAAAGCCAGCATCTCTACATCTTGGTCAGCTGTGCCACTGGGGAGAAACAAACAAAGAATGAGATAGAGAGAGGCACAAATAGAGAGAGAGAAACAAGATAGGCAGAGAGACAGAGAGAGAGAGAAAGAGACAGAGGGGGAGAGAAAATTATACTGACAGACAGAGAGGCAGATGGAGAGACAGGGAGAGACAGAGAGAGAAGCATAGACAGAGTGAGAGAATAAGACAGACAGAGGGGGAGGCAGAGACAGAAAGAGAAAGAGAAACCAAATCAGAAATAGAGGCACAGACAGACTGAGAGAGAGAGAGGGAGTCAGAAACAGAGAGGAAGAGAAAATGATACAGACAGACAAAGGGGCAGACAAAGAGACAGGGAGAGGCAGAGAGAGAAGCATAGACAGAGAGAGAGAAAACAAAACAAACAGAGAGGGAGGCAGAGACAGAAGAGAGAGAACAAGATGGAGAGAAAGAGATTGAAGCAAACAGAGGCCCAGTCACCAATGGTGGAACCAAGATAAACAGGGATGGGAGTGTGACCAGAATTAGTGGATAAGATAATTTTTGGAAAGTTGCAGGGTTGGTGGACATTACAAAGCTATGGAGGGCTGTTTTACCAAATTGAGAGCCAACATGGGTCAGGAGACACATAGGTGTTGTGTGAATGGAACTTAGTATGAGTTAGGATGGGGACAGAAAAATTTTGGATGAACTCCAGTTGGACAGTAACGGCAAACTATTTAACCATGGTGGGAGATCACAGCATTTACCGAGTGCTATATCACCACTGAAGTGGTTTTGCAATGTAGGAAACCCTACAAGCCAATTCTGTGCGCAGCAAGATCCCACAAACACCAAGTTATAATGACCAGACTTGTCCCCCACCAAACATGTGTACATGTGCGATCTCCAGGAATGATCACCGGACAGGGAATCAGGGGCAGAAAACCGGCCTGGATTTCAGCTCCTGATACTGAGGCTTCAGACCCAATTTGAAGCATATAAAGGGAGTGGGTTTTGAATGAGTTAAAATTGGCCCTGGAGGCCAATTCAGAAAGAAAACATAGACACTCATAGAATTATAAGACCATAAAATGTAGGAGCAGAATTAGACCATTTGGCCCATTGATACTGTTCCATCATTCGATCGTGGCTACTAGGTTTCTCAATCCCATTTTCCTGCCTTTTCCCCATAATCTTTGATCCTCTGATCAAGAACCTATCTATCTCTGTCTTAAATATGTCCAATGACCAGGCCTCCACAGCCTTCTGTGGCAATGAATTCCACAGATTCACCACTCCCAGCTGAAGAACTTCCTTCTCATCTTGATTTTAAAGGATCATCCCTTTACTTTGAGGCTGTGCCCTCGGATCCTGGTCTCTCCTGCTAATGGAAACACCTTCCCCACATTCCCTCTATCCAGGCCTTTCAGTATTCTGTAAGGTTCAATGCAATCCCCCTTATCCTTTTAAACTCCATCGAGTACGGATCAAGAGTCCTAAGCCTTTAAGTCTTAGGAAGTTTATTAAAATATAGAAAAATAATTGGACTGACCTATTGAGGAAATTGTGGCCACATTGATCCATTGCCAAGCCTTGTGCCCCCTAGTGGCAATATATGAGAAGGAAAATATGAACAGGTATTTTTAAATCAAAAAGGGTAAATTCCAAGTAAACATAATTGAACGAACCTTTGCAAAAAATGGCTGTTTTGTAATTACTGAGATTTCCCCTGTAGTACGCACTGTAGAGGGAACTGCGATCTAACTTCGGTCAATGAGGAAGCACCCACCGGGAAAGGGTTCAAAACCACAAACCTAAGTGGAATGTTCAGAATGTGGTAGGAGAATTGGATTTCTCCAGCACTGCCCTGGTCCCTTCCAAGGATAGTAATACTTAAACAAAACAAGTCTGTAAAAACAAACTGCTGCTCCAAATATAGTTTTGTTTGCCAGAACAAATGCTGGTCACTAAATTCAATCAAGTCGCACTAAACGTTAAATCACTCAAGTAATCATTTCCTTCGGAATGCTCCCCATTACTTCAATCTGTGCTTCCCAAAAGAGCCCTGAAGACTAAATTAATGCTGGTTTTCTTTTGTTCTGGCAATTATTCTGTTGTTTCTGCACCCATTGGTGTGTGCTAGAACAAATATAATTGTTTTCTTTCATCCTGTAGAATACAACAACCTCCTAATCTGCCCATGTGTCTGTTAATAAATAAACACAAGCAAATCCACCCTTCCTGTAATTATCTTCTCTCTAGCTTTTCAAGGCTATAAAATCATAATGCAGATAAACAAATTAAATATATATACCCAAACTCCCTTACAACCAAGCAGGTGAAAGCAATGAATGGGTGAGCTACGTAGACCAGAAAAATACCAGGTGAGTTAGCTGACCTAAGCTGATAAGGGAATTGGAGCTTGTAGTTGACCTTTTAATCTATATTCAGTCAAAAGTAAAATCAGTCCGAGCTCCTACTTTCAATCACTAGCAGTACAGAGGCACGATGGTTAGCACCTTTGCCTCACAGTGCCAGTATCCTGGGTTTGATTTCAGCCCTGGGTAACTCTGTGTAGAGTTTGCACTTGTCTGCACGGGTTTCCTCCCAGTATTCTAATTTCTTCCCACAGGCCAAAGATGTGCAGGTTAGGAGGATTGACTATAGTGGACTGGCTATAATAAATTGCCCCTTAGTGTCCGAAGATATAGGGATTAGTGGGGCAAATAGGTGAGTTTAGAGGGAAAAGGGTCTTGATACAATGCTCTGTCGGAGAGTCAGTGAAGACCTGATGGGCCAAATGGCCTGCTTCTGCTCTGTAGGGATTCTATGATTGCCCTGTAGTTTATACTGAAGCTGGGAATCGAACCCTGTGCCACCCTGACATTTGTACAATGTGGGAATTGGATTTTGGTGAAGTTGAGACCATGAAAGAGATTACTGGGTTCATGAGGCCCCTAAATGCCAGGAGGATTCCTGGTTAGTTGAAAGCATTGGTTGGCATTGGGAATGCTTCCCAATTGGCACAGGGCACCATACAAATGCATGTGGTCCTAGAACCTCCTTATTAGGGAGAAAAAAAATTTCATCTCATGAACCAATGCAGACTGCTTTTAAATATAAAAAAAATTTCATTTACCAAGAGCTTCACTGCCACTGAAGTACTTTTGCAATGTAGGAAACTCTACAGCCTATTCTGTGCACAGCAAGATCCCACGAATAGCAATGTTATAACAACCAAACCATGAGTTTTTTTTAGTGTTAGTTGGGGGATGAGTATTGGCCAGAACATCAGAGATACCTCTTCAAAATAGGGCCATGGGATATTTTATATCATGTCTGAGAGGCAGGTGGGGCTACAATTTTACATCTCATTCGAAAGGCAACACCTTGACAATTCTGTGGAGATGCCGGCTTGGACTGGGGTAAACACAGTAAGAAGTCTCAGAACACCAGGTTAAAGTCCAACAGGTTTATTTGATAGCAAACGCCACTAGCTCCAGTGCTGAACTTAAAGATTTTGTGCTCAAGCCCAGGAGTGGCGCATGAGCCATGGCGAGAGTGAGTGTTGGCAACTGAGACTGACATTTATTAACAAATATACATTATTAGCAGAACACATCAGTAGAGACTTTCAGAGCCGCTTAAGCGTAAAACAACATATATCCAATGACATACATTTAAATAGGTAATCCTGAATTATTTGACAAATGTTTAAATATTTTTTATATGACACTTTCTTTCATATTGTAATAAATGCAGAATGGCTGGGAAAACTCAGCAGGTCTGGCAGCATCTGTGGAACTCCAATGTAGAGCCACACAGACTCAAAACATTTTCTGGCTATTCTCACCCCAAATTCCCTCCAGAAGTCACCGGACCTTTGCATGGTCCGTGTCTTCCCCCCCCCCCCCCCTCCCCACGGCCTGCTATGATTCCCATGGTGGATAGGAGATGAAAATTCCACACATTAACTATGTTTCACTATCCAGCAATTTCTGTTTTTATTTCAGATTTCCAGCTCGGTACTTTGTTTTTATTTGTATTTTTTTCCCCTTCACTGTTTATTATAAGAATCTAAGTATAGCAGAATCTTAAACCGGTTAAAGAAACATTCAGTGCAGTTCAAATATTGGGGCAAAACATTATAGAAACACAGATTCAAACATCCTACAGCAAAGCAGGAAGCCATTCAGCCCAGCCCACCTATGCTATCTCTCTGACAGAGCTTTGCACTGAACCTAATGCCTTTGAAATGGTCCTTTTACAAATGTTTACCAACTTCCCTTTTGAAAACTATTACCGATTCTGTTTCCACCACATCACAGCCTTCTTTGACCCAAAATGTCATTGACTTTGAAAGCTGAAGTTTTTCAAAAAATATCCTTCTTCTCGTGGGTTCTTTCTGCTAAACAAAAAAATGTAAAAATGTTTCAAGTAATTCTTTTCAGGTAGGATGTGTTGGCGGTGGCTCGGTGTGAAAGCATTTTGGGAATCAGGAATTGAAAGAATGTTGCAGACATCTGGCTTCTGTGGAATGTTATTCAGGAGGTTGAACCGCCCTCTCCCCGGCTATTTAAGGAGACGCCGTTTTTCCCCGGCTTTAACACAAGCGTGGAGGAGCTCCGCTGAGAGTTTGTGCTGGAGAAAGCAGAACCTTTCGGTTATCTGGAGTAAAACCAAGCCTTGGCGAACATGCCTGAAGTCGAGAAGACTGCGCTCCGCTGTCTGACACTGGCCCTCGTCCTTTCTTGGGTAGGTTCACTTTTTACCCGGCTGATCGGCCATGGGGAGAAGCACCGTATTTACGAGGACGTTCTGTAAAGGGTTGTGGGGGGGAGGTGATGTTGGATCCCCATCCCTCTCCGCACAGGTCCCTTTATATCATCAAGCACGTTTGAAAGTAAATTCGACACTACATTAAGTTAGGATTAAATAGATCAGATTATATCTCACTTGGTTTTGTTGGGGGAGGGGGTGAGGGGAGGGTGATTTACAGATTGTCAAAACAAAATAAACTCCTATCCTGCATGAGTTGTGCAATTTAACCCGTGGATTTGAAAAAAAAAACATCTTTTCACTCATTGTAAAAGCAAATTCTTTGAAATGGATGTTTTGCAACATTAACATGTGTTTTATTGTTGCTGGGGTTCTCATTCAGTTCGTTGAGGCCAATTCCGTTTCATGTACCCTCGTTTGGAATTTTGTATTATAAATTCCTGTCTGTTTTAATTAGAAAGCTTTGCATGTTGTTGTTTAATTTGCCCAGTTTGCACCGCCCTATTTTTAACTGATTTTGTTTTTGTTTTATTCAGGCTGCAGTTGGGGCTCAGGAGTGTGTGTTCCCCTGTCGCTGTCCCCCGGGACCCCCAGGCTGTCCTGTTGGGGTCAGCTTGCTCACTGATGGCTGTGGTTGCTGTAAAGTCTGCGCCAGGCAACTGGGTGATGTGTGCGATGTGAGACAGCCCTGTGACCAACATAAGGGGCTATACTGCAATCTGTCCACTCACTCCAACCAACAAACTGGCATCTGCTTGGGTAAGCCACTCCTGAACCCGAAGGAATAGTATGATTTATTATATATAATCATAGTATTCCCACGGTTCAGAACAAGGACATTTGGCCCATTGAATCAGCACAGAATATCTTGCCCTCTCCTGATATTCCCACACATTTACCATGGCTAATCTCTCTAATCTACACAACTTGTGACTCTAAGGGGCAATTTAGCATGGCCAATCCACCTAACATATAGATATTTTGAACTGTGGGAGGAAACCGGAGTGCCCAGAGGAAACCCATGCAGACACAGGGAGAATGTGCAAACTCTATACAGTCACCTAAGGCCAGAATTGAACCCAGGTCCCTGGTGCTGTGAAGCAGCAGTGCTAACCATTGTGCAACCATGTCAGCCAACCCAATATCTGGCTGCTTCTTGTGCCTTGCTGAGGCAGGATTGAAAGATTTGAAATGGTGACCCCCTTGTGACAGAATCTGTCCAAAACTTGTAATTTTTGGTGTTTTTTTTAGGGATGTAGTGGAGGGGTGGGACTGGTACAGAGGCTCTTTTGGGGAGTCAGTGCAGGCTCAATGGGCTGAATGGCCTCCTTTTGCACAGCAGAGATTCTATTTTATCATTCTGATGTGGTAGGATTGAATGTAATTTTAAAAAAAAGCCAACAACATTCAAATCCAGCAGCATCACAGGGGAGGGAAACAGTTGATATTTCAGTTTGGTTACCTTTCTCATCACAAGTATTATATTTTAGAGTTTGACTTCCTAATTCCTGGCTTTGCTGTCTCCTAGCTCGGGAGGGTGCCACCTGTGACCTGGGAGGAGTGATCTACAGGAGTGGGGAGATATTCCAACCCAGCTGCAAGTATCAGTGCACTTGCATGGATGGAGCGATTGGCTGCGTCCCGTTCTGTCGTGATGATGTGCGGCTACCGAGCCCAGACTGTCCTGCACCCAGACGAGTAAAAATCCCAGGAAAATGCTGTGAGGAGTGGGTTTGTGACAAGCCTAAAGATCACTCTGTCTTCAATGCTGCCATGGCCGGTAAGGGTTAATCCTTTGTTTATCATTAATCAACTGAGTGCCTTCACTTGACCACCTTTGTCTTGGAAATAATAACTCCTAATAACAGCCATGAGACCACTGGTATATACTGAACACTCAGCATAAATGAGAAAAGACTGGAATGTTGATTAGCAACCATTCGCTAAAGTGTTTTCTGATATTGCAATAGTAAACGTACAAAATAGGAGCAGGAGGAGGCCATTCAGCCCTTTGAACCTGCTCCGCCATCATTATGATTCTGGCTGATCATCCAACCCAGTAGTCTAATCCTGCTTTTTTTTCCCACAATCTTTGATCCCACTCACCTCAATATCTAGCTGCCTCTTGAATACATTCAAAATTTTGGCATCAACTACTTCCTGAGGTAGTAAATTCCACAGGCTCACCATTCTCATGGTGAAGAAATGGTCTACCCTGAATCCTCAAACTGTGACCCTCTGGTTCTGGACTCCCTTATCATTGGAAACATCCTCCTTGCATCTACCTGCAAAGGTCCATCTAGTCTAATACAGGTAGTCAGGCATCCAGCTAATAAATATTGACTATTGCAAGGAAATAAGTTACCTTGTCGATCTCAAATCAAGACATTTTCCAAATGGAAAAGTCTTTTTTAAGACGTTGGTTTGGCCACAAGCTAGAGTATTATAAATTACTCTGGAACCCATCTTAAAGGAGAGATGTGATAGCATAGGAAAAGGTGCAGAAGCAATGTTGCCTGGATTATAGAGTTTTAGTTATGAAGATTGGATAGACAAAGATTGTTTTCCTTGGGGCAGAGGAGACTGAGGGAGGACATGACTGAGATGTATAAAATTATAAGGGAATAGACAGGAGTAAACTTTTCTCCTTGGTGGAGAGGTCAGTGACTGTGTGTGTTGGGGGGGGAGGGTGAGGGTAGTGTGGGGCATAGATGTTAGGCAAGGAACAGGAGGTTTAGAGGGGATGTGGGGAGAAACCTTTTCACCCAAAGGATGATGACAGGATGGTGGAGACAGAGACCCTCAGAATGATGAAGAAGTATTTAGATACATACTTGTGATGCCATGACAGACAAGACCAAGGGCCAAGTGCTGGAGAATGCTATTTGAATAGTTAGGTGGTTTGTCTTGGACCAGCGTAGACAGGATGACCTGTGCCATAGAGCTCTATCACCAAGCTGTTTACATACTGATATATCAGCTCAGTGAATTTTCTTTAAATTTTCAGTTTACAGACAAGAAGCCATTTTTGGGCCTGATTCAAGTCAAGTTCGAGACAACTGTATAGTTCAAACCACGGACTGGAGTGCCTGCTCAAAGTCATGTGGAATGGGACTTTCCACTAGGGTAACTAATGACAACAGCAAATGTCGCTTGGAGAAGCAGAGCAGATTATGTATGATCCGGCCCTGTGACGCACAACTCGAGAGAAATATCAAGGTATTAAACTCCTCAAAATCAAATCATTCCATTTCAACAGCCTGCCTTCACTTGCTATGAGCTTTTGCCAGAGATATTAATTATTTACAGATTTCATAGAAACCAATGGTGTCTCTATATGCTAGTTCAATTTCACATGAGGATTATCACTAAGTCTCCTTAGTCAGTACCTGACCCACACTGCTACCATCTAAAAGGACAAGGACAACAGACACATGGGAACATCACCAACTGGAGGCAAAAACAGGGGAAGATAATAAGCACTCAATAAATTAGTCTTCTCATCTGCAGCTTATCGACAAATAGGGACCTGTTTGGAATAACAGAGATAAATTTTCGTTCCTCTGAATCTGTTTCCTTTCCCACCCTCCATGAAGAAAAATTAGAAAATTTGCAGACAAACCTGATTTAGCTCCTCATTCAGTGAAATCATATTGGATTACCATTCCATTGCCCCAATATCCCTTATAATAGGCAAGATTTTACAGCCTTGCTCAAGCAAGACTAGAAATTTCCGCCAAGGTCTTTGGACATTGTCTGCTTCACTCCAATTCTGTGGTAGGCAGGGCAGTAGAATCCCAGCAAATATCCTGGCTTGTTGGCCTTCATTTATTAGCAGTGATGCTGCTACAATTTTTAGTTTGTACAGAGTGAACGCCACCCCCTGCACAAAATACGATGTCCAGCAGAGTCTGAACCTCCTTGTAACTCAGTAAATGCATCGATTGCTGTGGCAGTGAGCCAGGCGGCTTTCCTAGGTCTTGCTGAGTTAGCCATTCTCCCTCACTGTCGCAGGGTGAAAATCTATGTAATAGGTATAACAATCGTTACACAGCAGAATTGAAGTTTCACCTACAAATTACTGTTTGATGTGATACCCAGAAAGCGTCTCAGTGATATTTCTAACTTTGCTCCTTGTTTTACAGAAAGGCAAGAGGTGCGTCCGTACTTCAAGGCCATCCAAGTCAATGAAGTTTGAGTTTTCTGGTTGCACCAGCATGAGATCCTATCGGCCCAAGTTTTGCGGAGTGTGCACCGATGGGAGATGCTGCACCCCCTACTCCACTGTCACCCTGCCCGTGGAGTTCAAATGTCCAGAGGGAGATCTTATCAAGAGAAAGATGATGTTTATCAAAACTTGTTCCTGTCATCACGATTGTCCCTCTGACAATGACATTTTTCTGTCAACATATTACAGGAGAATGATTGGTGACTATGCTGCATAAAAGCAATGACGTCTCATTATTGACTAGCTGTGAGGGCCCTGTATAGGCATCTTCTAGATTCCAGTGGTATCTGCAGTGATTAGAATACTTTTTCTCAGTTTACAAGGAAAGACGAATATATACCAGCTCTTATATCCATAATACCTTGTTACAATCATTACCCTTCTTTGAATATCAAGTGTTTGAAAACAGTTTGCTAAGTGTGAACTTTGAAGTTTCACCCAAAGTATGAAAAATCTTCCTAATCTTGGTTGTTTTTGAAATTTTCCCTCCTGTAGTCCTGAATTGTGTAATGTTGTAATTCTGGAATATAAATTCAACGTTATAAACGTTGAAACTATACTTGAGAAATTATCCGACAGCATCTGAATTTGAATTGTAAGATGAAAGGGAAAATATCCATTTGTTCACGTAAATTTCCTGAGCTAAAATACTCTGTCAGAGTATTTGTATGCTAATGCCGCACAGTGTCTAGGTGGCACAAGTCTTAAACAAATGCACAAACAGTTCATTGTGAAACTAGGGGACCAGTTTTGCAAATCTATGGACAAGTTCCTCGTTATCTAATGGAAGGTCATGGAGATGTTCCCCAGGATTGTCTAGTCTGTTACAAGCCAGCATACATGAGGTTTGCCTCCCCATGCCAATTCCTAACACACATTCATAAAATCAAAAATCACTGACATTAGTTTGTGATCATCAGCAGACAGTTTTCACTGTGTAGAGTGCTGCATTAATGAAGCAATTGCAGATACTGCTAAGAATTTTTAATTGAATTAGTTTCAGTTTTAATCCTTTTGAATTATAACCCAGCTTGGACATCTGATCAAGACTGCCTTGTGTGAATTCCAAAATGTCAGTGTATGACAAAAAAAGTTGTAGTGATTGCCATGTCAGAATGATATTAGTGTAAATACTGTAAATATAAATGTACAGTTTTGTACTGTAATTTATGTTATCACACTATTGTAGCCCTGTTTTTATAGAAGCTGTATCTGTAAGGTTGGGAAAGAAGTAAATATTTGTTGCACTTTAGAATAATAAAAATTCTATTTTTTATATAAATGACTTATCTTTGAATTGGAGCATTCCCTTGTAACCCATTTATAAAAAAAAGTCAGAGGCATCAATATATATCAATAACACACTTTGTTATTGATTTACATTTTCTACCAAACATTGAGTGTAAGTGTAAAATGATGACATAAGTAAGAACATTCATTAACTGGTTAATGAAAAATAGAGTGATTGCCAACTGTCAGAGTGAAATAAGACAGCTGTGACCAGAATCCTCTCAGTATTGATTCTAAGATCTCAACTTTGTCATAACATCAATTAGGAAACCCCAGCAGCAAAGCTGGAAATAGAAGGTTTCAAGATATTCAGCTAAAAGTTTGAGGGCAGCACTACAATTAACACTCACCCAACTTTTCAACAAGCAGTGTTATGATTCACACTCAATCCAGATCATTGAAAAAGCGGGATCACAATTGAGGTTTACACCTAATTCTTAAAGGAGCAGTGTCATGAGTTTGCTCCAGATCCTTAAAGGAACATCAGGGATGGAGCTTAATATTAAAGGGGCAGTGTCACATTTGAGGTGTGATCCTGATCTTTAAAGGGACAGTGTTATAATTCTGACTCCATACAGAAGCTTAAAGAAGACTTGACAATTGACACTTGTCCCAGATGCTTAAAAGAATGGTCTTGCATTTGGTTTTGTTGACAGCAGGATGTTTCACAGCCAACATATAGTCCAGTGGTAATACACAGAAATAGGACAATCAATCTACACACTGTAGGGCCCCACAATGAGATAAGCTACCAAATAATGGAGCAAAAATTGGTAGGTGTTTCATCCTTAATTTTGACAGAGGAGGGAAGGAAGGAGAGTGAAAACAGGGAACCACAGGCCTGTTGGTCTTAAATCAGTATTGGAGAAAATGCTGGAAACTGTTGTAAAGGATATGATAAATGGACACCTAGATGATAATCACTTAGATGATTGAGCAGAATCAACATGGATTTATGAATGGGAAATCATGTTTGTTGAACCAGTTTTGCAATGGGATGGATATCCTTTCAACGAGGACGAAGTAGAGAGGGTTGAGAGCTTCAGGTTTTTAGGTCTCTAAATCAGTAACAAATTGGTGACAGTATAGTTAAGAAAGCTCATCAGTGTTTCTACTTTCTCAGAAGACTGAGGAAATTTGGCATGTCAGCTACGACTCTCACCAACTTTAACAGATGCACTGTAGAAAACATTCTTTCTGGTTGTATCCCAGCTCCTGCTCTGCCCAAGATCACAAGGAACTACAAAAGGTCATGAATGTACTCAATCCATCACGCAAATCAACCTCCAATCCATTGACTCTGTCTATACTTACTGCTGCCTCAGCAAAGCAGCCAGCATCATTAAGGACTTCACGCACCCTGGACATTCTTTCTTCCATCTTCTTCCTTCAGGAAAAAAGAGTACCAACCGACTCAAGAACAGCTTCTTCCCTCCTGCTGTCAGAGTTTTGAAAGGATTTACCTTGCATTAAGTTGATCTTTCTCTACAGCCTAGCTATGACTGTAACACTGCATTCTGCATCCTCTCCTTCTCTATGAATGGTATGCTTTGTATAGCATGCAACGAACAATGCTTTTCACTGTATGCTAATACATGTTACAATAATAAATCAAATCAAAGTCAATCAAAAATCAAAGATCTCCCTGGCGAGAATCTCATTTTCTAATCTGCACAAGATTTTGCATCCAGGTCACTGTTTGCACGGATGGTGAATACAGGCACAAAGTTGTCCCATTGACCCTGATTTTACTGGCACAGCCACCCCGAAATCGGTGTGGTAAAATCAGAACCATTGTATCTCACTTCACTGAGGAAACTATAAGAATTCTCCCAGAATTAGAGATTCAAAGGACAACGTGGGGAATGAGGAAGCAAAGGAAATTAGTATTAGTAAGAAGATTGTATTGGAGAAATTAATGGGACTGAAGGTTATTGGGTGCCTGGGACTTGGTGTTCTCCAACCCAGAGCATAGAAAGCAGTTGCTATGATGAAGGTGAATGTGTTGGTGATTACCTTCCAAAATTCAATAGATTCTGGAATAGTTCCTGTTGATTGGAAGATGGCAAATTCAACTAAATTGATAGTAGCCATAAGGTGACTGATGAAGGAGCGGTGCTCCGAAAGCTTGTGATTCCAAATAAACCTGTTAGACTTTAACCTGTATTATGAGATTTCCAAATTACTGAAACAGATTATTTGGTTATCATCTTGTTGCCAGGGAAACTTGTTGTGAACAAATTGGTTGTCACATTAAATAGTGATTGGATTTCAGAAATACTTGATTGGCTGTACGTTGCTTGAGGAGTAATATGTGGAGTAAGGCTTTGGTGGGATTGTTGTCAGCGCAGGCTTAAAGGGCTAAATAGCCTCTTTCTGCACTGTAGTGATTCTACAAGAGGGAAAAAAAGGAGGGAAAAAAGGGGAACAACTAAAAATAGATTTTAGACAATGCTGATATTGCCTTTTGTATCAGAACAATATTATTCCATCTTCAAATGTGTTCAAATGCACCAGCATTGATTCAAGCATGAAACTCATTAAAACCTGCTTGCATCCAACAGTTTGGGTCCAAACCTGTCTTTAACTGGCTTGTTGCTCTAGTGTCGGAATGCTGGCAAAGTGGCAAACTGTTTCATAATGGAAAGTGAGGAGCCGAGCCTGGTTTCCATCGTACCATTGATTTAAAACGCAAGCTTCTCAGTAGCCTTGGATCTGGGTTCTGTCTGGGCGAATTGGAGCAACAGGAAGAGGTTGAAGGAGGAGGTCAAACTGAGTAGAAAGAACCTGAATTGAGGGATTATTTTCAGTCCGTGGCGACGTAATAAATGTTTGTAACCTGAAAATGGACAACTCTTGTGGTCTTAATGCAAGCCACATTAATCCCTGCAATGAAACTCACCCCCAGAAGAGGGCGGCAGAGACAGTGACCCGGATAACTGGGTTGGTGTGAGTGGAGCTTGGCAGAGAACACCAGCAGCCCGTAGAGTGTTTATTGGGAAGGTTAAGTGATGACGTGGCTACAGACTGGGCAGACATTTTTATGACCCTTTGAACAGGCTGTAAATCTTTCACAAGGTTTTACACTTTTTTTCCAAAAGCTGTTTGTGTTTAATAAATTGGCCAGTTAACTCTACCCCGTTGATCAACACAATAAATCTGAAGATGGGAGACAGTCAGTGATGGATCCATGCCGCAATAATTCCTCCCCACTGCCCTTCCCCAGTCTGATGGCTGGCCAGGTAAAGGTGTGTGTAGGGAGGGTTGCTGCCTTTGCCATTCGAGGGCACCCCCTTCCCCCACTCCTTGGATAGCACACCCAACTTGGAGATGGAGTGTTGAGCAAGGAGAACATCATTAGACTTCGGAGCATTGGCGCAGGAAGGCCATTCTGCCCATTAGGTCTGCTCCACTATTCGATACTATCATGTCTGATCTAACTGTGCCTTTTACTCTAATTTCCCATCTCCCTTTGCACGCCCCACTCCCATAATCCTTCTCAATTCCCTTATTGATCAGAGGCGGCCTTGGGCAAGTTTTCACTCAGCAGTGTGGGTGAGAGACATCATTCTGAGTCCCTCATTGGGCACACCCCTATCCCTTAATTGAGCTGAAGACTGGCTCTCATCCAATTGACTCCACAAAGCTGAAGGACCAATCAAAGACTTTCCATCTTGAAAAGGCCAATAGGCTGCAGTGGAAGATAATTGTCTTTTAATTGGTTTCCATGTCTTACTGATCCCTGATGGCTATTTTCTGCACCAGGGTAGGTAGTGCCACCCCACCCCCACCCCCCCACACCCCTTCCTCCCCCCCACACACCCCCTTCTCCCCCCCCACACCCCCTTCTCCCCCCCCCCCACCCCCCCGATCCCACCTCCACAAAAACAACTGGTGCTGGGATGGAGCTGGTGAGCTAGGACACCAGTACGGGACTATTTTTATTATCCACCTTTCTCTATTCCCACTCCTACTGAATTCACAGAATTATAAAATCCCTATAGTGCTGAAAGGGGCCATTTGGCCTAGTCCCCCATTTCTTTTATCTTACCCCAGGCCCTATCCCTGTAACTCCATGTATTTACCAGGGCCAATCTTTCAAACCTGCACATTTTTGGACTGTGGGAGGAAATTGGAGCATCTGTCACAATGAGAATGTTCAAATTCCACCCTAGGCCAGATTGAACCCGGGTACCTGGCGCAGTGAGGCAGCAGTGCTAACTCCACCGTGCTGTCCTATATTCAGCCTGTTGGCTGTTACTGACCATGTAGCCTAGGTTGGAGTATAGAACATTACAGAGCAATACAGGCCCTTCGGCCCTCGATGTTGCGCCGTCCAGTGGAACCAATCTAATAACAGCTCTCTCTGGTATAGACTGTTCCTGGCTTTGCGCTGATCACAGATTGTTCCAAGTCCTTACTGTCATTTCCAGGAAGTTGTCATAGGATCTGCAGGTAAAATTGATCGGATGGAGAAGAGGTGTGGAGAACATTCTAGTTCTGATGCCCATTCCCATCCCCTAATAGTGAAATACCATGCTTGGGACACTTGCAAAGCAATGCTAACTGAACATGCTGACATTAGGTGAATCTTCAGCCTCCTGTGTAAATTAACATTGAGAGAGTTGCTCTTCACATTCTCTTTATTTTCCTCTTTTGATATAGCCTGGTAAATATTTCAGTATTACAGTCAGTTTTCCTGTGTTGTGCTAACAATATTCAACTAATTACAGTTTCACAAACTTGCTTCAGAAGATAGAAAAAAATTCTCTTTAGCAGAATTGATTTCTTAAAAACCTGTTGGTGAAACCTAATTTTGTCTCTGAATCTGAGCATCAGTGGCAAGGTCAGCACTCACTGCCCTAGATTCTCTCAGTAACACATCACAACTGAATAATCTTCCTTCCTTCTAGGCTGTTTTAGAAGAAATTTAAGATCAAACATATTGTTATAACCATAAGAGGAGTGAGCTGATTTCTCTCTGTGTCCTCTTCCCAGGTTGATTTTTCTTTTTATTCCTTTATGGGACATAGGCATTACTGGCTAAACCAGTTTTTATTGTCCTTCTGAAAGCGGTGGTGAGTTGTCTTCTTGAACCGCTGCGGTTCCTAAGGTATAGGTACACCCACAGTGCTGTTAGGGAGATCATTCCAGGATTTTGACCCAGCGACTGTGAAGGAATGGTGATATATTTCCAAGTCAAGATGGTGAGTGACTTGGATGGGAACCTCCAGGTGGTGCTGTTCTCAGGTGCCTGCTGCTCTTGTCCTTCTACATGATAGTGGTCCTGAGTTTGGAAGATGCTACCAAAGGAACCTTGGTGAGTTCCTGCAGTACATCTTGCAGAGGGCACACGCAGCTGGCATCATTAATGATCTAGATTTAATGTGCAGTGGATAATTTCAAAGTTTGTGGATGAACTTGGAAGTATTGTAAACTGTGAGAAGGACAATGTACGAATTAAAAAGGATATAGTCAATTTGGTGGAGTGGGCAGTTGTTAGATGAAGTTTAATGGGAGAAGTGTGAGAAACAATATAAAATTAAAGGTAAAATCCTTCAGTAGGGGTACCTGGATGTATATGTTCATAGATCATTGAAGTTGTCAGGACAGGTGGAGAGAACAGTTAATAAAGTATGAAGTATTCTGGAATTTATCAATAAGGGCATAGAGTACAAGAACAAGGAGATTATGCTCAAGTTTTATAAGACACTAGGTAGGCCTCAGCACACTGTTCTGGTCACCACACCATTGAAAGGATGTGAATGAAGTGGAAAGAGTGCAGAAGAGGTTTACAACAATGACTCTGGGGACAAGAAACTTCAGTTATGAAGATATATTGGAGTGGTTGGGATTGTTCTCTTTTTGGAGAGAAGAAGACTAAGAGATGTTCAAAATAGTGAGGAGGCTGGACAGAATAGATAGAGAGAAACTGTTCCTGCTCATAAAAGGAGAATGTGAGGGCACAGATCTAATAATTTGCAAAAGAAGTAAATGTGAGGTGAGAGAAAAGAAAAAAATCACTCAGTAAATGGTCTGGAATGCACTGCCTGGAAATGTGGTGGAGGCAGATTCAATCGAGGCATTCAAGAGGACAGTGAATGATTATTTGAATAGAAACAACATTTAGGGGCACAGGGAAAGGGAGGGGAATGGCACTAAGTCACAATGTTTATTTGCAGATCCACTACAAAGATGAGGGTTGAATGGTCTCCATCTGCACCTTAACAATTCTATGATTCTGTAAAAAAAAAAATGTAAAGTCAGAAAAAATACTCACAGATTGTCCAAATGCTTGTATACAGCTGGACAGTGATTTTCCATGGTGACTAAAGGTATTTTGGTTTCTTGCTGAAGTCTTCACTCTACAATCATGGTTGCTTGGTTCTCTTTTTTCAACACATTGATGTTGAGTTGAAATCCTTCTTTAAGAATTCTTGGCTTGCAGCAATGAGCTTTTCTGTTGGGTTTGCAAACCTCAATGAGGTCTCAATTGTGAGGGGATGGAAGGCAGCTGACCTTCCTGTGCTGTGTCCTGTGACGGTCTCTGACTGTTAGTTCAAATCCAGTTCTCTAACATCCAAAAGGTGGGTAGCATGGTTTCAATCTGGTTTTATCTTAGTCATTGTCTCTCAAAGATCTGTAGATTCTGTGTCTCCATAAAGTAGCTTAAGGCCATCACAATTGAACTTAGAAGGTGCTGTCGGCAAGCATTCTTCTTTTAGCACAAAATGTTCTTTTCAAAAGGTTGAATAGATATTGGCCGGACTTTTCCAAATATTCATGCCGGTGGGGTTCTCTGATCCCGGGTCCTGCTACAGTGAACAAAGATTTGGCTGAGCGCTGAATTTTCCACCCTCGCTTACAGTAACAGTGTGCCGTGAACAGCTGGAGATCTCTGACCGTAATATTTATCTCCAGCAGATGACGTTGAAAATGAAGAGCAGGATTCTGCACACAACCTGCTGTGTCTTTAATGGTGGAAAAGGCAGGATCTACTGGTTCTGCTTTGTCAACAGAGTTTCCCAATGAGCACACCTCTCACTGCTCGGAACCCCATGGCAGGCTTGCACTGTTGGTCAGACCAGAAGATCTCATTGGTGTAAACAGCCAGAAAGCTCCAGCCAAATATTCTACCTCACACATATTCGTAATGATATTGATCTGGGTTCCTTCATACTGAGATGTGGACATCATTGGTAAGGTCATCACTTATCGCTATCTCCAATTGTACTTGAGAAGCTCATTATCCTGAATAGGTTTGCTAGATCATTTCAGAGGACGTTAAGCATCAGTCACATTGATGTGGGTTTGGAGTCACATGTTAGCCAGACTGGGTAAGGACAGCTAGTTTCATTTTTAATGGAAATCTGACTTCACTCTCAATGATACTTCATTGATACTTTTCATTTCTGTATTAGAATCTTAGTCTTTTGAAAATTTAAGTTCCATATTCTGTCAAATAATGGAAAATACTTATTAGCGTACGAAGCCTCCAGTGAAGCCAGCTCTTGCGTATTCAGGATAAGTGACTAATCTTTACCTTGTGTAAGTTCTGTAAATATTTCATCCTCAACTTTCACCAGAAGATAGAAAATAAGACAATTCCATACCAAAGAGCAAGATATGGGGACATATTATGCTAATGAAGGATTAGTAGGAGACAGTTTTCTACTAGATAAGGGCAAAAGGCTATGCTATGGTGGATATGTTCGTAAATGATGAATTAGAAAGTTGCTCATTTCTCATTTGCTGTAATTAACTATAACCTCTAAATTGTTTGGATGAATCAGTAGAACACCTGGCAACACTGCCAGCCTCATGTTCTCACATAAGTTATTAAAGCTTGGAAATTGATTCCTCTGGGTTAAAGTGTTGTCTGTACCTATGCTGGATTTTTACATTCACCCATAACCATGCAAATGTTAAACTGAATTCAAATTCTCAATTGAGGGAATTAACTTTGTGCCTTCTGGATTATCAGTTCAGTAACATAAACACCACGCGACCACACCTCAATAGATGACAGCAAAATTGGAGTGCTGTGAAACTTCAAGACAGAAATTTACTGAAAATTTAATTGTAGGGTAGAGGACTTTAAAAACAGAGTATTGCTTGTGGCACTTCTCTTAGCCACAGAGAGAGAACTGAGCTCCCAAGTGAATCAGACAGAAAGTGCCAGCAGTCTGCATCAAAATAAATCGTACTCAGTCATGGCTTGTTTTGGGCTTGTGCAAAGCTGATCTTGAAGCGAGGATAAGCCAGGTTTCTCAGTCTCAATCAGCTATTTTTATTCCTACACCACCAATCCTTGAAACCAGACTTGAACTGAGCAGACAGTGTTATTGGAACAATCAAATCGCTTCACAGTTCAGCAATCAACTGAGACTCATTTTAAAACCCTTGGGAATTTCAATTTCCCTTGGGCGTAATGTTGACTTTAGGTGACAATGAGTCAGCAGTGACCTGCTGTTTCCAAATGATATTTCCTATCGGGAGGGATGGAATATGGGTTGCTAGTTTAGTAACTCTCCCTTTTTATTAATTCAGGAAGTAAAATTCCCAACCCCAACACCCTGAGTTAATTTTTAGCATGCTGAATAATTAGCTCACATTAAATTCCTGCTTATTTCAACAACTGTATTCAAGTCACACCAGCAAGAGTCTAACCCAAATATGTTACCCTGGGGTGTCCAACAGATCAAATTAAACTTTTGGTGGCATATTCAATATCACCATGTGAGGGCGCTGACAGCAGTAGACAATCCTTTAGAATTCACACAATCTTTGTCCTTTTAAGATTGTTTAAACTGTTAAATTATTAGGGTGATTTTTCCATTTTCACTCGTATATGATCTCAGCCAGTGAAGCCACTTTCTTACTTATTCTTTCATCGATTGTGGGTGGGTTAGACCAACATTTATTGCCCATCCCTAATTGCCCTAGAAAAAGAGTTGCCTTCGTGAATCGCTGCTGTCCATGTGGTGTAGGTACATCAGTGCATCTTGTGGATTACACAATACAATGTGCTTCGGATATGGGGGAGTAAGTGTTTAAGTTGATGGATAGGATCAAGAGAGCTGGATGGTGTTGAGCTTCTTGAGGGTTGTTGAAGCTGCACCCAATTCCAGGAAGTGGGGAGTGTTCCATCATCTTCCTGACTTGTGCCTTGTAAAGGATGGACAGTCTTTGGGGAGTCAGGAGTGATTTACTCGCCATAGAATTCCCAGCCTCTAAGCTGTAGGAGTGGTATTTATATGGTAGTCCAGTTTAGTTTCTGGTCATTGATAACCCCCAGGATTTTGATAGTGGGGGACTAGTGATGATAATTCACTGAACAATTAGGAGAGATAATTAGATTCTCTCTCACTGGAGATGGTCATTGCCTGTGTGGCCCAAATATTACTGCCACTTGTTAGTCCAATTCTGAATTTTGTTCCAGTCTCACTGCAGATGGACACGGACTGCTGATAAGAACCTGAAGTCTTGTAAATGGTGCTGAACATTGTGCAATCATTAATGAACATCCCCACTCCTAATCTTATGATGGAAGGAAGTTCGTTGATGAAGCAGCTGAAGATGGTTGTGCCTACAACATTAACCCTGAGGAACTGCTGCAGAGATGCTCTGGGACTGAAATGACTGACCCTCCAACCACCACATCAAATAGCCTCTGTATTGGAACACGATGAAGCCATTGAAAGTGGGGGAAACATGGCAAACAAAGCTGCGTGCAGTTAAACCCTTGTGCATTTTACAGAAGATTTCGGTTTGGCTCCCTGTGCCCAAACAGACTGAGCACACCATAAAAAACAGAACACTTTTCCCAGTCCTAAATATTGTCTAAAATTCCAAATGCAATAAAATACTCATTCCTCTTAGAAAAACAGTTTTACTTTGATTTATTCTTTCTGATACGCTAAGGGATTTATTCCACTATAGTTTTACCGTCATTTAATTAAAACCATCACTAAGAGACAACACTTGTGATTTCCTTTCATTGAGATGTAGAAATGTACTTGTCACACCCTTTTGATCACCGCTTGTGTTAGAGCCTCTTATCGGCTTTGTAATGTTCAGAACCCCGTGCACTGTCCTGATTAAACCAACTGCATATTTATCTACACCACCATGCTGCCAGTTACACATTTCTAGAACATACTACGTATTAGAGAGGTATTCCCTTGAAAGTTCCTGGAAAAACATCCCTCATCAAAGAAAAACACTTAACGTTGTTCAGCTCATTGCATCATATCTGTCTCAGTCACAAACCCAGACACACACATTTCAATTCTTCCTGCAGCTGCTGTTTGCTGCTCTTTTTCCAGCCTGTGCTAATTGCCCACATGTTCCCTGCACTAGCTGGTCTCCATCTGCTCCAGTTTCTCATGCCTCCTTGTTATGCAATGTGTTTAGTTCTTGTGTCTCACTCCGTCTCTGCCATCAATCTTCACATTTTCTTCAATCTAACAATTCACCCATCAAAATAAATCAGGTTAAAATTTATTTATTAGTCTCAAGTAAGGCTTACATTTAACATTGCAAGGAAGTCACAGTGAAATTCCCCTAGGCGCCACACTCTGGCGCCTGTTCGAGTCAATGCACCCTGATCAGCGCGTGGGAGGAAATCAGAGCACCTGGAGAAAACTCACACAGACACGGGGAGAAACTCCACATTGGCAGTAACCCAAGCCAGGAATCGAACCCACTCCCTGGCATTGGGAGGCAGCAGTGCTAACCATTGCGCCATCGTACTGCCTCCTGTCACAATTTCATAACAAGAAAATAGATATTCTAACATTTCTGAGTTTTTGCAGCCTCATTAAAAGTGGGTTCTGATGAAATTCATGCACCTGGAGCTGAGGGAGCCACTCTGTAACACCTTTTTTTTTGCTTTTGCTTATAAAAATTTGTCCCTGTAACTTACTCTCCAATATTACCATTGTTACAAGCTCCTATCGTACTAGATCTACTCTGTCCTGTTCATAGAATCCCTATAGTGCAGAAGGTGACCATTCGTCCCATTGAACCTGCACAATCCCAGCCAGGCCCCATCTCCGTACAACCACACATTTACCCTTCTAACCCCCAGACACTAAGGGACAATTTAGCCTGGCCAATCAACCTAACCTTCACATCTTTGGAGTGTGGGAAGAAACCAGAGGAAACCCACACAGACATGGGGAGAACCTACAGACTCCACACAGTCACCCAAGGTAGGAATCGAACCCGGGTCCTTGACACTGTGAGGCAGCAGTGCTAACCACTGTGCCACCGTGCCACTGTTAAACTGAATTATTTATTCCCTCTGCTGGGTCAGGCCCCAATTCAACTTTCTCATTATCTAAATTTATCCTTTCTTTAAAAGAATTAAATATCCTGTTAAATCTTCCACAATATTATTCAACAACTTTCTCCATTCTTGCTTTCAGTTGTTGGTCATCATTTGCAAACTTGAATCATAGCATTATTAAATGATGACAACACAGAATGAGGACATTTGGCCCATCAAGCTGATGCCAGCACTCTGCATAAGGAATTTATTTAGTCCCATTGCTCTGCTCTCTCCCCTTTGTCTTTTCCTTGTAGCCCTGCAATTAATTTTTCCCTTCAAGCTTCTCTGTATTTCCCTTTTTAAAGTGATGATAGAATTGGCCTCCACACATCCCCCCTCACCCCCGAACCCACCTCACCTTCACAAGCAAAAAACTCCAAGTTGTAACTACCTGCTGAGCTAAGAAGTTTTCCTTTGGAGTTTTTTTTTGACTTTTTCAATACTTCTGCCAAAGGGCAGGATTTTCCAGCCGTGCCCACTACTGGGATTGTCCAGTCCTGCTGAAAATCAATGGACATTTGATGGCGTGTCGATTCTCCCATATTGGAGCCTGCCACCACTTTGGGAGGGTGCCCCTTCACAGGGCAGGTCATACACCCTCACCCAGGTCGGCAGCACGTGCTGTAAGTCTGTTTCCTTCATTGCATTAGGAAGCTGGAGAGAAAAGTGGAAAATCCCAGTCAACACTTAACCATACCTTTAACAAAGCTCTAAATGAGCCTAATTACCTGCCAGCCTCATGGGGGCTGCTGATCACCTTGAGCCCTGAGTCTTGGCTGGAAGTGGGGGTCAGAAAGCCAACGCACTAACCAGTCTCATAATATTTAGGAGCAGTTCTCTTTCAGCCAGGGAATCAGATGGTTATTCAAGTGAAATGGGCTGCCATATCCTACAGGTCAATTCAGTTGGCCTGGCAGCTGGTTAGTGATACAGAGTAATGCCAACAGTGTGGGTTCAATTCCTGTACTTGCTGAAATTATTCATAAAAGTGCTGCCTTCTCAACTTTGCCTGAGATATGGTGACCTTCGGATTAAATCACCATCAGTCAGCTGGGACAGTGAGTACTTTACTCTTTTTGCCTACAGTTCAGCAAGTTTCTGTGCTGG
Organism: Sphyrna mokarran; assembly: GCA_024679065.1. Taxonomy (NCBI): domain Eukaryota; kingdom Metazoa; phylum Chordata; class Chondrichthyes; order Carcharhiniformes; family Carcharhinidae; genus Sphyrna; species Sphyrna mokarran. The sequence goes on from JAGIQG010000024.1 coordinate 9,015,554, forward strand.
TGGAGGCTGAAGATGACAAGTGCTGATGGAATATTTTTAACATGCTGCTGACATAAAGAATCTCTGATTGTCTACACAGATTGTAAAATTACAGTGAATTCACCACCCTCATCTTTACTGTTAACCAAAACAGCACAGTAACAAAAACCTGGTGGCTTAGACTGATAATAGACTGGAAATGATAGTCTTTGTGGAAAATTACATTGACCGTTCCTATTCTGTCTGGTCTTTACGGTGTTACTGAGGAGAAACAATGATTATCTATCGGTTTACAGCTTCCTAATTGTGACTGAAAGCTCTCAAAGGTTTCCTGTGAGTAAATAGATAAAACCAGAAAACTGAATTGCAGCTGCAGGCCACATTGATATCAGCCAATGGTAAAGCTTCTGCCTGTTTTATGATCTCTCTTTGTTCTGGCTTGCTGCCCACATGAGAGATGAGAGATTATTTCAGATTGCATTTTTCAGCAATTCCTTGGCGTCCTTGTGAAAGGATAAAGCATTGGTGACACGGTGACGCAGCGATAAGCATTGCTACTTCACAATGCTAGGGACACGGGTTAGATTCCAGCCTCGGGCAATTGTTTGTGTGGAGTTTGCACATTCTCTCCGTGTCTGCATGGGTTTACCCAGTTTCTTTCCATTTTCCAAAGATCTGCAGGCTAGGTGGATTGGCCATGCTAAATTGCCCCTTAATGTTCAAAGGTATGTAGATTTGGCGGATTAGTCACGGGAAATGCTCAAAGGTGGTGAGAAGAAGAGGGCCTGGATGGGACATTCTTTTGGCGAGTCAGTGCAGATGTGATGGGCTGAATGGCCTCTTTCTGTACTATAAGGATTCTATGGCTCTATGTTTAGCCTGTCATCCAACCATTGCGCTAAATATCAGAATGTTAAGTTTTGGTATTACGCTCACTGAAAGATCTATCATTCTTTGCTTCATTATTTGAAACATTGTACTAAGGTGCTGTATATTTGAAACAATGTGTGTACAAACTGAAGTGCTTTACATTGTATTCATTATTTCACTTGGAAGCAGATGGAAAATTACAATATATTCTTTTGGATTTGGCTGGATTCAGGCTGGAGTCCTTAAAGGTTTAAAGATATCCAAACTGTTATCATATAAAATAGTGGATCCAATAGTTTAGTGCTAGACTAAATCTGATGCTGAAATTTATGTCAATTGTGTCATACATGACTTCTACTTTAAAAAAATAATTTTCCCCAGGTTCATGTGATAGTAATTTTAATTTTAGTTAAGGTACTGGTGCTGAAAACTTAGCACAAAGCGCAGTTTGTGGTGAACATAGAATCATCGCACCCCTACAGTGTAAAGGGGCAGCACGGTGACACAGTGGTTAGCACTGCTGCTTCACAGTGCCAGGGACTAGGGTTTGATTCCCAGCTTGGGTCACTGTCTGTGTGGAATCTGCACATTCTCCCCGTGTCTGTGTGGGTTTCCTCCGGGCGCTCCGTTTTCCTCCCACAGTCAGAAGGATTTGCTGGTTAGGTGCGCTGATCTGAACAGGCACACGAGACTGAGGTAACTAGGGAAATCTCACAGTAACTTAATTGCAGTGTTAATGCAAGCCTTAATTATGACTAATAAATTAACTTTAATTTTTAAGGAGACCACTTAGCCTATCGAGTCTGCATGAACCACAATCCGATACAGACCCTATCCCTGTAACATCACACACTTATCCTGCTAATCCTTTACACTAAGGGTAATTCAGCATGGCCAATTTGCATATCTTTGGAGTGTGGGAGGAAACTGGAGCACCCAGAGGAAACTTATGCAGGTACGGGGACAATGTGCAAACTCTACACAGACTGTGATCCGAGGCCAGGATTGAACCGGGTCCCTGGTGCTGTAAGGCAGCAGTGCTAACAACTGTGCCAGTTATTAGCCACCTAGAACCCTGAAATCTTCATTGCATTGTTCCTGACTAACCTGTCTGTAGACTTAATGAGGTCAAAATTTATGGGTGCTCCACCCATTTTCTGAGCATAAGGCATGTTCAGAGCAGTGTTGTTCCACAGCCATACTGTCTAGCTTCATTCTGCAGAGGAGCTGGATGCACATCTAATTTTCTGGGGCTCATTTTTACTCTGATAGTCACCCAAAACAGACATTGTGTTGCTTGCACACGGGGGACTATTGATGAAGTTGTTGCTGCAATTAATCCACTTTCAATGGGACAAGTACAAATTTGATTTGTTCTCAAAGCTCTTGTGTTTCATTTGGCCACTAATTAAAGGTCAGAAAGCAGCAAGACCCTTTCAATTCCATTGACCCGCCATAGCCTACCCCAACCCCTTTAAAATTCCTGAGCACCACTTCTTCCTGAATGGCCTCCCTACTCCATGGCCAAATGAGAGTCCTAACTGGGCAATCAATGCCTACTCATGAGCCTCATCCACCCCGCTGTGTTCAGACATAGATAGACAGGGCATGTGCAAAACACAGAAAGCAAACTCTGTCACGGTTGAAGAAGGCAGTTCACCACGTTCCTTTTCCGTGGCAATTAGGGTCGTGCAATAAATTTCTGCGTTGCCAGCAACATTCACACTCCAGAATGATTTGAAGAAAATTTTCCCTGGTGGATAAGCAAAGACCAGAAATTCACAGGTTAGATCTTACTGTGTGCTGAGTCAATCTCATTTGGGGTAACAGTTCAGACTTTACAATGGGCCTAAATGATTCTGAAATTGGATGAATTGTTGAACAACGTTGAACAACTGTCTGAGTTTGATTTCTGTAGACCTTGTAATAAGAGCCATACATACTATATTTTTAAATCTATAACAAGCAATGGCTGAATAATGCTCTTGGATTACACCCGATGGGATCAAAGAAGCTCCCCACGAAAAACCTTTGAAGATGGAGTTGTTGTAGATTCAAATCTGTGATTTTCAACTAGAATTACTTTCAAGTCTGCACATAAAACAGAATATACTTTGTCTATAAATTATATCATGCAGCTGCTGGCTAAATGTATGTTGTAACTTCCAGGAAGAATGAATTTAAAGCATGCTTCACCCTGGTTCCTAGCCATTTGTCTGCCGTAGCTAAAGAAAAACAGCATAAGTATATCCGTTGAATAAATTGATCCTCATTTGATTTTTCTTCCCTCTTTCTTCAGATCCTTTTGTTGCATAAACCAACTCCTCATTTCTCAACTTGGTCAAGAGGAAACATGAAGCAAACCAAACTGACCAAAAGCGGTGAAATATCTTTCCAGCTTTGAGTTTCACTTTGAGGACATCCTAGACTTGAACCTACTGATAATATTGTTCAAAATGTACTTATTTTTGCCCAGATCCCAGCATAGTAATTTATAGATTATTATTTTTCATTCCTAAGGTAGTTCTGAGAATACCATAATCTGGGCGTTAAGCAGTAATTATGTCTGTAAGGAGGCTATAACTTAACTGTTTCATTTCTTGCCAAACACTTCTTTTTCCCTTATCAATGTTTGGTTCTCCAGTAAGGCACAAACCTGTCCAGGATTAGAATAGAATGAGTGGCACGGTGCACAGTGGCTGCCTCACAACACCAGAGACCCAACTTCGATTCCTGGCTTGGGTCTCTGTCTGTACAGAGCCTGCATGTTCTCCCCATGTCTGCATGGGTTTCTCCAAGTGCCCTGGTTTCCTTCCACAGTCTGAAGAACAAAGAAAATTACAGCAAAGGAACAGGCTCTTCAGCTCTCCAAGTCTGCACCAACAATGTGCCTGACTAAACTAAAGACCCCTACCCTTCCAGGAACCATATCCCTCTATTCCCATCCTATTTATATATTTGGCAAGACACCCCTTAAAAGTCACTATCGTATCTGCTTCCACTACCTTCCCCAGTAGTGAGTTCCAGGCATCAACCAGCCACTGGGTCAAAACCTCACCTCATACATCTCCTTTAAACCTTGTCCCTCGCACCTTAAAGTTATGCCCCCAGTAATTGATTCTTCCAACCTGGGGGAAAAGCTTCTGACTATCCACACTATTTATGCCTCTCATAGACATATAAACTTCTATCAGGTCACCCCTCAACCTCTGTCATTCCAGTAAGAACTAAAGACAGGCTAGTTAGGTATATTGATCATGTTAAATTCTCCCTCAGTGTCCCCAAATGAGTGCCGGAGTGTGGCAACCAGGGGATTTTCACAGTAATTTCATTGCTATGTTAATGTAAGCCTACGTGTGACTAATAAATAAACTTTAATTTATATTTCTCCCAAATCTGAGAAGATACAACTTCAGTCCCTCAATGGAGAAGAAACAAGTAGAAACTTGATATCGAATTATCAATCTCTCTTTCAACTTGAGACTTGAACTTTTCTCTTTAATGGGAGGCTATTTCCCAAGGCTGAAATGGTCTCTACAAGAGGACACAAATTTAAGGTGTTGGGCAGCAAGTACAGAGGAGATTCTAGGGGTAAGTTTTTCACTCAGAAGGTGGTGAGTGAATGGAATCGGCTGCCGTCAGTGGTGGTGGAGGAGAACTCCAAGGTGAGGTGTCAAGGTGCCTCTGAACTTCTCTCTCATTCTTTCTTCTCCCAAAATACACAATCCCTAATCTTCTTCCACATCCTACATCATTATTATTCAAATCAAGGTTCATCAAATATGTGCAACTCTTTAATTCATCCTTTTCCAAGACCTCAAAGAAACTTGGTTTATTCTCACTGGAATGGCAGAGGTTGAGGAGTGACCCGACAGATGTCTACAAAATTATGAGGGGCATGGATAGAGTGGATAATCACAAGACTTTTCCCAGGGTGGAACAGTCAATTACTAGGGGGCACAGGTTTAAGGTGCAAGGGGAAAGGATTAATGGGGATGTACAAGGCAAGTTTTTTTTTTACACAGAGGTGGTGGGTGCCTGGAACTCACTGCTGGAGGAGGAAGTTTTAGTTCAGTTGGGCAGTATGGTTGGTGCAAGTTTCGAAGACAGAAGGGTCTGTTCCTGTGCTATAATTTTCTTTGTTCTTTGTTCTTTAGTTGTCAGACCTTTCTCACTTAAAGCTTTAATATTAGGAAAAGTAAAACCCATCTGAGCATAAAAATAACACAACATGTAATTCATTTCTCTGTAATTTGGGGCTGAAGTAACTTCTAACTCTGCTGCAGGATGCTTCATCTGCAGATGGTGCGTGCAATGAGTTTTAACCTTGTTGCCTCCACCTTAATGTACTTTATATGTGGATTGTAGTCCTCCTCTGTTTAGAAAAATCTTATTTCATTTCATATAGTTTATTTGTGTTCGTGTTTCTTCACCATTTGATCACATTATTTTCCAGGATCGATATATAATCCCTCAACATTATTAACAGAAAAAGAGTAGGAGAGAAAATAGGACAAATATTGAATCAGAGTCTCCTGGTCTGCCAGAACCTGCAGAAGAGGGTAAAACCTTACCAAGAATAACCATGGACCAACACATGGAAATATCCACCATCTTCAAGCATGAAAATAAAAATTATTTACTATCACAAGTAATTGCATTAACACTGCAATGAAGTTACTGTGAAATTCCCCTGGTCACCACAGTTTGGTGCCTGTTCAGGTCAATGCACCTAACTACCTTTCAGGCTGTGGGTCGAAACCACACTTTTCAGGCTGTTGTTCTGTACAAACACACAATGTACCGTGTTTGTACATTCCTCCAGACACAGGAGGAATGTACAAACTCCACACAGACAGTGACGTAAGCCAGGAATCGGTCCTGAGTCCCTGGCACTATGAGGCGGAAGTACTAACCACTGTGCCACCATGCAGCCCAGAGAGAGAAAAAGAGAGAGAAAAAGAAGGGAGAGAGAGAATGATCTGGCAAAATTGAGCATCTCTTTTAATTTGTAGAACAAAAGTAGGTTTAAAGCAGCAATTTCAGCTTAGGAAGAACAATGGACTAATCATAGTATTACCAGTCGAGATCAATAATTTGCATCCAAATTGTGCTTTTAACTTAATAAAAATTCCCCCTTGTGGGAGAAGCATCATCCCTCACTTATCAAATAATATTTATATCCCAGTCAAGGACTGGACAGATCTTTGAACAGCAGATACGGATTTAGTGCAAGATTTGTTTCTGATCTGCCCACAATCTCTTAATGCTCTTCCATATGCACTAATAGTTTACTTATTTACTGTTCATTTCCTAAAGGAAATAATTCAATTTGTATGAAGTTAGCTTGTTCTGTGTGTGCAGTAAACTGTGCTGCAAGTCACAATAATGGAGCAGATTTACTCCGGCATTTTCGCTTCCATTTGATCGTTTTTTTTTCATTGGTGGGACGTGGGCATCGCTGGCTGGGCCAGTATTTATTGCCCGTCCCTAGTTGTTCCAGGGCAGTTGAGAATCAACCACATTGCTGTGGCTCTGTAGTCACATGTGGGCCGGACCGGGTAAGACGGCAGATTTCAAAGAACAAAGGAAATTACAGCACAGGAAGAAGCCCTTAGCCTGTCAAGCCTGCTGCCCAACTGAACTAAAATTGAAACTTTCCTTCCCTAAAGGATGCTAGTGAATTAGGTGGGTTTTTACAGCAATGATTTCATGGTCATCAAGAGATTCTTAATTCCAGATATTGTTTATTGAATACAAATTTGAGACGTATAAGATAATGAAGGGGACAGATGGGGTAGAAAGGACAGGATAGCAGAACTAGAGGGCACAGCCTCAAAATAAGGGAGGGGGGTGCAGTTTAAATTGGAGTTGAGGAGGAACTTCTTCACGCAAAGGATGGTGAATCTCTGGAACTCTCTGCCCGTTGAAGTGGTGAAGCTACCTCACTGAATATATTTAAGTCACGGGTAGATAGGTTTCTGATAGACAAGGGAATTAAAGGTTATGGGGAAAAAGTGGGAAAGTGGAACGGATCCAGTTCAGATCAGCCTTGATGTTATTGAATGGCGGGGCAGGCTCGAGGGGCTGGATGGCCTATTCCTGCTCCTATTTCTTATGTTCTTAAATTCCACCAGCTGCCATGGCAGGATTCAAACCTGGGTGCCCATTAGCTGAGTTTCTGGATTAATAGACTAGCCATAATATCACTAGGCCATCACCTCTCCATAAATTGCAGGAAAGGAGTGAACATGTGGATATAACTCTGCATAAAACCTGGGCAAAAGAAGTACTGCCTGATGCTGATTTCTCCTTCTCTCTTGTATTCTCTTTCTGTTCCCTGGTGAAAGCACAGGCAGGGATGCGTCATTTAAACAAAATGTTCTTGAAAATTGCACCACCCGTAGTAAGTGATGTCCCACTAAATGGAAAATGCTAGACCATATGCAGCTGACAGAACTCGAGAGAGCTGTTATTGCATCAACATGAGCAGCTGTTCTAGTCCCTATTCAGCACATTGTAAAAAAACTGAAGCACTGCCAATTCATTCACTCTCTGTCTCTGTCTGTGTCTCTCTCAGTAGTTGTGGCGATTCAGAAATATAATATCCAGCCAGCAAATTCCATCTCATAAACAAACATAATCTGATAATCCCTAAACAAAACGGGACAAAAACATCCTGTCACTGCAAAACTGATGGTTGCTGATAAGTCTATTTATAATGTTGATACATTGCTGACTGATGGGGGTGTTTATTGTTGAAGGTGCTGGGATTTACTTATGTCCTAGATAAGGCTGGAGTGATACTCACTTTCTGCTGCTCTGAATGTTGGAGCATTTTTGTTACGGTGAGTGGGCTAGAGGTTAAGTACAAATTCTATTACAGCAACTTGTGAAAGTTATTAATTAATTTGGAGGCTATCACTGGAGGGAAAAGAGACATAAAACTGCAGGTTTGTCGTTTAAAAACCAAACTGGCGTCAGTCTCAGCTCAGTGCTAACGCTCTGAGTCAGACGGTTATGGGTTCAAAATCCACTACAGGAATTTGAGCTCAAAATCTAGACTGACACTCAGTCTAGTACTGAGGGAATATTGAGGCACTGAGGGAAGATTGAGGCACCCAGGGAAGATTGAGGCACTGAGGGAGCATTGAGGCATTGTTGGAGTATTGAGGAACTAAGGGAGCATTGAGGCATTGATGGAAATTGAGGCATTGAGGGATTATTGAGGCACTGAGGAAGTATTGAGGCACCGAGAGAGTATTGAGGCACTGAGGGAGCATTGAGACACTGAGGGAATATTGAGGCAATGAGGGAATATTGAGGCACTCAGGGAGTATTGCTGCACTGAAAGAGTATTGAGGTTCTGAGGGAGAATTGAGGTACTGAGGGAGCATTGAGGCACTGAGGGAGCATTGAAATACATTTCAAAGGTTGGGCATATTGGGTGTTAGGTGGTTGTTAAAAGCGCTGTACAAACACAAGTCTCTTTCTTCATCACCTTTCATCTTCTCTTTCTCATTCTGACTCTCTCCTCACCGGTGATGGTCTCTCTTGTATGCACTTATTGGTCTGGCCTAATGTGACTCCATTCCTGTGTTTTGTAACTGAATCCTAATATCCCTGAATCCACTAAATTATCAAACTATTCTATTATTCAAGAGGCAGCACAACTTGTTCCGAGCAATGAGGGCTGGGAATACTTGCATTCATCATCTGATTCCAATGGAAAAACAGCATGTTATTTTTGGTTGGTGTAGCACGAACAAATGTTGAATATATCCTCTGAGTCCTAACTGGCGTCCTGTCTGCTTCCAGCATTTTAAATTCAGGTTTACCAATCTAATGGATCTTTTGCTTTGCCACCAGGTTAGGAATTGTATATGGAGAATGGTGCCCCCCTTCCCCCCACCCCACTAAACCACCCCCCAACCCATTTCAGCTGAAAGGTCAGGGGTAAACCCTGTCTCAACTTGGTCAGGTTATCATCTGGCCATTAATTGGCTTGAAAGGAAACATTCAGCCCCACCCCTGGAGGACATCCTGCCTCTGAGAGCTGTGTGTGCAACCAACTGGCTGACATCTGTCTTGTCCCTACTGCGCCACCAGGGAAGGTGGCCACTGCTGGGGTTGCAAGAATTGCCCAAATAAATAAAGACTGATGGTGCTGTACAAACGGGTGGCACGGGCTCGTTGGGCCGAAGGGCCTGTTTCCCGTGCTGTTTTGTTCTTTGCTGGGATCTGTAGCTGAGTCTGGTGTTTTGCTTAGGGCTGGGCTGATGGGCCTGGAATGTCAGCCTGAAGGAAGGGGAAGGGAGCACTTGAACCCACAGCCTCCTGACTCAGGGGCAAAACCAGAAACAACTGAGCCACAGCCGGCACATCATCAAAGGAGGTCAGTGAAGGCAATTAAAAATAATAATTTACAATAAATTAAATGTAACTTCACCCTTATCTTCAATGCCTACCAAATGTTTTTTGAATCCAGTTCAGATCCTTTCATTTATAAAGATTCTAATGTCCTTTTTAGGTGCACCATGCTATTAATTTTGTCGTCTGCTTTCCTTAGTGTTTTTCATCTGTTTTGCATCTGCGCAGGTGCAGCAGGTGACAGGCATGAGAGAGAATCTGTTATGCAGACCCTGTCTCATGTGCTGCTGAGTCAGGTTATGATGGAGGTGATTTATAGCTGCACCTTCTCTGGGTTGCTTAGGTTCAAGTTGAGTTGAAACAATGCCCAGCCCACTCATGGCAAGGCCACAGTCATTACTATTATTGATATCAAAGTCTTAAAGAAAAATGCATGTTTCCCGCTCCTTCCACAGAGCAGGCATTGATTTGACAGGTTGCTTATGTTAGATCCTAGTGGTTGGGTTATGTAAGTTAATCTTGAAGAGGCTTTTGAAAATAAAGGGAGGTGTTTCAGGTCAAGCACTTCCATCAGAACTGATATTCCAAGTACTTACTGTTAAGTAATCTGAGGACTTAGTTGAGGTCATTAGGTTACATTTTAGCTTCATTTGAAGCAATTTTTTAAAGCGGCGTCTTGGTCTTTTGGCTAAGATGCAAATGAGATCAAGCCTTGGAGGAGGAGCTTTATCTACTCCAATCAGCTTGGATCATGTAGATCAAGCTCAAGACAGGAGGTAAGAGCCCTGTCTTATCAGCTTGGATTGGGAACGACTCTGAATTGAATTTGATTGGAATAAAAATGAAAAACATCTCTGGGGAATTTACCTGACACTTTGTAAACTCTGGCAAAGATAGCAGAGTGATTTGGTGGATAATTTATTATTGGAGAACCTGGCCAGTTACAGTAAAATTTGTGTTATCCAGCCCTAATTCTCTGCTAACCAGACTTCTGACATTCCCCTATTATGTATCATCGCTTCAGCAACTGGGAACAATTCTGAAGTTACCCAGAACCTGAGCCTTATCAAATACTTTTATTTCAGTTTTAATTTCATTTGTAAATGGAACTCTCCTTTAATCAGCACTTTTGATTAACCACAAATGCCAGATATTATTGATTGGACTTTATTTGCCTCGGTGCTAATGATTCTTTTCTAATTTCAAAATGACAATTAGACCTCTAAAACCAAGCAGGAGTTTATTCTGCACAAACTATTGAAACAGGAAACACCATACTAACATAAAGTGTTCTTTATATGTTAATTGCAAATTTAAGCTGAAGATGGCTGGATTGTCTATTGAATACTGTCCATTCACCTCTGAGACTGTGGTTCAAATTTAGATGTGGAGATATCAGTGTTGGACTGTGGTAAGCACAGTAAGAAGTCTCACAACACCAGGTTAAGGTCCAACAGGTTTATTTGGCAACATTAGCTTTCAGAGTCTCAGGCTCCTTCATCAGGTGAGTGAAGAGCTGTGTTCACAAACAGGGAATATACAGATACAAACTCAATTTACAAGATAATGGTTGGAATGCGAGTGTGGAAACTTGATGTCTGTGTCGATATGTGTAATCTTCTTGGAGATCCTCTTCACTTGGAGCTCACATTCCAACCATTATCTTGTAAATTGTGAACACAGCTCTTCACTCACCTGATGAAGGAGCCTGAGACTCTGAAAGCGAATGCTGCCAAATAAACCTGTTAGACTTTAACTTGGTGTCGTGAGACTTCTTACTGTTCAAATTTAGCACAGAGCAGGAGGATGAAATTGCCTCTCATTGTGCGTTCTAGAAAGCCTCAGCCTAATTGCCAGTGCATGAGTCCACATAATACTGCCAAAATCTCAGGATGAATTGGCACTGGAATGGGATTGGGAATTGAATTGGGATCGGGAATTGAATTGGAATCACTTCTCGGCTTTTTAGCTAAGATCAAGTGTCAAAACAAGCCCGAGGTCAGGTGTGATGCCTTTTCTTGGCAGCTTGAATTCAAAAAGTCTCTTTAACGAGGATCATGAATTAGATTCAATTTGAATTTAGTTTTTAGGGCAAGTAAGCAGATGGATTCGGGTTTGTCCATTTCACTCTGCACATTGGTTTTGTAACTTTAAGAAAGGAGTAAAACATTTAAAAATAGTCTCACTCAGAGCGCTTGAATGAATGGTATCTGTACAAAATAAGAAGGAGGTCAGATAAGGACAGAGGGTGGTGTTCTTGAACTTCTGATCAGAACATATTAAGGCAGGATTAGAGTGCTTTACCCTGCTCCCAACTCCTGCTCTGGTGAAGCTGATGTCAAAGATGTAGAAATTATGCATTTTTGATTATATTTTGTAACAGTTTCATTTTCCATGTTGCAACATCGGGAAAATTCACATTTATTTAATATTTCTCATTGTAGGTCTGAACTATGTAAAATTCCCTTGTTCCAAAAATGTACAAAACCAGTTTCATCAAATAGATACAAAATATCTTTCAATGATTTCCAGTGATGCCAAGAGCAACAAATTAAAGGCATCACTGAAGTGATGGCTTTGTTAGTGGAGTGAATATTGTCCAAGTTTAAACTGGTTTGGTGACAATAAGGGACACTGTGAGTTAACAATACTGATTAACTGGTCAAGTTTTTGGGCAAATAACGTGGTTTCTCTCTTTCTACACTATCAGACAATTCATCTTGAAGATTTAGATTCTGCAATCATTTCGAAGAAGCATCTGTTCTTAAAAAAATTGCAATTGTTGGCAAAACAAGAATAATAATTTTCTCTCTCTTTTAGAAACATAGAATCCTACAATGCAGGATTGGCCCATCGAGTCTGTACCAACCACAATCCCCCCCAGGCTCTATCCCCATAACACCACACATTTACCCTAGCTAATCCCCCCGACACCAAGGGGCAATTTAGATGGCCAATTGACCTAACCTGCACATCGTTGGACTGTGGGATGAAGCTGGAGAACCCAGAAGAAACCCATGCAGACACAGGAGCAATGTGCAAACTCCGCACCAGCAATGACTCAAGCTGGGAATTGAACCTGGGTCCCTGGCACTGCGAGGCAGCAGTGCTAACCACTGTGCCACCATGCTGCCCATGCCCTAGCAGAGCGTTGACATCAATGGGCCTTTTATGGTACTCTTGTTCTGGAGGTGTGGATCGTCTTTGCTAATGGTAAATTTGTCGAGTTTGTAAGGATGTTTAAAAAGATCATTCGTTGTCTATTTTGATCTCTTTTACCGTCGATCTTTCCCACCAGCCTCAGGCTCTCAGTTAGCCATGAACACAAATCCCATAATGGCTACTAAACTTCAGGAGCAGTTGTAAACAGGATTTGCAACATCGAAATCTGTTCCCATCTCTCTGCCAGTGAGGTGATCTGGTTCATCCCCAGAAAGGATGTAAACCTAATTTCCATACATTATAATAGATTATCATATTATTAAAAGGCTTAACATCCCTCCCCACCATTCCCCCAATGGCATGACATCACGCCCACCTGAATCACTACTGGTTTTTAAAAGAAAAAACTAGTCATGACGAACACACCAGACGTGCAGACATACCTGTAGGGTTGAGGGATAAAGGAGGCATGGCTCCCTGGCATCCTGACAGTGCCTTCTGGTACTGCAGGAGTGCTACCAAAGGGGCATTGTCAAGGGGGCAATGGAGAGGGGCAATGTCAGGGCACACATTAGGGGACTCTAGCTGAGGGGCTACCTTCTTCCATTATGGGGGATTCCTCTTCTGTGTGTGGGGTCTTTGCCATGGGGTCCCAATACCTGTGGGGGGAAGTCCCAATGTCCTTGGGGGCACCCTTTAGAAATGACAGCCCAATCTCAGAATGCCAAGGTTACTGGCTTGTTTAGGCCCCGCCCCTCCAGCTGGCTGCATGATCCTTACCAGCTGTCTGAAGTTGCACTGTTAACTCAGGCAAGGTAAGGCATCTGTGAGGTTGATGAGTTTCACACAGCTTTATTCACCTAATCCAAAACTCTGCACAATTTTGGGAAAAGCATTCCCATGATATTTTATTCCATGCCCAAGAAATAAAAAATCGGAATGTGTAGCTGGTGGCTGGAGACAATAAAGGCAGATTATTGATTTGGATGCTAACCACTTACTGAAAATTTGAAGCTGGATAGTAATTACAAGAGGGAATGAAAGAGCACAGAGAACAGCAGGTGGAAACTAAGACACAGGAATGCTGACCCTGCTACAGAAAGGGTAATTCATGGAACAAATGGTTAGAATACACACTTTCTGGAAAAACTGGAAGAAAGTAAAAAGTAGCAAACGATACAAAAAAAACCCCAGTCGGGCAACTTAAAAGACAAAAAGTAACCATCAAGCCTCACAAGGGCCAGCCACAAAATTCTGGGAAGGAGAAAAGACAAATTTCCTGTGAGGACTCTGTTCTGAAAATTTAGCCACTTCTGAAATATCAACTGTGAGAAACATGGCTCACAGTCAAATAATTTAGTCGAGTCAAGTTCCGAAGGAGCAAGATATTTTATTTAGTGTTTTTGCAAGACCGGGTGTCCAAAAAGGTAGGCACACATGACAATAAGTTCAGCTCACATTTATACATCAAGTTTGAGTCTTTTCACACCTTTCCCCTCTATGATTGGTTATTTTGTGTTTAAAACAAACTATCTTAAGCCTATTCTCCCTATTCTTCCCCCTTCTTTGTTTACTTCCCCCACTACCTTTATTTGTTTGTTTCCTTATTAGGTTATGGTACAAATTCTCTGTGTACGTGCCTGTTTGCAGCTACCTGCCATTAACACTTCTTTATCTCTTTCCTGACTTTAGCTTCCCCTGCAGTTACTAGCAATTATTATTTATTTATCACCTCTTTATTTCAACTATCCCCCATCCTATGAGTCAGTCTTGCAGAAGCAGCCCCTTTGTTTGTGTTCACTGCTATGTCTACTCTTGTTCTTTTCAGATAACTCCCCTTATGTCCACATGTGTTATATTCTTTCCATAAGCTGCAGAAACAACATTACAACATTTTCCACTCTCACAATTTATTACAATATTTTCCATTCTCATATCAACCTCCATCTCCTCTTCCCAATCTCTGTTAAACCCATCATGCCAGTATCAGGGAGGCGATGGTTACGTGGTATTATCATTAGACTATTAATTCAGAAACTCAGCTAATGTTCTGGGGACCTGGGTTCGAATCCCCCACGTAGTAGATGATGGAATTTGAACTCAATTTAAAAGAATATTTGGAATTAAGTATCCACTGATGAAATAAAAATCATAGAAATCCTACAGTACAGAAAGAGGTCATTTGGCCCACCGAGTCTGCACAAACCACAATCCTACGCAGGCCCTACCCCCATATCCTGACATACATTACCCACTAATCCCTCTAACCTATGCATCCCAGGATGCCTTTATGGGGCAAGTCCCTTGGATCTTGGCTTCATGTCACACTATCTGTAACCCCCATGACTTGCCTGGGTTAGCAAAAAACTTCACTTTCTGTGCTGTCTGGAGACAATACACATCCCTCTAACCTCTGCTGTTAGCCACTTTAAGACTTGAATAGCAGGTTAGGTGTAAGGGTTCACATTCTAATCAGCAATCTGTAAACTGTCTCTGCTGATATGTGTGCTTTTGGATTCCAGAACACCTCATTCGCCTGACGAAGGCCATAAAAGCCGAAAGCTCGCAGATTTACTATCAAATAAATCGGTTGGATTTAAAATTGGTGTTGCCAGACTTTACTCAGAATAGAAATGCCAGACAAAGCTATTGCAAGCAAATCACCTCAGGTAGGAGTCGAGTCATTCATTTCAATCACTGCATGACTTTTTTCAGATGTGTCTAGCAACTTTTAAAATTTAGTAAATAGTTATATAAATCACTGCTCAGCCCTAGTTTCATACTTCAGGATATTAATCAGCCTATCCTTTTCAAACTAAACTTAATCTGAAATCTTCAAAAGGAGAGTATAAAATAAGATAATCAGAAAATATAAGATCAACTAGCAATTGTTCACAGAATCCTACAATGCAGGAAGCCATTCGGCCCATTGAATCTGCACCGTCAACAATCCCACCCAGACCCTATCCCCTAATCCAATACATTTACCCTAGCTAATCCCGCTGACACTAAGGGGCAATTTTAGCATGGCCAATCCACCTAACCCACACATCTTTGGAGTATGTAAAGAAACCAAAGCACCTGGAGGAAACCCGCATAGGGGGGGAAAACATGTAAACTCCACACAGACAGTCACCCAAGCTGGGAATCGAACCCAGGTTTCTGGTGCTGTGAGGCAGCAGCACTAACCATTGTATCACCATGCCTTGTTAAGGAGAGAATAATTTTTAAAAAATACAGCCAAGAAACAATTACAGCCAAAGTTCTAACACTCGAATTTCAAATGATTTTGTTATTCTCTTCTCCAAAAAACAGTTTATATATATATATATATATATATATATATATCACACACACATATTTCCATATATCATGCTTTGTTGGTTATTCACTGGTTTACTTACTATTCTGGATCTATTTTTGTGACATTTCATGATTAAAATATGGTTCTCAAATTTCTTTGCTAGTCAAGTCCTGTGAAGACGTTTGGTTGAACATGTTGAAATAATCTACAAAACAATTATTTCTTTGCTGTCCTATTCTACCTAGAATCCATGCTAAAATGGGAATCATCTTAAGGGCATAGGAAATGAGTCTTTGCTTTGTGAGAATAGCCTGAAACAAAAATGTCGAGATTAAAACTGGAAACAAGTCCAAAAATGGTCACATGGTATCGCTGCAAAAGACAGCAATTTCAGGAACTTTCAATTTACTCAGGTTAAAACCTAGACGGGGGCGGTTTGAACTTTTTCAAGGACCCTATGTTAATATTACAATATTCCCTGGCACCCACTATAAATATTGACATATGCTGTGGATCCAACCAGGAACCAGGCTGTTTTGGATCTGGTAATATATAATAAGACAGGTTTAATAAACAATCAGTAAGAATTTAGCAACACCAATTTTTAATCCAACCGATTTATTTGATAGTAAAATTGCGAGCTTTCAACACTCTTGTGTCTTCCTCAGGCTAATACACTGCATTTGCCTGAGGAAGACACAAGAGTGTTGAAAGCTCGCAATTTTACTATCAAATAAATCGGTTGGATTAAAAATTGGTGTTGCTAAATTCTTACTGAGTTCTTACCACCCCAATCCAATACCGGCATCTCTACATCATTAATAAACAATCCCAGAGTAAAAGATCCCTAGGAAATAGTGATCGTGACATGTGTTATGAACACTACAGATGTTCAATGCAAGGAAGGAAAGCTTGGAATACCAGGTCTTAATTCTTTTTTAATTTGGAAGAAATGTGAGAAAAGAAATGAAACCCACTGAAGAATGGGGTCACTATTCCTTTAAACCATTCAAATATTAAATGCTTATTAAAATTTATAAAACACAACAAAAAAAGCAAAAGAAAAGAACAACTTTTACAATTAACAACCATAACAGTTACTCAGACAGCATACTTGAATTAATGTCCCCCCAACACCTATAATCTAAATTTATTTACTGTCCTAAACTCTGAGAATACACTTTCTCCAAAACAGCATCCCATAGATTTTAACATTAAGCGCCAAATCCAGCAAATAATTATTAACCAGGACTTACAGTTTTCTTTTGGACCTTCTAGTTTAGAATACAACTTAAGGGGTCTGACTTCTGCTTTCTTTTCTGCACAACAGCTTGATTTTGTTTTGAGATAACTTAGTTTTGCAACTAGCCTTGGCTATGATCTAGGCCCCTAGATTTCTTTTTTAAATTTTATTTATTAGTCACAAACAAGACTTACATTAACACTACAATGAATACGCTGTGAAATTCCCCTAGTTGTCACAATCTAGATCAATACATCTAGCCAGCACGTCTTTCAGAATGTGGGGGGAAACCAAAGCAGCCCACGCAGACATGGGGAGAAAGTACAAACTCCACACAGACAGTGACTCCACCAAGCCAGGAATCGAACCCAGATCCCAGATACTGTGAAGCAGCAGTGCTAACCACTGCTCGATCGTGCTGCCCTGTTCTACTTAGCAAAATATTGATTTCATCCTGCATCTATTTTAATTTTTCAAATTCAGGGCAGCTAAATTCTTATCAGTTTATTTTTTTGTCCCGTTCTTTATCTTCCATATTCCAACTTCCTAGTACACGGTGAAATTAGCATTCAGTTTGAGAGTGAACGATTTGGGTCAGAAGCAAATGTGTTAAACTTAAAGAAGAGTAATTAAAAAGGATTGAGAGCAGAAGTGGCAGGAGTGGACCAGGAGATGAGTTCAGCAGAAAAGATGGTTGATCAACAATGGCAACATTTATGAAAATTGTTCAAGACGCACAACAAAGATATATCCTAATGAAGAAGAAGGATTCTAGGAAGGGGATAAATCAATCATAGTTAACAAGGAAGTTAAGGATAGTATTGAAGTGAAAACAAAAATACATACAGTATGGCAAAGTTTCGTCATAAGCCAGAGGGTTGGGAAACTTTTAAAAACTAACAAAAGATGACCAAAAAATATTAAAGAGGGAGAAGGTAAGCTATGAGGGTAAACTAACAAGTAACATAGAAAAGGACAATAAAAGCTTCTAGAAAAAAAGGAAAAGAATGACCAAAGTGGAAAGAGGCTTCTTAAAGAATGAGACTGGGGATATAATAATGGGGAACCAAGAAATTAAAAAGGAGTTAAATAAATACTTCTGCCAATCTTCACAACAGAAGATACCAATAGCATTCCAAAAATACTAAATAATCAGGGGACAAAAGTGGGAGAAGAAATAAAAAACAATAACTATTACTAGAGACAAAGCACTAGGGAAGCTAATGCGGCTAAAGATCAATAAGCTCCCTTGGCCAGATGAGATGCATCCAAGGATATTAAAGGAAATAGATACAAAGATAATGGATGCACTGATAATCATCCAAGAATCCTTAAATTCTGGAAAAGTCTGGATGAAAGGAGCATTTTTGGGATGGCAACTTGTAACTAGTGGAGTGCCACAAGGAATAGTGGGGCCACAATTATTTCCAATATATTTAATGATTTGGATGAGGGAAGTGAATGTACAATTGCCAAGTTTGTGGATGGCACAAAAATAGCTGGGAAGGCAAGTGACGAGGATGACACAAGGAGTCTACAGAGAGGTACAGACAGGTTAGGTGAATGGGCAAAACTTGGCAGATGGAATACAATATAGGAAAATATGAAGTCATGCATTTTGATAGGAAGAATGCAGGAGTTGAACATTATTTAGTTGGAGAAAGACTACAGAAAGCAGCAGAGAGGGATTTGAAGGACCTTGTGCATAAATCACAAAAAGCTGGTAGGCAAGTTCAGCAGATAGTAGGAAAGACAAATGAAATGTTGGCTTTTATTTCAAAGGGAATGGAGTATAAAAATAGGGAAATCTTGTTAAACTATACAAGGCAGTAGATATCTTGTATAGGTTTAACAAGATTTCCCTGTATACCTGGAATACTGTGAACAGTGACAATAATATATGAAACCACAGCAAATCAATTTTGGTCTCCTTATCTAAAGAAATACATACTGGCTTTGGAGGCAGTCCAGAAAACATTCACTAAGTTGAACCTGGGTATGAAGAGATTTTCCTGTGTGGAGGGATTGAGAGGGTTGGATTTGTATTAATTGGAATTTCAAAGAATGAAAGGTGATCTTATTGAGACATGTAGGGCATTCAGAAGGTTTGATAGGATAGATGCAGAGATGTTTTTCCTCAAGAGTAAGGGGTTAACCATTTAAGATGGAGATGGGGAGGAATTTCTTCTCTCAGAGAATAGTGAATTTGTGGAATTCTTTACTGCAGATGGCTGTAGGTCATTAAGTACGTGCAAGTCTAAAACATGATATAGAGATGCCGGCATTGACTGGGGTAAACACAGTAAGAAGTCTCACAACACCAGGTTTAAGTCCAACCAGTTTATTTGATAGTAATCCCACAAGCTTTCAGAAATTGTATTCCTTCGTCAGGTGTGTGGAAGGTACTGGTCAGAGAAAGGCCTATAAAGACACGCAGTTTACAGAATACTGATTAGAATGCAAATCTTTGCAGCTATCCTGCTATTCAAGTCTTAAAGACTGACAATGTGAGTGGAGATAATATTAGCATAGGTTAAAGAGATGTGTACTGTCTCCAGACAGGATAATATGTGAGATTTTACAAGCCCAGGCAAGTCATGGGGGTTACAGATAGTGCATCATGAGCCACAGATCCCAGTTGAGGCCGTCTTCATGTATGTGGAACTAGGCTATCAGTCTCTGCTCAGCAACTCTGCGCTGTCATGTGTCGTAAAGGCTGCCTTGGAGAACACGTATCCAAAGATCAAAGACCGAGTGCCTGTGACCACTGAAATGTTCGCCAACAGGAAGGGAACAGTCTTGCCTGGTGATTGTCGAACGATGTTCATTCATCCGTTATCGTAGCATCTGCATGATCTTCCCAATATGCTATGCTTCGGGACATTGTTTCCTGCAGCGTATTAGGTAGACAACGTTGGCTGAGTTGCAAGAGTATGTACTGTGTACCTGGTAGATGGTGTTCTCACATAGATAATGTCATCCATGTTGATGATCTGCATGTCTTGCAGAGGTTGCTGTGGCAGGGTTGTGTGGTGTTATGGTCACCGTTCTGCTGCTGAGACAGGATCTTTAATCAGTGAGGGAATCAAGGATTATAGATAAAATGGGAAAGTGGTGTTGGGGATTATCATAGTGGATCAGTCACTGATTGCATTGAATGATGGAGTAGACTCAATGGGATAAATGGCCTACTTCTGGTGTGACATCTTATGGGTTTATGGGCATACCCCTCAAGTTGTGGTAGAGCACCAAGAGAAGCGGGAAGAGATTAGACGTACATGGAGACAACTCCACTATCATTTATCCATGTTCTCTTAACTATAGCACTCTTGTTTGTCACCCACCCATAAGGATGCACCTACATTGCGTGGGGGCTTGGGAGACAGGTGGTCTCCGTGTCCATGGGGGGGAATGTATCGTCTCATATTCACTGCTGTTAGAACTAGGAACTCTTTAACAAACACACCTCAATCTCTGGAAGGCTGACATTAATGACAGAAGAGGCTTGACTGGATCCAGCATTTTTGTTTCAAAGTATTGGAAAATATGGTGGGAAAAGCGGGCACTGCTGTTTTTCTCACCTGAGCTGGCATTTTGAAAAAAAATCAGAAAATTCTGCCTCGTGTCTTTTGAGTGAAGCATCCTATTGATAAATGCAGATCCTGTTTTGTTATCAAATCCAGTAAAAGGATATGCGACAAATAACATTCAGCTCCATGTATGGCTGGCTGCCTTTTTGCTTTGGCCCTTTCAATATGATAAGTAAAACTCTCCATGTCGTACCTAATATAGAGAATAATTGCATTTATTAGGTGTCATATCAATAAATTTAGCAGCAATTTTTGTTTTAGTTAGCAATTTGGCTATTGTTATTTTTGCTCAATGATTATTATTCTCTCTTTGTAAGCCTATTTTTTGAAATGCTATTGAAGCTATCAGATGTGCTACCACATAGCTTGCACGCTGAATAAAATATTAATTACCTAAATGCAATTAGTATAATAGATAGATACATGAATGGAAGAATCAGCTGCTCTGTGCGAAGACTTTGTCCTTAGCGACACAGAACAGCTAGAAGAAACAGGTGCCATTACAATGGTAACCCACATAAGGTCACCACAAGGTTGTCATGTCAGCAACTCACCAAGTTAGTTTCAACAGCACTTTCCGATACTGCAAAGTTTGCCATGTAGCGGGACAATGGCAGCAGAAGGATTGAAACACCATCTCCTCCCCCACTGCAAGTTCCCCTCCGAGCCACACGTCATCCTCATAGCACAGCGACTGTACTCACACCAAACGGGCTGCAACAGTTCAAGAAGGCAGCTCACAATCATCTTCTCAAGGGCAATTAGGACGGGCAAAAATGCTGGCCTTGATATTCACATCCCATGAAAGAATAAAAGAATTGACAGAGTGACTCATTTCAATGTGAGTTGCATCATTACAGCACAGAAACAGGCCCTTGGACCCACTATATCTATGCCAATCATCGAATACCAATCTATACTAATCCCATTTACCAGCACTTGGTCTATAGCCAACAATGTGTTAGTGATTTAAGTGTTCATCTGGATGATTGTACCTGTCTCCATCACCCACTCAGGCAGCACGGAGCTGATTTAAATCTTCAAATTGCTATTTACATTCGGTTAGCGGGCCTGGGACTGAAATCTCTGGACCTGATAGACTTAATTTATTGACTAACACACATGAAGGCTCATATCCAAATTCATTACTACATAGAAAATGTGTCCAAATTACAGGGACAAGTTTTCCTACAATTCCCTTCCCCTGCCCCTTCCCCACCTCTTCCCCCGCCAGGATGGTTCACTCCAGTGGGGTTTACTTCCCACTAACAGGGAGCACATGGCCCAAACCTGCTGGAGGAATGAAGGCCATGATTTCAGAGGGAATCCTGCTCAGTCTTTCTGCAGTGCTCAGAATGGGGGAGATTCATTCTGAAAATCCCATTCAAAAAATTGGTAGGAGTTATTTCAGTTTTCATGCAAATTCAGCATTTTGAAATCTTTTGGGGGAATCACCTCCATTGTTTCTTAGCAGTTTTATGGACAAACATACTGTTCAGAGAAAAGAGGAGAGGGTGCAGAATGTAGTGTTATCATCACTGCTAGATTAGAGAAAGATCAACTTAATGTAAGGTAGATCCACTCAAAAGTCTGATGGCAACAGAGAAGAAGTTATTCTTGAGTCGGTCGGTGTGTGTATGTCCAGGATGCATGGGTCCTTGGCCAGAATTATCTGATAGCTCGCAGTAGCGAGATTCTCCAGTCCCACCGGCAACATAACACCCTGCCGGTGAGTTTCACAGCGGTTTGGAGTGTCATCAATGGTAAATCCCACTGACAGCGGCAGGACCAGAAAATCCCGCTGCTCATGAACACATAGCCTTCTACCACTGGGAAACACACGGCTCGGAGGCTTGAGAATCCCACCCCCTTAGTTTTCTTATGTTCTTCGCTCACTTCTAAATATAAATCAAACCACCACTCATTGCAATTCTACATTTCAAATAGTGCCTGATTTTGTAGAAATGCTTTGAGATAAAGGGAGAGTTTTAACTCCTGGCAAGAACTGCAGAGCAAAACCTGGTCTTATCATCAGCCCACTGGAATCAAGAGACAGCTCAATGATGGCATTTGCCTTACAGGGGCTGCATGGATTGTTTGCCTCCACAGTTTGCCCCCACCCCCCAAGTTTGTCCATTCTTTCAGACTGCTGTTACACATGTTGTATCCAATACTTAAAAACAATGAATGTAAATCACCAGCTCACTGTCTCAGTTGGACAACAATAAGGCCGAGTACAATTTTTAATTCTTTATTTTTAGCTGTGCACTGTTAATTTCTGTAAAGGATTGGGTGAGGCATCTTTAGTGAGTTAGTGCAATTATTATGTGTTAATCCATTTAAAATTAACCTATTTGTACGTGGAACACCACAATAACTTAATGCATTCTAGTATGAGGAAAACATGCTCATTCCATGAAAGGAATAACTCCAGAAAAGTTGTTATAAACTGCTTAGCAACCCCAGCTGCCTTGAAATGATACCTGAGGTAATAATTAAAATGTGGTATTATGTACAGAAAACTGAAAAGCCAAATGAAGGTGTGTTAGAACATGTTGTGTTGGACAGATGCCACAGGAAATGATTAACTCTAAATCAAAAATATTTCTGAGTGGTTTACAGCAAGTCACAAATCAAAGGGGAGAGTGTTGCCTTCTATTGCCCCAGTGTCTCCAGTGGGCAATGCCTATAGACAGAGACCAGCCTTTTCATTGAGGAACACCAGGCAAAGCTTTGCCTACTTGGCAGTTGCAACCCAATGCAAGGTTAGTGTACCTTTATGAGTTTTTTTTAAATCATGGTCAAAGCCTTGGGTGATGTTATTGCTGGAACGAGGAGGAAAAAAAAACGTGGGCAGGCGAGGTGGCCAAGGTTTTTCAGCTTTCATTTCATTTTGGCTGCAGTGTTAAAGGCAGTCTTAGAAACAAGCTGGAAAAGAAGTTGCTTTCTCTTTCTGTTTTGCTTTGAAAATTTAACCAGTTAGCTGAAAGAAAGATTGGCTGTCATGCTGCAGTAAAGAATATGTGCCTTGATCTTTTGGGGAGATGATTTGATTACAAACTACTCTGAATTTTCAAGATCATTTGAAATCAGCATTCAACCCAGGGAACTGGATTCCAGTATTGTGTGAGCTTCAGTCTGTGTGATGAATGATAATTCTGTATAAAGGGTTTTATTTATTGGATGTTGATTTTATCTGGAACATCTGATTTACATTGGTTGAGGGTTATACATTATTGTGGTTTGTTTGTTTCTTGTTTGTAATTAATAAAAGTTTTTGCAAATTTTCTTACTATACATGCTAACTATATTCTTAAATAAACTTTGTTTGATGAAAGCCCTCTACTGGGTCTTTTGAATCACACCTAAAGTGAAACATTTCATGCTTATTCTAGCCAAATTCAAGATACAAACCTTTCCTATGATCCAGGCAGGCTTCATAACACACTTTGCAGTTTCTAACCTGAACAATAACACCAATAAAACTGTAGAAACCTTTTGGTATGAGATTAATTCAAATCAAACATTCCCCAAATCGAACTAGCAGCTCAGTTACATTACTAAAACAATCTTTCTTTATTCTCAGATTGTCATGGTGAGATTTGAACTTGCTCTTACCTGGATTTTTAGCCATTACCTTACCATACTGAGTAAATGACGTCCATCCTTTACCTGTACTAATGAAATTGGGTTTAATGATATATCTGGTTGGCTATAAGAGGGTTTCTCTATACCCTAACACTATATTCTACACCCTCTCCTTTCTGTCTCCCTTATGTGCGCTATGTGTTTTCGCTGTATAGCACATAAAAAAACAATACTTTTCACAGTATACTAATACATGTGACAATAATAAATCAAATCAATTTCACAAAGAAATGCCAGTAATACATACAAATCAAAGCCTGATTTCTCCCAAAATATTTAAGTATTGAATCCGTGTGAAAACTGGAGTAATTCATGCTGTTTTATTCAATGGAGTTCAGAAAAGAATCTCCCACACTCTATGCACTGCAGAGATCACTAGCGTGAATATCATTAAATTTTGGGGCTGGGGCCTGTTCCTGCTGGAAATCAGTGTGCGCATGTGTCGATCTGTCAGCACTGAGATCAGCACATGTACAGTAGCCCTGCACAACCAGCCTCCTGATTACCAGATCGATCGATGGCCAGTCCTGTGACCCCCACAACACCTATGGTCTGATCACTGGCCCATGACCATAGATCAGACCACTACCAGCCCAGCCTCAACCCTCCCTCCTGGCCTGCCTCCATCTCCAGCAGCCCCCTCCGATAACTACCCCACTCCTGTCACAACCTAGTAGACTCAGCACCACCCCACCCTCTCTAGCCTGTCCTGATCACTGCCCTCCCTCCTTTTCCCACTGATCCCAACTGTAGAGTGACAATAGGACCCCCTCACCTCTATTGATAGCCCCCAGGCACCGCTCCTCACAAGTCCCGCCCTCTTGCCACTACATCATGTCTGATGGGTAGTTCCAAAGTATCCTCTGGGAAAGAGACTTAGTCTCTTGGGCAATGCCAGGGGGCACAGGTTGGCACTGTCAGGATGTCAATGCCCATGGGGCAACCACCTCCCACTGCCTGACCATCTGAGGGGGGGAGGGAGGGCGATTACCACCCCCCTTCACTCCACCGCTGTTTCCCATTAGTGGGAAGCTAGAGTAATCCCTGCTGGAGTGAACCACATTGGCAGATGCTAGCGAGTTCCAAGACTTTGGTCTCGGGTCTACTAATTGTATTTGAAGTATATTAAAATAAGTATTGAAACCATTCCAGTGTATCCCCTCCAATTTCCAGCACGGTGCTGATCCCACCTGAAATCTGGCGCTGGGAGATACTATCGGGACTGGAACACAAGCTCAAATCTTGAGCATTGCCCACTGCAGGATTTTCCCACTGCATAAATCTTTTAGTGAGAAATCCCACCCCCCCCCACCGAAGACTTTACATCATTAGTCTTATTTAAGATGCAATTTCATAACTTATGCTTTATTAAACACACAAACGTGCCAACTCCATGACAATGAAAATGCTACATAAGTGCAAGTTTTTGTTGTAATATAAGCACTGTTTTAAGTGTTTTTAAAGCAGGTTAAGGGTGTTGCATCATCAAGGTTGAAAAAAGAGTTAAAGGACAAATAGGAAGTAATACTTAAAGATGCCGACTTTGCTTTTAAAGTTTAATCGTTTAAATGAATGAGAAAGAATGGGAGAGGTCAAAATCATTTTATAATAAAGTCTTGTAATTATTACAGAACATTCTTGTGATTTCTATCAGAGTCAGAGATGTGGCCTTGCTCCCGTAGTCCCCAAATTGTTCAACAGAATCTTAACACCAATTTTAAAAATGGGGTGAGCTAAAAGGCACTTACTATTAAAGTATGACTGTGTGTAGTACCAATTACATATAATTTTCTTTTGTGTACAGTAATACCACTTTCTTCTGATCCAAGGATATAATTATGAAGAGAAATAAAGCAAAATATTATGAACACACTAGCCCACACACCATGTGTAGTGTATAATCTTAGCCTTACTTAGTATGTGTGTGAGCTGGTTGAGTGATGCATAATTGTCATGAGATGAGTAGTAATCTGCAGCACTCTACTGAGATCAATAGTATCTTATACCATAACCATCAGCTGACTGCTGGATTGTTATCCAGATGTCTGTGTGTGGGTGGTCAGCATGATATAATGGCAAATTTCTATTTAAACTTTTTTCTGCATTTATCTGCATTTATTTTGGGGAAAGATAGTGTGCTGCACTAAACACTAAAATAATAGGTATCATCATATATCAGCTATGGCTCGGTAGCATTCTTGCCTCCGATTCAGGAGGTTATGGGTTTGAGTCTTGCCTCAAGTGGCTTGAGCACCAGACACACTTGACAATACTGAGAGAGTGCTGCATTATCTTTTGCCTTGTCTGCCCATTCAGATGGGTGAAAAAGACCAAGAATGGTGCTCTTTGAAGAAGAGGAAGGGAACTCTCCACCTGGCCAACATTTGCCCCTCAACCAAAATCTAGAAAACAAGACCTGGGGTGAAGTTTTCCAGCCCTTTCTGCCTGCGGGATTTTCCAAACCTGCTGAAGTAAACTCTCCCCCACCACTGCACACTCACTGTGTCCTCCCCATCATCTCCCCCAGCTCCTCAGCCCCACTACAGTGGGTTCCCTGCAGAGTGGCAAGTAAGCTACGCAAAAGTCCATAAACTTTGGCAGACAAAAAGATCTCACTGATGACCAATGGATTGCTGAATCTGCTGCAGTAAACCCCATCCCGGAAAAGTCTGGCACTGGTCATTATCTCATTGCTGTTTGTGGGTCTCTGTTGCATACACAATGGCTGCTGTGATTATGCTTAATTGGTTGTAAAGAGATTTTAGTTTCTCCAGATCTCTGTCTAAAGCTATTTTCTAAAAAGAAGAACTTACGTAAATTTCAAATAATCCGGCAAACTTCACATACCAACAAATTCAAAATGGTCATAGTTGCCCATGTTACAGTTTTCATTGTCCTTTAATTGACTGTCACTTTCCTTTCTAAATTCCTTGATATCATATGCTATTGTATGGCTAATGATATGGCTAGGTAAACTCCAGGAGAGGGTTTCTAACAATGTTGTACAGAAGTTCCCAACTTGAACGCATACAAAGCTAACTTAGATTAACACTCTAAGATTAGATTAACGTTCTAAACCTTGCC
Organism: Sphyrna mokarran; assembly: GCA_024679065.1. NCBI lineage: Eukaryota > Metazoa > Chordata > Chondrichthyes > Carcharhiniformes > Carcharhinidae > Sphyrna > Sphyrna mokarran. Next base: position 9,042,804 of record JAGIQG010000024.1, read on the forward strand.
ATCAATGCCGAGTTTCAAATTAGAAATTGGCCTCATGAGATTGTGCTTGTGAATAAGTCAATGAGACTGATTTCTCCTCTGTCTGTCCATCTGCTGTAAGAGGTCTTTCAGAAGTTAGTGGCGTTTGCTGCAAATAAACCTGTTGGACTTTAGCCTGGTGTTGTGAGACTTCTTACTGTGTTTACCCCAGTCCAACGCCAGCATCTCCACATTATGTTCATCTGCTGGACATGGGCAGATCTCACACAAAGTGCTTGCTGCTTAATAGGCCTTAAATCCACATGTACTTGCGGCTTCAGGACATTATCTCAACCTTAGCACTCCCCCTGTGTAAGAGTACACTCAGGAAGGGACTTGTGATCAGAGAGAAAGTTAATTAGCTGGCAGCAACAGCGCCATTCTGTCTCCTCCAGCTGGCTCCCCTCTTAACTGATGGGCAATTCAGGAAGTTGGAAGTTATAACTTTCAAAAATTGTTCAATCTAAAGTAGCTGTTCACAACCACTAAGGTCCATTTTCTTTCTGCCATTTGGGCCTCTGCTGTACAAAGAATCAGGAAAACAAGTTGTGTTTACATCACTTGAGATTCATTTCCATAATATTCACATGTGCCTGCCTGCTCCAAATAGAAAGTATTGGAAATGACCAGATTTTGAGTTTCCATCCTATTTTTACAAGCCTCTGCAGCATCCAGACCAAGAAAATCTACATGATTTGCTATGGTAAACCACATGGAAATACATAAATACATCACTTCAACCTTGATATCACCGTGACAAAAGTAAAACTTTGTTTTATCTGGTTCCTCCTCTATCCAAACAAGGAAAAGATTCCCAAACACTATTTTGCAAGAAGACAATGTCTTTTTAATTCATTTCAGATATCATCCTTAACATATAATGCTGCAGTGTGTGAGTCTTAATGGGGCTGGAAAGACTCAACTCCAAGCTTCACTGTCCATGCATTGAAGCAGTACTGTACTATACTGGTCAATAATTGCTGTAAATAATGCTCAGATGGAAAGTGGACATTTCAAATTGAGTGTAACATAAAATGGAATTCAGATAATCATGTAATAAAATCATAGAACATCTACAGTGCAATAGAAAGCCACTCGGCCCATTGAGTTTGCACCAACCACAATCCCACTGAGGCCCTACCCCCTCAATCCCACACATTTACCCTGCTAATGTCCCTGGCAAAAGCGTCAATTTAGCATGGCCAATCAACCTAATCTGCATATCCTTAGACTTGGGAGGAAACCGGAGTACCTGGAGGAAACCCATGCAGATACAGGGAGAATGTACACGCTCCACACACACAGTGACCCGAGGCCGAAATTGAACAGAAATTGAAATGATTTTTCTGATCAGCAGTGATTGAGAAGTTTGTTCAGAAAAATCGAAACATTAAACATGTAACACAAGCACAGGAAAAGTCAGTGATGATTGGAGTTGTGTCATAATTGAACAATACTTTCATGGCAAATCTGCATCAAGCTCATGATTTATTTCAAAGTGTAACTGAAGTAAACAAATCCACATGATTCAAAGAACTGCCACTCCGACTGTAACTTATGTCTTCCCAGAAGCTGAAAACTCCAGAACTCCTTCCCTGACTCTGTACTTCCTTCCTTCCTCCTACAATCCTCAAAATCTAAACATTTTATTCCTTTAAAGTATGTTTAAATTAGTTCGTGTATACAATTTAGACGGAACTTCATTGAGTCTTGCTACAAAAAAACCCTCTATTTTTCTCTGTTGATTAGAGAAAGAAACCTCTTCAGTAGTGCCATGAAAGATATTTTTTTGAATGCAGTCCCAGGGTATCTTTGGGAGAAGTAAGGCATTCTTTGGAATTGTTATAATTAAACATCGTTGGACACCATCCTACTATCCACAAAATATTTTTACCACAAACTCATTGGAACTGTCTAGCTGTCCAGGAACTGTTGACCTGTTCAGGAAGTATAAAAGAATACTGAGTGAGTTGACATGGAAGAGGATAAGGACAAAAGATGGTGGGTAGGATTATGGGGTAACATGATTGGTACTAGGTTGGTATCAGGGAGGTTATGAGGGACATGGCTTGGTATTAGAGGTTATGAGAGAGCATGAGCGAAGGATGGGGGGATATAGATTGGCTTAGAGTAGCTTAGATAGGGAATGTGGGTAGTGAGAGTGATGAGGCTTGGAGGGATGTTTATTGTTTATTAACACGTAAACACAGTGCTGGAGTACACAAACCGGCTTTGTGTCAGCTCATCTCCATGGTTGGCAAACCTCTGCATAAAAAAGAAGGTATAAATCCTAGCATAAGGGCACTTTATTTGAATGCTCGTAGCATTTAAAACAAGGTAAATTAGTTGCGGCACAAATCATTGCAAAGAGTATGATTTGGTGGCCATTTCATAGACATAGATGCAGGATGGTCACAACTGGGAGTTAAATATCCAGGGTTATCAAAATGTTTGGAGGCACTGGCAAGAAGGTAAGGGAGGTGGTGTAGTTCCGATATTTAAGAATGATATCAGGGCAGTAGTGAGAGATGATATAAGTTTGATGGAAAAAAAAGATTGAATCCATTTGGATGGAAATTGGAAATAGTAAGGAGAAAAAGTCAATGATAGGCGTAGTCTATAGGCCACCAAATAATAACATCATGATGGGACAGGCAATAAACAAGGAAATAACTGATGCATGTAAAAATCGTACAGCAATTCGTGGAGTTCTTTGAAAATGTGACTAAATACATTGACGAAGGAAGAGCGGTGGATGTGGTTTACATGGATTTCAGCAAGGCATTTGATAAGATTCCCCCATGCATGACTTCTTGAGAAGGTGAGGGGGCATGGGATCCAAAGGGCTTTGGCCTTGGGGATCTTGAACTGGCTTGCCTGCAGAAAGCAGAGAGTGGTTGTGGATGGGTCTTTTTCTGCATGGAGGTCGGTCACCAGTGGAGTGCCCCAGGGTCTGTTCTAGGACCCTTGCTGTTTGTCATTTTCATAAATGACCTGGACAAGGAAATGGAAGGATGGGTTAGTAAGTTCGCCGACGATACGAAGGTTGGTGGTGTTGTGGATAGTCTGGAGGGATGTCAGAAGTTGCAGCAAGACATAGATAGGATGCAAGACTGGGCGGAGATGGACTTCAACGCGGATAAATGTGTGGTGATCCATTTTGGCAGGACCAAATGGATGAAGGAGTACAATATCAAGGATAGGAATCTTAGCAGTGTTAAGGAGCAGAAGGATCTTGGGGTCCGGGTCCATAGGACTCTTAAATCAGCCTTGCAGGTGGAGGATGTAGTCAAGAAGGTGTATGGTGTACTGGCCTTCATTAATCGAGGGATTGAGATTAGAGTCGGGAGGTAATGCTGCAACTTTATAAGACCCTTGTCAGATCCCACTTGGAGTATTGTGTGCAGTTCAGATCACCTCACTACAGGAAGAATGTGGAAGCTATTGAGAGGGTGCAGAGGAGATTTACAAGGATATTGCCTGAATTGAGAGGCATGCCTTATGAAGAGGGAGCTAGGTCTCTTCTCCCTGGAGAGACGAAGGTTGAGAAGCGACCTGATAGAGGTTTATAAAATGTAGAGAGGAATAGATAGAGTGGATTCTTGGAGGCTATTTCCCAGGGCTGAAATGATCGCTATGAGAGGACACGGGTTTAAGGTGCTGGGTAGCAAGTACAGAGGAGATGTTAGAGGTAAGTTTTTCACTCAGAGGGTGGTGAGTGAGTGGATTCGGCTGCCATCAGTGGTGGTGTAGACAAACTCGCTGGAGTCTTTTAAAAGATTTCTGGATGAGTACATGGGATTAAATGGGATTGGGACTTACAGGTAGTTCTATGGTCTGGTAGGTATGTATATGATCGGTGCAACTTGTGGGCTGAAGGGCCTATTTATGCTGTAGTGTTCTATGTTCTATGTTCTATGTTCAATTATCATGGGAGATTTTAATCTAAGTTTCAATTAGTCAAACCAGGTCGGTCAAAGCAGCCTTGAGGAGGAATTTGTATAATGTATCCACGATAGCTTCCTTGAACAGTATGTAATGGAACTATGAGGGAGCAAACTATCCTGGATCTGGTCTTGTGTAAGAAGACAAGAATAATTAATGATATTGCAGTTAGGGATCCTCTTGGAAGAAGTAACCATAGTATGGTTGAATTTAAAATATAGATGGAGTGTGAGAAGGTAAAATCTAATACCAGTGTCTTGTGCTTAAACTAGGGAGACTACAATGGGATGAGGGAGGAGTTGGCTAAGGTAGACTGGGAGCAAAAACTTTATGGTGGGACAATTGAGAGATTGTGGAGGATTTTCAAAGTGATCTTTCACAGGGCTCAGCAAAAGTATATACCAGCGATAAGGGAGAACTATAGAAAAAGATGATCAGCTATGGATATCTAAGGAAATAAAGGAGGGTATCAAAATGAAAGAAAATGCATACAAAGTGTAAAAGATTAGTGGGAACCTAGAGGATTGGGAAATCTTTGAAGGTCAACAGAAAGCCACGAGAAAAGCTATAAAGAAAAGGGAGATAGACTACGAGAGTAAACTAACTCAGATTATAAAAACAGATAGCAAAAATTTCTTCCAATATATAAAGTGAAAAACAGTGGCTAAAATAAACATTGGTCCTTTAGAGGATGAGAAGGGGGATGTAATAACTGGAAATGAAAAAATGACTGAGGCATTGAACAAGTCTTCAGTGTGGAAGACAAATAATACGCCAAAATTGTTGACAGGAAGACTATGGCAGGTGAAGAGCTAGAAACTATCATTATCAGGAAAGAGGTAGTTGGGCAAGTTAATGGGGCTAAAGGGAGACAAGTCTCCTGGTCCTGATGGAATGCATCCCAAGGTACTAAAAAAGATGGCGAGGGAAAAAGCAAATGCACTAGTAGTAATTTACCAAAATTCGCTGGAGTCTGGGATGGTTCCCGCAGATTGGTAAACAGCAAGTGTGACACCACTGTTTAAAAAATGAGGTAGACAAAAGACAGGGAACCAAAGCTGGTTAGCTTAACTTCTGTAGGAGGGAAAATGTTAGAATCTATCATCAAGGAACAAATAACAAGACATCTGCATACAAATTGTCCCATTGGTAAGATGCAGCATAGATTCATAAAGGGAAGATCATGTCTGACTAATTTGGTGGAATTCTTTGAAAACATTATATGTGCAGTGGACAATGGGGAACCTGTGGATGCAGCGTATCTGGATTTCCAGATGCATTTGACAAGGTGCCACACCAAAGACTGCTACATTAAATAAAGATGCACAGCGTGAAAAGTAATGTATTAGCATGGATAGAGGATTGGTTAACTAACAGAAAGCAAACAGTGGGGGTAAATGGGCATTTTTCTAGTTGGTGTTTAGTGACTAGTGATATACCTCAGGGATCAGTGTTAGGACCACAATTGTTTACTATTTATATAGATGATTTGGAATTGGGGATTAAAATATAGTGTGTCAAAATTTGCAGGTGACACTAAGACGAATGGCAGAGCAAAATGTGCAGAGGATGCTGACTGTCTGCAAAGGGATATACATAGTCCAAGTGAGTGGGCAAGGGTCTGGCAGATAGTTGGTAAATGTGAGGTCATCCATTTTTGGTAGGAATAGCAGCAAAATGGACTATTATTCAAATGGTAAAAATATTACAACATGTTGCTGTGCAGAGGGACCTCGGCGTCCTTGTGCAAGAATCTCAAGGAGTTGGTTTGCAGGTGCAGCAGGTAATTAAGAAGGTAAATGGAATTTTGTCCTTCATTGCTGGAGGGATTGAGTTTAAAAACAGCAAGGTTATACTGTAGCTGTATAAGGTGCTGATACACCTGGATACTATGTACAGTTTTGGTCCCCTTACTTGAGAAAGGATATACTGGCACTGGAGGGGTGCAGAGGAGATTCACTAGGTTGATTCCAGAGTTGAGAGAGTTGGCTTATGAGGAGAGACTGAGTAGACTGGGGCTATATTCATTGGAATTCAGAAAAATGAGGGGAGATCTTATAGAAACATATGAAGAGAACTGATAAGATAGAAGCAGGGAAGTTGTTTCCACTGGCAGATGAGGCTAGAACTAGGGGCATAGCCTCAAGATAAGGGGATGCAGATTTAGGACTGAGTTGATGAGGAACTTCTTCACACAAAGTCTTGTGAATCTGTGAAATTCCCTGCAGTTGATGCTGCCTCATTGAATGTTTTTAAGGCAAGGATAGATAAGTTTTTGAACAGTGAGGAAATTAAGGATTATAGTGACTGGGCGGGTAAGTGGAGCTGAGTTCATGAAAAGATCAGCCATGATCTTACTGAATGGTGGAGCAGGCTCAAGGAGCCAATTGGCCTATTCCTGCTCCTGGAGTCACCCAACCAACACCTATTTCAGAGTGTCCTTTTCAAAACTCAGGTTTGCCAAGCTGGATCAACTCTGGGATGAAATTCTGTGCAATAAGTTTTAATCTGCAGAAAATGTGGGGAGATGTTTCTGGAGTGGTATTACTACTGGACAAGTCATCTGAGGACCTGGGTTTCTAATGATGACCATGACACTACTTTTGGTTGACATAAAAATTCATTTGGTTCACGAATGTTCAGATTCTTACCTGGTCTGACCCACAGGCAACTCCAGACCCACAGCAATGTGTTTGACTCTTAAATGTCCTCTGACACGTCCATATAAGCCATTCAGTTCAAGGGCAATTAAGAATATGAATAAGTGCTGGCCCAGTCAGCGACACGTCACATCCCAGAAATAAAAATAAATAAATATATTGCCATTTTCTCTTTGTGTTTTTGTTACTTATTTTTCAGTCAGATCATTCAAACATGTATGTGCTGGAGTATTAGACTAACCTGAATAAATATGTTAGAAAGTCGATGAGAATCTACTTGCTTTCTTTGTCGATATTTTAAAATCTTAGCAGATGGTTCCTCTTTCGCTGTTTCATGTGCTTTTTTTTAAATATTACAAGCATTTCCTTTTCAGAAAGCCCCTTGTACTCAATAAATATTTGCTTCTGCAGTGTGCAGATAAGGCAAGATGTTAAAAAAAAACATTTCCTCCAAATGTTTTAAAATGCTGGCAATATTTCAACTCCATACGATGAGTGAATCAACCGTGTCCACGTACAGCTTTTAAAACTGTTCAACATCAATTATAGTAACTGACATTTTTAAAAAACATATTTCGGATAGCATCCTGAACAGAAGATGGAAATACTAGTTAACATTTCAAAAGAAACAATACTTTGCCTTTGACTGTCTTGCTTCTGAATATCAATCTTTTTTTTAAAACACCATTACACTTGACCTTGTATAAACATGCTCCTTTACACAATATATCCAATGTTCTTTGTTAATGTGTGCTTTACTGAATTGTACACCTTTTTGGACAGTGAGGCACCAGTAGCAGATGGAGACCCAGCCCAATGACTCAGCTAACTTGAATGTTCTGTGTGCAATGCAGATTAATCCATTTATTTAATAGAAGTGAGACCAAAATGCCAGTGAATTATTGGCTCATGTTCTGAATAATAAAGCCAGCCTGATGCATCCAAATGTGCTTTTGTTTTAAATAAAAGTTTGTCTTGATTGTATCATTTACTCTTTTTCAATGTTTAATTTCCATCTTTACTGTAAAATGAAATTAAGTCAAACTTAATACAATAAATCTGGTATAGGACACATAGACTATTGCCTTTAATCCTTTTCCTGCACAACAATTTGAATCTGCATGCAATTACTTCAATAATTGTCAAACCTAGTGCATTGGAGTATTACTTTATACCATTTCATCAAATACTCTGGAATTCTCTCCCGATGGTGCTGATTTTTTCTGAAGCCCAATTCCATATATCTTGGAGGCAGATAGATAACCCTCCCTGTGTGCAGGTCACTGTATGTTGTCTGACTTTCTGACAGAGAGCAGAATAGACCCCAATCCTATTCTCACTAAAAATCACACAAGTTCATTTTTCAGCAAATATAATTGGACAATGTTCATAAACAGTGACGTCATCTGCTTCCGTTCCCTTCCAAATCTGAGGTAAATTGTAAAATCCAAATTTAGCTGATATATGGGCTTGCGTCACACGGGATCATGCCTGAGATTGCTATTTCAATAAAAAATATTATCATGGAACCATACAGCACAAAGAAGGCCATCTGGCTCATCATGACCTATCATAATCATTAGAGTCATAGAGATTTACAGCATGGAAACAGATCCTTCAGCCCAACTTGTCCATGTCATCCTTTTTTTTAACCCTTAAGCTAGTCCCAATTGCCTCTATTTGGTCCATATCTCTCTATACCCATCTTATCCATTTAATTATCTAAATGCTTTTTAAAAGATAAAATTCTACCTGCCTCTACTCCTATGTCTGGCAGCTTGTTCCAGGCACTCATCACTCTGTGTGAAAAAATTGCCCCTCTGGATCTTTTGTATCTCTCCCCTCTCACCTTAAATCTATGACCTCTAGTTTTAGATTTTCCTAACTTTGGGAAAAGATATTGACTATCTAACTGATCTATGCCTCTCATTATTTTATATACCTGTATAAGATCACCCCTAAACCTCCTATGCTTCAGAAAGAAAAAACCCATTATATCCAGCCTCTCCTTATTAAGAGAAGATGGTGGTGCAATGGTAACGTCACTGGACTGGTAGGCCAAAGTTCCTAACTAATGATTTCGGGGCAGGAGTTCGAATTCCATTGTGATAGCTTGAGCAAGATAACAAAATTCTGGCATAAAAAACTAGGCTTGGTACCGATGACAGGGAAACTATCATTGTCGGTTCACTAATGTAATTGATGCCCTTTCGGAGAGGAAATCTGCCATCCTAACCTAGTCTGGCCTACATGTAACTCCAGACCCAACTATATCTGACTCTTAACTACTTTCTAGAATGGCCTAACAAGGCTCTCAGCTCAAGGGCAATTCAAGGCGAGTAACAAATGTTGGATTTGACAGCAATGTCTAAAGTTTAAAAAAAACATATGTCTAGCCTTTGAGAGAACTGTCCAATTAATCCTATTTCTCTGCTGTTTCTTCATAGTCATAGAATCATAGAACCCTATAGTGCAGAAGGCAGCCACTAAGCCCATCAAGTCTGCGCTGATCACAATCGCACCCTACTCCTGTAACCCCATATATTTACCCTGTTAATCCCCCTAACACTGGGGTCGATTTAGCACATTCAATCCACCTAACCCATACCTCTCTGGACTGCACCTAGAGGAAACCCACACAGATAAAGGAGAATATGCAAACACCACATAAACAGTGACCCGAGGCTACTAGAATTGAACCCAGGTCTCTGATGCTGTGAGACAGGAGTACTTACCACTGTGTCAGCATTCCATCCTGCTTTCTTGTTGCCTTCTCCTTTGGTCATTATTAATGCTTCCCCTTTCAGGCAGCACATTGCAGTTAACACAATTCTCTGTATTTAAGAAAAAATTCGCCTTGTTCTTCACTCAATCACTTTGAATCAATGTCCTCTGTTTACTAACGCTTCTGCCAGTGCAAATAGTGTCTCCTTTTTAACTCTATCAAAATTATTTATGATTTTGAACACTTGAGTCAAATTTGCTCGAACAGCAACTTCTTGAGTAACATGGGTTTCTCCACATAACTGAGGCCTAGTTTCTTTTTATTCAACTGAAAGCAATGCTGTTCCTTTTCAGGCAATACATTTGCATCTCCAAATCATTTCATAGTTTAAAATCAACCAAATGCCCTTCTTCATTTTTCAATTGAATAAACATATGTGACCAAAGAAACCCGATTAGCTGAGGCACCTGCAATTAATGACTGTCTTTACACTCATTCTAACTTAAGTTTAATTATGAAATATTCACCACTAACATCATCGCAAATCACTCTTTATGCAAAGATATTCAAAAGTTGAACAGACACAGAACAGAGAAACTGAAGCTGCTCAGTGTCTATTTGGTGTTCAGATGTGGCATTAATGCAGTACGTTTCTTTAATTTAGTAATCAAGGCCTACATGGTGGCTTAATGGCTTAATGTCCTGGCATGAAGCTGCACTTGCTGGGAGTATGGGCTGGGTAATTGCAAGACTGCAGGGCTTGATTTTCTACCTATTAATTTCCTCAGATAGTGCTCACTGTGAGCATTATTTGTTTTAAGAGGAACTAATGCAAATTTGGTCTTTTTGTTTCAGATTTGAGGCTATTAAGTTACAAAATCATTCCAAATTTCCCAATATTATGATTATCCAAGGCATTCACCCTCCTCCACTATTGATCATGTCTCAGTCAGATGCCATATAAAGAATATCTCAGCTTTCCAAAGCATTGTGCAGACATCACAAATCACTGTTTGTTGTCATGTGCCCTTTATTCATGGAGTTATTTTAGATACTATTACATTAACTCTAGAAGATTTTTGCAAGGGCAAACTATCATTTTAATTCATCATTTAGATCTTTGGTGCAAATTGTATTAAGTGACTGAGACTAGACCTATTCCGATAACGTTATGAGGACGTAAAGAAGAGAGAGTTGGCCACTGATCATAAATCAGTTTTTATGTGTGCTCTGCCTGCCCTGGGAATTACCACAACCCCAATTCTGGCAAAACCTGGGACAGCAGGGACATTGGTTTGCTTCCCTGATCCCACACTGCTATCATTTAGAGAAAATGAGGCAGTCAAAAGTTGGAACAGCTTAATCTCTACTGTTCGAGGAAGTGGAAATATAATGTGGCTGTTTGAGAGCGTGGACCTGGCAGTGGAATCTCTCCATCCATTTTCTCTGCTACTACACCAAAATTAGGCAGTTTCGTGGAAAGTTTAGCCCAATGGCTTCAATACAAGAGGTAAGTATCTAAAATATCTTCGGAAGGCTATCTCTAAACTGTACCGCTGTTAGAGTTTCGATACAAACCAGAAAATAATTGAGTTCTGATTAGTGCTTGGAACTAATAGTAACTTAACTGGAACTCAAATTGGTTGTACAGTTCCAGTGCGCCATTAATCAAAAGACAATTAGCTCGGAGTCACATGGCTGCTTCCTACCAGAATTGGCTGAGTTTTCTTTGTTCATTCATGGGAGGTGGACAGCGCTGGCTCAGTCAACATTTATTGTCCATCCCTAATTGCGACTGAGGTGATGGCAAGTTGCCTTCTTGAATTGCTACAGTTCATGTATTGTAGGTACACTCAAAGTGCTGTTAGAAGGGGAATTCTAAGATTTTGATCCAGTAATAGTGATTTACTGGATCAAATCAGGATGGTAAATGGCTTTGAAGAGAACTTGCGGGTGGTGGTGCTCCCATGCATCTGCCACCTCTAGATTGCAGAAATTGAGAGTATGGAAAGAGCTGTTTAAGGAACCATGATGTTTTAGTGCATCTTATAGATAATACATCCTGCTACCATTGTGCTTCAGTGCTGGAGGGAGTGAATGTTAAAGGGGCAGAAGATATGCCAATCAAGTGGAGCTGCATTGTCCTGGATGGTGTAGAGCATCTTGAGTGCTAATGGAGTTGAATTAATCCAGACAAGTGTATAATATATCATCACACACTTAGACTTGTACCTTACAGATGGTGGGCAGTTTTTGGTGAGTACTGAGGTGAGTCACTCACTGCGGGACTCCTAACCTCTGATTGCTCTTGTAGCCACAGTATATTGCTAGTCCAATCCAGTTTCTGGTCAATGGTAACCACAGGATGTTGATCGTGGGGGATTCAGTGATAGTAACACCAATATCAAAGGGAAAGTGATTAGATTTTCTCTTACTGGTGATGGTCATTGGCTGGGAAGTCTTTCAGATAAGTTGCGGAACCAAAGTGCTGTCTGCCTCTCAAACAGTTGTACAAAATCTGTAGCATTGTCCTCCCAGTGTCCTGACCAACATTCATTCTTCAACCTGCTTTAGCAAACAAGATCTCATTGAATGTAGAGACAGTGAAAGATTTGATAGGGAGACCTTAGCATTATCAGTAACACAAATGCTTTCTTCTTGCCCTAATAAATGGCTTTATTAAAATATTATTGAGTCAATAAATGTTTCTGGGAATGGCAGGAGGAAGGGGCATAATGATTGGACCAGGACTAGATCAGGTACAAGAATTCAAATCAATGTTTGCAACACATTCACTGTGATTGGATTATGCTCAAGAGAGAAAACAAAAGTTGTGTTTACATAATGCCTTTAACTGTTCATCAGTTGTGTATTCTTCCTCTCTTTAAGATTCTTCAGTCAAGTGTCGTACAACACCAGGTTAAAGTCCAACAGGTTTATTTGGAATCATGAGCTTTTGGAGTGACTGGGTGAACAGCCCACTCACCTGATTAAGAAGCAGCGCTCCAAAAGCTTGTGATTCCAAATAAACCTGTTGGGCTTTAACCTGGTGTTGTGAGATTTCTTACTATGCCCACCCCAGTCCAATGCCAGCAATTCCACGTCATGTCATTCTACAGTGTAATATTCTCAGTCATACCTTGGAATCACAGTTACGTGTTCATCCATTCCCACAAACTGCATCATCATTGTCAGCAATTCCATTTTTTTTTAAACTGGTCTTGTTTTCTTCATCATTGTTAGCAGCTGTGACTTGATTCGAGGGTGATGTCTACTCAGGGTCAGGGGCTTTTACCACAGGTCCTAATGTGGCTAAACAGCCAATTCTTGATCCACAGATCTTTGAATACACGGGGCATGAAAGCCCATGATGTGGTTGGATTCAGCCAGCAGTATTTGTTGATATTTCTTTCCTTCCCTGCTGCTGCTCTGCCTTACTATTGTACTCAAAGTGTGAGGTGGATAGATGGACAAGCTGTTGCCATTCTGAATGACTGGTAGCAAGCTTCTCCCATTCATTGATGCTAATGCTGCTACAAGCAGAGCTGCAGGGTGCCTTTGAAGGTTTCTCTTTGTCCTCCCCTGAGACATTGGCCATTTGAGAGCTGAGAAAACAGGACCTGATGGAGGAGGTGATTTTAATCCAACTGGACACCATACATCGAAGTTGATTTTGCAGGAGGTTTGCTTGAATGCTGGCTCAGCTGGCTTTGTATAAGTCACTCAAATTTGTTTGATGGTCCTGTCATTTAATCCAAAGATTGAAGCACAGTCATTGTAGCTAGAATTTCTCTAGTACTCTAGTGTGCCTCTGATACACAGTCCAAGTCTCAGTGCAGTATAGGAGCATAATACTGACAAATGCTCTATACACTAGGACTTTGGTTGACTTGCAACCGTCTTGTTATTACCAAATACTTGCTGTTATAGTTTGCAAAAGGCTGAGCTGGCGTAGGTGTTGGATCTCCACACCAGTATTTGCCCCTTTCAGAGAAGTGGATGCCAAGGTATGGAAAGTCCTCAACATATTTCAGAATTTCTCATTCAACATTTTTGGGAGGTAAAGCATTTGACCAACTAGCTTTGATATCTGAGTTTTGTTCTGGCAACTTTCAAGAATAGGCCAATCTTCTTGTACACAAAATTGAAAAGAGCTGCCTGGTGATTTTCTGGTCAATTGATTTTGACCGCTCTCCAAATTTTCCCATCCTGCCCATCATGATACCATCACTGGCAGAGTCAGCCCTAGAGTGGCTTGCAAATCTGGGGCAGAATGGATAATAATATTTCTGTCAGGGATGGCACAGTGCACAGTGGTAAGTACTGCTGCCTCACAGCACCAGTGTCCAAGATTCAATTCCAGCCTTGGGTCACTGTCTGTGTAGAGTTTGCAATTTCACCCTGTGTCTGTGTGGGTGTCCTCCAGGTGCTTTGGTTTCCTCCCACAACTCAAAGATATGCTTATCAGGTTGATTGGCCAAGTATTTGGGAATTATCAGGGTAAATGTCTGAGGCTATGGGAATAGGACCTGGGTGGGATTGTGCTCAGTGCAGACTCAAATACTTGCCAAGTGGATCTCCTTCTGCATTGTAGGGATTCTATGATCCGCAAGCTATAGATCTATCTGTGGCATTCAGCTTTATTTTGACATGGAGGGGGAACTGAAGTTAAAGGGCTTTCTATTTAAAAACCTCATTGAGTTTTTTGAGAAAGTGACCAGAGAGGTGGATGGGGGTAAGGCGGTTGATGTAGTATATATGGACTTTAGTAAGGCGTTTGATAAGGTGGCCCATGGAAGACTTCTACAGAAAATGCAGATGTGTGGAATAGAGGGTGATTTAGCTAATTGGATTAGGAATTGGCTGGCAGATAGAAGACAGAGGGTGGTGGTTGATGGGAGATATTCATCGTGGAGTTCGGTGACGAGTGGTGTGCCTCAGGGGTCTGTTTTGGGGCCCCTGCTGTTTGTAATTTTTATAAATGATCTGGATGAGGGTATTGAGGGATGGATCAGTAAATTTGCAGATGATACTAAAGTTGGTGGTGTGGTAGATAGTGAAGAGGGGTGTTTTAGTTTACAGAGTGACTTGGACAAGTTGCAGAGCTGGGCCGAGAGGTGGCAAATGGAGTTTAATGTGGAAAAGTGTGAGGTAATGCACTTTGGCAGGAACAATAAATGTGTAGAGTATAGGGCTAATGGTAGGGCTCTTAATAGTGTTGAGGAACAGAAGGATCTTGGTGTATGTGTCAATAGATCCCTGAAAGTAGGCAGTCAAGTGGATAAAGTTGTTAAGAAGGCATATGGAGTCTTAGCTTTTATTGGTAGGGGGATTGAATTTAGGAGCCGCAGCATCATGTTGCAACTGTACAAAACTCTAGTGCGGCCGCACTTGGAGTATTGTGTGCAGTTCTGGTCCCCACATTATAAGAAAGATGTGGAGGCATTGGAGAGGGTACAGAGGAGGTTTACCAGGATGTTGCCTGGTATGGAGGGCAGGTCCTATGAAGAGAGGTTGAAGGATTTGAGGTTGTTTTCGTTAGAAAGGAGGCGGCTAAGAGGGGATCTTATTGAAGCATATAAGATGATTAGAGGTTTAGATAGGGTGGACAGTGATAGCCTTTTTCCTAGGATGGAGAAAGCTAGCACGAGGGGACACAGCTTTAAATTAAGGGGTATGAGTTATAGGACGGATATCAGAGGTAGGTTCTTTACTCAAAGAGTGATTAGGGAGTGGAATGCCCTGCCTGCAGCTGTTGTAGATGCGCCAAGTTTGGTGGCGTTTAAGAGGTTAGTTGATAAGTATATGGATGAGAAGGGAATGGTTTAGTTAGGAGGGGCATTGCTTTTTATTTTGGTCGGCACAACATCGAAGGCCGAAGGGCCTGTTCTGTGCTGTATTGTTCTATGTTTTATGTTCTATTTTGGCGCTATTTAATACTTATATCAGAGAAGAGAAAATAGCTAACCTCAGCTACAATCTGAATAGTATGGGGCTATCACAAAGACATGTTTAACTATGGTCCAGATTTTGATAGTGACTATTTCAGATATCCCACTGGAGATAGTTGCGGTCATATCATCATCAAGAAACTGTAGGATTGGGATGAAGTTTCTTGGACATTCAAATCTTGGCAACACAATCCAGAGAATTTTCTGATTTATTGAGTCAAAAGCTCTGGGTAGATTGATGAATGTAATGAAAAGTTCCTGCTGTTATTTTCAATGTTTTTCTTGGATTTGTCTGGCAACAAAGACCATGTTGGAAGTTCTGCTGTAAAACCTAAAGACACAGGCTAGAATTCTCCCAAAAAAACTCTTAAGTGTCGAATTTGTGTGAAAATTGGTGTAATTCATGTTGGTTTCTTCAGTGGGAGTTCACACTAGAATCTCCCACACTTTGTGCGCTGCAGAGGCCATCAGTGTGAATATCAATAAATTTCAGGGGTGGAGTCTATCCCTGATGGAGAGGCTGAAATCAGCAGGTGGAGCGGGCCACTGTGCATGCGCTGATTTGCATCAATGACCTCCTGATTGCTGGCCAGATCAATCACTGGCCAGCCCTGTGAACCTGGCAACGCGACCTCTCCACATCTCCATGGCCCAATCGCAGGCACCCCCAACCATGCCCGGGCCCAATCCTGACACCTCCCCACCCCCCAACCCCACAGCCCGCTCTGAGCTCCAATCACCCCCTGACCATTACTCCCACACAGTCCTGATGCCCCCCCGCAGTGCTGACTCCGCCCCAACAGACTGACCGTCCCTCAGTTGACCCTTCCCCCAGCCTGCCCCTCATTGACCTTCCTTCTTTCCGCATACTGATCCCTATGCAGAGTGGCAGTAGGACCTCCCCCATCCTTCCAATCACCCCCTCAGCCCTGCCTCCATCTGGCCTTGCCTCTAGGCCCTGCCCCCATTTGCCCCACTGTTGACTGCCTCATGCCTGATATATAGCGCCAAGATAGCCCCTGGTCATTTGCACTTTGCCCCTTGGGCAGTGCCAATGGGCACAGGCTGACATTGCTAAGATGTCAATGGCCAGGCGAAACCCTCCTGCACCCAACTCTCGGGATGGGGAGAGTGGGCATGGTTGCTCCCCCCCACCACCCCTGCCTTCACCTCAGCTAGTTCCCCCCAGAAGTGAGGAACTACTGTAACCTCCGCTGGACTGAACCTCTCCAGCAGGAGGCAAGCGGGTGGATGCTGGTGGGCTTGGCAACTTCAGCCTTGTGCCCACTCACCAGATTCAAATGAATTTAAAATGGCCATGTTAATGGTCTTTGCACCTCCCCACCAATTTCCAGTGCAGAGCAGATGCCACTGGAAATGTGGTGCCGGGAGATGCTAGTTTGATGCAAACACGTGCATGAACCTCACAAATCAACTAAAGCAACAATATCTTGGCTTGCTGCACTAACACAAGAAGATGGGAGAATCACAGCTACAATCACTGAGACAATTTTTTCAATCACAGGAAGTAGATGATTCAGGAGAATGTGTGTGTCAAAACTATCCTTGCTATGGATAATACCTCGACAATTTTATCTGTCTTCTTGAAGGTATGATGTGGAAATGCCGGCATTGAACTGGGGTGGGCACAGGAAGAAATCTCACAACAATAGGTTAAAGTCCAACAGGTTTATTTGGAATCACAAGGTTTGGGAGCGCTGCTCCTGCCCTGGGTGAGTGAAGAAGGTGCATTACGCTCTCAGCAGGTTCATTTGGTTGAAACTCATGATTTCAAATAAACCTGTTGGACTTTAATCTGGTGTTGAAAATGGTTACTATTGTTGCATTCCTGAAGTTGCAAGTTCATTTTCCTCCCTAATCTATAGATGAGTGCATGGAGACCTGCAGCGAGCAAAGTTAGTCAGCTTTGAAGATCTCAACTGGAATATACCCAAGGTCACAGGCTTTGCTGTTCTTGAATGGTTGTTACAGCTCTCCCACCAACATTGCTTCAGGGGGCATGAGGGGCAGTTTGTAGTCTATCAGTTGCAATTCTGGATTCACAGTTGAGAAGTTGTTCAAAATATTCTTTCCACGAATATATGTATGTTTGTGAGGCCTGGAGGTGAATGTTGCCTATTGTCACAAATATTTGCATCTTCAGACTTTTGGGCTTATTTAAATGAGAATTTACATATTGTGGTTTTTTTAATCCGGTGTTGCACATGAAAAGGATGGAATGCACACGAGCTGTATCTTTCATCCCATTGCAAAGATTGAGTTTTCTATTAAGCAACAGACAACTGTGCACATTTCTGAAATGAGTTGTATTGAGCACCATGTTGACAAGGGCATTATTGTGATTAGTGAATGGATGTTCAAAGTATGCAGAGCAGGGAGATCTTGACATCAATCAGCATGCAATGCCAATTTGACACCAGCTGTACTAATGTGGAGCTCAATGTTCTCTCTTAAACTCACTCAGCCAAACATACATTTAGGATCAGAAACGACCTCCCACTAACTATTTAAAGGAATCATCAGCTGTTGATACTGCTGCTGGCTGAACTTCTGGCTGCTATTCTAATTTCATAAGTGTTTGGGGCTTAATATAAAACCTTATAACCATAGAATCCCTATAGTGTAGAAGGAGATTCAGCCCATCAAACTGCAACAATCTCACTCAGGCTCTACCCCATAACCCCACATATTTATCCTGCTAATTCCCTCTGACACAAAAGGTAACTTAATCCACACATCTTTGAACTGGGGAGGAAACCAGAGCACGTGGAGGAAACCTATGCAGACACAGGAAGAACACACAGACTCCACACAGCCACCCAAGGCCTGAATTGAACTGGGTCCCTGGTGCTGTGAGGCAGCAGTGTGAACCACTGTGCTACCATGCCACTCTAAGGTAGGATTCAACATGACTTGAAGAATGAACAGAGGCCGTGGAAAGCAGGAAAAACTGCTGGAAAATGGAAGTAGATTAGGTTAAGATGAGTTCTCAGCAGGAGGCGACATCCATTTAATATGCTTAAAGAGCAATTCTCTGCATCAAATCTCAGTGAGGAGCAATATGAGATGTATCCCCTTCAGTCCAACTGAAACTCCACACCAGGATGTGGGCTGCATTATCATGGCTGTGATGGTGACTGTGTGGATGAATTCTATGCATCTGGTTTTTTCCAGGTTGGAGAAGGGAATATTTTCACTTCTCACAATTATCTATCCACTGTTGAGAAGGGATGTCATTGCCACAATCCATTCTTGAGAGTTAATGGCATTTAATTCTTTCTTGAGAGAGCAAAGCAGGTGGAATGAATATAGGTGTCACTAGGATTTTAGGCTTCCATATGATACAGGCTGTCGTTGACTGCATACACATTGCATTGAGGTGCTGCATTTCAATGTTGTCCTAGGTAAGGTAAAGCCGCCATTGTCCAAGACAACCATAGGCTGCTCTCTCCTTTGAGGAAGAGAGCTGACTGGTGGTGACAGAGGGTTACCACACTTCAAGCAGGGGGCAAGGTTGAGAAGGTGAACCTTCATAAATAACTTCAGCCAGTGCAGAAATAGAAGGCACATTGTTGGCATCGTCCTGAATCACTAACAAGCTGTCCAGCCAACTGAGTTAAACCAAACCCCTCCAACCTTTGTCCTGTACTGGAGAAGAAAGGAATTCCACTTCCTCAACATCCAGCTAATGTGTGGCTGAGGATCACGCAAGTTGCTCATTGTCTGGTTTGCTGGCAGCAATCATGATGGCCAATCTGCTGTGCCAGCTGCATTTGAACCACTGAAGCAAATGAAACAATGGCTACTGGACAACAAAGGCCATCCTCTGACTATGCGGTTGATGACTTTGATAATGCACTATATGCAAAGAATGAAAGTCAATCTTCCACATAAAACCATCAGTGTGCTGAAGCAACATGTCCGCTGGTTGGACTGCTTTGAAAAAACCCAACAGTACTCACAGAGAAAGTGTCAAGATTTGTGGGGGTTTGCTGCATGCTCTATATCCTTACCTTCTGATAGACAGCACTTGCCACCAAGTAAGCTGCTCAGGGGCAGGAGCATGAGTGGAAAAAAGGAGGAAGAGAGGAGGCCTCACTCTGTCCTGATTGTTTTGAATATCAGTAACCATAACTCCAATTTCCTCAATGGTTAAACTGTCTTACACCTTACCACTCCTCTGTCATTGACCATCACTCTGTTTGTTTAGCCACAAAATAAAAGTAAAATCCACAACAAAATAAATATCCAAGCTAAATTTATAAATATAATCATTCTGATTTCAAAGATCAATTAATCCCCTCATTTTGCATTCTCTTAGTGCCTGTCTTCTGAGTGCCTTTGCCTGTCCTGTTACCTCAATGGCTCTGGCAATGCCAGTGGAAGACTTTGAACGGACAAGACTTCTCTTAAGAGTGGTCTTGAGCAACTCAGGGCTGAGAAAGAGCTACTGTAGACTGCATCATCTCAGTAAGGGCGGCAGCAGTCTGGACTGGCCTTTTGACAAGCAACTATGAGGGCACTGGTAAATCGATTGAGGTAAGAAGATGATTGCTGCCTTCCTGAGAGAAGACTGTGTATTGGTGCTCATTGAAGCCACTGCTACTCCTCTGGAGTGACATCTCCACTATACTCTTTGGAAACAGAATCCTGGAATACAGCGAAATCTTGTAATCCATACCCATAACGATGACAGTCTGAGCTTCCAAGGCAACAGGTTGACCTTGCACAACAGCAATCTGAGATTCCACAGGAAAAGTCAGGTTTTCTGGGGAAACTAATTTGCTGCAATGGAAGCAGATATGCTGGCTATCAGAATACTGTGTTGTACTCGGGTCTACAAACATGCTTATGGAGTTTTATACTGGAAAAATATTGATCTCCATAGTTACCTGCTGCCATTGCGTTTTTGGGTCTGGAGACTCCCCTGTGAATGGGACATTATAGAACCCTAGAATCCCTACAGTGCAGAAAGAAGCCATTTGGCAAGTCTGCACTGACCCTCCAACAGAGAATCTTATCCAGGCCTTATCCTTGTAACTCCACATATTTACCCTGCTAATCCCTCTAACCTACACATCTTGAGACACTCAGAGGCAATTTAGTATGGCTAATCCACCTAACCTGCATATTGTTGGACATCTTTTTATTTTATCATCTGGGCATCATTTACATCTTTCCTATGTTCACTTCCTCCAAAGAGACATCTGTGGAATGTTGAAAACCTCTGAGCAAAGCCCTGTTGCCCAGATAAGGCACAGTGCATTAGCAGAAGGCACAGTGCATTAGCAGAAAGCACAGAGACAAGAAACTTCCTTTGGAGGTTAGAGGTAGAGTCCTCCATGCTTTTTGACATTAACTGTAGGTTTTCTGACAATCTTCTCAGCATAGCAAGCTTGCAGGATTTCATTGTATTCCAGGATATTGTTTCCAAACAGTGTAGTGAAGGTGCCACTCTAGGCTCCAATGAGAACCACCCATAGTCTTCTCATCAGGAAGGTAGCAATCATCCTCTTCAGCACATTCTCATTGAGATGCTTGTCTGATCTCTCTGCTGTACTGCACTGATAACCCATGAAATCTTTATCTCCTATCCTGCCAGATGTCTCACCATGTATAGATTGCACCTCTATGCTATCCTTTATATACACAATGTCAGTCCCTAAGTTCGTGTCTGCAAGTATGAAATCAAGTGATGGTGCATCATATCACCATTTTCTTCTTTCTGTCCCTCCTCTGTTTGAACTTCTTCAATATCTGAAAGGAGAAAGATGCAAAGAGAAAGTTGTGGTTGAGAAAGGGAGAATATGATGCCTTCTTACATCATCTGCAGCTTGTAAATAAGAGACTATGGGATGAGGAAGAGAAGATCGATTAAGTATAAAAATATTTGAGGTTTTGAGTTTCTTCATTAGCCCAAGAATTTAGCAATGGTGGTCTCAGTAATGACCAGCATCATCTTCTCAATGGGAATTAGGAAATGCAGGTGTGACTGTCCACCTCCATTTAGTTCTTGCTGCCTCTGATTGTCAGCATCCTTGTTCTCCAAGGGAATTGTATCGGTGAATGTCATGCAAACTATTTGGCTGATTTGACTGTCATTATTGAATGTCTGGCAGTGTGTGCAAGCTGTGAGATGCGAGTGTGAGGTTTGCAGCAGTACTAAATATACAAGGGTCCAGTGGAGCTTATAATTGTTGGCTATGAGTCATGATTGATAGAGATAGTTGGTTGGTGGCTGATGTGGTTGTTACAAATTGAGGAGTATCTGAAAGTAGTTTTTGCAGCTGGTAGTATTTGGTATTTGAAGATGTATTCACTGATCTTAACCACTCTCATAATGTAATTGAACTTCCTTCTTCACTGCAACCAGGTTTTTGAGCCTTGAATCCTAAAATTGAGCATTGCAGCTGTCTGCTCTCACTGCCTTCTGAACATATCTCTGAAGGATTTCCTGCGGAGGCGCTCCCATTTTCCATCTCCTTCACTCAGGTTTCCAGTGCACATGCAAAAACCTTGGAATCTACTCCCTCCTATGTTGTATCATTATTCAAAGTGAAATATCCCATGACACTGTTTCAAAGAGAAGCAGTGAGATTCTCCCTGGTGGTCAGGCCAATATTTAACCAAAATCAAATTATTTGGTTTTATTACATTTCAGTGTGTGACTGTTGCATTTCCTAAATTACAATGGTGACTATACTTCAAAAGTAAATAATTGGTTATAAAGTTCTTTGAGACATCTATGGTCATGAAAAGATTATTTATTTTATTTTCTGAGATTCGACTCACTTTGGCATGACTGCTAGAGTTGCAACGCACCTTTTCTTTCAAGAGTGCAGGCTATCAACATAAACCATTAACAATACTGGCATCTGTTCAAGCATCCAGTCAATCAACAATGCGGTTAGTAATAGAACATAGAACATAGAACATTACAGCGCAGAACAGGCCCGTCGGCCTTCGATGTTGCGCCGACCAATTAAGAAAAAGCAATGACCCTCTATCATAAACCATTCCCTTTTCGTCCATAAACTTATCTACTAACCTCTTAAACACCACCAAACTTGGCGCATCTACAACTGATGCAGACAGGGCAATCCATACCCTTACCACCCTCTGGGTAAAGAACCTACCTCTGATATCCGTCCTATAACTACCACCCCTTAATTTAAAGCTGTGTCCCCTCATGCTAGCTTTCTCCATCCTAGGAAAAAGGCTATCACTGTCCACCCTATCTAAACCTCTAATTATCTTATATGTTTCAATAAGGTCTCCTCTTAGCCGCCTTCTTTCTAATGAAAACAACCTCAAATCCCTCAGCCTCTCTTCATAAGACCTGCCCTCCATACCAGGCAACATCCTGGTAAACCTCATATGTACCCTCTCCAATGCCTCCGCATCTTTCTTATAATGTGGGGACCAGAATTGTACACAATACTCCAAGTGCGGCCGCACTAAAGTTTTGTATAGTTGCAACATGACGTTGCGGCTCCGAAATTCAATCCCCCTACCAATAAAAGCTAAGACTCCGTATGCCTTCTTAACGACCTTATCGACTTGATTGCCAACTTTCAGGGATCTATGCACACATACACCAAGATCCCTCTGTTCTTCAACACTATTAAGAGTCCTACCATTAGCCCTATACTCTACGCATTTGTTATTCCTGCCAAAGTGAATTACCTCACACTTTTCCACATTAAACTCCATTTGCCACCTCTCGGCCCAGCTCTCCAACTTGGCCAAGTCTCTCTGCAAACTAGAACACCCCTCTTTACTATCTACCACTCCTCCGACTTTGGTGTCATCCGCAAATTTACTAATCCATCCTTCAATACCCTCATCTAGATCATTTATAAAAATTACAAACAGCAGGGGCCCCAAAACAGATCCCTGAGGTACACCACTTGTAACTGAACTCCACAATGAATAATTTCCATCAACCACCACCCTCTGTCTTCTATCAGCTAGCCAATCCTAATCCAATTAGCTAAATAACCCTCAATCCCATACATCTGCATTTTCTGCAGAAGCCTTCCATGGGGCACCTTATCGAACGCCTTACTAAAGTCCATATATACCACATCAACTGCCTTACCCCCATCCACCTCTTTGGTCACTTTTTCAAAAAACTCAATAAGGTTAGTAAGGCACGACCTACCCTTCACAAAACCATGCTGACTATCCCCAATCAATTCATTTCTCTCTAAATAACTATAAATCCTATCCCTAATAATTCTTTCTATTACTTTGCCCACAACAGACTCACCGGTCGATAATTCCCAGGAAAGTCTCTATTCCCCTTCTTGAACAATGGGACCACATTCGCTATCCTCCAGTCTTCCGGCACTATACCCGTAACCAACGAGTAATGGTGAATGTTGAAATCTCCCAAGCCAACTTGCCCAACATCAAGGCACTAATCACTCAAAACTAGCTCTGCAGGGCAGTACATGTTGTTCATATGCCTGACACTAGATTCTTGAAGCAACTCTCTACTTAGAACTCAGTCATTGCGAGCAACTCCGAAGAGACGGAAATGTTTTAGGGATCTTCTCAAAGCATATCCAAAGAAGTCTAACACGCTGATTGGCTTCCCTAGCCTTTGACTGTTTGAAATGGCAAAGGCTTATTAAGGAAGACACTGAACCTATCAAGAAACTTTGTTGGGATTATGCAGAACATCAGAGGAGCGTAGAAAGGTTTAAAAACCTCTTATCCCGACTGCCCTGTATGTGGCAAATCTGCAGATCACAGATTGGACTCAGCAGCCATCATTGAACTGGAGTGAAAGCAAGTCATCCTTAATTCTGAGGGATTACCTAAGAAGAAGATTCATTCACAGAATGTGAACATCACTGGCAAAGCCAGCATTTATTTCCAATAATTGCCTTGAGAAGGGCAATTTTCAGACATCTGAGTGGCTTGATAGGGCATTCAAAAAAAAGCTTTCAGTGGGCAATCAAATGTCAACAACATTGTTCTCGGCTAGGAGTCTCACATATGATGGGATAAAAGTTATAGACATAGAACATAGAACATAGAACATTACAGCGCAGAACAGGCCCTTCGGCCTTCGATGTTGCGCCGACCAATTAGGAACAAGCAGTGACCCTCTAACCTAAACCATTCCCCTTTAATCCATAAATTTATCTACTAACCTCTTAAACGCCACCAAACTTGGCACATCTACAACTGACGCAGGCAAGGCATTCCATACCCTTACCACCCTCTGGGTAAAGAACCTACCTCTGATATCTGTCCTAAAACCACCACCCCTTAATTTAAAGCTATGTCCCCTCGTGCTAGCTTTCTCCATCCTAGGAAAAAGGCTATCACTGTCCAGACTTTCCCTCCTAAGGAGGATTGGTGAACCAGATGAGTTTTTATTACAATCCCATTATTGCAGCATTCCCGTTACTAAAACTTCCTTTTTATGCCAGAGTTATTTCATTAACTGCATTTAAATTCCACAGATGCCATGATGCAGTTGCTCGTAATTGCAAACCATCAGTCTAGGGCTCTGGATTACTAATCCAATAACATAACCCACTCTGCAAACATTGCTGTGATGATGAGGCTGGTGCCATGCTAAAGACCACAAATAAGAAAACTAAAATGTTTCTTATATTTTAAAGATTTATTTTTAAACAGATAAATGCTGTGGATTGCCTTAACACTGCATTACCTTTCAAAGTTTTTTTATAATAAATGTGGGTAACTTCATACAAATGTATTTATTATTTTGATTTTAGATTATAAATGAAGCACGTAGAAAGAGAGCAGGATGAATAGCATATTAAGTTCCTCCAACAAATCCATGTCGTGCAACTCTTCTTTTGCAAATCGAATTTTAAAAATGTAAATACAAGTAAATCATTTAAAACTATCTTTTAAAGCTTTTTTTTTAGAATGGAAAAAACAAGTCAGGGGCCAGTAATAATAAAATACAAAATGGCCACATGACAAAAGCTGGTTATATAGTACAAAATACCAGATAAGTATTGCATAATTAAACAGGTAAGCTAAAGTTCATACAACACAGTAAACTATGCAGAGGTTGAGATGATGTCATGAACCACAAGACCGACTCGAAGTAATGTTCTCAATGTCATCTTAACCCTAGGGCGTTTTATTGTTTTGGAACACAGAACAACCTGTACCAGTGTACATATATATAGTTGCAATTTATGTTGCTGTGTTGGAGGGGGTGGTGCGATTGTTGACAGAAGCAGGTATCATGTTACGCAATATGCTCAGGTCAGCAGAGTCCGACAAAGATTGGAACTGAAGCTGCATTGCACCGGGCTGTTATACGCAGTGAAGCCTGCTCTCGCTACCTCCTCTCCCTCCGGCACAACATTACTGCAATGCAATGCAACGCTGAGGAGCTCCCCTCTTTGCCGTCACTCGAGCGGATGAGTGACAGGGGGCGGGAGGGCGGGATCACTGTGGGAGGGACAGGGGGCGTTGCCCCTGCCGATTTGAATGATGGCTGAGCTGACCAATAGTGAGGGGAAGGTGTCACGTCAATCAACGGCGCTGCGACCAATCGGCAATGAGGCGGAGGCGGGCGCCCGGTGGGTAGCTGGCGAAGAGTCGGTTTAGGCCGAGGGAGAGCCCGAGCGGGAGACGCCAGGCGGATGGGGGGAAGAGAGGAAAACAATTAGTGCAACATCCGATCCCTTCCAGGTAGGACTTTTCCTGACACTGGCAGACATCTCTGAGGCGCTCGGTGCTGCTGTCACGGAGATTTGATCATAAAATCCCGGGCATTGAGGTGGGTAACTAGGGGCCGACGCTGGTTGCTAGGGCATCTTTTCCCCTGCTCACCTGCAGCGGCCCAGGTGTGTGGAGGCTGGGGGCGGGGGGGGGGAGAGTCAGGGCTGTGGGGGGAGGAGAGCGATATGACTTAATTCCGCCCCCACCCCCCCAATTCATTGACAGATTTTTTTCCCCGACCTCCGACTTTTAACAGGAGCTTTTGGATCTTGTGCCTGAGATGGAGAGAGAGGGAATGAGTGAAGGGAACGGCAGCAGCAGCACTGCGGAATTTGCACCTCAGTCCCTCCTCCAGGCAAAGGGAGGGAGGGAGATCACAGGCACAATTCTAGAGGACACCAGTTTCCTTTCGATGGGTAGAAATTCTACAGTTGCAAATTTTCCCACTATTTCAACGCCAAAAGTTTTTTTTAAGTATTTATAAACCTGAAAATTGCTGCAGCATCCAGTAACCGTATTTGGAACTTTGACAAAACCGGTCAGGATAAACTGACAGAATTGGGTAGAGCGATTTATACTGAATGATTTCCCCTCTTGCTTTCGTAATATTTGTTTGGCCCCAATAAAATCTTAACCTGATCCCCACTGTAGTAGTAATGCGGTTGCTATGTTTCCGTTAATCTCAAGAAACGAAAACATTTAATTCTGAAGGGATGGTTCTATATGTGGCAGCAAAATTTTCATTGAGAAAAACGGCTGATTCGTGTTAGTTTTTCCTGATGTAACTCGCAACAAACTCTGAACGCAAACTCAGATGTTCACATCTAACTTGTTTCTGGGAATGCAGCTATTGAACAACTATAAAGATTGAAAGCCTTGTCCAAATGTGCACGAGTGATATTTGATTCTTAGTGAACGAGTTAACATTAGATTCTTGATGTGCCAGCTGAATAAGGGCATCTGTGTATCCATGACAGTTTTAACAGCATTAGCAGAGTTCTAATACACTGCCGTCTGCTGTCCGTAGATAGCTGGTATTATTGATTTTATGGTTTTACGCCTTGAATCTTCTCAATACGCTGGTTATTGGATATTTTTTCGTTTCAGCGGTTGTTTCTTTTTGTTCCGTTATTGAAACTATGTGACATTTTATACAAATTAATACCAATGCTATTTAAATGAAGTTTCTGAGACTTTAATGTCTTGCAGTGTGATCAGCTGCTAGTTCTGGTATTCGTTGAATACGTTTTTCGGGAAAACCTTGTTTGTTTTGTTCCCAACCAGATGACAAAGTGACTTAACTCCTCTGGGTATATCACTCTGTGTTTACGTATGACATCATATATCCTATCTCCATTAATAGAAACAAGATTGTCCAATCACTTTTATTCGAAGAAAATAATAAATCCATAATGTATATGCTTGGAATGGTCACTGATATTAATTCAAACCAGCATGAATTTTTCAAGGCCCCCAGCGTCTTCAGTACTTGGTGTTCTTTTAGAGCTGAGTTAGAAAAAAGGTGCAACTATTCCAGGAAGTTGAACTGAAATATCAGGGAAATATTCCTTTTCTATGCTTCTGAAAATATATAAAAGCAGAAGCATATCAATGTCTAAAATGAAACTTATTCTAAAAATATTCAATTATAGTCTACGGGTGATTAAAAACCATTAATCCCCCTTTTTAAAATGTTTCCCTGCCTGCTGTCTGCAAATAATATGGAGGCTTAGGTCAAAACACAAAAACAAACTAATTAGCGTATAATCAATACAACGCCATGAAGGGAATTCAAGAAAGAACTATACTTACTGTCTATGCTTATGCATATTTTATTATATCTTAAATCTCACGAAAATGATGGGTTAGTGGAAATGTCACTGGACTGGTAATCCAGATGTCTAGAATAATGATCTAGAGACCAAGAGTTCAAATCCTTCCATGACAATTGGGGAATTTAAATTCAGATGTTTAAATTAATCTGGGATAAAAAGCAAACTTTATGTGCCAAATGGCCTCCTCCTGCACTGTAACGATTCTAAGATGGTACTGATTCCTGGGAAACTTCACTACAAACTTTCCACCAGCCCAAAAATATCCATTGATCATCACTGACTGCTTCCTATTATTCAGCCAATTTTTTTAAATCCATGTTTCTACTGTCCCTTTATTCCACGAGTTACAACTTTTCTCAAGTCTGTTGTGTGGCACTGTATGGAATGCCTTTAGAAAGTCTATGTACACCATGTTATCAGCATTATCCTCACCAACACTTCTTGTTACCTCTTCAAAAAATTCCAGTAAATTAGTTGAACATGATTTCCCCTTTAGAAATCCGTGCTGGCTTTCCCAAACCAAGCCATATTTCTCCATGTAACTATTGATTCCATCTCAAATAATTATCCACCACTGAAGTCTAAACTAACAGGTCTGTTATTCCTGGGCTTATTCGTACAACCTTTTTTGAACAAAATGAATATCATAATCAGTTTTGTCAATGAAAGTTGTAGAAACTGGATGGATAATTAGGTAGTTTTATCAGCTTGAGAGAGGATGAGCCAGCATAGTTTATTTCATTGCCTGTGTCCTGAGTAACTGGTCAGTATTATATCCAATAGATGTGGTATGAGAGTTAAACCCGCAGCATCCATTTGAAATTTTACTTGCTATTTTAGGAAGTGGGAGATATCACAATTGGAGCAGAGGTTTAAAATGATAGTTGAAAACTGTTAAGTCATTGAAAATAAAAGCTGTTAGTTGCCAAGAATGCACCAGCTGAGCATTGAAGCCTTCATTCTTTATCAATATCAAACTACTTTGTAGTTTTGTTTCAAACTGCAAATGGATTTGGTTTGAACAGCAATGCAATAGAATCTAATAATTGTATGGTCCCTATTTCTGGTGCTCAATTATTTACAAAAGTTAATAATTGTTCTGTAAAACAATAGTTCATTAGATACCGTAATATTGATTGGAATTGGTCATGGTTATCATTTTGCTAGTACTTCCTCATTCTCGGTGTACAGTTGCCTCCATTATTAATATGTAGAAGTTAGTAAATGAATGGATTCTGTGGATAATCGTGTGATTGCATTGTTGGTATAGAATTGAATAATATGCTCACCAGAATATTCTGAGGGTGGCTCAGTAATTATCCTGTTGAGCAGTACTGCAAGAGATCATTTGATCCATTGTGCCAGTGCAAGCTTTTCAGCTGGCACTGTTTACTGTCTCATGGGGCTAAAATGCTTCATCAGAAGTGTGGAGAATTGTGTCAGGTTTAAAAGTAGCATTAAAATAAAAACAAATTTCTTGAATTGCTCAACTGGCAGCATCTGTGCTGAGAGAAAAGCAGTTACTCTTTCAAGTAGTTTTAGTTCAGATATCTGGCATTGTTAATATCAGAATTAGCATTGGTCTTTGTAATATAAAGGTGTCTGCCATAGCAAGGGTTAATATTGGACTGGGAAACAGTACCGTCCATGGTGTGATGCAAAGAGAGATATGTCCAAAGACTAGAGTCAGTTGTGGACTGACAGAGACTAGTGTAGAAGCAAGCATGGAATTAGCTTATATATATGTACGTACATAGTTTTGTATTAACAGTAAACAGTTAATGATCAACCACACAAGATTCAGAAGTGCTTTAGACCTGTTGAACATACAACAGTCTTCTGAACCAAGACTTATACAACCACTCTGATACTCCAGTTTTATTGTGGTGTACATGGACAGCCAGTATCTTTTTAACATTGTCTTTAGAAGTTTGAGTTTTTGGGCCAGCTGGTCTGTGGCAGTAGCCAAATGGATTGCAATAGCCTTTTCCAGTCCGGTTGATTCTATCTTCCAAAGCTGTACAACTAGTAGAATTTTGGCAAATTCACTGTTCTCCCGTCTGGATGAAAAATAATATGCAAGTTTTTCTTTATTTCTAGTTGGCTGTGAAGCTGTTTTGAGTCCTGAGCTCACGAAAGAAGTTATATAAATGCAAATTATTTCTTTATAATGCATCATTGCTGTGCCAGTTAAGAAGTATTATACTATCAATCAATGCATTATGTAATTAGATGTTATGTATTATGGCACTAAACTATGATTCTTGTTTGGAGAACCATTGCAGGCAAGTTGGGCTAAATGTTCATCTTCTGCACCCTAACAATTCTGTGATTATTGCATCACTTATGTACTTCTTTCCAAGGAATGAAACAATGCCAGTGAAAATATAGAACCAGATCAGATGTGAAATACAATTAAGTGTTGCTGACAAATACACGTTGATCACTTTGATTTGATTATTGGTACTTCCTTCTATCTCACAAATAGTCACTTCATATCCTACTAATTCTGCATTTGAAATTAAGTCCTCAGTACCGTTCAGAGATTTTCTGAAAAATATCTCCCCAATTTATTTTTATTCTTTTGATGGACCATGCTTATTGTTGCATTGGTTGTATGACGTAGATTGGAAATGTATTGCCCCTCCATATAACTGTACCTCCTCCACCCTAGAAACCATCAAGAGCTCTGTGTCTCCAATTCTGACAGCTATGCATCTGACATTACCTTTGCACAGCCAGCAATGATGTGACATTTTGCTGTTATCACCTTCTTCCTCATCAGTGCTCTGCCTGTAGGCAGGTCCAATCCACGCACCATGACCTTGACCATGGAGGGGCAAGAAAGCAGA
Source organism: Sphyrna mokarran (assembly GCA_024679065.1). Classification (NCBI taxonomy): domain Eukaryota; kingdom Metazoa; phylum Chordata; class Chondrichthyes; order Carcharhiniformes; family Carcharhinidae; genus Sphyrna; species Sphyrna mokarran. Next base: position 9,073,536 of record JAGIQG010000024.1, read on the forward strand.
TCCCGAATTCACCCCAGCCAGAATGGGGATTGAATCCTGTGCTGTTGGCCTGCATCTGATCCACACCAAATTCTAGTCAACTTTCCCCCCAAGGATTCTGAATAGCTGTGGCAACATACATTTTCACATACATGTTGTGATCCAGAGTTATGAATAGTGATGGTAGAGGCTTCAATTTCTGTTCCATCACATAGTTGATCAGGGAACTCTCCTAGTTTCGTTGTCTGCTGTAAGCATTTGTTGGAAGTATTTACAAGTTGGTGAAGTATTTACAAGTTTGTATTCAACCTTTTTGGCCCATTATATACACACCTTACTTGGCTATCAAGTTCTGGAGTTGGACTTGTACCTGGGACTTATGGCTCAGAGGCATCACTATACACTGTGCTATAAGACTTCCATTCAACTGTCCATGCCCTGAGCTTTAGAATTTGATCTTCAAATCTCTCCATCTCTTCCCCTGTCACTGTTTATTGTCTGATGAGGGCTGAGTTCAAATCTGATTATTTTGCTTTTTTGGTGTCTGATCACACAACAGTTATTCTATTGTCGGGAGAATATCCAGGTGGATTTGCCTGCTTTCTACCATATTTTATCAGGCAAAACAATTAAATACTTTGAAGACTTTGCAAATAAAGAAAAAATGCTTTCTCTGAGCCCCTCTGGTTTCATTGGATGTGTAAGACAACTGTTTCGTGTGACAGTATGTGGGGGAATGTTTATTTTTTCAGAATTCCTGACTTTAAATTTATCCCAACATCAGGTTGAGGATTATCAATGGAGGCGGTTCATTGTAGTGTAAAAGATTATGAGCTATTCTGAAAGCAGGATATCACTGCTTCATATCTGTAGAAATGTGATTGTTAAATCATTAACATGTCTCATTGCCAAGATTTCTTTGTGTTACCAGAACAACAAACATGTACAATTTCAATAACCAGGAATATGATTTTGCACTATTGACCCAAATTATGGAGTAAAAACAAAAATGTTTTCTTTTATATGGTTAATTTGGCAAAGCATCAGAACATCACTTTATCTTACTAATTGACAATGAGATTCAATTTCTTTAGTATATCTATGACTATGAAGAATCCAGTTCTTTCTGTCTACATGCACTCTGTTTTAACAATCACTTTCTTTTGAATTATTTTAAAGGAAGAATATGCAGAAAATAAGGCAGCCTGTGAATTTATTCTGGAACATTGACAGAACTTTCCTTATCTAAATTACAGGATTGTGACTGTGTAAGTATAAGATAACCAACACTATCTGACAATAATAATCATGTACAGTCAATTCCTGTCATTCATGACCCTCTCCATCGTGAATTCATTTATCCACATGAATATGTATCTATACCAAATCATGCTTTTCAGCCGCAGAACTTCACTCATCTGCAATTTAGAAGCTTGTGTTCAACTGTTAAACTCTCTCATTCTTCTTATTGTCTTTGTGCACATGCAGGTTCACAGTTTGTGATTTCACCCATTGAGGTTTCATTGGAACAGATCCCCTTGATGATAGGAGTTGACTGAACATTGTAATATAAAGAAAGAGCCTTTTTCAATTTTTACTATGAAATAAAATATTTTTTAAGTTCAGTCACAAACTGTTGAAACAAATATTCCACATTATAAGTGCATTTAATATTCTGGTCAAAACATAAAAATGCCTGCATCACAAAGTGTGACACAAATGTATCAGTAAAACTCCTTTTGAAATAGCCTAGGAAAATGTATTTTTCTAGTTCTAATAATGGGACTAATGTTGAATTTATTGGTTTTGTACTTCTGGAATGGTACAGTATGACGTATGAATCCAGTCTGGTAATTTGTCATCTTAATTGGATGTAAAAGGTTATGACTCATCCTACAATTTATCCTGTTGGTCTCCATGCTATATGCATTTAAAATAATGATCAGCTCTTGGCCAATACCCATTTACATTTTATTTTCTGAATTGAAGTGGTAAGAATTTATGTGATATCCATTCTAATTGCCAAAATATTGTAATATTAATAATTTGAGATTTTATTAGGCAATGCCAATAATATCATGTCTTTAGGTCCCAAGCAGCACTTTTACAGTGCGCTGTATAAATATTTGGTCATAGTTATCTAAAATAAGCTTCAAATTGAAATTTATGTCTGTTTAATGATACAACTTTGCTGTTGGGTTGCACTTCTGAAATAATCTTTTTCTTTCATTTTTCCATGAAACATTCTGGATGGAAATTGGCAATGTATGGGTGGTTCGTTCTGATGTCTGTCATTTTGGTGAGTATGGAGACTATTGTTTGAATGCAAGATTTACAAAAACAGTTTCAATAATGTTGTAGAAATATTTTTGTTGTATTCCTGGCTTTTATCAGTATAATAATGAAGGTTTGGTTGTTGGGCATGAATTATTAAATTATGATTGAATTGATTTATTGAATGTTGGGCTCGAACATTTTGTTCTATTGGATGAAAATTATTGAAATGCGATGTTTGACCTGGAATTTAAAATGTCAAAACATACTGTGCACTCATATTACAAATGATCATTACTGTTGAAGCAAGCACTAGATTGTGCAGTTACTGTATTTTTAATACTGTTATATATTATGCATTTTTTAACCAAAGTGGATCATGGCAAAGATAATATGTTATTTAAGTTTTGCGTCCTTGTTCTCAACCCTCTTTTTGGGTTTTGGTGGTCCCAAACTCAATGTTATGAACGAAATTCAACATTAAACCTAAAACCTGTTGATTCCTTGCGTATAATCAAGCAACTTTGTTTGAAGTGATGTAGAGTGTATTACACTGATAATGTGACTATATGTTTTACTCCTTGAAATGTATGCCTTGTCCTACAATAGTTTCAATTTTTTTGTTATGTGTTCCTTTACTATTTTATTGTGTCTTATCTTGGACTAGATTTATAATCAAGTAGAACACAAATTTGTAAATAACCTAAATTTGTAGCCAAAAATTGAGAATAAAAAAACGTATCTTAGCATATCTTTGCCAGTCCTATGAATAAAAAACATAGAGGGAAGAAATCCAACAGTCCATTGAAATGTATTGTTTCCTTGCTACATTTGTGGCCAGTATAATTATTTACAAGGTTATGTGAATTCTTTCTGCTCATGTTTGGTGTTTTTGTCCCTCAAAACTACTTTACAATTTAGATTTGTAATTTTAAACATTAAGATATTCTGAATGTTTGCATTCAAATTAGATGCTTTTTTTAAACAACTTTTAAAGAACAATGTGCATCTTTTCACTTTGTTAGCTTGACTGAATTTACAGTATTGTACCTTTTTCAGTCTTAGCTATACCATGGCCGTATATATTTGCAAGGAAGGTATTTACATTATATAAAATGTATTTGGTATATCTGAAGTTTATTAGGGCTCTACATCTTCAATTATTAATGCTGTTTACAAATTACACATTCATAATTAATTCAGTGGCTAGTTTTGACTATAATGCTACTTTTCTTTTGCTTGTTCAGGTGGACCCTGTTTTATGGGCATAAACTGTTGACTGATATAGGAGGGTCATTTTTTGAAAGCAGTATTATTGGAACTTAAAGTGTCAAAACATACTGTACACTCATAATCATCATTGGTGAAGCAAATACTAGATTGTGCGGTTACTGTATCTAATACGGTTATGCATTATGAATTTTTTACCAAGGTGCATCATGACAAAGAACATACAATATGATAGAAATATTTTTATAAAAATTCTGTTATTAGAATTAGTTAGATTCATCATTTTCCATGTAATTATATTTTGTGGGATGATTGTTGTCTGTGATATAACCACATTCTCATTTGGGTACTTTCAAACTTGTGTATTTTTAAATTTCTTACCATAATATTGTAGTGAATTGTTAGAAGGTAGCATCCCTGTTTGAGGAACATTGATGGTTCTCTTTCTGAAAAATTTACTTCAGGGACATATTTTTTTCCAGGTAAACAGATTTAATGTGTAACAGTTTTGATTAAACATATTCCCCAGTTGTTCAACTTAAGAGAATACAATTGCTAGAGGCTCTTTGGTGGTATTTACAGAGTAGTGTTAGATTATAGCTGATTTTAATGAAATAAAACAGAAAATGCTAGCAAAACTAAGAACGTCTGGCAGCATCTGTGGAGTGAGAAACATAGATAATGTTTCGTTTCATATGACTTCTTCAGAGTTGAAGGGAGGAAGATCCAGGTGACAGTTTGTCATACAAAAAGCATCTGGACTCAAAACATCAGCTCTTTTTTCTTCTTACAGATGCTGCCAGACCTGCTGAGATTATCCAGCATTTTCTCTTTTGGTTTCAAATTCCAGCATCTGCAGTAATTTGCTTTTATGCACATGAAGTGTGAGCTAGGAGAGATTGTACAAAGATGGTGTCAATGGCAGTATAAAGGACCATAGAAGGCATTGATATTGACACACAGACAAGATAGCAAAATGTGTTAATGGGAGAACAAAGATCAATGCAACACTGCCATTAACATAAAAGCAAAATACTGCACGCGCTGGAAATGAAACAAAAACCAAAAATGCTGGAAAATCTTAGCAGGCCTGACAGCATCTGTGGCAAGAGAATAGAGTCAACAATTTGGGTCTAAATGACTCTTCATCAGAGCACTCTGTGTCAGAATGTTGGCTCTAATCTCGGTCCACAGATGCTGTCAGACCTGCTGAAATTTTCCAGCATTTACTGCTGAAAACACTTTCTTTCTCTTGTGCCCTAAACATCTTTGTGCAACTTCCACTGGATATTTCTATTTTGTTCCATTTGCTCCCTGACAGTATAAAGTCTACCACAGTTTTCCCTCTCCTTAGCTCTGCATAAGAATCATTGAAACATTGAAACTTGAAACATTGGGTAGTTATTTTAAGGATGGTGGGTGATAAGTGCTTGCCAGTCCAAGAGTCAACACCCAATACGCAACTACCAACTCTTGAATTCCCACCTTCATTGAACACTCACTTGAGTGTTGATTGACAGTGGATGGGACTTTCAACCACCTTTGGAAGAAAGATCCCTATGGGAGATATTGGCCAATCAGATTAGCCAACAGCTCTCACACCTGGTCAGGTACAGTGCTGCAGTGGCCAGAAACAATACTCTACATGGAACTAAATCCCAGTACCATATATAAGGTAAGTTCCTGGGAGGTTGAGAGAATTTGTAGTCACTGGGGTAAGTTCTGCGGTGGCCAATTCTGAGGGGGCTCTCAGATTGAGGTCTTCTTGTCTGAGATGGAGAAACTTATTTTGGTCAGTTGCCTACCGAGCCCACTGCTACCAGCCTAAAAATTGAGGCTGAGCAGGAAAAGGCCTGTAAGTGGTCACTTAAAGGCCTTGGTGGATGAAGGGGTGGGTTTTCTGCCTGAGGGACAACGTAGTTGCACAGTGGTTAGCAGTGCTGCCTCACAGTCCAGGGACCCAAATTCAATTCCTGCCTTGGATCACTTTCTGTACAGAGTCCATACATTCTTGCTATGTCTATGTAGGTTTCCTCTAGGTGCTCCAGTTTCCTCTCTTCATCCAAGATGTGCAGGTTGGGTGGATTAGTGGCCTGGGGAATGGGCCATGGGTGAGAGGAGGATATGGAAAGAGCATAAAATTGTACCTTTTAATTCTGTTTCTCTCTCCACAGATGCTGAGAAACCTGCTGTGTTTTTCCAGTATTTTCTGTTTTTATTTCAGGTTTCTAGTATATGTAATATTTGTTTTTATTCTGGCTTTAATGTATTTCCTGAATTTAATTCGGACTGTTGAAATATGATTTGACCACTATTAACTATGGAAATATATATGTATATTGTAAATTCAGGGAGACTGGAATTAGGATTTTAACTTAGTTAATTAACCTCTGAATACTATAATCAGTGGAATCCTATATATTACCTAATGATCAATAAATATAGCTTCAAAAGTGTTGAGGAAGTTATTGTTTGGCTTTTCAATTAAGGTCTTTTTTATGAAAGTAAATTACTGCAGAAGTTGGAATCTCCAAATATACATGTACTAGATACACAAACCTAATAGGGTTACTTGACAGTAGGAGGAAACCCTGGCTTATGTTTCTCCTTTTTCAGCAATCTCAGCACAGATTGAAGATCCAACCTGAAAACTTTCTGGTCTGTATTTAAAAATGCAAGATGCTTCACAGTACATTAATTGCATGCTGTGCAATAAGGCTCTCACCTTCAACCCATCCCATTTCAAAGTGTTTCTTGGGTCCCAAAGAGGTGTGGTCCAACTTTTGGCTGTGCATAGGGAAAGATGAAGATCCATCAAGTTTGCAAATCTATCGAATTTCTATGAAATGAATACTTTTGTCCAACTATTTCAGAAATATGTTCCTCAGTACATCCGAAAAATATCTATTATGAAGCTCAACACAAACTGAAGGAACATATCTTCTGGTTAGGCACATTACAGCCTAACACCTTAACACCCATTACAGTCTCAACATCGAATTCAACAGCTTCAGATGATTAGTTCTACCCCACCTCAACCTCTTTATTTTAATTTTAGTTAATTTTAACTGTTCTCTATCTTTTATTTCTATATTGTCTTTCTTTACTTTTCTTCCCCCCCCCCATTCTTTCACCCTACTCCTATTTTTCCTCTTTTCCTTACCTTTTCACCCCATTTGGTTGCCCTTTCATCCTTTTTCTCAATTTTATCTCTCTCCCACCCATCATCCCCTGCCCCCAAATTATCATCTGTCACAGTTTCAACTTCTCTGCCGTTTGACTATTCACACCTTCCATTCTATGGACTGCCAATAGCAGACTTTCCCCTTGGTTTTGTGGCTATGACTCATATTTCATTCCCTCACCCTACTGTATAAATGTCTCCCACATTCTATGTCTTTAAGCTTTGACAAAGTATCATTTGGATTTGAAACATCAGCTCTTTTCTCTCCTTATAGATGCTTCTAGACCTGCTGAGATTTTCCAGCATTTTCTCTTAAGTTTTTTTTAAATTATCTTTTGAATTGAATGCTGTGCTCTTTTCAAAATGTCTTAGTCTGCTACTTAATAGTCTTTGTTATTACTAACTTTTGACGTGTGTGTGGTTAATCACTTCTGACAAATGTTTCCTTTTTCTTCCCAGAGATACTGTATCAATTCATGTTTCAGTTCCATGTGATTACTGCATTATGTTACTGTTGTATATTAGATGTTGCGATTTAATATTTCCAATACATTATAACTCTTTGGCACTCCACAATGCTCAGTGGACAGTAGCAACACTATCTCTTGGCTAGTGCTAAGGGCACAGGCTGGCACTGCCAGGGTGCCCATGCCCAAGGGTACTTCCCTGCTGCTGCCTGACTCCTTGGAGGGCCCCGATTGCCTCCCCTTCATTCCGGCAGGGTCTCTCACTCATTCCTTGAATATGGGGAACTAGTGTAAACCCCACCAGAATGAAATACTCCTGGCGGGGTGGGAGATTCAATCAGGACCTATCAGTTCTTCATTATTAGATTTAAAATAAGTTTTAAAAAGATTCAAATTACTTACCTGCCTTCCCACCAGTTTCCAGCATAGTCTGACCAGCGACTGTTCACCGGCTCTGGGAGATGCGCACGCATTTCCAGTGTATGTGCAAATCCCGGTTTACGGCCAGCTACGGGCATCTCCCACTGCGACCTGCCAGAAAAGTTGCAGGTCATGATGGGAGAATCGTCGCCCATATTTCTGAAGTCATTGGGCATAGAAATTCAGCAGATTTACAAATTTAATAGATCATCAACTTTCCCTGATGCACAGCCAGAAGTTGGATGACATCTCTTTGGGACGCAAGAAACATTTTGAAATGGGTTGAGTTGAAGATAAGATCCTTATTACACAACATGCAATGGATGTACTGTGGATAGTGTTGTAGTTTTAGATATAGACCAGAAAGGTTCCAGGTTGGATCTTCGATCTGTGCTGAGATGACTAGCTATTACTTACTGTAGAGAGCCACTGTTAAATTTTATTTTTGGTTCTAGGTAACATGGCCAATGCAACAATGATCGTGCTTTTCTTGTGGTCGTAGTGATCCCTGAAGTGTATTTTTAAAAAATATTTCACAGGATGTGGATGTTGCTAATTAGGCCAGCAATTATTGACATTGAGAAGGTAGGGAATTTCAGGATTTTGGCTGAGGATGAAGTCAGGAATATCTTTGACTTCCACATGAAATGGTAGGTGATGATACTCCCAGAACATTGCTGTTCTTGGTCTTCCTAGAAGTTCAGTGCTGTTCAAATAAGGTTGAGGAGCTACTGTAGCACCCCTTGTATATAAGTCAGTGCTGGTACCACAGTGATGGACTAAGTATACTAAGTATATTGAATTCCAAGGGTGGGTTGTCAATCAAGAAGATTACTGTGTCATAGAATGTGCTCAGCATTTTAAATGTTGTTGTAGCTGTATCATCTAGGCAAAATTCCATCAAACTCCTGATTGAGTCTTGTAGGTAATTGAAAGACATGGTGGAGAATTGAGGCGTTAAGAGATGAAGCAGTTGTTTCAAAGAAGCCAGTGTCTGCTTTGCTCTTGCATCGATGGCATTGATAATGATGACATTAATAAATTTGCAGAATGGTAAATGAATGCTGGTCAATGTTAGGTAATACATTTTTGGTAGGAAGAATAAAGAGATTACTTATTACTTGGAAAGTACAAGTCTAGGTGAAGTAGAGGAACAAAGAAATGTTGGAATGCCATACATCAATTACTAAAGATTACATCACAGGTTAGGTAGGCCATTTAACAATTAATAAATTAAGCACCAGACTTTATTTCTAGAGTGATAGTATTGAAAAATGGGGCAGTTATACTCAATCTGTATTGACATTTGGTGAGATCATACAGCTAGCATGGTTACCATGTTATAAAAAAGGATCTAAAATCACTATTGAGAGTGCAGACAAAATTTGCAAGGATTATACCAGAAATATATGGGTATGCATATTAAGGAAAGCTTGACAAGCTGGGTCTCGTTTCTCTTGAAAAAAAACAACTGAGGGACAACCTAATGAGTTTTTAAAATTATGAAAGGTTTTGATAGTGTGATTACAGAACAAATATTTCCTCTTGTGGGGAAGTGCATAATTAAAGGTTATCAATATAAGGTAGATTACTAAGAAAGAAAGACAGAAAAAACTTCTTTGAAAATGTGAATTCTCTACCACAGTGGTTGGATCAAATAATATAGATGTGTTTAGGGGAGAAGACACTAGTTACAATGGTGGATTTTGATGAGAAATATGAGAGGAGACTTGAGTGGATCATAAGCATCAACATATACTGGTTGGTTGAATGGCCTATTTCTGTGTTGTATAACCAACGTAATCCTATGTTATGGCTGATCCAGCAAAGTTTCTCATCAACAATGACCCTTTGATAGTGTTAGACATTTTGATGGTCGTATGCAGGCAATAGTTGCTCATTTCTTTTTGGAGATGGTAATTTTTACCATTTGATGCAAATGTTACATGTCAGCCTAGATGTAGATGTTATCTAAATAGGCTTCATCTGTTCCAGGAGTTGGAATGGATCAAAACATCTACATTAAATCACTGGGGAAGAAGTTGAAGATGGCATTGCCTTGATAATCTAGCGGCTGTAGTGATTGGCCTCTGTTAATTCTTATCTACTGAAATTATTTTTCCATTCGTTTGAGTTTTGTAGGGGCACCTTGATGTCATATTTCGTCCATGGCTTACTTACTGGTGATGGCAATAATTTTTGATTTTCATCAGTTTTTGTGCCATGTCAAGAGCTGTGATACTGTTTGGAGCTGAAATAGTCCTACGAGAACTTGAGCTGAGCCTTTTGTGAATAGATGTTGCCTGATGGCACTATTTATAACTTTTTGATCACTACTGATGATTGGGAGGAGCTGATAGGCTGGTAGACGAGCAGGGTTAAATTTGTTCTGCTCTTTGAGCGCAAGATGCATTTAGGTAATTTTCTACATTGTCAGGCAGGTACCAGTTTTACAATTGCACAGAAATGTATTGTGACACATTCTTCCTACTTGACATGCCCCCTCAAAACAGCATGTCAAGTTGGGAAATATTTTATTGTAACTCATAGGACAAATGTACAACTGAGATAAAAGGCTCAAGTATTTATTTAGTCTTAGTGAATAAAGGCTCAATTACTATATCCAGATTAAAATGGTGAAAGGGGTATGGGGGAGGTATTGGAGAAGTTTCCTTCAGCAAGTTCAATTAAACCTGAATCAGTTAACAAAAGAAAATAAGCAATTAGAAAATCCTGTCAGATTTCTGAACCAATTAAGAGGGTATCTAAGTGGTATAAATAATTAATAATTTATTGATCAAATATTATACATAATTTAGTTGAAATGTCCAATAAAATTTTTTATGACCTCTCTATTGGAGACTAGGACATAAATTTCAGAAGAACTTTATTTGGTTAAATTCATTTTGTTAACATGAATAATCAGCTATTGCTTGAATCTAATTTAGAAAGAATCCTGCATATTTTGTATATATTATTTATTCCCAGGATGTTGAAAGAAGTGGCTATGGAGATAGTAGATGCATTGGTTGTCATCTGTCAAAATTATATAGATTCAGGGATAGTTCTTATAAATTGGGAGGTGACAAATTTAACCCTGTTATTTAAAAAAGAGGGAGAGAGAAAACTGGGAACTACAATGTTGTTAGTCTTATATCAGTAATAGGGAAAATGTTTGAATATGTTATAAAGAATGTAATAACTGGACAGTTAGAAAATAACAGGATTAGAGCATAGCGAACATAGATTTATAAAAAGAAAATAATTTATAACAAACACGTTAAACTGTTCAGAGGAAGTAATTAGCAGAATATATAAGGGGGAACTATTGTATTTGGATTTTTGGGAGGTTTTCAATAAGGTCTCACACTAGAAATTAATAGACAAAATTAGAATAAATGGGATTGTGGCAATTTACTGGCATGGATTGAGAATTGGTTAACAGTCAGAAAAAAGGAATAGGAATAAAGGGTTCATTCTCTAGTTGGCAGGGTGTAACTAGTTTGGTACTGTAAGGATCTGTGCTTGGGCACCAGCTATTCACAATCTATATCAATGATTTGGATGTGGGAACCAAATGTTGAATTCCAAGCTTGCTGTTGACACAAAAGTTGGTGAGAATGTGAGATGTGAGGAGGATATCAAGAAGCTTTAAGGATATTTAGACAGATAATGGCAGAAGAAATATAAGTAGAAAAATGTGAAGCTATCCATTTTGGTAGAAAAAAACAGAAGTATTTATTAAATGTGAGAAATTGGGACGTGTTGATATCCAAAGGGATGTGGATGTCATTGTTCATAGGTCAGTGAAACTGAGTGTGCAGATACAGCAAGCAGTCAGGAAGGCATCTGGTGTGTTGGTCTTTACTGAGGATTTGAGAACAGTATTAAACAAGTCTTGTTGCAATTATTTAGAGGCTTAGTAAAGTAAAGTTTATTTGTTAATGACAAGTTAAGGTTTATATTAACGTTACAATGAAATTACTGTGATATTCCCCTCGTCGCCACAGTTTGGCGCCTGTTCTGGTCAGTGCATCTAACAGCATGTCTTTCAGACTGTAGGAGAAAACCTACGCAGACACAGGGAAATGTGCGAACTCCACACAGGCAATGACCCAATGTGGGAACTGAACCCAGATCTCTGATGCTGTGAGGCAGCAGTGATAACCACTGTGCCACTCTGCCACCCACACAGCACATAAGGCTGAACCTGAAGTATTTTGTACAGTGGTAGTCTCCTTACCTAAAGAAGGATATATTTGCCTTGGAGAGTGTAGAACAAAAGTTCATCAGACTGATGCCTGGGATAATGGACTTGTTCCAAGGAGAGTTTGAGAATATTGGGCCTACGTTCTCTAGAGTTTGAAAGAATGAGAGGTGGTTTCATTGATTTAGATTGCAGGAAGTATGTTTGCCCTGGCTGTGAGGAGAGGGAGGTGTTTAGAACCAGGAGACAGTTTTAGACAGAATAAGAGCTAGGCTATTCAGGACTGATGTAAGAAGGCATTTCTTCAATCAGAGGTTGGTGAACACCACCCCAGTATGGTTCAAGACTAAGATCAATAAATTTCTAGATATTAAAGGTATCAATGGATATGGATAGTGCAAGGAAATAATGTTGAGATAGAAGATCAACCTTGATCCAGTTGAATAACAGATGAGGCTCAAGGGGCTGAATGTCTACCTGTGTTCCTAATTGATGTTCTGGTGTTCCATTTAATATATCTGTGATAGCCACAAGATGGCAGTACAATGAAAAGTGGAAGTGTTGCATATCTGGAAAGATGAAATCAAATTTTCTTCTTGTCAGTTTTCCTGAGCCTTCGTCTTCAATTTAATTCTTTGGGACATGGTTTCATAGGCACGTTTTTTTGTCTAAGATCCAGCCAAATAACTATTGATGATGAAATTTGTAGAGACTGCTGAACCTGATGGTGTAAACAAACATGCGTTTATAACATGGTGTGTAGGAAGAATGAGGGAAATGAATCTTACGTCTGAGAATCCTTCTCCACCCCAACCCCCATCACGCCCTCCCTCCCCACTTCCCAGTCCCCAATTGCAGGACCATGGAAACCTACTAAAAAATCTTTTACTGTCATCCTTGAAATCTAAATTTTAACCAAGTTGGGATCTATCCAAAATCTGAGACTTCCATCAGGTGAATGAAGAGATAAATTGGAAGAAAGAAGACAATCATTAGATATCTGCTAAAAATTGTAGCCTTCTCACTAAAGTAGATATGGTTAAGGAAGATTCTTGAGGTTTTTCACAATTATGACTCCAATTGCAGCACTTGTGCTATCTACTTGAATCTCATTATCCTGCTCTTCCTTTCATATTTTTTTTCCATTTCAAATCAGTTCCTTTTTAAAGTACATTATAGTCTGTACCTTGGGAACCATTCTAGTAAAGCATTCAATGTTATACCATCTCTGTAAGATATTAAATTGGTGCCATTGGTGCAAGAGAAATTTGGTATTAAGGTTTTTGTGTTAATAAATACATATTAAATTTCTGCATTAAATTTAGTACAGGTGTATCTAAGTGCTTCCTGTGGTATATATGAACCTATATCTGTTTTTAGCTATGCCCACATAAAATTAGATCAAGGAGACCATTTAATTTTATTCAAATTTCTAAATAATATTTTATCAAAACTACTTTCAGATCAGGACTCCAGAACCAAGCTTAATTCTTTGTATTAAATTTACCCCTACTGAAAATGCATAACATTAGGGCCAAACATAATGTGCTGAGACATGTTTTCACTAGCACTCTTTTTGAAAACCAGGTATATATTTTTAGGTTAGAAAAATACTTGCACATTTCTGTATTTTATTTTAAACATTAGTAACATTTAGTTTCAAAAGCTGTGTATTCTTGTTCATTTCACATTGATTTTTCTTTGCAGTTTGACAGAGAAAGATGTAGCAAATCAAAATTAAAAAGCCAAAATTGTAATTAAGTTGTGATGTTTTAGAATTTTCCACTAAATATGCAATGTGAATAAAGGCAAAATACTGCAAATGCTGGAATTCTGAAAAAAGTACAGAAAATGTTGGAAATACTTAGTGGATCAGGCAACATCTGTGAAGCAAAAAGATTAAAATTTGAGGTCAGTAACTTTTCATGAAAACGAATGACAGGTCATCAACTGAACCATTAATTTGCTCTCTCCACAGATGCATCCTGTTCTGCTGAGTATTTTGTTAATTTTATTTATTAATACCACGAGGAGTTGATTTGAAAGAAAAATGGAATTGAGAGAGTTTCTTTAGAATCCCAGGAAATATGTGGTTTTGCACATAGAATTTTATTTTTTATTATTTGTTCGTGGGATGCGGGTGTCTCTGGCTGGGCCAGCATTTATTGCCCATCTCTAATTACCCTTGAACTGAGTGGCTTGAACAGCCATTATGAAAAGTCACTTTAAAGTTTGCCTTCCAGCAACATGCTATTTTCATAAGACAGTGAGCACTGTGAGCATTGTGCTTCTAAGTCTTTAAGTGGATTGTGGCTCATGAAACCTTAGACAGGATTAGAGCAGCAATCAGATAACTTCTGCGCATTATGCAGTATTAGGAAGTGCTTGATGCTATATAATTACTATAATTTTATACTGGTTACTGATTTCATTTAATGTCTTTGTAAGGTAGCTTTATGCTCCATACTACCTTATCAGACAGTTTTCAACTTTAATGTTTACGTAGATTTTATAATTGTTGCATTAACATAAGCAGATCAAGTCCAATAAATTATGGCCCATTGCTTTGCCAGCGGTGTTCTGTATCATTAGTCATGTTTGGCTTTAATGTCATTTTCCATTTAAATACATTGAGTAAGTGTAGATATGTTTTTTTCTCTATTCCTGATCAAGGAATGTCTATTGGGGTGTGTTGGGAAAATACAATTTGCATACTACAAAATTCACAAATATCAAACAAGATTAAACGTTTTCCTCCACAAGGCAGCAAGTAATCATATGCATTAATTCCTGGGACATGGGTGCCCCTGGCAAGATCAACATTTGTTGCTCATCCCTAATTTTCCTTGGAAAAGAAAATGTGGTGGTGGGGATCGTAGTGTTGAGCTACCTTCTTGACACATCAATCTTGTAGTAAAGATACTCCCAAAGTGCTGTTCAATAGAGAGTTGCAGGATTTTGACCCAGCAATTATATTTCCAACTCAAGATGCATCGTGACTTGGGGATGGAGCTGTTCCCAAGTGCCTGCTGTACTTATCCTTTTAGAATTTGGTTTTGAGAAGTGCTTTCGATATAGCCTTGGTGAGTTTCTGCAATGCATCTTGCAGTGTGTGAAATAGACACCCAAAGCAGTGATTAAATGATTTAAGATGGCACTTTTTAACCTGAGCTGGATTGAATTTAATGAAGATATTAATAGTGATCTATTTTTGAAAGAAGATGGAGGGAAAAGGATGTATTCTTAAAGCAGGAAATCAACAGATAGTTTGGGTATAGTGTATTCATACAAGAGCTCTGAATGGAGTGAACTGATGGGCTAAATGATCTTTTCCATCTAGATTATCTTGCATTCATAAAATAGGATGTCAAGCAAGCATCTATCTTTCTGTGTCTAATGGAGTTGTAAGTTTTATTGTTTATTTAAAGCTGAGCTTTTTCCATGACCTTTGTTTCTTGCTTTTTCAGTATTTCTAAATGAGGAACGCCCATTATGTAAACCCCAATGTTTGAATTGTGATCTTTAAAGTTGTTTAATTATTTACTGTCTGGATGCCATTTGCAGTTTCAATAGAAAAGAAAAGCTATCTGTAACTTGTATTTCAGATGCCCCCCAAGCTGGACATAAGCTCATTGTACAAATTGCTCTTCTGTCAGGTTACTTAGATATTTTGAAAGGAATGTTTCAGAGTATCGGGAAATAAAAGCCTGTTAGTTATAACTGCACTGATACAAGGGTTCATATGCATATTACATAATGAGACTGAGAGTCCTTTATACCTTTTCCTGAATTTGAATATTATCTTAGAATTGATATAAAATGATTCAGTACAGGAAACCTCATTCCCTAAAATATAGTTAGACATATGATTGAGGTTTGGTATAGCAAGTCCCAGTTGATTGGATTTCTGTTACAGGATTTTATGTAGCATTATACTGCATGTGCATTAATTCAGAATGAGTCAGTCCTTTAGTTTCCTTTCTCCATTTTTGTATTGTATCCAAAATTAAATTTACTTATATTTAAAATAGTTCTGAGGCTGACTTCTGTAGCTGAACTAGAACAATTGAATAAAAACAGAAAACATCTATGATAGCTCTGTCAGCATCTGAAAAGAGAGAAGACAGAGAAATGCATCAGTTAAGTACTTTTAAGTATAACTGCTGGTTTCTGATGAAAAGTCTTAAACCAAGATATTAATCTATTTTTTCTTCTTTTTAGTAGGATGAATTTTACATGTCCTCCCGGGATAGGCTGGGATATGAAAGGGTCCATAAAATAGCAAAGGAAAGTGGAAGCGGAATCACCTTCACTTTCACCGTGCAATGGCATTTTAGTAGCCAGGGACAACGAGGGGATGGCTCTCCTGCCCAGAGATTAATTGAGCCAATTATGGTCCTTCTCTGGGGTGGGATAGGCTTCCATGGAAGGTCTCTGATCATAATAGCTGCCCTTATGGGCATCAACTTCCCCACTCTTTTAAAGAAACAGGAATCCTGACAGTAATTGATCAGTCACATGAGCCTCACAAAGGGCTCAGGTGGTGTTAGCCTCAGCTTTCGAGCCAGATGTCCAGGCCCCTGTCATGCCAACTAACTTCAGCCAGTTGTGTGTAATCTGCATTTTCTACCCTTTTTTTACGAATTTCCAGTAACTGCAGTTTATTATTTTTACCTGGAACACTTTTTTTTGCATAAAACTAACATCGACATATTTATAAATGCCTTTGATGTAAAAGACAGGCGAGCTAAAACTTTGTCTAAGAGGTAGGTTTTCAGGAATATTTTAAAGGAAGAAGGGAGGAATTCCAGAACTTCAGGCTTAGGCAGTTGAAGTCTGTATTGGTTTTTCAGTATTATTTGGTGCAATGACAAACTTAGCCAAAACTTCTCTCTCCTGGACTAAATGATTTTCCATTTCATTGTGATTTCTCTGGCTCATTATTGATTAATAGAATCCTTACAGTGCAGAAAGAAGCCATTCAGCCCATCAAATCTGCACCAACTAACGAATTAGAGTGACAATATTTTGCCTTTAAGAAATGTATTTTAGTCAGATTCCTTCCATTTTATAAGTGCTGCTGGGTCTATAGTCAGCATCCTTATTGTTACTGCAACAGCTTAATGGTTCCTAATTGCTAGAATGTTTGTTTTAATCTGAACTAATGCTGTTCTGCTATTCCCCTGGGGTTTTGCAGGGTAGAACTTAATTAGATTGATTGACAGGTGCGGTCATATAATTGGATGGATCTTCGCTTAATAGAGAATCCAAGCTTAGTTTCTGTTGAGATGCTGCTTGGTGTTGAGACAGCACTGTTTTTCTTTTCCTCTCTTTAAAGTTGAAGACTTGAGTCTGCTAGGAGATGAGTCTCTTTCTCTGATATTCAGCTTATATGAGAGTGGATCTTTCTTTGAGAGTTGCTATTTAGAAATTGCTGTCTGGTTCTATATCCAAAAAGTGTTAAAGGCTGGAAAGCTAGCAACACTTGAGCATACTTGTTTTTTGTGCTCATTAATTCTGAAATGCCAGTGACGTTATTGCTTTAAATTGGACCAATAGAGATTAGTAGCTGCTAAGAATTATACTTCTGTCATGTTTAATTATTTTAATTGGTAAAAGTTATACTTTTTTTGTTATATTCTTATTGTGTTCTTAAATAAAATTTGTTTCGATAAAAACTTCTGAGCAGTCAGATGAATTATACCTTAAGCAAAACAGCTTATACTCACCCTAATGTCAAATTAAATGCAAAAGTTGAGGTCTAGGCTAACTGCATTAGATACCTTAGAATTTCTACTCTGATCCCTAACATTAGGAAATACAAGTAGAATACAGATTTATTTAAGGCTTTGTTTATGATTGCAGACACTTGTCATTTATTATAGAGGTTTGTTCTACTCAGTTTATTAGAAGTACATTATTCGATCTTAACTGAATTATGTAATCGATATTTCTACGGCTTCCAGCTTATTGAGTTAAAAGCTGACATCAAATGAACTAACATTTTTCAGGATTGTATTGCAACTAGATGTCAACTCAATGCTTGGTCTGCTATTGTATTAAAATTGTTTTGAGATATACTAACAAGGAACAGGGGTAGGCCATTCTGTCATTCAAGCCTGCTCCACCCTTTAAAAAAGATCATGGCTGATCTGATAGTAATCTAAAATCTTTACCTATACCTAATAACTTATCACCCTCTTGCTTATCAAGAATCTATATAATTTGCCTTAAAAGTATTCAAAGATTCTGCTTCTGTTACTTCCAGAATCTTTTCAGAAGGAGAGTTCCAAAGACTCTTAATCTTCTGAGAGACAAAAAAAATTCGCCTCATCTCCATTTTAAATGGGCAACCCTTTATTTAAAACGGTCATCCCTCTAGCGTTAGACTATCCCACAAAAGGAAATATGATCTCCACATCCACTCTGTCAAGGTCCCTTAGGATCTTAAACGTTTCAATCAAGTTGCCTCTTACTGTTCCAAACTCCAGTGGATGCCAACCTTTCTTCATAAGGCAACTCACCCATTTCAGGTATTAAAAACAAAACAAAAATGCTGGAAAATCTCAGTATGTCTGACAACATCTGTGGAAAGAGAACAAAACTAACATTTCAAGTTTCAGTGACTCTTCAGAATAGGTATTAGTTTGATAAACTTTCTCTGAACTGCTTCCAAAGCATTTATATCCTTCTTTAAATAAGGTGATATATCACCTTTAAATAAAATGACCAATACTGTACTCCAAATCTGGTCTCACTAGGCCCTGTACAATTGAAGCATAGTACCCAACCCCCACCTACTTTTGTATTACATTTCTCTTGCACACATACCACCGTATTAGCTTTCCTAATTACTTGCTTCACCTGCATACTAATCTTTTGCAATTCATGCAACTGGTCACCCAAATCCCCTACTTCCTAAAGCTCTACAATTTTTGACTATTTAAATAATGCGTGTCTTTTTTACTCTTCCTAGCAAAATGGAGAAATTTATATTTTCCCACATTATACTCCATTTGCCAGATCTTTGCCTACTCACTTCACCCATTTATATCTTTTTGTAGCCTCCTAATGTTCTTTTCACAATTTAATTTCCTATCAATTTTTGTGTCATCAGCAAATTTGGCAATCATCTCGCAAAATTTTTAAATACTATTTCAAGCACTCTTCCACATACTTTATATGGTTTCCCACCTCTACTACTTTCCCAGGTAGTGCATTCCGTACTCCCATCACTCTCTGGGTGAGGTTTTTTTTCCCTCAAATCCCCTCAACTTAAAGTTATGCCCCATCATTATTGATTCCTCAACTAAGGGAGTAGCTGCTTCCTATCCACCTTGTCCATACTCCTCATAACCTTAATCAGTTCCCCTTCAGTCTTTGTTCTAAAGAGAACAGCCTCAGCCTATCCAACTGTCTTCAAAGCTCAAATGCTCCATCCCAAGCAACATCCTAGTGATTCACAGTGCAATCACAACTTTCCTATAGTGAGGCTCCAGAACTGTACACACTATTCCAAGTATGGCTAGCCAAAGTTTTGTACAGCTCCAACATAACTTCCCTGTTATTATAATTAATGCTACAAATGATAAAGGCAAGTGTCCCAAATGCCTTCTTAATAACCCTATTAACCTGTTTTGCCACCTTCAGGAATCTATGGACAAGCACCCCAAGATCCTTCTGAGCTTCTAGTGTCTTGCCATTCATTGAGTACTCTCTTATCTTGTTATTACTTCCAAAGTGCATCATCTTGCACTTTGCAGGGTTAAATTCTAACTGCCGCTGATCTCCCATCTGACCAACCCATCTATGTTGTCTTGCATTACAAGATGTTCTTTCTCACGATTACCAATATTCATGTCATCTGCAAACTTAGTTATCATTCCCCCCACATTCTCATCCGTATTGCTTATATATAATCACAAACAGTAAGGAACCTAGCACTGATACTTGTGGTACGCTATTGGAGACTGCCTCCAGTCACACAAACAGCCTTCGACCACCACCCTCCCAACACTGTCAGTTTTGGATCCAACTTGTCAAGTTACCCTGGATCCATGTCTTTTACCTTATTTATCAATTTTCCATGTGGGACCTTTTAAAGGTTTTGCTGAAATCCATACAAATTACATCAATTGCACTTATTTCATCTACACATCCAATCATCCCCTTGAAAAATTTATTCAAATTTGCTAATAAGAGCTTTGACGAAGACATGCTAACTACCCCTATTCAAACCTTGTCTCTCAAAGTGGAGATTAATTCTCTCCTTCAGAATTTCTCCAATAGTTTCTCTACCACTGATGTGAGACTCACTGGCCTATAATTCCCTTGTTTATCTCTATCATCCTTCCTGAAAAGTTGTCCTCCAATTGTCTGGGAGCTTCCCTGTGGCCAGAGAGGAGCAACACTTAAGCTATACCATCATCCAGGAAAAAGCAATATGTATCAGCTACAACTTGCACTGCTGAAACTCATCAAGCCTCCTTCTACAGCAACTTCAAAGGACATGAACAGCAGAAGCATAGGGACATCACTGTCCCCTCCAAGCTGCACAACATGCTGAGTTGGAAAAATATCACTGTTCCTTCACTGTCACTGGATCAAAATCCTGGAACTCCCTCCCTAACAGCATGTACCTACAACATATGGCATGTATTACTTCAAGAATGTGACTTGCCACCACCTTCTCAAGGACAATTAGGGATAGACAATAAATGCTGGCTTAGCCAGCAACACCCTATTACCCAACTGTAAACTTAAAATTATTTCCAGATACTTAGTTTAGTATAACAAACCAAAAGACAGGAATCGACTCAAATTCACTTAAACGAACCTTCATTTATTCAACATTTTAGTTTTAGGTACCAAAACTCAAACTTACAACACTTGCAACATTTTAACTCATTCATTTTAACTCTTCCACTAAAAATGAATACTATCAGGTTTAAAATATAATGGATAAGTCTATTCATAATGTAGATTTGTCCTTGTGGTTTTTCTGTCTTCTCTGAAGATATTCCTTTAGGGCACACTTGCGATGATGGTCTCAAGTTATCACTGAAGACAAAGATTGAAACACACCTTTTATCCCTAAACTGTCCTAATTTTCCAGAAAGTTCTATGGCACTCAGCCAGTGATATCATCAGAAACCAATCACGATATTTGATCAGAGCCACTGGAGTTGCTGGTAAACAACTCCCAAATATTTATAACAAGGTTGCATGTAAATTAGTCACTTCAGTATATATGGTACCAATGGCTCTAACATATCTAGCACGTCAAAATATGCTAAATGAACTTACAGCCAGACTCACTTTCCAAAGAGAGCTGATGTACTCTTTCATAGAGATGTGGCTCACTCCTGCTTCAATGGCCTACAACCAAAGGACTTCTCTACTCATCAAATGGACCACACAACAGCCTCAGGCAAGGCTTCGTAATCAACACCTTGTGGTGCCAAGGCATAGCAACACTAGCAACTTTCTCCTCCCCAGACCTAGAATATCTGATGCTAAAATGCTGTCCTTACTATCTTCTGTGGGAGTTCACCTCTCTTATTCTGATGGCAGTTTACATCCCCACCCTATACGGACGTGAAGATTGCGCTTGATGAAATATACACCACTACGAATGGCCTTGAGTCGAAACATCCTGAGGCCTTGTTCATCATGGCTGGGGACTTTAATCAGGCCAAACTCAAGAGCCTACTACCAAGTTATCACCAACATATCTCCTGTTCCACCAGAGGCCCAAACATACTAGACCACTGCCATACAAATATCAAACATGCCTACTGCTCTATCGCACGCTCACCCTTCAGCAAATCAGACCACAAGGCTATGGTCCTGCTCCCGGCTTACAAGCAAAACTGAAGCGAGAGGATCCATCAAAGAAAGATATGCAATGTTGATCTGAGGAATCAGATGATCGCCTATGGGACTGCTTGGAGTCAGTGGACCAGTCAGTATTTAAAAACTCTGTGACCAGCCTAAAATTGTATGCCACTACAATAACTGACCTCAGTTATCGTAAGTGTGTAAAAGACATATGCCAAAAAAGCAAATCTGTGTGTTCCCCAACCAGAAACCATGGATGATTAGGGATAACCACTGCTTGCTGAAGTATAGGCCTGAGGCATTCAAATCAAGTGACACTGACCGATACAAGAAAGCCAGATATGATCTAAGGAGATTCACTGAAGATGTCAAAAGACAGTACCAGACTAAGCTAGCATCCCAGACTAGCCACACTGACCGCTGCCGACATTGGCAAAGTCTGCAAGACATAATAAGCTACAAAATGAAGGCATGTAAAATCGCTGGCACCAATGCACGCTTCTCTGATGAGCTCATTGCATTCTATGTCCACTTTGAGGAAGAGGTTAGCAACAGCATGCCTTCCACCCTGGATGAACCTTCATCTGGGGTAACCATTGCAGATGTCAGAGCAGCATTCTCGAAGGCCGATCCACAGAAAACAACTGCCTCAGATGGGGTTCCCAGATGAGCACTCTGTCCTCTGCGGATCAGCTGGCAGGAGTATTCATAGATATTTTCATCCTCTCTTTACAACAATCTGAGGTTCCTATCTGCTTCAAGAGGATGACCATTCTTTCCGGTATCTAAGAAAAACCAAGTGTGTCTTGATGACTATTGGACAGTGACTCTGCCATCCATCATTATGAAGTACTTCGAAAGGCTAGTCATGGCATGAATCAGTTCCAGTCTCCCGGACTACCTGGACCCTCTACAGTTTGCCTATCGCTGCAAATGGTCCACAGCAGATGCTATCTCCCTGGCCTTGCTCTCAACCCTGGAACACTGAGATAACAAAGACACTCCTGCCAGATTCCTAATTTATTGACTATAGCTCAACCTTCAACACCATTATTCCTACAAACTGATCTCCAAACTCCAAGGCCTGGCCTTCGGCACCTCCTTCTGCAACTAGATCCTGAATTTCTGAACTCATACATCACAATCAGTAAGGATAGGCAACAACCCTCCTCTATGATCATTTTCAAAACCAGTGACCCACAAAGCTGTGTTCTCAGCCCCTAACTGTACTCTTATTCATGTATATACGTGTGACCAAATTCCCCTCCAATTCAATTTTCAAGTTTGCTGACAACACCACTGTAATGGGTTGGATCTCAAACAATGACGACACAGAGTACAGGAATGAAATAGAGAATCTGGTGAACTGGTGCAGCAACAATAATCTCTCCCTCAATGTCAATAAAGTGAAGGAAATTGTCATCAACTTGTGGAAGCGTAAAGAAGAATCTGCCCTTGTTTACATCAATGGGGTCAAAGTAGAAAAAGATAAGAGCTTCAAGTTTTTAGGTGTCCAGATTACCCACAACCTGTCCTGGTACCTCCTTGCCAATACTACAGTTAAGAAAGCCCACCAACACCTCTACTTTCTCAGAAAACTAAGAAAATTTGGCATGTCAGTTATGACTCTCACCAACTTTTACAGATGCATCATAGAAAACATTCTTTCTGGTTGTATCATTGCATGGTATGCATCCTGCTCTGCCCCAGATCACAAGGAACGACAAAAAGTCGTGACTGTAGCCCAATCCATCATGCAAACCGGCCTCCCCTCCATTGACTCTGTGAAGGCAATGGGGAAATGTAGACAAAGCAGTCAGCATAATTAAGAATGTCCCACCCTGGACATTCTTTTTTCCACCACCTTCTGTCAGGAAAGAGATACAAAAGTCTGAGGTCATGTGCCAACTGACTCAAGAACAGCTTCTTTCCTGCTGCTGTCAGATTTTTGAATGGACCTATCTTGCATTAAGTTGATCTTTCTCTACACCCTAGCTACGACAGTAACACTACATTCTGCACACTCTCGTTTTTTCTCTATAAAAGATATGCTTTGTCTTATAGCGCACAAGAAACAATACTTTTCACTGTATGTTAATATATGTGACAATAATAAATTGAATCAAGAAAGCATTGTCCAAACAACTATCGTTATTTGGTCAACACAGGAAGTGTCAGGTCACGTTTCACTGCAGCTTCTAAATCATAATTTAACCAAAGTTCCCATTATGCTTAACTATCATTATAACAGTTGCTCTTACAGCCAGTATTGCCATTATTGCTGTAATTGCAGTAGTTGGCCCTCCAATCACAACCCACATCCCACAAAAGAGCAAGTTGAAAGAAAGCTGTAGCAGATGACATTGATAGTAACCATGTAGCCCACGAGTTGCCATAAAGCAACTTATTATATGACTAAGAAAGGCTCTTATTTCATTAATGCAGAGGTGGTGTCAGCATAGAA
Organism: Sphyrna mokarran; assembly: GCA_024679065.1. Classification (NCBI taxonomy): domain Eukaryota; kingdom Metazoa; phylum Chordata; class Chondrichthyes; order Carcharhiniformes; family Carcharhinidae; genus Sphyrna; species Sphyrna mokarran. Next base: position 9,097,601 of record JAGIQG010000024.1, read on the forward strand.
GAACAGAATACTGTAGGTGAGTGCACAGTCTCCAAACAGTAGTCATGGTGCATTCACTTTGTGGACATTCATGATGCAGTCACTATAGTATTTTAAGGGACAGGCAGAAAGAATGGCTAGTTGTAGCCCTCTTTTTTTTCACGCCAATTCCATTTGTTGTTCCTTGCATTCAACCAGAAATTTTAACATTTTTCACGGCGATGTTTTGGTGTAATTTATATTAAATTGTTAAAAATGCTGAGCAGCAATCTGCCGGGAATATAATTTGGATCTAGAGGAGCCCACATCAGCACAATAATTTGACACAATAGAAGTTCAATTAGATATTCCAACAGAATCAGTCCTGCTTACTTAAAAGGTTCTGAAGTGGGCCAGTTATTAGTGGCCCTTTTATCTATAGCCCTTTTAATATTAATAGCTATTTTTGAAAAAATATACTTTATCCACATAAAAACTAAAGAATAATACATTTCAAATTATAACAGGAAATCCAACGACATTTACATTTTCTCCAGAGATCACGATGCACTCTGGGATGCTTCAGTTTAGTAATGAGAACATTGCATATATTTCAATATTTTCATTACAGAGAGTATAGTTCTCTTCAAACTGTATATATCGATCACTCTGAGTGCTTCAGTACATTTGCATAGAGATAGGATTAAGGACAAAGTCCAAAAAGTTTCACCCTGTTACCAGCCTCTTGGTATACGTTGGCTGAAAGGATTTACACAGTGGCATTTCCCCGTTACGCCTTGGGTAGGGTGGGGGTGGGATGCTACCCCAAGCTTGATTGCACTGCTGAACCCCTCCCATCTCCACTTTGAGGGTAATATGCGGTGGCGCAGATACTTTGGCTCTGCATAATGGACTTGATGGGGAATGCCCTTCTCATCACCAGACAAGCTAGGTATTGGTGCTTGTTTGAAAGCCTGTTGCTGAGATGCTGTGCCAGATGACCCTGACAGTCTGTTCAGGGAAACATCTAACAGGATCCACCATTTCTTTTCCCCTCAGAGCCTTGAGGACATTACATACAAACCATTGCTTGATCATTTTATGGTCAGAGGTGACTTTCTGAACAAATTTTTCCATGAGGGTCAGTGATATGGCACAGTCCAACTACTTGAAGTGTTCAATACCAATGTGACCAGACCTACCCTTTGTAAGACTGGGGACAGGTAGAACCTCAGTATGCAGTGACACTTGGTTGATGCAGCTGTAACAAAGATGGTCATTAGGATGAAAATGGCATTCAGTACATCTTTTCCTCCCTTATCCATAGATTTGTGCATGGTGTCCCTATGGACACAATCCATCTTGGATCCCCAGATGAACTTGAAGATGGCTCAGGTGATTGCTTCGGCACAGGACCGGGGTATGAGCCAGCAGCCATGTATAGTGACCCCAAGAATATCATACATCTGATGACCAGTTTCTGCTTTACCTTGGCAACACATTCCTTCCAGTGTTTGGCACACACCCAACCCGCTCTCAACCATATCCCCAGCACCTTCAGGTAATCTAACCTGACACTGAAGGGGACAAATCCCAACGACACTCAATCAGCTCTGGATTGGGCTTGCCACTTTAAGAGAAAATGTGGAGTCTCTGTTCGAAGTTCATGTGTCCTTATTGATAATATTAAACTGTGCTAACAATCATGATTTTATTTCAGCACAGATGAGACTTAATATGAAATAGTAAATGGGTATGCAAAAGTAATCAAAGACAATTAAAAAGGCTGCATGTTCGCAAAGTGGTTAGCAATGCTGTCTCACAGCTCCTGGGATCAGGGTTTAATTGTGCCTTGCATGTTCTCCCTGCGTCTGAACACAGCTGAGACTCAGATCAATAGAGGTGAATGAGAATTAGCAAAATGAGTTGATTGTAAGGTTAACTTAAAATGAATATTAGTTTTCAAATAAATTTTAAGATCCAATTATCCTGAATATGAACTGTAAAATCAGTTGGTTTTTGGGTTGGAATTATTTAACTTTACTTGAAAGAAATTATTAATTTTTTTACTTGAGTAGAATTTGTCCAAAATCTGCATTCATTTATAATATAGGCTCAAGTTTAGGAATGTGTCAGTTAAAAGCAACCATCAGATATATTGCCTGGAAGGTGAGTCATATTGTAAGCAAAATAGGCAGATTAAAGTTTACCTCATAGTAGGACATGTCACAACTTCAGGTTAAAGTCCAACAGGTTTGTTTGGAATCACAAGCTTTCGGAGCACTGCATCTTCTCCTTCTTACTGTGCCCACCCCAGTCTAATACCAGCATTTCCAGATCATGGCTACATTACCTGATAGGCAGAAGGGCACATCCTTTCCAAAGATGCTACCAAACCTGCTGAGTTTGTCCAGCATTTTCTGTTTTTATTTCAGATTTCTAACGTCCGCAGTATTTTACTTTCAAATTTGTGTCAAATCTTGCCCTGATTGTTGCAGTAACCAAATGGTACTAGATTTAGCACACTCCACCCAGTGATAAAGGAGCTCATTTAAACAAGCAAAACCTACATCAGGAGTCTGTAATGATTTAAAATGCAGTAAATTTTGACTGCATTGGGAGCTAATTTTGTATATATAAAATGAATTCAACATAAGTATAAATTACAGATTTTGGAAGAGCAGGCACTGATTTGTTTTAATTTAAAGATTTGCCCACCACAGACAATTATCTGTTACATTGGTGTCTATATATGGGATGTTGGCCTAATTTACTATCCCATTGAATCAACTTGAAAGGACACTTTGCAAACTGAATATTACAGCACTTGCATCATTTCTTGCATGGAGCTTCCACCTCTCAAAGCATCAAAAGCTAACACTTTAACAGTAATTTACTACTGTCTCATTAATATGATTTGCAAACAAGTTTTGAGTTTTCTAAAAAAAACTTGTCCATCTAATGTGTGTAGTATAATTTATGTGTGTGCAGCAGAGCTGTATCGACATTCTTTTTTGTGTTATGAGCAATAAGTTGTGAATTGTTATAATATTGGGTGTAGGTAAAATTATAAATTGCCTTATTTTTGGTTATCTTAGCAATTAATATTTTATCTCAACAGATTTTAAAAAATAAACAAACATGACTTAGAGGAAGTTTTCTTTTACAAATTAACAACTGATGACAGTGTACTTGTAGAGAACTGTAGATTGCTTTGTCAAAAAAAGGGCAAAAACTTTGAATAATTTCCTATAATCAGGAGAAACATCTTCCACGCTTGCATTTGGAAGTAATCCAGATTCCTAAAAAGGTATGCTGCTTTGCAAATTGTTCTTAAAGCCTTATAATCAAGTTTTTCAACAAGGGTGTCATTTTAGTTGTGATGAAGTGCACTTGATGTTAAGTACCTTATTCTTCATTTAGCATAGGAGCAATTGTAAGCTAAGGCCCAGTAAAGTGAGTCTGTCAGGGATAAAAGTCATCTTCATATTGATGCAAAAAAAATCCAGACTATTGATATGTCGCACATATTCAAAGCTTTAACATTGAATGTTTAAAGACAATAAAGGCACCATTTAACTGATACATTAGTCATTTTAACCCTGAAAATCGATAGGTTTGAGTCATGCTGGTAATAAAAATTACATAATTAAACTTGCCTCCATTAAAACTGGAAGTGGGTAGGATGAGGGACGAGTCAGCAATCTGCTTTTGGGAGGTGGGTTGGTTGTTGAAATCTTTTTAAGGGGGCTATGTACTTTCATTTTAGTAAAGTTTATATCTTTAAATGCTGCTGTTCTGGCTAGACTGGCATCAGGAATCCTTGATGTGGAGATGCCAGTGTTGGACTGGGGTAAGCAGAGTAAGAAGTCTCACAATGCCAGATTAAACGCCAACAGATTTATCTGGTAGCACAAGCCACAAGCTTTCAGAGCACTGCCCCTTCGTCAGGTGAGTGGGAGTTCTGATGATCAGAATTTCAGTCTGGGGACTGCCTACATTGCACTTCTGGAAAGTTGTTTAGGGGTCATGCTTTTTGATATCTGTTTGATAATTACTCCAATTGAAAGTATGAATGTTGGCTGAGGACAGAATTGGTGCTCTCCAAGCTTACACAGCCTGCTGCTACTCACTTTGGGGGCTTGCAAATAAAAAGTATTCAATTATGTATTAAATGCTTTAAAAACTTTGTAAAGAGAATCTTCTTTCACTAGAGTAACAGCCTGTTTTTGTTTCCATCTGAGTAGTTGGTGTGCCTTTAGGAACCATGTTGTGAATTTTCAAAAGTTTAAGATGGTCTTTGTTAAACTTTATTGAGTGAGTTCTGAAAAGCCTGCATTTGTTTGTAAAGTTGGATGTAAACCCACTTATTTAGTTTTAGAAAAAATGTTTTTGGTTCCTCTTTTTTTCAAGTAGAAGTATAGAACTTGCATTTAATAGAGCCTCTGGATGCTATTCTGAATCGCCTTTGCTGTTTGCAGTGAGAATTGAAAAGAAATTAGAATGAAGGAAAAGAATAGAATGAAATAAATTTTAGTAATGTTGTTAAATGTTACATTGCCAAACCTTTGGGCATATTTTTAATTTTACTTTAAATTTACTCAACATTTTCTCTTCCTCAAATCTGCAAGTTATTTATCTTTTCAGACCTGCACTGAGGATTTAGTTAAACATAATGACTTTGGGTGGAGTGTTTAGAAGTTAAACTTCCTATACTCATTGCCTGTATAATTTAATGAACACTAACTCACAGGTCCACTGTGTACTGGTATTGACTGATGTGGCATCTAGCCAAATGATCTAGAGGCTGAATTTTCAGTTTAAAGGAGGTGGTGGGGAATGAAAATACTGACAATGATTGGTGTTCTGGATTTCTGAAGTTGCGATTTTCACTAGAACAAATTCAGTGAGATCATATTGAGGGGCATTTAACTTGAGTGCACAAGTTGCATGCGCTTTCTGGGACAAACCAGGTGAATGGAGGGTGGTGGGAGTGTTGCAATCCCATGATCCCATCCAATCTATTAACTGTGGCAATTCAGATTATTAAAGAACTCACTGAGACCTTGTTAAGGATATGTTAACTGAGGGACATGTTAACTGGGATGCATGGGTTACAGGCACTTTCCACAAACAAAATGGGAGCCATGGTCACCTCAAGTGGATTCCATGAATAGTGCAGAGGGGAGCTCATTGGCACACTGGTGCCTCGAGGTCAGCACAGATTGTGGGGAAAATGATTAGTCGGTGCTTAAGCTATGAAGTAGGTCATCATTCCTCCAGCTTTATGGCTCCGTAAGAAGAGATAAGTCAGCCAAACACATGAGCACAAGGAAGGCAGTCACTGGCAATTGGGGCATGACTCTCAGAATCTGTGATAATGAAGAGTAGTTCTCTTTGCACAACTTTCAGTGCCTCGGGAATCTGGAGGGAAGAGAAGAGGGACAGGGAGCAGGAACAGCTCCACATCAACAGTGCTGGAATCCTGTAAACCTCATCCTTTAATTTATGGAGGCCATACCCTCATAGTACCGGTAAAGACAGAGCTACCTTAAGATAACTGAAAGCCAGTGATGCAGGAGATTGTGATGCTCCTGGCAATTGGTCATAGAGATATGTGCCCTGGTTACTAAAGACCTCATAGCACTGCTAGCCATAGAATCTCTACAGTACAGAAGGAGCCTTTCGGTCCATTGAGTCTGCACCAACCACAATTCCACCGAGATTATTTTCCTGTAACCAGGTACATTTACCCTGCTAATCCCTCTGACACTGGGGTCAATTTAGCATGACCAGTCAATCTAACCTGCACATCTTTTGACTGTGGGAGGGAAGTGCAAATGGGGAGAAAGTGCAAACTCCATACAGACAGAGACCCAAGATCAGAATTGAACCCAGGTCTTTCGTGCTGTGAGACAGCAGTACTAACCACTATGCCAGTGTGCCATCCTGCCAGTGACCACAAAGTCACTTCGACTTTGAACTTTTTCACTTCTGGCTTCTTCTAAGAATCAGCTACAGATCATTACTACATGCCATTGCATGTTGTATGTCACTGATGTCTATTTGTAACAGCTGGTTAGGACATTTGTTGAGAATGCCAAAACTTCACAAATTGTATTTTTCTTTTAAAATATGTAAGGACGCTAATATTTGTACACTTAAAATGTTAAAAGTTTAGCTTGGACCGTCAACAAACATGCCTTTTCTAGAAAATCACATGATTTCAGCTATAATCACTATGGTATTGGATACAAGTTAGGCGGATGCAGAAAGAGTTGGGAGTCAAGAGTTGTTTGTTTGATATACAATGATTTTAATTGATGTAAAAAATTGTTTTAAAGCAAAGGCTAATGATTTACTGGAAATCACCCGACAGGGGAGCTTTACATTTTGAACCTGTTGTTCTGCATCCAATTGTGGGAAATAAGCCAAGAAGGAAGGCTTTAACTCACACTCTGTCTCTCTCTGCTTTGCCTGGAATTCTGTGTGTAGTTATCAACCTGAACCCAAAGAACCCTCATGAATACAACTTGTCTTCATTTGGAAAGCTGAAATTAGAAGATTTGATCTAGCTGTGTATTATCCTCCATTCCAAAGCTCCATTGGTGAGAACCTCCAACCTTCACACAAGGGAGTTCCACATCAACAGTGCTGAAACCCTGCAAACTTCATCTTTAATTTGTGGCGCACATCTCTGCAAAAACCCTGGATAGAATTTTCCCATCCCACCCATCATGGAAATCATAGTGGGACACAGACCATGCAAAGGTCTGTTGATCTTGGGCAGGATTTTCTGGTTCTTGGGGTGAGCAAGATGGAAAATCCTTCCCCCTTTCTGTTTTAGTCTGTGCTTGTTGAAGTATTTTTAAAAAGGGATAGTAAGTAGTCATACTTCTAGAGTGTGTTAATTAGTTCTTGCAGCTTGGTTTAATTAGAAGTTTTATTGTATAATATATCAATTATTTAGAATTTATTGAAAGAAGTTTGGTTGAAGTTTCTTTTATCTTGGGTCTAATGGTAGCAATGATAAATAATTGGCCATTTAGGTAAATGAAGTAAACTTTTAAACTAATGATGTGACCTACAGAGCAGTGGGGCTAGATAAACTGTTCTGTTTACTCCCATCCTGTTTGCAGGCACGGACGATAGTGGGTTTCACCTCTATCATTGAATTCCCTAAACACAAGGCATCATCAACTACAACATATGTGGCCATCAAGGCACCCAGTGACTAGCAACTGAGCTTCAGCAATAAGAAGGGTGTCCACTCCCTCAATGTTCAACTGGTTTAAGGATCACAACAAGAGCTTTCTGCATTTGTGTCCATTTTTCTGGCAGCAGTTATGATGCCTTTATTCTCTGTCAATTCATCATGCTCCTACCCAAACTTCATGAATGCATTCCAGGAAACAAGAGACATCCCTTGAAGAGATGGTTACTCACTCCTCTATGAGAATCCAAGAAACATGCAGAGATGTGCTATAACCAAAGCTATCTATTCATTAGCACAGCCATTGACCAGATCATTGGCCTTCTAAAGATGCAGTTCTAGTGCCTGGACTAGTTGGATAGCGCCCTGCAAGGGTATCGCTCATTGTAATTTCTGCACTAGCCAGAACCTGATCCTTCACAGAGTTGTGGAACTTGAAGACAGTGAAGTGCTGGGTGGTCACAGCTCATTGGGTGAACGGGAGTTGCCTGACATGAAAAAGGAGGATGTGGATGGACAATATAGAGGTTCCTCAGCTGTAAGTTCTGAGAAGTAAATGCCTTGGGTACATATCCCTCCCATCCTCAAGAGCAGCATGTGCTCTCATTTTTCTCAACTGGTGTGTCTGAACAAAGAATCAAAAAACACACAGTGCAGGAACAGATCCTTTGGCCCTCCAAGTCCATGTTGATCATGATGCCCAACTAAACTAAAAAAAAACCTCTGTCCTTACTGGCACCATATTCCTGTATTCTCTCCCTCTTCATGTCTGCTGTTGGCTCAAGATCCAGAAAACTATCCTGAAGGCTCAGTGTTACACTTTCCATACTAGAGCAAATCATGTAACTGGACCTCTCACACTATGCTGTACTCACTACTTGTCAGCTATTCCCATCCCTGGGCTTGATGGGCAGCCTCTTATTCTTCCTCACATCCCTGAAGAGGTAATCCCTAGCCCTGTTTCTGTGAATCAAGGGGCTGCCCTGCTCCAGGTTCCAGATTGCAGCCTCTCCTGACACATCTTTCACACAGAAGATAAACAGCGAAATGATAGACACAGCATTAGTCTGCCTAAATCAAGCTTGTATTAGTCTCTGTGCCCACCCTTATGTTTGCTAAGACACGATTGCTCATCTTCAAGACAGTGAAACATGGCAGGATTTCTGTCTTGGACAGGTTTGGGACTCAGAAATGGTCCCACCACCAATTACCCACCTCAGAAGGAAACTTTTGTTCCAGCTGTCTTTCAGTTTAGTTTCTCTGTCAGTGTTGAATAAACTGATTTCCACCTGGATGGTACTAGTACAATAATTGACTAGTGAACGCTGGCCTAAGTCCAAATGCTAATGCAGCAGTAAAGTGCCTGGTGCTATAACGATATGACCTCAGGGGAAAATAGCGAAACAAGACCTGCGCATCTTAAAATAGGATAAAAATAAATTTCTGCGGACGCTGGAATCTGAAACCAAAAGAGAAAATGCTAGAAAATCTAAGCAGATTTGGCAGCATCTGTAAGGGAGAAAAGAGCTGACATTTCAAGTCCACACGACCCTTTGTCAAAGTGTGGAAGCATTTTCTTTTTTGGCATCTGTAAATAGGTGCTGATTACTACCTCATCATTCCACACCTATCTAGGTCTTTTTCTTTGTATTGGTGTCACAAGTAGGATTACATTAACACCGCGATGGAGTTACTGTGAAAATCCCTTAGTCATCACACTTTGGTGCCTGTTCAGGTACGCTGAGGGAGAATTTAGCATGGCTGATGGACCTGCCAGCACGTCTTTCGGACTGTGGGAAGAAACCGGAGCAACTGGAGGAAACCCATGTAGACACTGGGACAACATATAGACTCTGCACAGAGAGTGACCCAAGCCAGAAATTGAATCTGGACCCTGGCACTGTGAGGCAGCAGTGCTAACTTATTCTTTTGTGGAATAATAATGTAAGGCTCAATAGATCCCAGTTTCTTCGTCCCTTTTTAAATATTGGCATTAAATCAGCTATTTTCTCATCATCTGGCACTAGCATTTCTAATGAATCCTCATAAAAAGAATGCCAGAGATGCAGGTTTTGATAAGGACTTCTAAAGTATTTTTTGTATGCAAATTTGGCCAATTGACTTGTGCCTTTTTGCTTCCTTAGCCCATAAGTGATTACATTATCTAAAGTTTCTATTTATTTTTGTACTTCCTCCACACCCTAGAAATTCAAATATCCACAAACTTGTTTGTGAGCACAGAAAAGATTTTCTTAATATATTTGCTGCTGTGCAGCCACTTAGATCCCAAGTGTGTTATACAATTTTCAGTGGCTTTACTAATTTATTTTAACCTATTTGCTTTTGAAAACATTTATAAAAATATTCACCTTTCTTTTAATATTTCCTGCTTTGTTGTTCTAATTCTCTAGGAAATATATCTATTTTAAGCACCCAAACTAGGGTTGCCGACTCTTCTTTGACGTATTTTTGGAGGGTTGAAAATGTGACATCTGAACATGTAACGCTATTGCACAATTTGAGAACTATATTACAAAACTTAGATTCTTGTAGCATGGCACAGTGGTTAGCACTGCTGCCTCATAGTGCCAGTGACCTGGATTTAATTCCAGCCTTGGGTGACTCTGTGAAGTTTGCAGGTTCTCATTATGTCTGTGTAGGTTTCCTATAGGTGCTCTGATTTCCTTCCACGTAGAACATTGAACATTACAGCACGTTTCAAGCTCTTTGGCTCTTGATGTTGCACCAACCTATGAAACCAATCTAAAGCTCATCTAACTTACAATATTCTAATATCATCCGTATGTTTATACAATAACCATTTAAATGCCCTTAATGTTGGCGAGTCCACTACTGTTGCAGGTAGGGCATTTCACGCCTTTACTACTCTCTAAGTAAAGAACTTACCTTTGACATCTGTCCTATATCTATCACCCCTCAATTTAAAGCTATGCCTCCTCGTGCTAGCCATCTCCACCCAAGGAAAAAGGCTCTCATTGTCCACCCTATCTAATTCTCTGATCATCTTATATGCCTCTATTAAGTCACCTCTTAACATTCTCTGTAACAAAAACAGCCTCAAATCCCTCAGCCTTTCCTCATAAGACCTTCCCACTATACCAGGCAACATCTTGGTAAATCTCCTCTGCACCCTTTCCAATGCTTCCACATCCTTCCTATAATGCGGCGACCAGAACTGTATGCAATACTCCATATGCGCCGCACCAGAGTTTTGTACAGCTGCAGCATGACTTCATGGCTCCAAAACTCAATCCCTCTACTAATAAAAGCTAACACACCGTACACCTTCTTAACAACCCTATCAATCTGGGTGCCAACTTTCAGGGATCTATGCACATGGACACCAAGATCTCTCTACTCATCCACACTACCAAATATCTTACCATTAGCCCAGTACTCTGTATTTCTGTTACTCCCTCCAAAGTGAATCAATTCACATTTTTCTACATTTAAACTCCATTTACCACCTCACAGTCCAGCTCTGCAGCTTATCTATGTCCCTCTATAACCTGCAACACCCTCCCATGCTGTCCACGACTCCACTGACTTTAATGTTATCCGCAAATTTACTAACCCATCCTTGTATGCCCTCATCCACTTCATTTATAAAAATGACAAATAGCAATGGTCCCAAAACAGATTCTTGTGGTACACTACTAATAACTGAACTCCAGGATGAACATTTCCAATCAACCGCCACCCTCTATCTTCTTACAACTAGTCAACTCGCCAAACCACTAAATCACTCTTAATCCCATGTCTCTGTACCTTCTGCAATAGCTCACTGTGGGGGAACTAACTGAGCCTTCATGTCTCATCTTGATATAAGACCCCTTTTACTTCTTCATAAGAGATTCAACTTCTTTACTAAACCATGGTTCCCTTGTTCGATCACTTCCTCCCTACCAGACAAGTACATACTTATCAAGGACAGGTAGCTGTTCCTTGAACAAGCTCCACATTTCAATTGTGCCCATCCCCTGTAGTTTCCTTCCACATCCTATGCACTCTAAATCTCACCTAAATCGCATCATAATTTCCTTTCTCCCAGCTATAAAACTTGCCCTGTGGTATATACCTACCTCTTTCCATCGCTAATATAAACGTAATTGAATTGTGGTCACTATCACCAAAGTGTTCACCTGCCTCCAAATCTAACACCTGGATAACTGGTTCGTCATCCAGTACCAAAGCCAATATGACCTCGCCTCTTGTTGGCTTATCTACATACTGAGTGGAATTTTACTGACTGGTCTGCCCAAGGCCAACCAAGAATGCCATTCTCCGAGCCCACCCTCAGAATCTGGCCTGGCATGTTGGTAAAATTCCAGCCACTGTGTCAGGAAATCTTCCTACACACATTGGACAAAACTGACCCATCTAAGGTACTCAAACTGTAGCTTTTGCAGTCAATATTTGTAAAGTTAAAGTTTCCCATAACAGCTACCCTGTTACTTTTGCTCCTACCAGAATCATCTTTGCAATTCTTTCCTTTACATCTCTGGAACTTTTCGGAGGTCTATAGAAAACTCCCAACAGGGTGACCTCTCCTTTCAGGTTTCTAACCTCAGCCCATACTACCTCAGTGGATGAGTCTTCATCAAACATCCTTTCTGCCACCATAACACTGTCTCTCACTAACAATGCCACACCTCTCCCTCTTTTACCATCTTCCCTGATCTTACTGAAACATGTAAACCCTGGAACCTGCAACAACCATTCCTGTCCCTGCTCTATCCATGTCTCCGAAATGGCCACAATATCGAAAGATGTGAAGATAGGTGGATTGGCCATGCTAAATTAATTCTTTGTGTAGAAAGATGTGCAGGTTAGGTGGATTATGGTATTACAGGGATAGAGCAGAGGAAGAGCCAGGGTGAGATATTCTTTCAGTGAGTCAGTACACATTCAATCGGTGGGATGGCCTGTTCCTACGATACAGGGATTCTATGATTCGTTGCTTATGGTGTAGTGTTAGCAATTGTCAGGTAAGGAGTTTTGAGCACCAGTAGAATCAGTAACTGTTGAGTTGAAAATAATTGTTTGGTCTAAAGGGTGATGATAGTGAGTTCCAATGAAGACGGTGGCGGGATGGTGGGGGCAGAGTGAAAAAAGGAAGCATTAACAAAGCAAACTGCTTGAATGATGTGCAAGTAATGGTTTGAGATTTGGACTAGTTAGATTTTGTCATTGTACAATGAAATTGTTCTTCCTGAATTTCTGTTAGAGGTTTCAACTGCAGACCATACCAATTATTCCCAGACCAATGTCTTTCAACTTGAATTGAAAATCCTAGTTGCAGACAAACTAAAACTTGACAAATAGTGGTAATATAGGATATAGGAATTCATGAAATCAGCTGTAATTACACACCCTTTTATCAGTCTGGAAATAGTAGCTTTTGAGAAAAAAAATTACTTAGAGCTTTGTATGGAATTGAAGGAGAATGTGAAGTTCCCTGCTTTTATAAATTTATACATTTTCACTGCTTATGTAATAACTTTTATATTACTTGTGCATTTAAGATTGCAGCCAGAGAGCAAACCAATAGATAACAGTTCACACTTTCTCATACCAAAGATCACAACATTGATGCCAGATACCCACAAACTCTTGCACTATTAAAAGTTTTCTGCTGTATGAGTCTGGCCATTGGTACTGCTGCACCACTCTGCAGCCAGATAAAAAGCAAATTCATCTAATTAAGAGAATATTTTCTGTTGGACTGCTTTGTACAGTGCCTAGAGATCAATTCTTAACTCTAAGAAACTTACATACTGGCAGAATAGGCAACCTTTAAAAAGGACTCAAGTAGACAGCCAAACGTGGAGAGCTGCTCTCTCTAAGAGAACACCCATGACTGCACCGGTGTGACACATTCCATTTTTCACACCAACCCGATCTCTGGCCTCAGTAATTTAAGAACAGTTTTATTTTGCAAGTTCAATCTCTTTATGAATCATGTTGGGACTCTGCTAACTTAGCTTGTATGGAACCTTTACAGCCTTTTGCATGCGATATTTATTTCGTCAGTGAGGTTGAGATTTCCAAGTGAAAGACTTAGTGTATAATGCACTGCACCATCCAGTTAACATCTTCGCCACCCATCTCACCCTTGGCAGTTTCTCCATCTCCTTTATCTTGTCTTTATAATCTTTTTGGCTACAATCCTAATCATGATTTTACATTACATAATATAGTTTTTTTGCTTGTTTATCCTGCATTACTTTCGTGGATCTTTTTCCCCCAATAACTACTTCATTCCTAGTTCTGTACTTTGCAAATTGTTTTACTAAATATGATTCATTTTGTTGCCTGTCTTTTTTACCTTTGACAGTGTACTATCTGATGCAATTTCCTGAGCTCATTACCTCTCAATCTTCCTATCTAAAGTAGAATATTTCTGTTGTATACATTTTCTTTGCTATCATAACCCTGACCTTCAACTCCACTGTATTTTGGACACTATAATATTGCTCACTCAAATATTTACTGTCTCTTACTGGATGTCAAGTGTGCTTGCGTATATTTTTAACCATTGGTTCACATATTGATCTCATACTGTGGAAGGATTTTCAAGCCCCACCCACATCAGGGATCATCAGGTCTCACTGAAAATCAATGGACTTTTGGCTGAGCCAAATCTCTACAAAAGCTGGAAATCCCAGCCTGTGTCTTAACTGTCCTTATAGATTTTCAAATCTATCCATGAAATTAAATATAACAACTCCACTTTACCATATCATCCATGTTTTACCCTGTCCATTGGTTATGAGAGAATTGTATCCACCTATCCACTGGACACACATTTTGAAATAAAAACAGATAATGCTGGAAAAAGAACTCATTAGGTTAGGCAGAATCTATGTAATGAGAGAAGCAGTTAATATGTTAGATCTGTGTCCAATTTCTCTTATTCCTATTTCACTTCATTGCCAACTACCCTCCACTAAAAATAGAGCATATGTTTTCTCTTTTAGGTCATCTGCTTTAATTCCTTCTGTGTGGCTCATTGTAAAATCTTGCTTTGTAATGCTTCAATGAACATCTTCAAACACTTACAACATTAAAGTGCTTATATAAATGCTTGTTACTCACTCTGCATCTCCCCCTGCCTTGGTACTTGTTTGTGATCTTGCAATCAGTGGTAGAGTGATGATATCACTAGACTGATAAGAAGGGATGTCCTGCCTCAGATTCATTAGATCTATGCTAATTCCCTGGGGACATGAGTTTATATTCCACCACTGCAGCTGGTGGAATTGAAAATAATTTATTATTGCCAGAATATACAAGGAGTGATAATCATAATTGAGGTGGTAGAATCAGTTGAGAAGGAGGATGGTTTGCTGAGGCCAGTTTGGGAAGGGGTTAATTGGGTGATTGGAGGGTGGGACTGTACGGGTTCAGAGAGGTTAGCAATACCCGTTAGAAATATATTCAGTACTTCTGGCCTTTCCTTTGGATTTAAAGCAAAGTTTTGGATTACTCCCAGTGCAGGTCATTGCTCATTGAAGTTTAAACTTCTTGGACAATTCCAGTTGAGTCTTTGAGGAACCTGGAGGGTCATGGGAGAGGGGGGTTCTTCCAACTATGCTCAGGGATGGAAATTTTGGGCCAGAAATACAATTTAATAATAAAATCTGGAACTGAAATTTAGGCCAGAATTTTACTGGCCCACCCACCACAGGAATCAGAACAATTGAGGGGCAGAGCACCTGAAGATCTGTTGACCTTGGGCAGGATTTTACAATTTCTGGATGAGCGAGGGCTTAACATTCCATCTCTAGTCTCTGTAGTTGTGCCAAGAAACTCTAATTGATTCTGAACCTTAGTCAATTTTTTCATCCAGATGTGTCATAAAAACTAAATTTAATCACCAAGACGGATGGTCCTATTGATTGAATGTGGCATGAAGGACCCCAGAAAATCTGAAATCATTGGGAATCAGAGTAACTCTGCTGGGGAGGAGATGTACCTAGTCGTACAAAGGACTGTTGGAGTTTGATTGTTGGATTGTGATTGTTGGAGGTTGATCATCACCGTACCAGGCTATTGCTGCAGATCTTTCTCGAGAAAGTTTCCTAGTCCCAAGCATTTTTAGTTGCTTTGTCAATAATCTTTCCACCACCACCACGCCAATGCTATAGTTAAGAAAGCCCACTAACTCCTCTACTCTCTCAGAAGACTGAGGAAATTTGTCCAGTACGACTATCACCAACTTTTACAGATGCACCATAGAAAACTTTCTTTCTGGTTGTATTACAGCTTGGTATGGCTCCTGCTCTGTCCAAGATTGCTAGGAATTACAAAGAGTCATGAATGAAGTCCAATCCATTACTCAAACCAGCCTCCCACTGCCTGTTGACACTGTTTACACTTAGCACTGCCTCAGAAAAGTTGCCAGTATAATTAAGTATCCCGTGCAGCCTGGACATACTCTCTCATCATCTTCTGTCGGGAAAAAAATACAAAACTCCGAGGACACATACCAACTGACTGAAGAACAGCTTCTCTCCTGTTGCCATCAGAATCTTGAATATACCTACCTATGTTAAGCTAATCTTTCCCCACATCCTAACTATGATTGTAACACTACATTCTGCACTCTTTCCTTTCCTTCTCTATGTATGCTATGCTTTGTCTGTATAGTGAGTAAGAAACAATAATTTTCACTATATACAAATACATGTGATAATTAATAAATTAAATCAAATGAAATATAAATCAAATGCTGTCTGACCTACTGAAATGTGTCTGACGTTATCTACGATTCATTCCATTCTACTAATATAGGTCTTGGGATAATGCTACTGCAAATCTGAAAACAAATCATGGGCTCTGTGTGCCATAGGAAACAAGCTTCAGTTGTTAGACTGCTTACTACATTGCATGCACGTATCACTCCACTCCGTGAACACATTCTTCTTTGATTAACATGTTCAGTATTTTAGTACATCAGTTCAGCACTAATTTAAATCAAGGATTTAAATTCTCATCTCAACATTCATAACTTTGGGATACCCCTTTGTGGTTCTCCTGAAATGTAATTTCTGTTTAATTTGAGGAACGGTAGCACAGTGGCGGCAAGGTGGCACAGTGATTAGCACTGCTGCCTTACAGCAGCAGGGACTCTGGTTTGATTCCTGGGTTGGGTCACTATCTGTTTGGAGTTTGTATGTTCTCCCTATGTCAGCATGGATTTCCTCTGCGTGCTCCGGCTTCATTCCACAATCCAAAGATGTGTGGGTTGGATGCATTGGGCTATGCTAAATTCTCTCTGTGTACCTGAACAGGCACTAGAGTATGGGGATTTTCACAGTAATTTCATTGCAGTATTAATGTGACTAATAAATAAACTACTGCCTCAGTGCCAGGGATCCAGACTCATTTCCTGCTTCGGGTGACTGTCTGTGTGGAGTTTGCATAAAACATAGAAAAACTACAGCACAAACAGGCTCTTCAGCCCACAAGTTGTACCGACCATATCCCTACCCATTAGGCTTAGCTATAACTTTCCATCTTACTAAGTACCATGTACTTATTCAAAAATTTCTTAAAAGACCTTATCGAATCCGCCTCCACCACTATCGCAGGCAGCCAATTCCACGCACCCACCACCTTCTGGTGAAAAACTTATCCCTGACATCTCCTCTGTACCTACTCCCCAGCATCCTAAACCTGTGTCCTCTTATGGCAGCCATTTCAGCCCTGGGAAAAAAACCTCTGAGAATCCATTTGATCAATACCTCTTAACATCTTTTACATCTCTATCAGGTCACCTCTCATTCTTCGTTTTCTAAAGAGAAAAGACCGAGCTTTCTCAACCTATCCTCATAAGACATGTCACCTAATCCAGGCAACATCCTTGTAAATCTCCTCTGCACCTTTTCTATGGCTTCCACATCCTTACTGTAATGAGGCGACCAGAATTAAGTACAGTACTCCAAGTGGGATCTGACCAGGGTCTTAGACAGCTACAGCATTACCTCCCAACTCCTAATCTCAATTCCTCGATTGATGAAGACCAGTACACCATATCCTCTACCTGCGAAGCTGATTTGAGCATCCTGTGAACCCAGATCCCAAGATCCTTCTGATCTTCCATGCTGCTAAGAGTCTTACCCTTAATATTTTATTCTGTCATCCCATTTGACCTGCCAAAATGAATCACCACACACTTGTCTGGGTTGAAATCCATCTGTCATTTCTCCACCCAGTCTTGCATCCTATCTATGTCTCGTTGCAACTCTAACATCCCTCCAAACAATATACAACACCTCCAACCTTTGTGTCATCGGCAAACTTACTAACCCATCCCTCCTTTCCTTATCCAGGTCATTTATAGAAATCATAAAGAACATCCGCAATTCTCCAGAACCTCTCCCGTTTTCTATTGATGACACAAAGATCATCATCAGAGGCTCTGCAATCTCTTCCCCTGCCTTCCACAGTAACCTGGGGTGCATCCCATCCGGTCCCCGTGACATATCTAACTTGATGCTTTTCAAAAGCTTCAACTCATCCTTTTCCTTAATGTCAACATATTCAAGCTTTTCAGTCCGCTGCAAGACTGCATGACAACCACCAAGATCTTTTTCCGCTGTGAATATGTTCTCCTCGCATCTGCATGCGTTTCCTTCCACAGTTCAAAGGTGTGCAGGTTAGGTAGATTGGCCATGCTAAATTGATCTTTAGTATTAGGTGGAGTAGTAGGGTAAATATATGGGGTTATGGGGATAGGGCCTGGGTATGATTAGTATCAGTACAGGTTCAATTGACCGATTGGCCTCCTTCTGCACTGTAGGGATTTTATGATTCTAACTGCAGCAGCTAATCTGGTTCTGCAAACAGGAGTGAGAAAATGACCAGACATCCAGCTGATGTGATATTGGTTGAAGGATAACTATTGGCCAGGACAATCTCTGCTGATCTTCGAATAGTACTATTACATTGCTTAGGTCCTTAAGAGCGCAGTTGGAACCACCAACAGAGTGCAGTGTTTCCTCAGCAATGCTTTAAACTACGACACCTGGATTTTGTGTTCAAGCCTCTGAATACACAATCTTGTGATCTGTTAATGAAAGGTAACGCGAAACAGACATACCATAGTGTTATTTAACATTCATGACTGAGTTAACACGTAAGAGACATGATTAATTTATGCTATATATTTCTGTTACTTCATTCTATAAAATGTTCCATACTAGAAAGATTAGTTAGCTTCTCCGTCTTTAATTGTAAAGAAATGTTGCACAAGCAATATTTCCATCAATAGTTGACAGTAGGATATTTGTTTGAAATGAAAGTTTGGATTTGGTTTTACTTGTAGAACTTTAGAATACGGCCAGAGGAAAAGGAATATGAAATAGATTTGCTTTTTTCAGAAGGTATATTGGAAGATCAGATAAATTTTCGTTGTTTTTGGGAAGCAACCTAATTGCTCAGCCTGTTACTTGAACTATTTTTATGACTGGCTAATTAAAGAAGGAAATTATGTATTCATTGGGATATTGCCTGTACACAGCAGGACCTATGCTTAACTCTTTCTCTACCTAGTGTTTCAGTGGATTCTGTGAAAAGCAACCAATGACATGATGGAAATAAACTACTGTGGTAGGATGTGTTTTTTAAAACAAATATGTATTAGGCAGTTAAATAATTGCAGGTGATTCTGGTTTAGGATAAATAACTTATTGGGCACTTGAGATTCTTTTCGTTCGACATGAATGTCATTTAATTTGATTGCTGTGTAAATCAAATGTATTGTTCAAACAACCTAGGCTCTTAATTATACACCAGTGATTAAAATAATGTCTTTGAGACTTGAAGATTATGTAATTTGAGAATCCAGATTGGCATGGAATATTTTGTGTTGTGGTTTTATTAATGTGCTGTAATTTTATTTTCCCATTACTGGTAATTATCAATGTGTTCTAATATTTTTCTTTAAAATCATAATGTTTTTGCCAATAGCCAAATTAATGGACAATAAACTTTAATTATAGAGCAAAATAAACAATTTCATTTTATAAAAGAACCTTTCTCATGAGCCCCTGAAAAACTAAATATTTGAATATTTACATTACTATGGCTATGCTTGAAGCCAGTTTCAAATATTTATCACCAACATTTTAACTTGGTTTTTAAGAGATTTTGTTTTTCACATTTCAATGTGACAATTTAAATTCCAAAGCCGATACATGTTTAAAAAAAGTAATTAAACAATAGTATGCATAAATAATTTATCATCAGTCTAACAATAGTAGAATTGTGAAAATTGTGGCATTTTTCTTTCTTACAGAAATTTCTGTTTCATATTTGAACCCTTCCAGCTGGATTTTCAAATGTGAATAATGGAAGTAATGCTGTAGACATTTGAGCAATTTATAATTTTTTTCTCTGGTTCATTTGTGTTTTCCCTCTGTCCTCTCTTTAAGGCTCTGACTTATGTTGGAGTACATTTCCAAGGGTACAGGTAGCCCTCTGAAACAACTTGCAAGCCAATGACAGTGAATAAACTATTTGACTGCTGGGGCATCACATCTGAACCAAAACTTATTCTCACAACAACATGTACACATGTTGTGTCCCGCGGATGTCAGTAGGCTGTAATTGAGACTGGCAGCTCTGGCTGATTTCTTTCTACCCCTCTATTCTATGTTCAAAGCTTCTAAGAAATATGTCAACCGAATGCTATCCTGGTGGAGATCAGCTGACTGCATAAATCGGAGCAAAGGAAGACTTAAATAGTGGTGTTACTGCAGTATTGAATAGAACGTGACCATATTTTCTCCAGTCTTTATAGAGATCTGTTATTGCAAATACCGTTCTCTTTCGCATCAGTTGTAAAGACTGGGGAGTCATTTCATCGCCATCTTCATACTGCTGTGATCCTCATTGCTATGGTAACTGCTTGGTCTTCTAAAAGCAGATGCTATGCTTGCCTTTTTCTCTCCAGCCCTTGCTGCAGTACCACACAGCTGTTCAATTTTTGCTTTATTGTCCTGCCATCTCTCGCCCCTCCCGACTGGTGAACTAGATACACTCCAATTAATGTTTAAAAGAATATTTTCTTTAGCTGAGAACTATTGTTAAGCCCCGGATATATTGGTATTTTAGTCACTTACAATTTTTCATTGTTCTGCATTGGAGCTGATAAATCCAGGTTGCTCTCAATATCCAGTTCCATTATATTGTTAAATATAAATGTCTCAGATCAATAATGAACTAATCTGATCATACATTTATTTATATTACGGGTGACTGTGCCACCGTGAGCTAAACCCCAAGATTAAAGCACATTGGCTGTTTATTGCTACCTAAGTTTACACTATTTTAAAAATGCGTGTTTGTAGGTGGATGAAGATGTTGAAATGATCAGCCCTGTGGTCGGTGTGACTTACTCACGCTCATTCGCCAAGCGGAAGAATAAAGAATCGGCATTTTTGTGGGGTACAGGAGACAGTTGATCGTCTGACATTACAGTTCAGACAGGATGGGGTTAGCAAAAAATATCCAAGCAAAAATAGTGAACAGTTTGGCAGCAATCTTCAAATGTCTTTATTGTTTAAAAAGATGTATAAATATTTAATTGAAGACCATATATCGGATGGTTTTTATAGGAGTAATTTAAACATTAAGACAACTATTTTTTGAGCGAATCTTGGTAGGCAAGGTGGAACCCGAATAGTGACACCTGGTGTGGGAGGTGCTGGATTATTCTTGTGCTACGTTTCTGAGCTGTTGACATACACTGATCCAGGTTGCTCAGGGGGTGCATTGCTTGCTGTTCTTTGGCATGCTCCACACTATTCTATCTTTTGCTCAGTGATTGGGTACAAGGTGAGTTAGGTTAATATGATTGGCGCGTTTGAGTCACTAGCTCGGTGTTTTACATACTCTGACCCACCCACAACAGAAACTGATACTTCCCATGAGTTTGGAGCTTACGTACGATATGTACATTGTATGAGTGAAACGTGATTTTCAGGATTCTTGTACGCTTTCCTTGTTCTTTTGAACCTGTTTCTTTTTGCAAATCAAGGTGAGTTGCTATGAATTTTGCTTTGCATTTTGAGCATTTTCTTTATTAATTCTGGTACTTTGTGATGATTTTAAAACAGACGCCATTTTGCATTGAGGTATTAATTGTGTAGATTCAATGAAGCATCTTTGAAACAGGTTCTCCCAAGAATAAGCTGTTTACTAGTTAAAATATGTATTTTTATTTTGAATAATTTTGTCTTTTCTGTTAAAGAAATATTCTTATCTTAATATTTCTACGTTCTGGCGATGCACTCGTTAACATGTCTAAACTTCTACCTGGTTTCTGTAAATGTAGTATTTAGAACATTGTATTCAGGACTTGTCACTATCAAATACAATCAGAACGCTGACTATAGTTACTGCCATTGCATCCGTTACCGTTCTGGCTGTGAATCAGTTTATTTATTTCTAACAATTGTTATATCCTTGCACAAACAATGAACTTTAGCTGTTGATACTGGGCAGGGCAAATCAAGCTTCCTATGTATATAAACTTTAAAAAAATCTATTGTTTGGGAATGTGACGTGTTGCAACTGGTCAGTGCGATCAGTGCAGGGGTCCTCCTTTGTCTCCGTTCCTTTTGTGTTTGCTGCCTCTTGCTGTCTGGGGAGGAGGAGGAGGAGGAGGGGGTGGGGTAGCTTAATTAGGTGTTTGTTGCCTTTTGAACTGCCGTCTTAACGGCGTCTTTCTTGTGGGATTTATATTATTTTGGCTTCCAGATTTCAGTAGTCTGTGCTTATAAGATTTGTAGGTTGTGCACTGTTATAATTTAAAGATCATAGTTAAGTATATTATCTTGAGGTTGACTTCAAAGAACACATGCATTGTGGAGAAGACCACTAATGCAGTACACCGCTCTGTTTAAAAATATGTTTATAAACTTAGATATAGTTCAAAGAATAGTATACTATATTGAATGAATTTCACATGGAAATGAAGACATTTTCTGACTTTTGGGATGTACATTTATTGCTACATGCAAATTGTGCTCCCATTTCACCAGAACCTTTTTTTAAATCTGTTGCTAACATTTTAGTATATGTTCATTTCATCATATATCATGTTCCCAAATACTGCCTAAAAATCTCAAGGGTGAAATTTCTACTGGTAATAATAGTGAAGTATAAGTAGAGTCTGTTCAGCCACTGCTAATGATTGGGGTTTTTTTTCATTTAAATGGGTTACACTCAAAGCTAGTTATGTTCATGTTTTCCACAATCTTTCAGTCTTGTTCTAGACCTTGTTTGCTCCAGTCAGCCTATGCTCGTAGCCAGTCAAAATTGATTAATTCTGCCCATTGCACTGGTATTGGAAGGCTCTTCAATTTGCATTTTAAGTGCACAGATACTATAAAATAGAATGGTTATGTTACAGAAGGAGGTGATTGGACCAGCAATTTGCAGGAGCAATGCAGCCAGTTCCATTCCCCTGTTCTCCATGACCTCGCAAATTTTCCCTTTCAAGTTTCTCCTTGAATGTCATTCTCTGTCTCTACAGCATCTTCGGGCAGTGCAATTCAGATCATAACCATTAGCTGTTTTTAAAAAAAAAACAGTTTCTCTCTCCTGTCACCTTTTGGTTCTTTTGTCAGTCACCTTAAATCAGTAACCCCTAGTCGTCAACCCTGCCATTAATGGGAAGAGTTTCTCCTGTTATAGACCCTGCTTGATATTTTGAACACATCTATCAAGTCTGTTATAATTTAGGTCACAAATTCCAGTGTTCTATGAAGTCTAACTAGATCATAAGTTTTGCACTTTGAATTGGTTAGGGTAAGCAAGAGATATTTCACTTCAGGAAAGATTCAAATGACCTATGAGAGAGCTTTTATCAAGCAAAGTTTATTTAAGAATATAGTTAACATATGGTAAGAAAATTAGCAATATCTTTTACAAATTACAAACGAGAAAAATAATCATGATATAGTATCAACTTTAAAGTAAAATACCATTCCAATGAAATAAGTCCCATAAACAAAGCCTTTGCCACAGGTTTAACACAGCAAAGACTAATGCTCACGTGATACGGGAATTTAGTCCTTTGATTGAATGCTGCAATTCTTTTGAGGCACATATAGAGAAGCTTGGAGTCAGAACTGTTCAGTCCTTTGCTTGGAGAATTGAAACCCTGATTTCTCAGCCTTGTAACTTCCAGCAGCCTTCTGAATACACCCAGAACAGTTTGAAATCAGAACAGCTTCCTAGAACACCAGGGGGAGAGAGAGATTCTAGGAAAGCCTACTACCAACAGCAGATTTTCCACTCCAGGAAGGCAAGAAGTCTTGCTTTCAGCTAACCAGCAGAATTATCAATATCAGGGAGAGAGAGAGAGAGATTAACACTGCTTTCAATTTGATGTCCACTTCCTTCTAAACTAAAACTGAAAATTAATCCTTAAATTTTTTTTCCTAGGGAGGAACCATCTAACTTTGACTTGTCAATCAATCTTCCCCCTCACAATGCAAAGTCATAAAAGATCCCAGAGTAAAAACAAATAAAACTCTATTAAATAGCAATAAAAGGACTTCTAGCAGACCGGCCAATAACAGTGAAAAAAAAACATTGAATATCTGCTTTCAATTGCAGAGAACAAAAAAAACTCTTAAAGGTACACTAATGTTACAAGCCTCCTCACAACTTTCCCTACTAAAAAGAGAAGAATCACAGCATTTCCAATGAACAAAGAACAAAACAACACGGGAAACAGGCCCTTCGGCCCAACGAGCCCACGCCGCCACCTTGATGTTCCCACCTCTACCCGCGATCCCTGTCCGTGTTTATACATCTATGGATTAAAAACCAAATTTGAGACAATTTAGGGAGAATTTGTTTTGCCAGTTAGCCTAAGAGCACATCTTTGGGATGTGGGAGGAAACCGGAGCACCCGGAGAAAACTCACGCAAGCACGGGGAGAATGCGCAAACTCCCACAGACACAGGCCCAAATCCATGTATCTGCACAGCACAGCGATAGTCACTGAGCTGTCGTGTTGCCCATCAAATGGTCCAGGTCAAGCGTACACTAACAATGTGAAGCACTAGGATACTCTCGAAAAAAAATCCAAGAGCAGCCCTCTCACGACCCATCGCGTGTATGCCCCTTGTTAGACAACAAGGTGGACCAAAGCACCTGTAGGATAAAAACAAGTACATCAATATCATCATCTATTTACACACTTCCCAGGGACTCCCAAGGCTCATGATCCCTATTTTAAATCAGTTTTCTATACCCCTCCGTTCCCATTCTGTTCGTGTGCCCATCTAAGTATTTCTTAAATAACTCCAGAGTCCCTGCCTCCACCACTTTACTTGGCAGCGCATTCCATACCCATTGTATTTGTGTAAATGCAGTCTCTCACTCCTGGAACATTTTCTAATAAAATCTTTTCAGCATCCCCTCAAGTTTTCAATTTTGACAATGAACTTAAGAAGAATGTGGACATAATATTCCAATTGTATTTGAACTGGTATCTCATAAAGGCTCATCATAAGTTTCTTTCGTACTCTCTTATCCCGATTTATAAAATTCTGGAAACTCCATTTTTTTAAATTACTTTCTGTACTAGTAGGCATGTTTGAAGATTTTCATTTTAAAAATTATTTGATTTACTAAGAAATCTGATTAGTGCATAGTAAAACTATTAAATTAATTCATTTTCATTTATTTTAAGTGGGTTAACCTCAGGTGGAGGAGTCTAAAAGATGGGCTGGTTAGATGCATTGGCCATGCTAATTCTCCCTCCAGGCACTGGAGTGTCGTCACTAGGGGATTTTCATACTAATTTCATTGCAGTGTTAATGTAAGCCTACTTGTGACACTAATAAATAAAATTTGAATACACACCTTGATTTCAGACCTCAAACAGCAGCTGGAGTCATTATGATGTATCCACGAGCCTGAGAGCTGTGTGGACAGTACGTTCAGAGAGGTAGTGACACCATAGCTTACGATCCTGGAGGGAGCGAGGGAATGGGTGACCACCAGGTAATCCAAGAGAACTAGGCAGGATTTCTCTAAAGCCCTCTCACAAATTGGCTTGCAGTTTAGAAAGCTGATTTCTCAGAGGAGTGCAGTCAGAGCCAAGTTTGTGGCATCATGAGTTGGTTGGCTGCACAGGAGGAGAGGAAGAACAATTGTGATAGGGTATTTGTTAGTTAGGGGAACAAAAAGACATTCCTGTGGCCTTAAATATGACCCCAGGATGACGTGTTGTCTCCCTGTTGCCAGGGTCAAAAAAAGTTATAGAGTGGCCGCAGCATACACTTTGGGGGGAGGATGAACAGCCAGAGGCTGTGATCCACATTGGTGCCAATGACTGAAGCAGGAAGGGGGAATGTGATCGTACAATCAGAATTTAGGCAGGACTCCAAATATGGTAATCGCTCAGAGTGCCAGGTACGAGTGAATACAAAAGTAGGACGATAATGCAGATTGAATGCCTTCCTGGAAAGATAGTACAGGAGGGAGGACGTCAGATTTCTGAAACCAAAAGACAAAATGCTGGAAAAAAATCAGCAAGTCTGGCAGCATCTGCAAGGAGAGAAAAGAGTTGATGTTTCGAATTCCAGACGATCCTTCATCAAAGCAGATTTCTGGACTCGTTGTGAGGCAGGTAACACTCTTTTCAAGCTGCACATGGACAGAGTTTTGACTGAGTTCCTTGCAGTACATTTTACTAATGCTGTTGGGAGAGCTTTAAACTAACTCACTGCAAGAAGCAAGAGAAGATATTCCAAAGGAATACCAAGGTGCATAAAATACTATGACGATATATAGCGTGAGTAGAGGGAATGGTGAGTTAATAGGTGGAGTTGGAGGAAGGGTAAAAGTAATGAAGTCCAAATCAGGATTTCTGTGTATGTACGTGAATGCACAGAGGACTGGAAAAAAGGTTGGTGAGTACAGGTGCAGAATGCCAAGCAAAATATGATGTGTGGCAATAACAGAGACCTGCCTCAAGGAAAGGTATTTCTGGATGTTGAATATTTCTGGCTATGTCATACTTAGAAAAGATAGGAAAGGAAGGATATGGCTGGCAGTACTGGTTAAGAAGAATGTTACAGTGCTGGAGAAAGAGGATGCCCCAGAGGGTTTATGGACAGTATCAATTTGGTTAGCGCTAAGGAGCAAAGAATACAATTACGTTGCTTGGTGTAGTCTATAGATCACCAACTAGTGAGAAGGATGTAGAGGAACAAAAATGTAGGGAAATTACAGAATTATGCAATGTTATAGAGTTAATGGGAGGCTTTAATTACCCATATGTAAACTGGAGTAGTGTTAGTGTAAAGAATGGAAAGGGCCAAATGTTCCTAGACATATTCAGGAAAATTCTCTACAACAGCATTTATCCAGCCTAACGATGCACTGTTGGACCTGGTTCTTGAAAATAAGTTGGGCCAAGTACATGAGGTGTCAATGGAGAACATTCAGGAGACGGTGCTTATTGTAGCATAAGGTTTAAGATAATGGTGAAAAAAAAATCGGCAGTTAAGAGTAGGCATAATTAATTGTAGGAAGGTGAACTTAGAGGCAAGCGTGCCTCAGTGACTATCGTCCGATGGCTCTGACATCCATCATTGAGGTGCTTTGAAAGGGTAG
The DNA here is from genome assembly GCA_024679065.1 of Sphyrna mokarran. Taxonomy (NCBI): domain Eukaryota; kingdom Metazoa; phylum Chordata; class Chondrichthyes; order Carcharhiniformes; family Carcharhinidae; genus Sphyrna; species Sphyrna mokarran. The sequence goes on from JAGIQG010000024.1 coordinate 9,124,443, forward strand.
TCATGGCATGAATCAATTCCAATCTCCTGGACTACCTGGATTCACAACAGTTTGCCTACTGCCGCGATAGGTTCACAGCAGACGCCATCTCCTTGGCCTTGCTCTCAATCCTGGAACATCTAGATTACAAAGACAGCCGTGTCAGACTCCTATTTATTGTCTACAGCTAAGCCTTCAACACCATTATTCCCACAAAACTCATCTCCAGACTCCATGACCTGGGCTTGGCACCTCCCTCTGCAACTGGATCCTGAACTTCCAAACTCATAGATCACAACACCTTCTCTTTGATCATTCTCAACGCCAGTGCCCCACAAGGCTGTGTTCTCAGCCCCCTGCTATACTTCTAATACATCTATGATTGTGTGACCAAACTCTGCTCCAATTCAATTTTCAAGTTTGCTATCAACACCACCATTGTGGAACAGATTTCCAACAATGGTGAACAGAGTATAGGAACGAGATAGAGAATCTGGTAAACTGGTGTGGTGACAATAATCTCTCCCTCAATGTCAGTAAAATGAGGGAGATTGCCATCGACTTCAGGAAGCGTGGAAGAGAACATGCCCCTGTCTACATCAACAGGGACAAAGTAAGAAGAGTCGAGAGCTTCATGTCTTGGGCCCAACAACCTGTCTTGGGCCTCCCATGCCAATACTGTAGTTGAGAAAGCCCACTAATGCCTCTACTTTCTCAGAAAACTAAGAAAATCTGGCATGTCAGCTACAACACTCATCAACTTTTACAGGTGTACCATAAAAGATGTTCTTGTTGTATCACTTAGTGTGGCTCCTGTTTTGCCCAAGATTGCAAAAAACTACGAAATGTTGTGAATGTAGCCCAATCTACCACTCAAACCAGCCTCCATCCAATGACTCAGTCTACACTTCCCCTCTGCCTTGGCATCCCCGACATTCTCTCTTCCACTTTCTTGTGTTGGAAGAAAGATACAAAAGTCTGAGGACATGTACCAGCTGACTCAAGAACAGCATCTTCCTGGCTGCTGTCAAACTTTTGAATGGATCTATCTTGCATTAAGTTAATCATTCTCTACACCCTAGCTATGACTGTTACACTGCATTCTGCACTTTTTCCTTTCTTTCTCTATGAATGGTATGCTTTATCTATATAGTGCACAAGAAGGAATACTTTTCACTGTGTGGTGATACATAATAAGTCAAAGAATAGTGCTGAGCCAGCTAGACTGAAACAAAAGGTCATCTGGAAAGGATTATCTTTAAAAAAGGAATGGTTCAGACACAGTCAAAAGGCAAACACAGCCAGAACTCGCTGACTGAGAAAAGAGCTAGAAATCAAGATAAAGAAGAAAAGCTTACAGTCGTCAAGCAGAAAATACAACTGAGAACCAAAAGGAATATAGAAGATTCAGACGGAAGGTAAAAAAGAGCATTAGAGAAGTAAGGAGGGATTTTTGAGGAAAAACTGGCAGTCAGCATAAAAAGGAATCTTGTAGGCATATAAATAGTAAAGCATGGTAAAAGAAATGTGTAGATTAGGGATGTAAAAAAGTTACAAATGGAGGCAGTAAGCATGGCTGAGATATTTATCAAGGAACTAGATGCTATCCAGGCCATGGTGACAGAGGAGGAGACTCACTTGAAAGGTTCAAAATTGATAAGGATAAAATGTTGGATAGACAATGGGTACTTCAAGTTAACAAAATGCTAGGACCTGATCAGGTGCATCCGAGGATATTGAAAGAAGTGAGAGTTGAAATGGCAGGAACACGAGACATTATTTTTCAGCCTTCTTAGGCTCAGAGGAGGTATAAGAGGGCTGTGCTGCAAACATTGCACTCTTCATCAAAAAAAAGGTTGTAAGGACAAGCCCAGCAATTACAGACCAGTCAGTTTAACTTCAGTGATGGGGAAGCTTCTATTAGCAATTAGGTTCTATTAGTAGTCACTGGAAAAACGTGGGTTGATTGGGAAGAGCCAATGTGGCTTTCTAAAGGAGAAATCATGTTTAAATAACTTGATGGACTTTCTTGCAAAGACAAGAGAGGGTTAATGAGGATAATGTTGTTGATTTAGTGTACATGGACTTCCAAAACGCATTCAATACAGTGCCACACAACAGACTTGTGAGAAAAGTTATAACTCATGGAATAAAAAGGACAAGTAGCAGTGTAGATATAAAATTGGCTGAGTAATTGGTGACAGAGTATTAGTTAATGAATACTTTTCAAGCTGGAGGAATGTTTGTATGGTATTCCTTCGGGGCCAGTATAGAGGGACCTTTGTTTTTCCTGATTTTTCTAAGTGATCTGTGTGCAGGGGGAAATTTCAAAGTCTGTGGAGGACACAAATCTTTGAAGTATTGTAAACTGTGTGAAAAGGATAGTATAGAACTTTAAAAGGACATAGTCGAGTTGGTAGAGTAGGCAGATAGGTGACAGATGAAATACTCTTAAATGCACCAAGGAACATTTTTTAGTGGGGGGGAAAAAATTGCTCAATTTTGCTTGCTTATGGAAGTTTTGATACTTGTAGTGGGGGTGATGCAAATCAAGCAGTGCAATTTTTTGAATGTACCTTAAACAGACATTCTATCCCTCTGATATTTTAGCAGTTGACAGTTGTTAGATGTGTCTATTGTACAGCAAGCAATGTAGCTAACTTAACATTCCTCATGAGTAATGAGTGAAAACATAGGCAGCAATCAACATTTGTTTATCCTCTTCCCATACAATTTGAATTCCAGAGCTTAGTTAAAAAGTCCCACATAAGTCAACATGTTTCAATACTGTTATATTATTCTTAGTTTATCACTTTGAATTCCTACCACTATAAGTGTGAACTTTGTCAATCTGTAACCAACAGTACTTCACCTTAGTGTACACACAAATCAAAGTAGAAGCATTCCACATTGCTTACATTTTATTAAAATGGTAATATCAGTTATGATTAATGTATTCATCCTACAGAACAATAAAGATGAAAAGAGTATGATAGGGTTGATACACTGTTTGAAGCCAATGAACTGTTTATATGAGCTATATATATTATCTCAGTTAATGACTCATACAGAGAAAGTTATTTTGTTGCAGTGTCGTCACAAACACTTAATTTACCTATACTATACTTATTGGACTTCAGAAGAATAAGAGTTTATCTTATTGAAAAAAAATCCTGAAAAGATTTGATTGGCTAGATACTGGGTGGATGTTTCCACTTATGGGAAAGACTAGAACCAGGGGACATGGTTGAAGAATAAGCAGTCTATTGTTTAAGACAGAGATAAGGAGATATTATTTTCTCTCTCAAAATGCCATTAGTCTGTGCAATTCTCTTCTCTAGAAAGCAGGGGAGAATAGATCATTGAATTTATTCAATGCTGAGTTAGACAGATTTTTGATCAGCTGGAGAGTTGACAATCATAGGAAGCAGATGGCAAAGTAGTTCAGAGATGCAACCAAATCAATCACCATTTTATTGAATGCTGGAGAAGATTTGAAAGGTTGAATGGCCTACTGCTCCTGAGTCCTATGAAGAAAGTATATGCATCAGATTGGGTTAATTTTTCTACTCATGCAAATCTGTGATAGTACAATGTGGTCAAAGTTTTTAATTTTACAATACAATTTTGAAACTAATTGATGTCAATCAAAAATGTTGAATTCAGATGCCATTTGATTTTGAAGCATAATGCTAATTAGACTTGTAGAAATGCAAATAATCAACCATTTAAAATTTCTACAGACAATTTTAGAGAC